>OW804095.1:42366272-43616272 GCA_942159475.1 Sthenelais limicola | reverse complement strand
TGCAGCAATTTAGAAATAAAGGAATCACACGAAAGGATAATCACAGAAACTAGAGATAATTATATTGGCTTTAAAGCGATGGATAAAAACAAATAGACGGTAAATACCACAAACGGTAAATAAACAGAGTAGATAGTTGATGAGAGGAGCAAGCTGCACCTCAATGAATTAGTAATACCCAGCACACCATTATACAACGATCGGAAACCTCATCATTGAAGTTCCACGTATTTTACCACAGACAACCGTCCATTTTTAACATGGTATAACATGGGGCACTCACTCTTTAACATGATTTTCGAATCCCTCAAGTCCCCAGTGGTGTAGCACTTCGCTAACTAGGGTCTGCAATTTAATAATGGAGACTATGTTCAGTCAACGCGAAGGATGCTCTGACAAAAGACATTTTCCCAAACTACGATTAAAACAAATATAACAATGTCAATAAGACATTAATGGCGAAGATAAAACAAATGTAAAGAATTCAGAAATAACGTTACAGAAATAAAAGTTGAGTCCAATGAAAACATACTTATACCAATCCAAATATTGCCATACTAAAAGGATATGATTTATAATTCTATTTGGAATTGGGGAGGAGTTGAGAAATCCTTCGATTTTCATCTTACGCGGCTTATTTTTAACTTATTACGTTCCTATTTCAAATAGTGAGGCGTTCTGGATAGTACATTGTAACATATTAAATAGGTATACTGATCCCAACTAAAAGAAATTCACGTATTATACCTGAGACATAGTACTTGGTTGCATAGTTGATACCATCTGATGCATGATAATCCGTTCAACGATAGGCTGGGGTCCAGAGACAAATCCAAATCGCAATCTATATGAGAATATAGAATGGACAAATAAAAATCGATACGATTGACTTTAACACTTATATGTTAGACAGGGTAACAACAAAACAATGAGGTATTGTTATACCTCAAATGTGTCATTATATATAAGCGTGCCAAAATTTTAATTTCTTCATAGCCATAGGCTTTAATATACCTTTACTCTAGCTGGGTGGAGTCTAGCTTCAGACTGACAGAAGCAGGCCTACCGTTGGTCGGCCCGCACCTATCAATGGGTGCAGAGGATTACCTTATAGTAATCCTCTCTCCTATTTAACCTGGGTTTCACCCACTAATTAACTAGTTGCTAACAAGTGTCCGGTTTACATTAGTTACATAGTCTGTTCCTCTATGATGTTGTCCACATTCTATATCAGAAAGTGCATAGAAATTGACATAGCTGAATTAGATTATTAATTTATAGGTTCAGTGGTATGAAATGATAATATGGGGTTATTATTCTATAAACCAATAAAATGATGAAATTGTATAAGTGCCTATAATTATTAGGGGCCTCCCATCCTCCCTTTTCGTTTATGCCAGGGAAAGACCGCAATAAGGCGACCAGGGGATGGTACTTTGTAAGTTGTTTCATAATAATGTTTGCTGTTAAATATGTACTACCATAAACCTGATAAGGATTGGATACAAAAACAAGTCTACATTTGTATTGGCCTAAGTTCTTCGATTCAGATTCAAGCAGCTTAAAATTTAACTTCATCAACCGTAGGACTGTTTGCAATATTGTTATCATTGTAGTACAAACTGACTTACCCAGATGATAGGACCTTTGAGAAGGAATCATAGCGCAGAACTCGCCCATCCACATCCATTGATAGAAAACTAGGCGCACGTTCCTGGAATTATTGAACCCATAACATACAAGACCCATAAACATTCAAACATCAGAGCTTTAACACTACATAGTACATGTATATAATATACATGATAATGTATATATGCGAGTGAAAGATGTATATTATATTTGATATAACCTGTCCGGTATCAGTTGCCAGTGGAAGACCACCCAAAGGTGATCTGGAGGTCGTGTGAAATGAATTGTAATATTTGAGCCACACCTATTAATGGTTGGAAATTAAAGGTTTGAAGATAAAATCACACTTAGAGCCATGTATAGAAGCTAGAGTTTGGGAAAGCAAACCCGATGTCAAAGCAATACAATTATTTGTCTAGTGGGTTGGGATGGTGTAATGATTAAGGCATTGCGCTGCAAGCCGAGAGGTTCTCAGCGTCGTGGATTCGCAAACCACTAGCACATTGTCAGAACATCATTTCACCTCATGTGTATAGCTGCTGATGGCTATACGCATGTAAAAGTACTGCTACAAAAAAATCGAAAAGATTAGGGTATCGCACCCCGTTAGCGCGTTCCCTCTCTCGCCCTGATAGGACCAAATATATAGGAAAAGTATGGTGTCAAAACAGGGGGCAAAGCAACCGACCCCCCCCCCCCCCCACACACACACACCATTATTTGACAGTTAGTGCAATGTTCCTTGTAAGCTTACTTCATATTATATATTTTCACATAATATTCGATTATCAACCTTATACATAAAACATAGGACATATGGTGAGTTAAATCTCGGTTTATAAATGTGGAACAGGCGGTCATGATATCTTAACTTTTCTAAATTCATCATAAATATTGACGGCCAGCCAAGGGAGGCTAATCATATTCTCGATTAGTTTTCCAGCTCACTGGGAACAATAGGTGTAAGTAAACATGATGTTATACATGTTGGGTTTTTTAATTCATAATTTTTATACAGCAAAGATCTTTGCAAATGACAATTGAACGTAGATAGACTGGTACAACATACACTAGCTATATCTAATATCTAATCTAATATCGCTAGAAGCCTGTGAGATGTTTGATTAAACTTACATCAGTGTACTGTAGGAAATAGTATGGATCGTCTTCAACGATCATCATGTCGAATTTCTGCACAATCTGGAACAGAATAAAGTAATCCATCTTGAATGTGCATTCAGAAGAAACGGAAATCGAGCAAGAGGCAGAAGAAAGAAAGGTGTGTAATCCATGGTCCGTGTAACATACAAGACACTGTAAAGGCCTAGTTCACTAAGCCGATTCTCATGCGATTCTCACAGAACTTAGTGCAAAAGAGACCTCTGCGGCGCAAAATCGCATGAGAATCGGCTTACACATGTAAACACTCACAATCACATTCACAGTGGTTGCGATCATCTCCTAGATAGGATATGAATGCTAGCGAATATTCACCTGAAATCGATTACATTCTCCAAATTTCATTTTAAAATACTCTTGACGCTTAAGTGACTAACAGTCGAGGACAATGGTTACAGATTCTCTGTCCCCTTCATGTGATTCAGAGACAACGGTACCTTATATATAGCTTCTTTGCGCTTGGCAGTAAGGGAGGATCCCGTGGGGTTGACCCCGTTAGGGATAGTGTAGAGTAACTTGGGGATGTCGGAACTACGTTTGTTGGCGTCATCGGGAGACCATTTTGACATCGTCTCTTCCAGACTGTCAGGAATCATGCCATGACGGTCTGTTCGCACGGGAAGCAGTTTACATCCTAATGGTCGAAGCTAGGAGGAAATAAAAGTGCAACATTGAACATTGGTATAAATCGTTGGCTATCGTTTTTTTTTCAATTATATTCAAAGCCATTGGATACGTTATTCTGGATAGCAATAATCCATATAAGTTACAGAGTACATAACAATCGGTACAGCACACTTTCCTTTTTTTAATTCGTTTATTCATCTAGACAAGATATACAATTTCCAAAGAATGGGTAACAATTATAAATCTAAACCTTTCTTGACCGATGGAAAAATAATGCAAGATGACTACTGTCTACAGAATTCTACAAAATCATTCTTTGTGTGATATCGAATAACTTACAATTCCTAAAGTCCCGGGATATGTTGGGCAATCTATGACTACATTATCTCCTTTCGAAACCAAAGCTTCAAATGTCTGCAAAAGAATAAGAATGCATAATTATGATACATGAATCATAGCAAACCTGGTAATTCTGACAGACATCCAATGCCAGCATAACAAAAATGCTTGGTAAAATCGTATAATGGGTCAAATTTTCAGAAAATATACAATTGGCAGCTGTACACATTTAGTGAATTCTGCTAAATTAGGCTGCAATTTAGTCAATGGTAGGTAATTTTGAGTATATTCGGCATTGCATTGATTCTAGCAATCTGTTTGGTTAGGTTGAACTGTATTTAGAACTTTATTTTCGTCTGAAAATTGGGTTATTTGAGAAGATTGGTTGAGGTGAATTGTACATTTTCTGGCAACTTCACCAATATATACATCTACATGTGTACATACAATAATACTATTAAATAAAAGTGAAATATTGAAGTGTTCCTGGGTGGGAATTCTACTGAACCTTACCTTACAAAGGGCATCCTGGCACCCAGGGGTGATACATATGTCTAGGCCACCCTTATTTGGTTCCCTTTCAAGGGTAGGGGGTGAATGGAAATGGGTCTGAAGCTCTCGCAACCATTTCAGTATATCTGTGTTTCTGTGAACCAAGGAGATAACGACAAGCTAGTACAATATTTGAAACGGAAACGTAGGTTTCTAGCGCACTTTCGGATAGCAAATATGACGGAATATTAAAAGGTATGGTGATCAGGTCGTTCATGAGTCGCTAGGCCATTGGTTGATTCTTTGAAAGTACTGAGCTAATATGACGAATACGAAGGACGATGAGTGTTGTGACAAATTTAAGGGTACGCTAAACAGAGAGATCCTATTTTCCAAGGCCATATTTTTAATATAACTATCAGCACCAGCAAAGAGAAATCGGAAATAGAATGCAAAAGATGAGTCATCATTACCGTAATTTAGTGATATTATATGCAACGAATCGAAACATTTTTTAACTGCAACACTAGAAGATTTGCAAGGCAATAACTCTTTAAAAGAACCACTAACAATTTACTACGAACATAATATGAGAATACATGTAGCTCTAGATGTACCAAAGGATTACATGTATGTGAATTAGTTCCATGACAGTTGATGTCCACAAGGAAATGCAAACAAGGCATTCAGGGGAAATCTAACGTTACATCTAAATTATAGATTTGGCATTCCTCGATCACAAATACACAATGTTACTGTTGCCGCCGCCATCCTAAAACGGATTCATTGATTGGATATTACTATTCTGAATAGTCGAGTTGACAGAGGTACTACAGAGGATTAGAATCAGACAGAATTCAGAATTTCGATACATCTTGAATTCTGGAGTTACTGAGTCTCACGATTTATTCGCCGGGGATGAATGTCCTAATTAATTACTCAATTAATTAAACTCAGGTTTTAACAGTTTAAATCTTCCATCAATGGTCGCCCAATGTAGTAGAGTACAAATACACTCCAACACCTATCCAACAAAGGAACACTGGACTCCATTTCAGGAGAGGTAATTATAAATAAGGTTGGTAAGTGTAAAGTTGCATGCTCCCTTTTGGGGCAGGAATACCTTTCTAGGGAATGTTGATTACCGAATCCTCTGGAAGGAGACAGACAAGTGAATCCTTCAGTTTTCTCATAATATTTTCGAACCATGGAGCGAATCATGGCTTTTTGATCCACAACACACTTTAATCCAACATTGGTATTGGTATTTCACAATAATTAACTAACACCTTTAGTCAGTAGGTATACGGTAATCGAAATTTCATCAGTAGAATTACGTGGCGCAATAACAGCTATATCACTACTACATCACTACATCTACATCACTACTACTCCAAGATGTTGTTTTGGCCATGATATGCTTTAAATAATAAAGCAGACCAAGCTAAACACCAGCCAGAAATATATTAAAATTCAAAGACAAAATTACACAGTACACGAATGAAAGGTCCACAGCAGATGAAATAATGTGAATATAACCTCTTGATTGATTGACTCACCCGGGGGCTGGTCCGTACTGTAGAGCAGTCTTCATCTTAGCAGGATCAAGTCGGAGAGTGTGGCCATCTCGAAGCTTTATTTCAGCCGATTCAAACGGGAAAAGACTCGGATTTGGTGACCCGGCAGCGAAAGATATCATCGAAGGTGGACTCTGTGCCAGTATAGCCGCTACGTATGAAAAGATTTAGAAGTCAAAAGGGAGATCAAGACACTAATTTCCTTGTGCTGAATTCCATTTAGGAGCTAATTAAATTCAATAACCCCCAACAAAATTTCATGCATTTTATTGTAATTAAAGTAAAATTACTGAATCAAACTTAAGATTGCATTTTTTCTTAATGGCAATAAACCGAGAGATATGAGTCATGATGGAAGCATGCGCATTCGCTCGCATACGTTAAATCATTGTCAGTTTATAGGTTTCAGATAATAAAGTTTAACAAACGTACTCATTTTCCTGATCGGGGACGGTTTTCTTGCAGCGCTGATGGCATTTATAAATCTAGCGTAATTCATGTTGAAGCCTTGTCGAGTAGATCCCTAGGGATGAAGAAAATAATAAATGGATTAACATAAATTGCAGTAGAACTGGACAAGGCTATACATAGATCTTCACCATTCCACCTGTGTACAGCTAGGGGACCAAACAAGTTGCCAAAATGCCTTAAATTGAAATTATTTAAATGGGTACACCATCTAAATATATACCTGCGGCCCAGCGAGTTTAGATCCTATTAGTTACGAAGTTTTAAATCTACCTAGTAATGAATTAATTGATCTAAGTCCTAACTTCATTTAGACACGCCCAGCCTGCATATGATTGCTGCTTCCATCTCTCTCACCGCCTAAACAACACCCGCACACACATTTCAATATAAAGGGTCTGCCCATATCCAGGGATATCAGTAGGCGCCGGCAGCTAGAATGACCCAGATCGCCAGCTAGAATTGTCCAAAATATCAACCTATAAATAGCCACAGACAATATGATATGAGTCATGATGGAAGCAACTTAAACATGATGAAATATGATTTTTTGATGAGTCATGATGGAAGCAATTTTGGACTTACAGACTTGTCATTTCGAACCACAAATGTACAACTACTACAGTACATCAAATGCATTAAGCCTCAACAACGCTGAATTAGAGCATGTCACACAATACAAATACCTTGGCCTAGAAATTGATAGCAGCCTGACAATCAACACTCATCTAACCTCAAAAATAAAACAGGGAATACAGAGACTGAGAGCCACTGCCAAAATCAACCAGGCCCTCTCCAGTAAAAACATAATCCTAATCTATAAGACCATGGTACGCCCTGTGTTTGACTTTTGTGACATGTTCTATGCCCCGGCACAGAAAAAACACCTAGACAGGCTACAATCTATACAAAACTCATTTCTAAGGCTAGCATACAACAAGAAAAAATCTGATGTCAGGGAAGTCCACTCAGAGATAAAGGTGGAATATCTCAACGAGAGGAGAGAATCACACCTTCTCCACCTAGCATATGAGATGAGTTGTGACAAAAGATACCTTGATGACAGAAAAATCAATCTGCGAAGTCTGGCAAAGAGTAAAGTCTTTAAAATACCAATGACAAAAACAGAGAGGATCAGAAAATCTTTTATTGTACAAGCCCCAACCCTTTTCAATAAAATCCCAATAGCTGGGAGAAACTGCCCAACGTTAATTGAATTCAAAACATACCTTGAAGAAAACTTCCTCTCCTACGGGGGATGATGGAGAGACCCCAACATGAATCTCTGAAGGGCAGGCCATGAAGATATTAAAAAAACTAGTCAAGAGAATATATGTTATATATATATATATATGTTTATACAAATGTGAAGGATGTAGACATGAAGCAGGGCCAGTGTTCGCCAGAATGCTACCCCACATGTCTAGACCCTCTAGTCCGCAAAATGATATGAAAGGATGTATAAAATCAGCAGTCAATGCAGTGTTCGCAAGAATGCCAGGACCTAGTTGAACCTGAAAATAGGATAGATTACCTATACAAACAAAAGGCCCATCTTTCTTTTATCTTAGTATCCACCAAACTTAACATATATAACCCAAATTAAACAAGGACAAAGTCCAAAAAGCATTTACACAAGGAAACCCATAGTATGGGTCCCACCTTGATAAAGTTATAGCTAGTGCATCCCATTGCAATGTAGGTCACTTAATACCACTATATCTATAAAATGTAAATTAAAACTCTAGTCTAAGGGACCCTCTGGAAGAGCTATGGCTGCCATAGAAGAGGGAGGACCCATTTCCAGTGTAACTTATCATATATCTATTATCATGTACTGTCTTCAGGAAATAAACAATATACATACATACATACATGTGTTTTCAGGGGTCGAAATAAGCCTTGAGTCAGACCTCTTATTGTAGACGAGTATACTGATGGAGGTACTAGTTCACCACCATTTAGCACTTGTCCACCACCTATCCAAAATTGATACAATTGTCAATGCCTTCTTCTCCAACTTGACCAAATTTCAGAACAATGTAAGTTGATTTAGTGGGGTAACTAGGACAGTAAATTTGTGTGCTGAAAGTAATTCTTAACAAGGATATGCTTCTAAGGAGAAGAACTTTTGATATCCAAAAGTATTGGGAGATATTCTTGACTGGTTTTGTCCTGAATCAATAATCAATCGCATTCAATCTTATACTGCAACCATTTGAATAAAATGTGTATTCAGCTTAATATTGAGTCATATTATGCAATTGAGAAAGAACTTATGTATTAGTGTGTATCTTATCATGGGAATGATGTGAGAGAGAGAGTAGGGGTAGGGGCTTGAGTGGGATGGAGGAGTGGATAGATGGATAGATGGATAGATAGATAGATAGATAGATAGATAGATAGATAGATAGATAGATAGATAGATAGATACATGGTTCCCGTGGTACATATAATGGTTTATTGTGGGTGGGCGGTAGGCCATAGATAGATAGATGCATAGATAGATAGATGAAAGAGAGAGACAGACAGAGAGACAGATAGAGTCGGAGAGTGAGTGAGTGAGTGAGAGAGAGAGAGAGAGAGAGAGAGTGAGTGAGAGAGAGAGTAAGAGTGAGTGAATGAGTGAGTCGGAGAGTGAGTGAGAGAGAGGGGGAGAGAGTGACAGAGAGTGAGTGACAGAGAGAGAGTGACAGAGAGAGAGAGTGAGTGACAGAGAGAGAGTGAGTGAGTGACAGAGGGAGAGAAAGAGAGAGTGAGTGAGTCGGAGAGTGAGTGAGTGAGAGAGAAAGAGAGAGTGAGTGAGAGAGTGAGTGAGAGAGAGAGGGAGAGAGAGAGAGTGAGAGACTGAGTGAGAGAGAGAGAGAGGGAGAGAGAGTGAGAGACTGAGTGAGTGAGTGAGTGAGAGAGAGAGAGGGAAAGAGAGAGTGAGAGACTGAGTGAGTGAGTGAGAGAGAGAGGGAGAGAGAGAGTGAGAGACTGAGTGAGTGAGAGAGAGAGAGAGAGAGAGTGAGTGAGTGACAGAAAGAGAGGGAGAGGGAGAGGGAGAGAGGGAGAGACACTTGTATTAGCTGTAAAATGAAAAGTATTATAGAAATTATTTCGATTTTTATTATTTTATCAAATCGTTAATAATAGGTGTAGAATTACCATTCAAACTGCAACTTTCTTCTTTTTCTCTCACACATGCAATTCTTATAAAATGTAACCTGTATTTATAGAGGGAATTAGAACAAGATTTCGCAGGCACATTATTAACAGGTGGGCACATTAGTGGATGCCAATGTATCAACCCTTGACCCAGACACTCGCACCCCCTTGACCCAGATGCTGACGGCGCTCAGGCCTTATCTATCTGCACTCAGTGGGTCAATGCATCCCTGGTCATGGCCAGCCAACAATGTACACACGTTTTTTTCTTGGAATTCCTTTAAAATGTCTAACATTTTGCTAAAATTTGGTTCAACAGGCACATCAAACATAACAGTAAACAAAATAAAACTATACATCTAGTATTTATCAATTTGAGACAACATGAGCAGAATCCGAATTAATGTGAAAATAACCATGTATACATGTCGCCAATGGATGGACCCGACCATCAGTGCAGAGCTGGTAGAGGGTCCAGCCAGAGCAGCTGCTATGACAGTATGGTATACAGGGATGGGATAGCAGCTGTATAGAGGGTCCACGATGGGAGGACACAGCTGCTATATAGGATGCGAGGAGAATGGCATGCTAAGAATGCATGAGGCGGAATGTTAATGGGTCGGCCTCTTTTCTCTATATATACATCCCCACATCCTCATATTGAAAGGAAGAATTGGGAGATATAAATATCTCCCAATAATAAACAGATTGCCGACATGACAAACTGAAATTAAAATGCCCAATTTCAGTCTCTTTTTAATTAAATGGTGGAAAATAAATATCTTATTGGGGGAAGTAAAATGAATACATTTATTATAAATAAAATGTAACATTACGTAACATTGTGTAACCTCATTATATTTCTATTAATTATTAATTATCACCCATTTATTATATTATCTCATTACTAAAATCGCGAATTATGCTTAGCTACCCAGTACTGTGCAAGTCTACTTATTCACGCTAGGACATGGATATTACGTATCACGTACGGACTCAGCCCCCTACTGACTAGCCTACTGATCAGGTTTTAACAGCAAGTATATTCAGGCCAAGCTGGCAAAATTGACGATTCTTTTGTAGGAATTTTCGAAAATGTTGAATCATTTTTCTGGGCCCCTCCTTTTTAAAGATCAAGGAGTCGCCCCCTCCCTGACCATATATATGTTGAAAAAGTATTGTAGTCGGCTAAAAATCCAAAATAGCTGCCTAATGCTAAAGTTAAGTGACATCCCTGCATATCCCACATTCCAACAAACATATTCAAGACAAAAGCCTAAAGTTTGATCGACGTTGGTGTCCCGGACCCCTGGAAGCTCGGCAACTCGGGTTACAGCTGTTGCACTGTTATATTAGACTAAGAACATTAATCAGTGCATGTATGGCCGAATAGTGGAACAGCAATGCTCCCAAAATAATGTACCTTGCATGAAATAAACTAGTCTATGGAACGTATGAGGTTTTCCAAGTCAGAGTGACATGTTAGCATGATGAGCAGAGGAGGTTGAGTATGCCCCACAGAGGGACGGGGCTGCGGAATAGGCAGCGCTCGAGATCGAGACCAAAAATAAAAGGTGTGCGGGTTTTTTTTTGGACAAATTGCCGATGTCTACAGGTACCGTAGAAATCTCTCGCCCAGCGCCTCCATGCTCCTCCCACGAGCACCCCAACCTAATTAGTATGCTGGTTAGACAAATATATGGCCGGACCCTTGCAGTGGCCAGTGTATCTCCATTGCATTAGCATGGTAAATCTATACATAATCGCTCTGTTCTTTGTTAAATTTCACCCGTGTACACATATCTTTCCTAGGAATATGCATTCTTACATGTCTGTCCTTTTCAGTCATCTAAATATTGTTTCTCTAAGTGACTTCTAATAATGTCCCGGCATATTAGATACATTGCCAACTGTTGACACTACAACCCATGTAGATCCATTCAATACACAGCCGAGTCACTTATTTATTCATTCATTTATATATTTATCTATTTACTTATTGAGTTGGGCCTTCTGGTCTTTTGTTCTCTAAAATGTAAACTCGGGATTACGTGTTTACCGCTCTCTGTGCTACCACTGAATGAGTAATATAAGAATAATAATATGTAAACTCATGTTACATTTTTTTACTCCCAATCTAATTTATTATACTTTATTATAGTTGCTATATATATAATCATTGCACATATAAAACCTATAGTTTAAAGACATATATTCAGAAATGCTCAGGCATATAATATTAAAGTTTTTCCTGGTTGGCTTGCTTTGATTATGTGGGGAAAGTTCAGATATTATTATGACTAATTTATGTTCATAAACTGATAAAGCCTAAACTAAAGGAGACATTTTGTTAGTGAACCACTTAAATTGTCAGGACTTGGAGAAAGGTTTATTTCAGAACAAAAGATGTGCAAAAGGAGGCTCCTAGTTTTGCAGCTGGAACCCTGCGTATTACTTAGGTCAGTAAGAAAAAGATGCTGAGGCCTGAGCCAGAGCTATTATAGGTTTGCTGACTTAGACTACTTACTCAAGGCCTTAAGCCTAAGGTCATTCACAAGCTCACCGACTCCACAACTTTACTCTTTAGATCGTGTTAATATGAAGGTTGACATCTTTACCTGCCTTTTTTGACACGCTTTCAATTCCACGTTAATATGTTATACGATGCAAAGGAAGTATATTATTACTCAGATATGTTGCTTTTCCTTACGCAAAACTACTTGATTTTGAAGTCCATCAAGGACCCCGCTCGTTTGTTTGGCTTTCCTACCACCGGATGTAAAGACATCCAAGAAAATAGCGAAAGTTTAGACCGTCTGAAATACGGTATGTACCAGTTGCATCCACTAGATGGCGTTTATTCAAGATGGAGGACCACGTTGACAAAATGAGGGCCGAACATCATTTGTCGCATTTGGATACCAATATGGTAAAGATAAATCTCTTTCAATTTCCTAGAGTCCTCGATATTGATTCACAAATTAGTTTAGATACAGACGGTTTTATTTACTGCTGCGTTTTAGGTCTCCCTACCCCTGAGTTTTCATTAAAGCATAGCTTCATTCGTGTTTTTACCTTCACCGTGTCCCGGCTTGTCGCATCTCAGAATGCATGTTTCGGATACAAAAATAGCGGGCAAATGTGGTGCCGATTTAATACATATTATTCTGACTGTGCTGTATTTTCTTGACACATTTGTTACAAAAGTATTGATGCATATGAAGATCTGCATTCCTTATCTAAGTTATAGCCTCAAAATATTATGGGTGTTAAATCACCTACGCCTACGGCTACGGGCCGCTACGCCACGGTATTTGACTAGTGTAGGCCTATATGTGCCACGCCTCCACATCAAATGTCTTCATTGCCATTGGCATCGATGCCGATGGTTAAAGCATTGGCCAAACCAAACAATCTAAGATGTTCATTCCCTTATAATAATGTTTATTAAAGGCTGTCAAGTATATATATATACTTGATGGCTGTGTCTGCTGCTAAAGAGGTTGCTTGGGATACGATCGGAATATGTAAACAAAAATCCCGTAAAAATATTAACTACCGTACCGGCGTCGGAGTAGTAGTACCGGTATTATTACTTCATTTTGATATTTGAATTGTATATATTACTATTAGGCCTATAATATACCGCACCTTACCGGTGCCAGAGCTATGTATAAATACATAGCTCTGCAGGTGCCTAATGCCTTAGTAATGCTAAGTCTTAAGATTAAGTTCAACCCAATATCATCAAGACTTTTGATTAAGTTAATTATGGGGCATGGGTTTAATAATCAGCAGTTTGTGACTCTGACTATGTGGATATAATTTAGCTGAGCATCTACACAAGGAATCATATAAATGGCATATTTTCGAACACAGTCGATAATTCGTCTCATTCTAAGAGTTTCTTTTAGCTATTATATCAGTCTGTTTTACCAGGGAGAAGCTTAAGTATCCCTCCCGATTTATTTTAGTACGGTAGGCCTCTACAAATACTACAATGTCGATGGCCCAGCTGTATTCGTAGTATTGTCATGTTCTAAAAGGTTTATATTTTGCTTTTAACTACTACTTGATTCTACATTCAATTCATTAGCCTGTACTATGACGCTTCGTCATTCGTTCATGCCTTCTAATGCTCTATCGTATTAGCTATCTCCCGCGAATGTTTTTTTTAGTAGTTTCACAATGTTCATAATATCAATATATTTCTTTTGCGATTGTGTGTTGCCAATTAAGGTAAGCGTCTGAGTTCTGATGAGGCTTGACTTTGGTTTTTTTATCAGTAAATTACACTCACACACAAGGTACGGTACCAGAGAAGAAAATCGTCTTAAAACGTTGATATAGAAGCAATCCAACCAGAAGAGAGACATGCCTTCCAAAATCTTCCCGCGTTACCGTTCGGATCATTTCTATTTGTTAAAGGTATTGCCCGGTATCCACTGGGATATTTGGTGCAGGAATATTGTTATTGTAAGCTCGTTATGTTATAGGATTAAGTCTGACCCCCACCCGCCCCAGGATTTTTGGTGTATTCATTCGGAGATAATTTTATTGGGAACCTCTCCTTGGTTTGTCATGGACCCTGGCTGCCATGTGCAAGAATTTTGATTTGGGATATATATATATATATATATATAAAATAGGTTTCAAAGTAAAGGGTCGTTTTATCATTTTATGTGAGGTATTCAAAAAGGTATTTTTTAAATGTTCGTTTGGAAGCTTCAATGTTTTGATATCCCTATCAAATTCTGATAGTGATTCTTTTTTTTATTTAATGAAACTTAATATCATAAGACTAAAATAGTCACAAATCAATTAATTTTGTTTGAATGCTTGACATTGTATTGGTATTAACGTGATATTGCTGATATTAGATTCTTTACAAGTATTTAATTTGATACCGAAATTTATTCAAATGACTACCGGTATGTTGTTTAATTAAACCTCCTCTTTATTTCAGTCCATTGACCTTTCAAAGTTATCGGACGAGGAACGATGGAAGTAAGTATTTTTTAGTGGTAGTTTTATGTATGTAACAGGGGTCGTAGTAAGCCTTGGGTCAGTACTAGTATTGTGGACGAGTGGACTGGTGGAGGTACTCGTCCACACCCACTCACCACTCGTCCATAACCTATCCCAAATTGATCAAATTGGCTGACTTGTAGAAGTGAAAATAACAATTTTAAGAGGTTACAAACCTAAACTTTTGTCGTTACATCTCATTGTCACTAGCCCTAGTAACCCTTGGTTACATTCAAATGACAAATTAATTAAAGACAAATTAATTTGAAATAGAAAGAATGTAGTGATATTACAATGGCAACTCTGATCTCCCAAAATCAATGAAGAAATTACTGAAAATATGTTCAACCACCTACTTCAATGGAGTCAGACTAATTAAACTGCAAAGTTTCGTTTAAACTTCATGGCTTTAATCACAGAGTACAGTCTGTATATATTTCATATGTACATTTCCTCAACAACTACCCCACAAACGTCCTAAATCTTAGCTTTGAACAACCAAAATCAATGTAGATATTAACTGTTTACTCCACCCACGAATATTGAAAAGATATCAAAGACAGTAAGAAATTGAGACCGGATTCCAGGCCTATAATAATTTTTCAGACTCTTCGACCAAAATGCCCATTCTACAGGCCTTGAATTTATCTATTTCAAAAGTTGTTATTTATATGTTTGAAAATGATACTGATGGAACACAGATGAGTTGTTTTCTCCATGCAACCTGTATTTCGAAAATGCATCAAATGCATCAATCTTATGTTAATGGCATTGGGATATAATGGAAATAAATCAGTCAAGTTTGGACCAGTCACAATCTTTTACCTTGCCCTATGTTGGTACTCGTAATTGTGGACGAGTGCACCAGCAATGGTACTCGTCCACAGCAAAATGAACTCGTTATTTACGAGTACAAAGCCCTTACTACGATCCCTGATGTAATCATGTATAACCAACACAACTACTATGAGCCCACATTCTCTCGCAATCCCCTTGATCACTCTTCTGACCATGTGGACAGTTAGACATCTATAATTACGTAACTTCTTTTCAGAATTAACTTGTATGACCAGTTCGTCTGCCATTTATAAAAAATAGCATTGTATTGTAATAATTGATTTAGTATATGGCCCATTTGTTAGTATTTTCAAAAGGATTTCAATCGATCTTCTACCAAACCGTTTGTTCATCATTCGTATTATATATACCCATGGATAATTTCAGTTAATCAAATATAGCGTCATGCTCTTCTTTTACCCCAGTCACTATAGGAAAACATCGTTTTTGCTGTCTTAAACTTGAGACAGCTTGGTGCAAAATCGAACTAATATTTCATAGCTACATCACACGATCTATCACTCCAGTGTATATAATGTTTCTCTAACATAAACCCTTTAAATTGACTGTGCATGTCAGAGGTATTCTACAAATTTTCACTTTTAAATATTCAGAGTAGAACACCAGAGGCTTCACGAGAAGCACCGTGGCCACGAGGCGATGCACGCAGAAATGGTCCTCATCCTGCTTGGAACACTCATTGTGGCTCAAATTTTGCTAGTTCAGTGGAAGCAAAGACATTTCAAGTCCTATCAGGTATTTGGCTCCTAAATGTCTGATTACATATAGTGAAGACTGATCACCTACTACTAGGTATCTTTATTTTTAAAAATCCCTTTGTTAGTATTTATGGTCAGTCTAACTTTTACACAATTTCATAAATTGGTGGTATCTGTTGGTTCTCGTGTCTCTTTAATTGTACAGAATTTAAGATTTAGCCATTATGATCATTATATATTTAAAAAATGTATAATATTATACTAGTTGATGTTTGAAATATCAAGTCAGACAAGAAAAAATAGTTGGTTGCTCAATAGATTGAACTTGACTACATAAATATCGTCGTTGGTTACAGATTGCCACTTTAGCTGGGATGTGGTGCATTCCCGTCGTGCTTTGCCTGAGGTTCCACTGGTGGCGTTTCATTGGTATTTGGTCAGTTTTCTCCGTTGTTACAGGCTTCGTCTCATTCAGAGCTACTCGAAGGCCTATTGCTGGGACCACACCCAGGTACAGTTGTTTACATGGCTTTATATTTGAATATTTTTCTTTTTTTTAAACGAATTTTATTCAGGTTGATGAGTTGGCATAGGCCATGCATTTAATGTGAATCGGGCAATCCCGGTCTTCCACCACACCCTGAAATTTGAAAATAAAGAACTTTGGATTACTGTTTGAATTCATATAGTGTAACAATTAAGAGTTGAGTGAAATGAGTGATGATTGGGGGGTTGGGGTAGATTAACAATATCAATGGTACATATTTCTATAGTTAGAACTAGCGAAATAGTGACATAGGTCAAAAATAGCTGTAAGAAGTTTGGCATCGGTCAAGGACTAAAGAAGTACCAATGAGAATCAGAATACATATCATAAATGCATTTTAAATAATACCTGATTTCATCAGGATGACAGATGCACATATATAAATGTTTGTTATTGATAATATCTGCGCTGATGAAAATACCAATTTGTATGCTTTACTTTATTTTCAGGCTGGTTTACAAATGGTTCTTGCTGATTTATAAAATGTCCTACGCGATGGGAATTCTAGGCTACTTCGTCATAATGTGTACACTTTTTGGCCTCAACATCTTATTGCTAATCAAGCCTCAGATTGCGATGGATTTTGGCCTTCTGCTTCTCTTTTACGGGCTTTATTTTGGTGTAGTGGGACGTGACTTTGCTGAAGTCTGTACGGATAAAATGGCCTCCCACATAGGTGTAAGTATTTCAAACTCATGCGTTAAATCAGGGAGGTAGATTTATTCATCTACCTCCCTGGTCAAATTCGCTTCAACAAATGATAGAAAATACTGTCTTCTAGATTTTAGCCCTCAGCGAATATCTCTCATATTATTTTGATAAAAAGAAATAATAGCCAAGTTTATCTCGTCTTTATTAATTAAGAAAATCGACGGGATAAATTTAGATAAACATATCCATTTACATTTGATATTTCATCAGTCATTTTTGTATTCCTTTATGTATGCTTTTTATCGTTCATATTTCCACACTCTTTCAGTATTACACAACTACTGGGCTACCAGGTCGGCGACTCGAGCCGAACATGTGTTCCGTATGTGGAAATAAGATCCTCATACCCGAAGATGAGGACGCCATCATTGAAAAAACCTACAAACTAACGTGTGATCATGTGTATCCTTTATTAGTTGGTATGACATAAGCAGGTCTTGAGAAAACACCAATCTTCATTTTGATTAAATGGCAATGTATTATGCAAACTACAAAATTTCAAAATCATCAGACACTTTTAAAACTATTAATTGTTATAGTGTGTTTCATTGAAAAGAGCATTGTTCAGTAATTTCTGATTAGGGTTGAGTCATATTTCACCCATAGCCCACAACTTGGAATTTCTAGGGTTTTTTTTCACCAATATTCACACATCTCATCAGCATTTGAAAATTGAAAGGGTCCCTTTTGATACAGCGTTTACGAAGATGTGCATTGAAAAGAAAACATTCATCCAATGTAATATTCAATGAAACCCGGGTATATATACATGGTTCCTGCGGTCATTTAAAGTCAGTAATTTTGGGTTTGGGATTTTAAGAACCTTAAAAGTCAGTAATTTTCGCCATGCATTAAAAAAAGTCAGTAATTTTTAATCTGAGCAAAATAAATGAATACATTTTTATCTGAGCGCCGTAGAAGCGTAATAGTAGCAAGGGGTTGAACACCAGAAAGCTCTCGAAAACCTGATTATCACACAACTTACAATTGAAACTCTTATAGCTTTCTAAATCAAACACATTTGTAGATAGCCAGGGGAAAACGTCCGTACTGACTGTTCAAACATCAAGCCTTTATTGACCAGCTAACATGACTTCATTTGGTCAGTAAAAAGTCAGTAAGAACTGGGGGAATTGGTCAGTAAAAGCCAGTAATTTTTATTTTGCCTGGGCCGCGGGAACCATGGTATATGTATGCCAAATACTAGCCTTTTTTGTACACCTAACTAGACTTACATTAAAATACCCGTGTCATAAATGTACCACTCATCTTACCCTCTGGTGCTACCGTGACATGTTACACGTGACCTTCTGACACTTCTTCGAGGCAATGTTTATTACACACCTTCCATAACTCCTAAACAGATTCCACGAGTTCTGCATCAGAGGTTGGTGCATCGTTGGTAAGAAACAAACGTGTCCTTACTGTAAGGAGAAAGTGGATCTGAAGCGCATGTTCTCCAACCCATGGGAGCGGCCTCATGTCCTTTATGGAAATCTCCTTGATTGGATCCGTTACCTCGTCGCCTGGCAACCAGTCATCATTCTCGTCGTGCAAGGAATAAATTATATCCTAGGTCTAGAATAGGGGAATCGAGATTAGGAATCTTTTCACTAATCTATGCTAGCAACAAGATTTAACACAATGTGATTTAGTGTACAAATGTTGCATGGTTATGGTTAATTTCTTGCATCGAATATTTGTGCCCAACAGGATTATGAATGAATAAATGAATGGTCGTACGAACCGGAGTGAGAGATAATTAATGTGTGTGAGTATATATGTAACATGAGAGTGTCTTTTGAGGCCATTGTACGTGAATCTTTATCAGTCAGGATTATTCTTTCAAAATTCGATGTAGAGTCATGCTCTAAGAAAATGTTCTGTCTTGACAGAATGCTGATGAAATATCTAATGAATGAATTTGCTATTGTTTCTTGTTTATAGTTTTTTTTTTTTTTAACTTATGGACATTTTGTATACCACTGTGTTTGTTTTTAAGTCAATTTTAGTTGTGGCATATCGTTGATAGAATGGAACTCATGCGAACAAAGATAAATATTTTGGTCAAAATGGTAAGAGTTTACTGTTACTGGTTACTGTTTTGACTGGCAGTATTATAGAGTTCAATGTGATTGAGTTGTGTGGAATAGTGATTCGGGGTCCTTTGCCTACAGTTTAGTGACATGAAAGTGTTTGAAATTGTTGAATGTTATCTATCATCCATCGAAATCCATTATATCACTAGAATTGAGTTCGCTATGTTTCTCACCATTAGAACAATTCGCACTAAACCGGTTTGTCTTTCGTTTGACCTCATGTGTAAAGTATCATCATAGCCGAAAGCGGGGATTGTTTTCTCTTTTTCGCTATGGTTATCACTCTCTCTCCTCGCATATGAACCACATCGTGTTTGTCCCTGATGGGGGTTCCTCCTCTGGGCTCATTTTAGTCCGCCAGTTAAGTCGGCGACCAAGGGCTGGTGTCCAGTTGTAAAATATGTATGCCCGAATATATAATATAACTGTCTCCGAAACCATAAGAGGTACCCCTGCTGTACCTGGCAGTTGCAGTGAATGAATGTAATAAATCAAACTAGGTTTTCATTTCCAGTGAATAAACGAAGCGGTCGGCGACTAATTTTACTGTCGCCCCTCCGCTTATAAATATCAGGAAATCCTTGTCAACAGGAGACCCATATGAAAGTATTTCACTGGTCAAATTAGCCCTTCATGATCGGATTCTATCGTACTCACCATCCGGATTTTTCCTTTATTTCTAAACCGAATGGAACGTGCTCCAATTCCCAACACTTATTTTAAATTCACTATGTTGGATTGTCTCTTGTAGTCACCACTTCAGATGTTTCCATTCATGTTTTCTCATGTATCAATAAGGCAGACGGCCGTCTAAGGGATGCATAATTATTTATTTGCATTTTCACCCGTTTTCTCTATCATCGTCTCGTGCCAAGAACATATATAAAACATATATAAATATTCCTTTTGTTTGTCCCTCGTTGTCCACTAAGCTCAACTATAATGAATTATTGGAACGCTTGCCCATGCCAAAAGCTGACACCTTTGTCCCTATGTCCATCAACGTTGACAGCTGGTACAAATGGTTATAATACTATGGAGGGGGGACTGCCTTTTTAAAACTAAGGATGCGAACATATGCTATATCAATTAAACATAACGTCAGCTATTGAATTTGTTTTCCAACTATTTCTATCATTGCGCTGTTTAATACTGAAGCCGCTGGTTGATGTAAGTCATGGGAACAATAAAGATATTTAAAAAAAGCTTGTATACCAGGATATAAAGTGTTGGAACAAAATGTGAATAACGATCTTCATGTAGCGCTCTTGTAGCATGCATGGTGGGGAGGGACAATGTTTTACCTGGAACCAAATTGTGCATTTGTCTGTATCTGTGTACTGTGACACAAAACGTCTCACCTGTATGAGACATGAAGGCACCCCCACCTCATGGAAATAAATTGGGATGGATGTTGATTGTGTTCCTAAGTAATGTAAATGTTGGACATTGAGTGTCCTTTGTAGTTAGTAACTTATTACATGGAATACAGTATTTGTTTGATTCGTGTGTGGCTCACCTGAACACTGGTAATGTTAGTGGTATAAGATGACCTAACTTTGGATCTGATGACACCTAGGTTTTGACTTCAAAATTGATTTGGTTTCATAAGACATCACTTATCATGAATCTTTGGCCATCCCAAACACTTAAAGTTAGTATATTAATAGTTCAATATAATAAAATACCACTTTTCTTGAAAATATTTGGTGCCATAGTATCATTTGCCTTATTGTTAGGGTGATAGTCCTTCGTTGTGTCCCAATACAATAAATAAAGTATGATTACGCCATAATCGTCTTATGTATTCCTTAACAATGTGCTATATACAATTATTATATTCCGATGTAGGTGAAAGAAGATTTCAGGCCATTTAGACAAGACTTAAGATTAGAGAAATAACCAAGGAAGAGAGCATTTCTGAATATAACGTGTGCTTTTAATATTCATATTCGGGTGTATTAATTGTAGTAAAAAGAGCGCCGGTCGAACTAATATTATCCCCGGGATATTATTCCCATTGAACAGTCATTAGATGACTTGGATAAACATCAGGACGCTCCCAGCGGCGGCTAGTTTTCAACATTTTTACAGGCAGAAAAGCACATAGGCTCTCAATATTGAGAAGGAAACATTGCGAAGAGCCGTTTCCAATAAATGAGATAATAATTAGTATCAATGACAATAGTACACAAGGGAGAAATTAAAAAAATACTTGAATGAAGAGCTCATGAGTATAGTTCAATAAAGTAACCAAGTAGGCTTCCTTTCCGAAGGAGTCCCTTACTAGAGTTAAGTATAAAAGACAGTTATTACACAGAAGAAAGATCGTATGGGACCTCACGCAGATTTTGATATTATAGAGGAAAGCTCCATCCGAAAGTGACCACTGTACCTGTATCGTCCTCTCATACAAGATATAACGTGGTACGTAGCCGTTCAAGACCTATTCCAGGTTCCGAAATGACTGTATCAATTATCTACGAGAGTCCCAATGTACACATAGGAAACAGCTACATCAAGCAACGTCCTCAATGTTCTGACCGGTATTGCAATACTGTTTTCAATGGAGAGGTCCAGGACAGGTAGCGTAATAATCACATAATCTAAAGGCATAAATACAATATAATGCACCGGAACGGACCGACTCTCTTTGGAATAAAGAACCGAGTCGTACATCTGAACAAAGAAGCAGCTCCCAACATTTTTTCTGGACGAGTATTCTTCGTGACTTATGCCAGTGTTGGTCTTTAAGATTCAAATAAACTCCCAACAAACATTTATTGTGACTCCATGCTGGGGGTCGTTGCGAGTCTGAATTGAATTTTTGAAGCACATCCTGTAGACAATGAATTAAGGCGTTACTTCAACTTTAGCAATGTTAATTATACAATGAAATGCTAAACAATTAAAAATGCACATAATTTATATCATATGGCCTTTAAAGATCGAATGGATTTACGTCAGGAGCTAAATCAGTGATATTTTTCAAAGAATTCAGAAAAGTCATAAGATATTTTCCAGCATTATCATCAATCAAACCTACAAGTCATAAGATATTTTCTAACATCATCATGAATCAACCCTACATCTCGGCTTAAGGCTAACTTGTAACTTTATATCACAGAATATAACAATGGTATCTACTGAGCCAATAATGTGACCATGACTACAGTATCATTCAGTTTGACCGTCTTATTTTTCTTTCAATTTACCTAAGAGAAATGCACTTGCCGCCTTGGTAATTGCCACGATTAGTTCAATTGTATTCGACATCATAGCAGATAATTATTACATCATGATAGGGAAACTATTCATTATTATTATAAGCATTGAATCAACAAATATCTTAAATCTTTCTCTATTTAAGACTAAAATATTTTTGCTTTTTTTTGTGTACATGATTACAGCAAATTGCTAATCTGTGTTGCATGGTGATCATTTACAGCTTAACAAAACTACATCAGAATCAAGTCAAATTAAGCACCACGGACTCTCCTAATTCACTCAAGTTATTGAACCATCCAACACCTGATCAGAATTATTTCTTGGACTTGCTAGATCTTCAATACAATTAGTTTTGTTTTATAATCATTATCACGTCTATCACCCGCCCATCCATCGCCCCAGATGTTTAGAACATCACGGGACACCAAATGGTACAACCAAGTCTTCTTTATGTCGCATTTTGATCTCAGACACAGCGTTGCTAGCTTCTACTGCCGACGTTGTTACCTGAAAAAGTGGAAATGATTATTTTTTTTTATTTTTTCTTATTACGATTTCAGGCCAAGACATTTACAATGATTGCATACAAAAACGCTTGTCCACAATGTGAATATATTCTAGCGTTGCCTTTCAAAGGGAAAAAAGAACTTCCATCATTCACGATTCTCAATTACATCACTTGGTTCCTTTGGCAAATAAGTGTGAATATAGGAGTGGCTGGAGCCAAGAGAGAAAAGTAGGGAGACAGGAATGCGAGGAGGGAGGTAGGAAAAGGAAAGACTTTTTTTAAAGATGGGAGGTGATAGTTGAAAAGGGGAGGAACTCAAACGTATGGAGCTGAGATGGCTAATAATGCGGTGGATAGTAAGAAGAGATACGGCGTAATCCGGTGGACAAGACAGGATCCAACTAACAATACAGCCTACAGGGAAGAAAGTGGGACCATGGCAAATATACTAAAATATTTCTGGCGAGGAGAAAAGCTCCTATTATATATACAGGAATTGCCTCCCGGAAGATTTGTGAAAACAGTCTTTAAACATAGTGAAGTTTCGATATTTTTAGCACATTTTATAAAGGACGTTTTACCTATTTCACTTAGGGTTAAAATGATGGAATTAATGATCAGACGAATGGGATACTGATCAGGCACATAAAAAAAACAATGATAGAATTAAACAATACACTTAGCGCCCGTATTTTAATGATATTTTACCTATTTCACGGTTAAAATGGTGGAATTTGGGGGAAATGCGACAATTTTTCGAGGTTTTCAAACAATTGAAACGCGCAACTCACCAGTTGGATATCAGCTAACGAGACTGGGTTCGCTGCCAGGACACCTTGGGGATTTACCACGCCTTGAGGTAGTGCTGGACCAGCCCGGAATTTGTGTGAAGATGCACATGCTATTGCTACTCGATTACTGCAGGAAAAATATAGAATATGCATCAAATGATTATGTACGCTTATTACACACGCATTTCTCTGAAAACAACTTATCTAGAGTGAGTTATGCACGGTAAGTATTTCACTAGTGAGTTATGAGGGGTTGTCATGGCAACCAATCTTTTTTTAACTAAGATTACCGCTGACATTCTAATTTATGACTCGATGTTTTTCTATTTTCATGATTGACAGTATATTATATAATAAATCTGTTAACTAACTCGTTGGCTTCAGTCCCTTAGAATATTCCACTCGTTGCGTGCAATATTCACGCTCCTTCAACTAACTCGTTAGTTAATCTACGACTTCTCTAGTTTTCATACCTATCACTGTATTTATTATCATGAGAATTTCAAGACGAACGTAGAACACCTAAACAAGTACAACCACTCATCCCAGTTAAATATTAAATCTGATATTTTCTGGTTAGAATAAATGCTAACTAACCTATATTGCCTAGCCCTTTCCATATATTCGTGTTGTTCCATGGTTTGCGAATCTATCGCGGAAACATCAATGACATCACTGAAATGTAAATAAAACGTACATGTTAATATTATGTCGCCTACTATTTCACTTATAATCTTAAACTATTTTTGTTTATAGCTGCGTTCTTGGTACTTCGATTTAAATTGATGTATTAAAATATGGTCTTGCTGGAAGAGCTATCCATGACTGAAGCAAAAGACCAGTTTCCACGTAGATAGAAAGTGTTGATATAAATATATGTAAAAAAAAAAATGGAAATAAAGATTCTCAGTCACATATTATACTGTAAACGTATTTATTTCGCGGATTTAAATTCGCACAGCAAGGAAGTCTCACACCTTGTTTATACACTAAGTATACCTTTTGCACAGGATTTATTTTCACGCACAAAAGTGGGTGCTCTAAAATAGCGAGAGAAAAAACTGCGCAAACATTAATACGTTTACAGTGTATAGTTTGCTCCCTGAAGGAGGAAGCTTTATACATGTATAAGTTCATTGAAATTCCCAGCTGAAACACATTGTTTACCTTGCAGTTTGATGTAAAATCCTATTAAGTGCTGACTGTTCATCTCCTGTCTTTTGAGATGGTGGCGCACTGGAACTGTAGCTATAGATAAGAAAAGAACAAGTTGCAGTCTCGAGTTTTGGCCTAAAAGTAATTTTTCCAAGCGGTTAAGACACTTTTGGGAACGCTATAAATCCATGACCGGAATAGAATGGTCCGAACTTGATTTTTCTCCATGATTGATATATTGGAGACTTGCAAACAAGACATGGCAAGAAATAAATAAGTAGCGGTAGCATAACTTACTTATTACTCTGACGAGAGTCTGTACCATCAGCATTGACTGGATTTTCCAGGAGACGAGTTCTTTCATTAGGGGGACGATCCTAAAAAGGGTAAAAGAATACATGTAGGCGGATGTGTATCAGCATAGTGGGAAAATACATATAACAGGTGAGTATAAATATGTAATGATTGCTTCATTCCAAAATTGTCAGTGGTTTTACTCCTCAGTTATACTTATAGGGGCAATTCATGATTGTAACCATTTCAAAGTAGGCCTATACATAGTATTCACTGACGTCACGGCGCTCGCCGCGGCTTGCCATAATGTGGGTCAACTTTAGCTGGACATGAGTGCTCCAAGCCTCAAAAATGCAGTTTTCACCTCCGAAAGTTTTAGAGAATGTTATATAAAGTATGCTGATAGGTTATATGGTCATTTTGTAGTGTGTCATGATGGAATAATAAGTATAATTGCCATTAGCAAACATTTAAAACGGGAAATCCTGTCGATCTAGTGTCTCCCGCTATCTATGCTGCCACACAGTATGGCTGCCAGTGAGGATAGCCGCTGACTGGGGTGACGTCATGTGAATACTATGTATATGATTTAACTAAAATCCTCCTGATTAAAGTATATGTGAAATGTGGAATAATGGATATTTTCCACGATGAACTGAGGAGGGACTGAGAGAACAATATTCCCTGATTTTGTAACAATATCAAGCGAGTACCGTACCGTAGGCCTACCAGTCATTATAATGTATAGTGAATTCCTTGCAGCCTAGCTAGGTTATGAATAGATATTCTAAGTCAGATAGAAACTAGAGTAAAAAGTCATGCGATAGAAATTAAGATGAGATCTTCATTATGAGAAGACTTCAACGCAATGATTATTTCGAAGTACTATTCAGGGCTCGAAAAAACCTATCAACTTCACTTGCCCATCGGGCAAGTGGCAGCCAAGATTTACTTGCCCGACAGAATGTTTACTTGCCCGAATTTATTTGCAGAATTATAAACAAAATCACACTGATCTGTATGTATCTTGTTTTATTAACATAAAACATTCATTAACATGTTGTAGCCTTACAAAAAAACCTTATTTTTATCCTATCATTAGTACTTTATGACTGAGAATAGTCAGCCTTTACTTACAACAAAAAGGCCTAAGTAATATGGATAATCATGTTAGGAATAAACAATGTTTTGGCCGAAGATTTAGTGAAAGTTTTGTACATTTACAGGGTCATTTCATTGTAAGTAGACATCACAACAGGGGTTTGAAATCGGCGCCATAGAGATTTTCACTTGCCCGCTCGGGCAAGTAACTTTAAATTTTACTTGCCCGGAGCCATTTTTTACTTGCCCCGGGCAAGTAAACAGGTTTTTTCGAGCCCTGCTATTAATTTTATCTGTTATTTACATGTTTCTGTTAATTAAAGATCCGGTGTTGGACAAAAAAAAATAAAAAATGATAAGACTTCAATTAATGTCAGTTAAGTTGAAGGCCTATTTATCATTATTATATAGGTTATGTACTCTAACTCTCTATATATAATTTATTTAATTTATAATATACACTATTACTATATATATAGTCATGGATATAAATTACTCCCCCCGATAGGACCAAATATATACGAAATTATGGTGTCAACACCGGGTGTAAAACGACCGATCCCCACCCCCTTAAATTCATATACCGTAAATGATTGATGGTCAGTTCCCTGTTGCAGTGACGACTGGCAGTGTTGGTCATGTGTTGAAGAAATGTCATTGTCAAATCAAGAGACAAGACTCATTCAAGTTGGACAAATTAATGCCAATGGTATTATGGTTGTATAAATATCGCACAAAAACCAGGCGGTTATGTCATGCATGATTATAATCACCACATTCAATTATAATCCCATTTTTTCATCTTTTGTGCATCAGCTAGAATAGATACGGCGCACAAAAATATACTGTGCCTATCTGTGGTGTGGGTATTGTCAGGTAGAGATGAGAATTTTACAAAGAAAGACAATAATAGCCAGTATTTGAAAATCAAACAATACAGACTACGAACTCACCCTACTATTGTTCTCGTCTTCACTGCTAAAACAACAACCCATTTTGTTGCTTAATTTCCACTATCCCATAACAAGACAACTAACTTTCTTCGCCGAATACACAGCTATCATGTGATCTTCCTTCTCTGTCAAGGTGAATGTTTTCCCACATCAGGACGTTGGTTTGGAGAAATACGTTAGGTGGCGCGTTGACTTGTGAACAAAAAATCGACTAACTCTTGGGATGAAATAAATGAGATTGGGTAAAGTGTGAGTGTTTACTTCTTTTATTGGCAAACAATATCTTTAGACAATTGCCGTCGGGAACCTACTTCTCCACGTTCTCAGTTCTCCAGAACCCGTTAGTACGGGAAGTGGATGTTTACCATTTTCTCGCGTGACGCGTGTCCGCATGGCAGACGGTACGAAAAGTAATTCTCTCCCAGCCCCCAGCCCTCTCCGGGCCGATGAAATGCTTTACAAGGTAGGCTCAGTGGGAAATTGTATTTTAGTAAATTCAAGAGGTCCCAGAACCAACGTGCATATATGATATCTAGTCTCCCTCATACCGGTATTTACTCCAGACAAAAGATACAGATTAACTTTTGCCGTTTTGCCACTTTTGGTGTAGGCCTAGGCCTAGCCCTTAGGCTTAGCCTATACGATAGTATATGCCCTACTCACCCAGGGCTACTGTAGCAGGCTTTTGTTTCAAGTATTAATCAGCAGACTGTTATAATGTCAGAAAACCCGGCATTCGCTTAAAGTTAAAAGCTATAACTTTTCTTTGTGACTTTAAATAATTATATAATAAATGTAATAAAATAATCGTTCGAACTATAGTATAGTACCGGTATAGGTTATGCCTACCGTAGGCCCTACTACCTATAATATGCCATTAGATTAATTTATTAGGCCTAATTATAATACATGTAGGCCTACCAGTAGGTCTACCATGTAAATCATCTAAAATTAGACTACATTCTAACTCATGACTCATGGCCACGCCCCAATAATGGCTTTCCCCAGAGCCTGGCAGAGGCGAACAAATCCAATGTACCGGTATTTGGCCTATTCCACTCATTATAACTCATCATTTTTCATTTCATAGACATAGTCGATAAATCCTTATAGTGAGTTTGTATGCACGTATATAGCCTGATAGGGCCTACTTAAAATTCATTCTTGTACTTTTCTAATGTCTTCCACCTCAATGTAATTAGGTACCTAATCGGTATCTAATTTCAGGGCACAACAAAAACCATCATTAATTTTGATGAGAGTGTTGTTAAATTCCTGAATACAAAAAATATATGGATTAACAATATAGCCTATATCTTTTTTTTTAAAAAAAGGTCTATTTTTTAGGCTTAGACTAATATGTATACCATGCTCCTGTTTCAGCTTGCTCGGGGGGACATGGTAAAAATCAAAATAGCCGCACTCCAAAAAAACAGACGAGAGAATCTTCCTGAAAATGAGGTCCATACAACTGTCCATGAAGAAGCAGAAAGCAAAGAACCTACACAGAAAGAAGTGTTCTTCAATCATAAAATCAAACGACTCTCAGACCAGTTACAATCTTCTCTCAGTCTCAAGTCAAAAGATGACGGGGGAATTAATGTTAGTTTCTATTCAACTTTGTCTAAATAACTTGAGCTTGGCATATCATTCAGACAATTAATTCACTCATTAAAATGTTTAGAAGTCGCTTAGATAGACAGATCGAACTGGTTCCACATGTGCATAAACGTACAGGCTATATAGGTTCATACACACTGAGCTATTCTCTTTCTCTTTCTACAGGGCGAAACCAGGCCGTCTCGGGGAGAGACGAAACGGAAAATCACATTTTGACACCCACGGTAGTTGAGCGAATGTTTATTATGTGGACTGTATGGACATAGCGATATATCTAGTGTTGCTTATGCTATAATTACAGCTATACATTAAAGTATATAATCACTGCTATAATCAATCATCATGTATCATTAATGTTTCTAGTTGTAATACCTATTTTCTAATTTGATAAGATTTATATTGTTCTAAAATTTCGAATGAAATGTGTATTTTATAATACGGAAAGAAATAGAAATTACACCGATTTTGCTTGCAAGACAATAAAAATCCGTCAAACAAAAAAACGTATATGTACACGTGTAAATGATCGTTGTTTTCCGCCCATCTCGATCCCTGGGTATCCATGCATGTAAAATAATTAATTTCCACAATATAATAATTATCTAAACTTTTATTTATAATTCACATAAACTTGAGTGAATAGTGACTCAATCATCACGTTAATAATAAAGTCATCTGGGTAAATTTAAATTCATGCAAAGAGTTCGTCGAGATCTTCTGTGCTTTTTACAACAAATCATAAAAAAAAATAGCAGTGTTTTGTCTAGAAAATTCGCATCATGTTTGAATGAGTATATCCCCTCTTCGTATCACTATCACACCATTACTTTAGTGCGGTCTTTGACCTAACGCGAAATGGCAATATTATTATTAGGCTACAGACCCGCATTTGGAGATGCGACGTAAATTGTTCAAATAAATTCTTTATTGAATGAACCGCTTCACATGAGCAGCTTTCTAGATACTGTGATATCATATATCGGGGCATTGCTAACAGTAACATCTACGCTATATATCGTAGAAATATCATGTTAGTTAATAAGAGTCATGATTGACACATCACCGCCTCGCACAGGGCGTTTATATAGGCCTACATGTCGTTGTTCGTCTTAGTAGGCTATACAACACATCAACTCATTCTGGACTGATATTGTGGTAAACGAGCTTTCGAATTATTTTGACTTCGGACAGAGATCTTGGTTTATATGTGAGAATAGCTGCAATTTCACCAGGAAAAGCTGATCCTAAATATAATGGCCGAAACATCAACGTTTGCCGAAAAAAACAGCGTTTCCACAGTTCCCAAAGCCAACACTACCGGTATGATCTGAAACCTTAATTTATCTGTTGTAAACCTCTCGATCATGCATGCAGCAATAATTTACACGTAGCATTTCATGCCGTATCTCGATTATAGCAATTGCAAGTTCACAGATTCTCTAGAATCATCTATAGTTTCATATACAAATATTTTGTATTAAAAAAAATACTCATGCTAAAACTATTCTGATTTTTTGTTCATCCAAGCCTCAATGTAAGAATTAATTGTAAGTATTCTGTACTGTGCATTGCACCTCCCCTAAAAACATCATTTGGGAGGTATATCTTTTCGGATTCTTGTATTTGAAATGTATTTGACTGCAATAGATGCACCGGAACCAGGAGCAGCTATACCAAATTGGGCGTTTGGCCTAATCACAGTCATTCCTTTCCTTGTAGTGGTGTTGATAATGGTAACAGTGAAGATAGCAGGTAAGTTTACACTCGTGAAAAGAACAATTGAAAATGTGACAATTGCTTTGAGCTTCGATCTTAGAATTGCCATGTTTGGCTATATTTTCATTGCCAATAACATCGTCGATCCCCGCGGAAATGCCTGAACACACTTGCATTAAAAAAAGATTAGGCCTACTCCACATGGATCCTCGAATGATATATATTAACGAAGTAAAAAAGTGTTTACACTTTTTGGATAAAATGATCCTTCATACGGTATGTTTTTCTCAAAAGAATTATGAGCGGTAGTCAGTGAAAATGTTTTAAAATATTCTTATGTTCAATCAAAAATCAGATTATGATAACCTCTATTCAAGCGCGCTATAGGGAGCAGTCTGATCTGTATAACCAAGGATTTTACAGTGTTAGCCAAGCTGCCCTGTCGAGGAACTTTACGGACCAAGGTATGCACCAAGATCGGTATGAGTAAAATTACCAAGATCTCGATGAGCCAATTCTGAATAAATCCTATTTGTGTTCCTTAATGTATACGAATATTGCTATCAAACCATCCACTACCCTCTAATAATACTAAAACTGATAAATGAGTTGGACTTCTCAAATGATATATGACTAAGTTACAAAACGAAACTTATAGACTTTGCCTCGAGGAATCAATTGGCTCAATAGACATGTATTGCAATGGTCCGCTCATTATGAAAAACAAATTGCTACCATTTTATGGTAAATAGGTTTCGGTAGGGCTATCAATCAATCGATAATCAATCGATACCTCCTAATTGATTGATAGCAGTAAGGAATAAATCGTCCTGGAATAACTAGAAAATTCTTCTGTTTAAACAATAGATGAAAAGGGAGAGTTGCCCCCTAGTGGTCATTTTGCGGATACATCATCCGACGACGATGATGGTGAGGAATTATTCTTTGTTTTCTAATGTAGCTTTCACTTTGAATCATGTTATAAGCTGGTGGAACTAAATAATATAGTAAAAAAAAATAACACAGAAGAAATCCTGTGGATACCAGCATAGAGACGGCGGTTTGAAGGTTGACCTTGCTCTTGAGAATGGGTGTTCCTGACTAAACTAAATGCACAATCAGCTTGCAGTTCAGCCTTGTTTCATGCAGTAGGAATCGAAGATGCTATAAACCACATTTGTACATTGTATATATAATATATATAAAATATCACTTATGTTAAAATATACCCGCTAATTTTAGAATCATTGACGATTACTTAATTATTCACTATTTCCTTAACATTTTGAAGGTAAGGCACATGAAACACCAGAGCTAACTGTGATAAGTTAAAATCGGTTAACCTCACATTTGTTCTTTCAATTCTGCAGATAATGTATTTGAGGAAAATAATCTTTCGTCGACCTGCCTTAATCCATCTAATCGTGATGATGGAGTGATGAATAGTCAATCCCAACTGCTTCAACTGGAACACGCACCAGACGCTAGTTCGCAAGATGAGGCAGGGACAGAAGCTGGAACCGACCACTACTACCCAAGTATAATAGACAGCGATCCAACAGTCTTAGAATCCGATTCCTGGACAACGGAAACAGAAAAAGATGAGAAATGGGACACAGCTTTTGCCGCACTAGATTTTGCGATGGGTATTTGTCGGTTTGACTCCCGTAAACAATCCTCAATATCTGAAGGAGACTTGCCGGCCACGAACAAAAACGATAGCCTCTACAATACGTATGCTTCCAGGGGAAACTATGAAAGAGGATTTACAAACCAGTCACTCGTTAAACATGATGGAAAGACAACTATTGGAAGCAGAGATCGCATAACCGTAAAAAACAGGCCTGTAAGAAGAACTAAACGATTTGAGTATGATAATTATCACCCCCGTACTGATTGTGCAAACTGCTTTCATGTCACAGCAAGCCAAGATATTTTAGAGGAAAGAGCTCGGAAAGTGGAAATGAACCTAGAATACCTTTAAATTCAGATTGTAGTGGCGGAATATATATAGGGGAGGGGCACCTCCGCATAAACACCCCATACGTCTTAATCCAGCTCAAGTACTTAAATGATTTTTATCTTCTTATATTATATATTCGAATCAATTATAGTCGCCTGTATTCACTTCTGTTGCGTCCCTGAGTCGTCATCTGTACGATGTATGTAATATTACAGACTTTTCCTCTTTTTTTCCCATATTTCCCATACCCAAAGTACATTACTAAGACACCTTTTCCTATTACCGACCAGATTATTCCAGGAACAAATGGCACCGACTATTTCTTCATAATTTATCCATACACAACTATACTTTTTCTTGGGCCTTACATACAAAACAATTGTTAAACTAATTATTCTTTAACAGAAATGAAATGACTTGTATCATAATAATGACCAACTTCACTTTGGTTGGATATCTGGTCTATGAGTATAGACTAAGGGACTTAGTGCTAGTCTACTGGGTACAACTCAGACACTGTTCACTTACAGTGGTATATGAAAATGAAAACTCCCTCAGTGTGTCAAAAAGAACATGCAAAATCCAAGATAGTTTGTGTCTTGATAATAAAATATCCATTAGTTCCATTGAAAATGTGTTGAAATATCTCGGAAAAAGAAATAGATACTTTAAAAGAAAATTGTGGATATTTTCTATTACATATAGATATCCTGACCTATTTGGGACAAAACAACTTCTCATCTATCTCTTATAACACATCGTAAAATTGAAATTAAGGCTCAAGGTGTGCTCTCCTCCACCTGCATCTGCTTTTATGAGTCACTGGACGTTTTGCTTATCTATTAGCACCACCATGTGTGACTTTCTTTAGCTTTCCTTTCTGCCTTTTTGGAAAATACATGGAAAGCTATAAATCACTGGCAGATTGCCCAGATGGAAGTGCTTCGCCTAAGGATGTTTTGAAGCACTAAATCCCTGGCGTCCATCATGTCTTGGTCATTAATCCTTTAATAACATATGGGAAGCATGGACTGTCATATGATACCTGATACAGTCGACTTTGAGATGATATCCATACAGCCACATACTCTTCCCTAAAGCCACATTCTCCTCACCCCAGCTTAACTTTACACTACAGAGCTAACCCAGGTAACCGTAATTACCCCATGTGATGCATATGAAAGTATGATGCATATATTCAATAGGGCACAGACGTCATATTCTCGTATTTCATTCAATTTCGAAATTGATTTACTGAGGTCATGAGTCTTGAGTATAGCTAAACGAATAGAATCAGGGAAACAATTACAACTAAAGAATTTTATACAGACTTGCGATCTACCAGTTTAGTATTGGCCCTAATAGAGCACTGATAACCTGGTGTCAATGGTGTGTGTATCTCACACAAACGACACAGGAAAGTTAGTTTTTAGATTGATGTTATCATCAATCTAAATGGATTGGGGTGAGATCTGTCAATCATTGATAGCATCTTGGCCCCTCCCATCCTGGATATCAGTGTGACGAATCTGTTGATTCTGATATCAGCAGATGGGATCAGAATCATGCTGGTAATGCCTGGGAGGGGGAGGGGATGGCGTTTAGGTGTGAATTAACGGGTAGACCATGTGTGAATTAAAGTGGTAAGTTGCGAAATAAGATGCCTCATATGCAAAGGTGTTAAAGGGACCAACAGAATTACATGGAGTGACCAGTCATATATGGGATAGGGATTTCATGTTTTCTGTCTCCACTTCCTCCCCCTCCTACTATCCCTCCCTCACGAACTTTACATTTAACTGACATCAATCTCCGTTTCCCTTGGAAACGCAATCTTCTACATGAACCGGAAATAAATAAATAAATGTAAACTGATCACTGTTAACTATTTCTTGTTAGTATTTTAGAAGAGGCGGATCGAACTATGTCCAATGCTATATACCCTAGCTTGTCATAGCTAGGCTACTAACGATACAGGGTTCAGGTTCATCGACTACTAAGTGCTGCTGCAGGTGGTCGTTAAGAAAACCATGCAGCTTTGGCCTGGCATGCACTGGAGAATAATCATGGTTGCAATCCAGATAGTATAACCATGTGAGAGTAGCAGTGTTTTGCATGGTTATATTAGGCTATATTTATATATTAAATGTTTGTTATCACCCCCCCTCCTGCTCCCTCCTACCTAGTGTCCCGCAGACACCACCGCCACTGGCGTCGTGTCTGCGGGACGCTTTATGCCTGCTCTGCTTGGCGTTAGGGTGACCCTAGGGCCCCAATGTGGTGGTGCCAATGGCAGTCAGCAGCTCCCAAGCATCCCCATAGGAATAGTATAGGAATATCGATAATCTATTTTACAGCCTAGATTGATTATTTCTTCGGACAAAACTTGGAGAGGACATACTATCGTTGTGATTTTGGGGTAAGGATGTCAGCTATCGGTATGTTTAATAGGAAAACAACATGATCACGTTGAGTTCTGTAAGTACTTGGGCCTTGACACTAAAAGCCTGGGGCGACAGAATGATTCGAAGTATGCCAGCTGTGCCCGCCTTTCTCAAGGCGGTTTATGGTCGCCTCTCATCTAGGAGTGGCAGCTGCTAGTAGGCACCTTGCGAATGTAATTTAGATAATGTTTAGGCCGTTTTTTGTACTATTGTTGGCACACATTAAAACATTATACGCCTACGGATATTTTGTTTCTATAGCCTAGCTGCCTTTCCCATCACCACAAACCATCAAACCCACCCGCTATTCCGGCTGTGTAGAGTGACAGCTCTACACGGCCCAATGAGTAGAGGATGAAAAAAATAAAGGCAAGAGCCACGGCTAACGCTCAATTTCTCAAACCTCCACTCTGAATACCATGTGCTCTATCCACTGAGCTATGAGCGTTGGATGGAGTAGGGAGGCTGAACTTTGCTAGTAATACAAGAAGGGCCAACACATGCGTAGCGGTGGAAAGTAGCCGAAATATTTTATTCTACAGTTGTGCGGACAAGGGCCCTAGATTAGGAGTAGGGTAATAGTCAGGGTATGGGGATTCCGGGACTGGAATTGTTCGTCACATGGGTTTTTTAAAAGTTAAATGTGATACAGGGGGCATCCGGTAATATCCTTGTCTCAACCCTACGGATCCATTGCGCCTGCGCCAACTCTCAGGAGAGTTACCTCGACGAGAGGCGACCAAAAACCGCCTTGAGAAAGGCGGGCGCAGCCAGCATATGAAGCACCCATCTGTTGCCACGGGCATTTAGTGTCCAGACTCAACCTTATACAGATCACAAACAGATCACCCCGTTCTCATGCTAAACATACCTATAGTCTGCTTATTTACCCATAAATCCCAACAATATAATGTCCTCTCCAAGTTTGGTCCGAAGAATTAATCCATCTAGGCTCCAGAATAGATTATCGATATTCCTATACTAATCCTATGGGGATGCTTGGGACCAGCCGACTGCCATTGGCACCACCACGTTGGAGCCCTAAGGGAACCATAACGCCAGGCCTAGCATGATGCAATAGAGCATAGAGCAATAGAGCATCCCATACACACGACAGCGGTGGTGTGTGTGGGACACTAAGTAGGAGGGGGCAGGAAAGGGGGTGGGGATCATTCAACAATCTGTAAGGTAAACGTCAGTCACAAGCAACTCATTTATCACAGGAAAAAATATATTCTGGGTGGTATGATACTTCTGGACGGCAACTAGTGCTGCCATCTTTTGGGCGCTCTTCGTCCAGTTCCAAAATCATTGGATTTAGACACTTACTGAACTTGAAATTAAGAGACCCCTAATAGTGAGTTTGGTAACTAGTCACAATGTAATTGCGAAAGAAACATATAACATCAACACTTGGGAGCGCAGCTTTAAGTTATGAAGAGGACATTTACAATAGTACCAAATTCTAAAATAGGTAAGATATTATGGACAGACACAAGGCCCAGCTACTGTAGTGTGCCATCCTGATGGAGGCTTTGTGAGCCCCTTAGCTTCAGTTGCCCAACCAATCTATGACCAGGCTGCACATAAAGTCAAACCTGTACCTCGCCAGCAGCAACAGTTAACGGCATGAATTTTGACATGAGTATGTTAGATTTATAGTTATATTCATCAATGGTGGCCCTTTTGTATATGAAATACTCGGAAGAACCTCATGCAACCGCCCCATTGTAAAATCCCCTATAAATACAATGTATTCAGGCTCTGGCACTTATTATTTCAATACAAACATTTAAAAGTATAATAGTCTTACTTAAATCGATTGAAGGTTGATTTCCACCCATTATATAAGTTTATAAGTTGATAGGACACCAAAACCAGAGAGTCAGCGATTTTTATAAGGTGATCTTTATTTTCAAGTAGTTTTTTATATGTTAAATTCCAACGTTTAGGTACTGAGGATGCACCTTCTTCAGGGAATTATATTTATATAAGTTGTTTAACTTGTTCAATATTCAGGATGAAGTCTTGTTCACATTTCCTACTGTTTCACAACCATACTAATGGTGTTGAGGTCAATATAACACTATGTATAGAATAATTTTTCGAATCAGTTGGCATGTGGTCACTAGAAATGTACACTTACAGCTCGACAGATTCTTCTAATTTAGGCTGAAAAATTATGAATACCTTAATAAATTACTCGTGTTTATTCTAAAACTGTATTTGCTTTTGTTAAATTCATCATGAATACAGGATAATATTTATAACAAGCTCATCAACTATGCATATACAAGACCAACAACTAGACTGATCATTGGTGGGGTACCCACCTTGGATGAGTTACCCTTTTTCTTCCCAGTTGTGTTTCTGGTTTAATGTGGCCTCTGTTGTGATCACCTGGTGGGCACCGGAGCACCGACAGCAGTACAAATCACCTAATAGGAGTGGTCTTAGTTAGGGAATGGCTATGGGCCCGGGAGGCCAGCGCAATGCACCATGGGAGATTTTAGCAGGAAGGTAGGCCACTTCCATGGTTTGTTTACTTCCGCCCAATAGCTCTCAGTAGGGGCTGGGGGTATTCGTCTTTAAATTTTGATTTTAACTGGAGTAATATTGCTTAAATAACCACCAAACTAAAGGATATTGAAGAGGAAATGATGCATTTTAATTGTGTGTTCACTGGATGTCATGCATGTTCCAAGTAAATCAAGAGATTAGTTAAGCACCTATAAGTGGCAGGCATCGAGTTCCTTTCTTAACATTGAGAAGACAAAGAGAAATAAGGAGAGCAAGATTTGGACCGATTTAATTAGACATAAAGACTTTTCACTTAGTAGGTTTACTAAAGCATGTTCAGGATATTTTAGGGATGTGCATCCAACAGCTGAAAACCCACATTTAACATTATCATAGAACAGTTACTGTTAACAAAAACGAAAACATCCTCTGCTAACTGAGCGTCGGCCGTCCCGGCCGTCATATGTGTGGCCTGGGTGACCAGGGGAAGTGCCGGAGTGCCGGCCAAGGGTTGTGGTAGCTACCCGCACCATATGTGGCCTCCCTTGTAGCTGTTAAGCTGCACTGGGAGCACCGACTCATGCCCCAGTAGAATATCTCGGGACACTCCTATTGAGAACACTCCTATCCAGTGATACATATTGAATATATTGAAAGAAACAAAAGCTTAGAAATCGATTCCACAGAAGGGCATTTATTAATGGGTATTCATTCATTCCATGTCACAATAATCATTGGGTTTTTTGTTTCTTTTGTAAATTCTTTATTTTCTTTCCCTGCCATCTGGGCATTAACAATTCTAAACATAAATCGTAATAATAATATATCCATGGTAAAAGATTTTTTTCCTTCACACTTTCAATCAATAATGCTCAATGCTCAAAATTTGTTTGTCTTTTGTTGAGCTACAAAAATCATTTGAGTAGACGGAACCTTGCTTGTAGTGCCAGGTACAATGATATCTTGCAGTTTATCCATAATCTCCTTTTTCTGAATGGAAAGCAAATGTCATAATATTTATAATATTTCACATTTTTATAATTCAAACTGTCAGTAAATGGATTTGGAACCACTTTTGGGATAACAAACGTTAGGCATTGATAAGTGTAGCACCAATATTCTGGTTTCTATATATTGGCATTGTTTCAATTTGTTTGTAGGATGACTTTATCATAAAAACAACATTCTCCAAGCTGAGTTTAATAGTAATTGCCAAAGGATCTACTATGTTGAAATTGTTCCCAAAGTTCCCAAATTAATTCTGATTTGACCTTTCATTAATGATACTTAAAAAAGAAACTAGTGATTGACTAGTACAAAGGGTCATTTTTTCCAATTCTAGTGGAGCCCAACTATAATGGGTTCTTTAAATGTATCCGACAGAGAGTAGGTCGTCAGAAGATCTACACATTTGAGTAAATTCTACTAAAGGCTACTAAAATACTTTTCATATCTGAGTATATTTGGTTTGTGTTAATTAAAAACGTTTGGTTATGTTGAAATGTATTTTAAACATTGGGTTATTTTTGTCTTAAGTTTATGTTATTTCAAGAACTGTACATTTTCAGATGATTTGACACAATAGTCGACCAAACAAATAGTGGTTGACTCAGGGAATGTGAAGACCTCACCTTCTCTTCAGGCACAGCTTGTGTATGGAACAAGCTCATGAATCCATAGTATGTGTTCCCACTCTCAGAGATATCAACATGAATTGATTCCAGTTTTTCTGGAATTAGACCGAAGAAAATTGGTCATTAAATAATAGGTGTTTACATATAGTACATTTTCATGTTCATCAGAGAATAATATTTGTTATCGAGAAATTTTATACAGTAATCATTCCATGATTGATCCAATTGGGTATAGCACACAATCTTAGTTATCAGAACAGTTATAGACCTATATGTTTTGGATGATTTGGGGCTATAGTTGCCCCAGAGGCCGGGTTATAGTCACGGCCTTGAGCAGTTCATGGGCTATAAAACCCATTGCAAAGATAAACAAACTCCATTTTGGGTCTGCTGGTGCACTGTTTGGTGCATAATAACCTCGCTTTTCCTCAGGATTATGCACCAAACAGTGCACCAGCAGTCCCTCAATGTCAGTCATAGAATCTTCCCAAAATAGACTAAACATATTAATAACCTCCATTTCAGACAGGAATCAGGGCCTGACGTAGGTCAAACTCTTGGGCTTCACCTCAGGCCTTATCAACAACCAGGGCCCTTTCCCTGTCCTAAATTGCGGTCATTAAACCTATAATACTACACACCTTTAATTTTCTGTTGATTGTGTAATAGTATCAAACTACAATGTCATCCCCTTAACAGTTTTGTTTATCCTATTGTATTATCCTGTATGACTACTAGATATCGAACTATATATATATGTACTGCCTAAGGAAGAACCATTAAGACATGTTTCTAGTTCCAGCAGCCATTTATAAAATATTGATGACCAATTATAAAAATAAACACTTTAAAAAATACATTTTTTGCGACTTATGACTCATTTCCATGAAACACCTCACATTTAGTTTCAAACTGTAAGAAATCTCAAACTGACAAATAGCAGTGGGCCGCTTCCAGTCATTGACGGTTGCGGTATTGTTCACTGTTACAATAGTGTAAATCCAGAGAAGGCCGGCAAACCTCCCAATCTGCTGGAGAAATGCCTTCACATATTTAATAAAATCCCGTTTCAATACAAATACAATACAATTTGGTTTATACACAAATTATTCCCCAACCTACATGGATTCCAGCTATATCTTCATTACAATAATCAGTAATTAATATAACTCAAGCCCTGGATCCATAAAAACTTAATTGTGACTACATGTATACCGTTTGAATTCTATACATATAGCCTATCATAATGAAATGATTGATTTACCTTCTTTAAATTCGAAGTTGTTTACAGCCAGTGCTTCACGAATCTTTTCATCCATGTTGGCACATCCTGATTCTAATGTCGAACATAAACGGAAATTGATAGTCAAAAATAAGAGAAAGGTTATGGCAGTGGGCTTTATAGGCAGCCGAGAATTACAGAAGTAATCATTATTTCAACGATGGCTGACAATTTATTCTATGGGCTTTTACCACCAATTAATTGGTTCCTTACGTCTTGTTTGGTTTCTGTTTTGTTTTACATTTTGAAAAAAAACCTGATTTTCGTCTGTTTGATGAACGTATCTTCATAAAATACAGGTAGACTTAGCAGCAAAAAATATAAAATCTTTTGGCATTTTCTCTTTTCTCAAGCAGGATATTATATAGCTCTATTTCAGTTCTAAAGTTTATCTTCCCATCTCACACACCACCTGATTGTTTTGTTTGTGTGTTTTTTTTGGGTTTTTTTTGGGGGGGGGGGGGGGGCGAATAAATGTTCCCTATAAACCGCCCCCTCCGCCCCGACCTAGAGAAACCTACCGCACCTAAGAATTGTTTGAAATTGCCTAATTTTCTGAGATTTATTTTCACAAAAAAGACAATTAGAGCAGGAAATGAAATATTCCTAACCAGAAAACCTTTTAAAAAATAATTTCTCTTGTTAAAACAACTATTGTTACGAAATAGACATTATTTTTCAGTTTTTGGAAAGTGGATTCCTAAAAGGAATGTTAAAAAAATGTTAAAGTTACCATGACACCCCCTACCTAGTTCTCAGCTATATCAATCGGAAACACTCCTATTATCTGGGGGAGGGGCTTATTTTGATTCATGCTTTTAAAAATGAGATTGCAAACCTGTTATCTTATGAAGTATGCCATAGGCAGAAATAATGTAGATGAGCCCCCCAGGGCGGAGGAACTTAGTGGCATGTTTTATTGTTCCTGGCAAGTCGTCCCTGAAGTAGTATAGAGCATGATTGAACAAGATGGCATCAAAGTCATTCCCAATATTCGCCACCTCTTCGAAGAACCCATTAATGAGGGTAATCTGTAAGTAAAACCCAATATATATTCATTCAACCATCACAACAAAAGAAATCTCACCATGCATATAATATACTATAATATTATGACTTATAGGACTGCATTAATATCTGGCTGCTGTAAAGTGTAATGTGTTATATAAAAATTTGAATCGGCCGAGAAAAAATGGCTGGTGGTCAGCCATAATAAGTAAAGCCAATAGAGGAAGGGATTTTGGCGGGCCTCCTAAATATAAACATGGACTTAAATGAAGGCCTGTAGTAGAAATAAACAGACATAATCCTCCAAAGTTTTGGTGTGAGCGATGTTAACTGAGAAGAGTGCAGCTTTAATAGAGGATTTGCATGTCTGCCATCTTGAATCTTGATTCGCATAGAGTTATCATATTTGTATGTCAATGTAAAAGCTATTGAAACATGTTCAGCATGGAATATTTAACAATGATCCTGTGTACATAGCCACGTGCTTCACATGATTATATCAAAATAACCATCTTTGGTCAATTGGCTACCTAATAATTATACAGGGTAATTACCATAGTGGTAATTACCTGCACCTTGATTGACACTTTGACAGTTGCGGTTGCGGGCAGACTAATGGGCGGCCCGGCCCGCATCTGTTCAGTATGAACCCTAATAGGGGTAACATGTAAGATAAACATAGCATATGATAAAAACAATAGGTAAATGAACATAGCTATGAGAATTGACTCTGCGGGTCAATTGAGGATTTCTAAAACTCATTCTCGTAAAGCATGGTATCAAAACAACAGGCATGCTATAATTATATAGATTACAAAAATGAACAATTACCAAGCAATGTTTGAAAAGGGTTAGCATGGCAACAGTTTTGCCAAATATTGATGAGCCAACAATGAGAAAGCGTTGGCCCTCAGTACAGACTATAGCCTACCTTCGCATTATTAGAGAATCTACTTGATATCTTCTTATAGGCATCCTCACACATTGCTGTATCAGGCTCAATGCCAACATATTCCTTCAGGTTCAGGCATCTGGACAGGAGAAGCGAGTCCACATCTCCCTCAGCTGTAAAATTTTCGAATATTCGGTATTTAAAACAAGGTGACATGCTTTTTTTTGTTTTGTTTTCACTTCTCAGGACAAAGTTGTATGCTTTAGCTGTAAAATCTTCAAATATTAGGTATTTAAAATGAAAAATAACAAGGTGACATCCTTTTTTTTTGTTTTGTTTTCACTTCTCAAGACAAAGTTGTATGTTTTAGTTCCTTAAATTCCCACCTGCATGCATCAGTGCATATGACGCTGGTATAGTATATAATCTTTTAGGGTTATATCCACTACGTTATATCTGAGTATATATTTGGTTTTGCATTGATTCCAAAAATCGTTTTGCTTATGCTCAACTGAATTTATAACCTTGTTCTTGTCTGAAATTTAGGACAATTGATAGAATTCAGATATGCAAGTCTTGAGATTTGGTACATGTATTCATGCTAGAGACAGCGCTAAACACCTAAAAAATGGAAACTGCCTGAAAGATCTACTTGTAAAAGGCTCAGTCCTATTCAGGAACACATACCTACATTGTACATGTAAACTGAATAAAAATTGAATATAATATATCAAAATGAAAACATTCTGAGCAAGGGCTCTGGTGGAAAAACGTTTGAAAAATATCTTTTGACACATTTTCCTGCATGTGCCACATCACATATATCCGAATACATTTACAAGCTAAAATCCTACCAACCTGATCCCACACTCATCACATTCTCAACTTTGTCAAATTCCATTAGAGAGGCAGCAGCGTCTGAGTTGTAGAATGACGTCATGACGTCTAAATTGGTACTTCTAGAGCGATAATCATGCCACCCTTTCACCGCTGCATCGCTTGGAGGAAGAACGTTGTCGAACCTAATAATTCTGCTGTTGCTTTCCATTCTGGAACCTTTCGAAATAAATGTAAATATATATATATATTACTAGCAAAGTACCTGTCCTCCGGACGGTCACCCTCTTTCCCCACACTTCCCCCTCTCCCTCTTTTCCCTCTTCTTCACACTCCCACTCCTCTGCATGTAGGACATTCACCCCTCTCCCCATACTTCTCCCTCTCCCTCTTTTCCCTAGGCCTCCACCTCTTCTCTGACTTTCATACCTATTTTTCTCTCCCAACCTTATCTCTTATTTCCCAACCCCCGCATTCTCATGCTCCCCTTCCTCCCTTTCTTTCCCTTCCCTCCCTCCCTTCCCCTCCATCCTCCCCCTTCTCTTTCGCCCCCTCATTTTTCCCTCCCCCTCCCCTCACCTGAGATACAGTCTGTCAAGGTCCTAATAATCACCAAACCCATTCTGTGCATTAATTGTTTTTGTATCTTTTTTTTAATATTATAATTCTCATAGATTCATCTACTGAAAAGTCTACTACTACTGTTCTACACATTCGAATATACATATAATTGTAAATTAAAATATCTTTATCTATTCTAAAGCCTGGGTAAATTGAAATTCTGAGACTTTCAAGGAATTCAAGGTCCTGTAATACTAAGGTGCTAACTATACCTGGAAATCCTTATCTGATTTTTTAAATCTGTAAGATTTTGGTTAGGTCCCCCTGGATGTAGGTTGTGGGAAATGACGTAGTATCTCACAGGGACTTTCCCAGGCTATAAATAGATGGTGGTTATCCCGATTTAAAAAAGGCTTCAAAATCACATTTCCACCCCAAATACCTTCACAAACCACATACGACGACATCCAGAGAGGGGGGAGAGACCTCTAAAGATGAGTAAAGTGGTTTGTAAAGCAACAAATTCCGAGAACATTCTGGACAAAGAAAACCTTCTTTCTACCATTTCTTTTCTACCTCCTTTCCTAGAAATCGCTCTAGCTTTATATTATATGGATGAAACATTGGGATGCCTAATCCTATGCGGGGAAATTCATTAGTGCAGTAACCATCCAATCACTGACATACCATTTTTATTTGGTCGAGAGGCTGTGAGCTTTTAAGACGTGCACTTTGAGAACACACCTCCAAAGATCCCAAAACACGTCGGGAAATAATGCTTAATAAGACATGTATCATTGCATTCACCCCAACTCGTTCACCCACAGTAACAAACCAGGTCATATGCCAGGTCATATGTGACATATCACAGAAAATCGAGTCTAAAGGGGCAAAAAATGATATAACTCAAATGTTTTTTTCTAGAAGAAATCTTTGGAGGTGTGTTCTGATCTGTAGGGTGTATTTTAGAATTTTGAGAGGCTTACCTGTTAGGCAGTAAGGTGAATTAAAATTATGATTTTCTCGAGGCAACTCGTGGGTTGCCACCCCGAGAGTTGGCGAGAGAAAATAGTAGTTTTAGGCGTATAGATACATGTCTATAAGCATGTCTAATACCATCCTATGAGGAAATATATTTAACTAAACAGCTTACCTAGTCCACCTAGAAGCTACTTTACTATAGTGATTGTCTACCAAGAAAGTATTTATCAGATGTCCTGACGGTTAGCTTCATTATTGGAATCCTCTTGATCTCATATCTCTTCATATATAATGGTCTCTCAAAACCCACCTTTTTGCGACTTGAGACTCATTTTCCTGTGGCACATCACATAACATTACTTCCTGACGAAATATTTAGAAAAATATTATAAAATATCAAGCAAAAGAATTCCTACCTGTATTCTTGCTCCTAGATAGACGACGTTCCCCTAGCTGTGCATGTGATTAACAGAGACTGAATGACACGCTATATATATACTATAGTATATTATATAGCGTGTCATTCATGGACTATATATGGGCATAATAAGTGGCATATGAGGGACATATGCCACTTATTCGGAATGCCACTTATTCGGAATGTTATAGTCTGCTCTGAATAACAATGTATTTTTAATGTGGGCACTTCTCATGACACGTCGACAAGGGCTCTATCTATATGTGACAAAAGAATAATAGCTAATAGCATATTCGAAACAAGTCCGCCAATAGGATCGAGATTAACATTAGCCAATCAATTGACGAGAAATTTCTCTTTACCGTATACATGTACCAGTGAGCTTGGTCTCCAGTCCCTACAATATAATTATAATATGTAAAATACAATAGGATAAAAGAAAAAATTTGAGCGTGCGGTGCGGTTGGGAAACGGGCTTGGAGTGTTATTGTTGTGGTAGAAGGAAGGGGCGTATTATGACGTATGGCGTCACCATGGAGGAGGGGCGTGGCGTAGTGGCGTTGCATGGCGCATAGATTATCGAATAGATTGATATTTGTGATTTCTGTGACAAAAAAGATGAAGTTAGCCACTATTTTAGGCTGTCCAAAGGTTCAAAACTTATGGAACAAACCCCAGGATTGGGTACAATCTTCTACCAGACTTGGCAATTTCTGTGTAAATGATATCAATAAGAAAAAAGTATTGGTACAAATGGTTCCATACTAGGAATTTCGATTATCATAGATCTAAATTCATATAAAACTGCAAAAAGAGCTGAAATGTCCTCATACTTGTTTTGATGATTCTGGGGCCCGGCCTAGGGCCAAATGGGGTCAAAAATGGAATCGGTCATACATGTGAATGTCGGTCTTGGGAGCTCGGGGACATCCCATTAATAATTACTCGGTTGATGAAGTCTTGAAATTTGGCACATGTACTGATACATCTAAGAGCACTAAACACCCTAAAAATCTAATTAAGTGACTGTTCCCATCTAAGATGTGGCCATTGTGTAAGTGTATTATTGAATTTGCCTCGAAATAAACAGATATACGTAGAAACGCATCTGAAATTCAACTTTAATATCAAATACACCACTTTTACACACGAATACATACACTTTCATCACATATCATATCATCGAAGACTGTGAAAAAGAACATTTTCTAGTCTTATATTCCAAAACACAAGTGATTAAGGATAGCTTGAAAACACATTCAATTCATAAATTACAACACGATGAAATGCACTTAACGTGTTTTCTTGGCGAAATAAATTAATCAAAGCTCAAGATAATTTAATTTGTGATATAGTGTAAATGCAGTATATAAATTCTGATAAGTGCTCCGATCAATGTACCTATTTTGGGTCAGTATGTCGTCTAACATTAAAGGTAATAGATATGGTATTTGTAATACAAAGATAAATAACAAGAAGTATTAAGTATTTATATTCCGCAGCCTCAGTCAGTTCAGAATTGTCATTGTGAGTAAGTAACGAGGCATAAGGCATATAAATTTTCAACAAAAATAATAATTAACCATCACGATCACCCTCTCTGTCTGCATAAGTGTGCATATATATGTGTATAAGCTCTCAGTATCTCAATCCTTAGTAACTACTTCTAATGTATGTGTATATGTATCAATTTTATTTCCAATATTCACGGTTACATCATTCTTTTTGGAAAAAGGGAGAAGCACTCCACAAATCACTTCATTATACATCCTTCTGAGAAAGGCTATGTTTCTCAGGTCTTCCAGGCATCCCTGAGTTTGTTTACATTAATCTTCATTTGATAAGTGAGATTGTATGCAGCTGTTGCGTCCAAAAGTAGACATATGTACTAATGATGAAATCCGTACAGACTTTTCCTCTGTGGTACAAGCTATTTCTCATATTACAAATTCTTTTCCAACTGCTAACTTCCTATGTTCGGGCAGATTTGACTATTTCCAGATCAAAAAGTTCCATGTCTGTGGCGATTTCTCCATGTCAGCCTCCTTTTCCACTATTTCCCTTAAATAATCACCACAGAAAAGTATGTCACGGCACCTTTTTCCTATGTCTCCTATTGTATGTCCTATTTCCCCTACATGAAAAGCCATGTCTGGCTCCTCTGATACCTATGTCAAGATTTGGTCTTTCTTTTCCAATCGATTTCCTCCCTGGTACACTCCTTTTCTACCCATACAAAAGCAGACATGGGTCAGATTTTCAGAAAATGTACAATTGGCAGCTGTACACATTTAGTATATTCTGCTAAATTAGGCTGCAATTTGATCAATATTATGTATATTCCTGTACATTTGGCATTGCTTTGATTCTAGCAATCTGTTTGGTTAGGTTGAACTGTATTTTGAACTTTATTTTGGTCTGAAATTTGGGTTATTGGAGAGGATTGGTGAAGATGAATTGTACATTTTCTGAACATCTAACCCACATGGGTAGTGACTCAGTGTTATGTAACATTATCCACTACCCCTGACTGTGGGCACACCAGCTATCTTTGTAGTGTAGCAGTGTTACATAACACATCCAATACATCTTCTCTTCCTTTCTCTTTCTCCCTCTCTCCCTCTCCCCACCCGCTCACCCCCCCCCCCCTCCCCCGCTCACCCACCCTCCCTCTCCCGCTCACCCTCCTTCTCCCTCCCAGTCATGTTGGGGTAGGAATACATCATGGTACATTTGGGTGAAAAGGAGTGGATATTTGGAAAAGGAGTGGATATTCGGAAAAAGAAAAGGATATTCCAAAAAGAAAAGGATATTCCAAAAAGGAAAAGTATATTCCTAAAAGGAAAATGATAATCCGAAAAGGAAAAGGACATTGGCAAAAAGGAAAAGAAAGTTAACAAAAAGGTATTGGATATTCCAAAAAGAAAAGTCTTGGATATTTGTGATTTTTCCTATTTCACGTTTATATCCTTTCAGATTGGGGACAAAACAGCATACATTATCTACCTTTAAAATTACCTATTTATTGACTTTTACATACAGTGGTATTATTGGAAATTTAAATGAGAAAATTCTAAGATTTTGGTGAAAAATTACAAGCACCAAATTGTTTAGACAATAAATCTATTATAATGTATATACCTCCAAGTGGGCATATTTAACAGTTTAACCCATTTGTCCCTAAAGGGGTCGTTTTCGACCCATGTGAGATGTTTTTTTCAACAGCATTATTATATAGATTTCAAATTAAATAAGTAATGAAAATGATATGTATGGAAAGTATGGATTCTCCACATTGCAAAACAAGCGTTACCATGACAACGCCATGACAATGCACTATTTTAGGTCATGTGACCATCACTCCTGTATGTTTGCTACAAAAAAATGATATTTCAACAGAAAAGGGGACTCCAAATTGTAATATAATAAATAATTTTAGAAAAAAATTGCATAGAATGAACTAAGAAATATCTCAGGCATCCATTTTCATACTTAAATTAGAATTATCAAAATTTGGTAAGAAAAGAATGGAGGTTCTTTGAGATTGGGTCGAAAACGACCCCAATAGGACAATATGGGGTATAAAAATCCTTTATTATTATTATATTATAGTCCAGGGCCTTATGGCCATTTTTATAAATATCAATGTTTATTTTATTTTCTCAATTGATATATGGGTTTTTCAAGGGTGCTGAAAACGATGAGATTGGGCGGCATTTTTTATTTTCAATATTTCGGCCATTTTGGGCCCACTTTATGCAAATTAGCTGAAATCTGATTGGCTGAGAAGAAATCATCCCATATTTCAGTGAGTTTTAGAGATATTTTGATTTTGATGACACCTACCCCCACTAAATCGACCCCGAGGAATTCAATGATATCATTGAAATTGTTCTATCTGCCTTGGTTGCTTAGCAACGAGGTATTTCCATGGTGACAAAAGCAATACTAAGGAGGATCAGCCCCTTGTGGCCAATCCATTTGAAAAATAGTATTTTAAGAGCAATCACATGCCTGAATTAGTCCCAATGAGTGAAATGGAGTTGTTGTAATTTGTCTATGTATATATTAGTCACTTAGCAACATATCCCATCCATAGTTACCATTAGTAAACAGTTGTGGAAATTGGTGCAGCAATTAGCTTCTCATGAGTAGGGTATTGGTAAATTATCTATAAAATACACTCATTCCTGTAGAATAAGATTTTATTTTATTTTTAGAATTGAATTCTATTTGATAGAGTTATAAGAGCTCTTTCATTAGACATCTTGTTAATGACCTTGGTCAAGGTCAAGATAATCATTCTGCTACTGTTATTGCTGATGCTCCCTGCATCTCCTCCCCCCCTCCCCCCGCCCCCCGCCACCTCCGCACCCCCAACCCACACTTGCTTATATCCAAAAATTAGGCCAAAATCAACATTTGACCTTGAAACTGGTGACCTTGACCTTTGCCAAGGTCATTTACAGGAATATAGGGGGGGGGGGGGGAGGGGGGAGGCGGGGAAGCTGCATAAGGCACTCATATACTCATATACCATCAATATTCCCAGGTTAGTTGCCATTCCTGACAATAGTGTAGAAATGGGATAATAAAGTACCATTTTTCCACCTTTTTAGTTGCCATGGTAACCAGATGTATGAAAATATTAAACAAATGAATTCCATCTTTTAACTACATTTCTAATGGATATGAATATTTGATAAATATTCCACTCTTTGTATCCTGTTGTATCTACATTAAACTAGATAGGCCTAAAGCAGTTTTAATACCTAATAGCAATGATCGGTTGCCATGGAAACCACTTTCATATTTCAGAATGTGTCCCAATCTAAAATGATAGAGGATGAACAAATTTACCTGTGTACCAAATTCTGTGGAATTTGTCTTAAAATTAGCCTTTTGGGGGCCTAGACTAACTACAGCAATGTGCCCATATGCCTCCACTGTGTAACTCACGTATTTGCCCCCCCCCCCATTTTTGCCCCAATTTTTGCCCCCATATTTGCCTAGAGGGGTCGTTTTCGACCCACCCTATATCTCAGGAACTATTTCATCAAATTTCATCAAATTTCTTCCATGTACTCACAGTACCTTTCTAATCATTCTATTAAAGTTTTAAGATGATTAAACAATTTTTGCAACCTTCGGTTTAAATGTTCAGGAGAGTTAATAATAGTATTACATATCATATCATATTACATTTATACAATTCAATACATTTTGATTTTCGCGGATTAATACTAGACATAAGACATAAAGACAATGAGTATATGAAGCATGTCAATTCATTACTGTATATGTATATGGATTTACAGACCATAATAAAGATGATTTAATTTTAGAGTTTCAATTTATTCAGTTTTACTTCGCTTAGGACTCTTTGTGAGTTCCTATAAAATAATCAATAGAACAATGGCCATAAACCATTTTTATATTATTATAATGCTTCTATATCAATCTATAATCTCTATTTATTGACATTGACATTTTCTTGTATTACTTCCTTCTTTACATTTGTTTTTCCCTCTAGAAATTGCTTAAATACATTGATTTTGTAATTCTTTCTGTGTGTGGTATGTGATCATTCATATATGGCACGGTCGCTTACATTAAAATGTGCCCATGCTCATCTTTTATGCTCTAAAAATGATGCTATATCAAAGATATCCAATGAATATCAAAACAATGTTTTTCATTGCTAAGATGATGTAAAATTCTTCTTTTTAACATAGAAGCAAATGCCAAATTCATGTTATATTATTTTCTACAATTGTGTTATTAAACAGTTGTAGCACGGTCGCTTACATCCTCCTACCCCACAACAAATTCTGAATCTATAACTATAAAGAGTATTCTTATCACGATTTATTTTTTAAGAAATTATTTTTGATATATTTTCAAACATTACAATTTGTCAAAGTTAATAATAGGCAGCCATATTCTATATTCTATATGCATTCGAAAATGAGTAAGTCAGATTTTTAAAGCAATTTAGGCAAATAAAACACACATTATCTACCCTACGAGAACCATTTTTGGATATAGATATATAAATGTGGTATACCATCGACAGCTCTTGATAAGGGGAATACATTTATGCTAATATTACAGTTGAATGCACAAGAATAACATCACTATGGAACAAAATTCATATGACGAAGGTTTGGTGGATAGACTCCTATATATTAGTAATTCTGAGAGGCAGGTAACTTTGAAAATCTGAAACAGGTCAGCTAGGTTGGAATATCCCCTATGTATGACATCAGTCTATAGAATACCCAATTCTTTGACTGGGTCCACACCCCGGCCCCCCCACTTGAGGTAGATATGGACCGCACCCGCGTTCCCGATTTCTCCGGAAAAGGGGTACTTTTGGGGCAGCTGTCTACGGCCTGAGAATCTTAAAAAAAGGGGTGTATTTTACTGGTTCACCCGGAGAAAAATAGAAAAAGGGGGTGTACTGGCAGGCCCGGAGAAAAACAGAAAAAGGGTTGTATGGTGGGCTGGAGAAAAACAGAAAAAGGGGTGTATAGAGAAAGCCAGTAATGGCCAGTTACTTTGGATAAGGGGTAGAAAAACGGGGGAAATGCCATCCAAATCCTTGAAAAGGGGGGTCTAAAATTGATGGTATTTCCGGAGATAAGGGGGTGTTTTTGAAATTAGGGAATGAGCGTTGGTGTCACCCTAATATATCTGAGTGGGGGGGCCGGGGTCCACACCTTCAGTAGAGTACACCCACAGACGTGCAGATCTACAATGAGTATAGTTAGGACCAGGCAATGTGCAACAGTGGGCTAATTGTGGCTATTCCTGCTCATTCTTAGACCCCTATGAGGAGGTGATCCTGTTCGTTCATTCACCCTAATATTTACCTATATACGCGGTTAGATATGCGGCCATTTGCGCGGTCACTTTCCGTTTGGTTTCAATAGCAACCGCGTAGGTCACTTTGAATCGTAATAGCTAATATGGTAAATGACCGCGTAAGTTAACCCGGGGACCCGTATTTTGTGCGGTAAAACTCTTTCAAGTATACTTATGGGTCAAATCCCTCTAGCGGATATTAATTAATTACCAATTTTAAGGAACCTCCTAGCGGTTACCAGTGGTACTATGCTAATATTTGCATGTCCACATAAACTAACAGTTGACCGTGTAAAGGGCTATTTGCCCAGAGGTAATTTTAAGTTTGAATTAACCTGAAAATTGTTTTGTTGCAGTATATTTTGGGTTGACCTAAGGTATTATGTTATAATATTAATATGCACAAAGAAAGGAATACTAATCCATGTGGTAAACGTATATTTTGAACACTTGATATGACCCAAAAGCTCATATTAAGTTATGGGGTTATTTCCCCTATGTGGTCCCAATTTGCGCGGTCAGAAATTCTATTGAAACCAAAACGGCCTAATGAGTCAGCTATGCGGTCATAAGGTACTTCTTAACATTAGACAACAATTAATCTATGTGGTCAATTCTATTGAAACCAAAAGTGAATATGCGCAGTCATTAATAACTATTAGGGATTCTAGGCGGTCTAGTGAAACGCCCCCCAGATCCGAATGATATGTTCAGTTTCTGAGTAGCAGGGAGAGGTTTGCACGCACAAATTAGGGGTCTCTTGGGTGAATTAAGAATATTTATAATTTGTATATTTATGTATTCAAAGCTAGTTTACATTGGTCATTGCTGTACACATATACTGCATATTGGGTTTATTACAGATTGTGAATCTGCATGTCCTCCTGAGTCAATATCCGAAAAAAATAGTTGTGAATTCCCAGAATCTGTAATAAACCCAAATTCGAAAATTTGGCCCTGGAGTCCCCTTTCTGCTTGGCTGGTCACATATATGCTGTTTTAAGGTATTCTGGTGGGGTTTTTTTTAGCGCCATCAGGACAATATCTTAACAACAAAAAGTTACACACGATCTCTGAATTTTAATGATATCCTAATAAATAAGATAACATACCATACTTATTTCACAGTTTATCCTTTGTCACTTACATTGAACAAAACTAAAGTGAAAACATAAAAAGGTCAGCCACTGCATGACGATGAGTATTAAATGTTGTATTTTCTTATTTCAGGTACCACTATAGACGCTTATGTGCTTGCATCCCATGTGACTAGAAAAAAATGAAACTGATGAAATAATGAAAATGAATAAATAGGATAAAGATGAAGTAAAGAATATATTACCCCATGCCCAACCAGATAGTATACGAAATTTATAGGCGCATGAAAAGCGCATTTATATGCCATAGAATTGCGCTGAAAGTTCGCAATAAATGTTCATTATATATGCACATATTATGCGCATATATATATCATAAAAGTTCACAATTATTGCGCATTATAAATGCAAAGACTATACGCAATTTATGCGTTTTTTACCGCAATAAAAATTGCGCAAAAAATGTAAACTCTCAACTCAGAAGTATTGCGCATTCACTTGCACCCGTTTTTTTGCGCATATATTGTGCATAAATGCCCATCGGGAATATGATGCATGTTAACTTATGAATAGGTTTGGCTAAATATCATTATTATACACTAAAGCGTTTTTTAGAGTAACACTGATGTTATTCTAATAGTTTACCAATTTTTCTATGGATGTTCATTCTATGCCCTGTCATCGATTGCTCAGTCTTTCTTTCCCTCTATCAATTGACTCTCTTCAATGTGCTTCCTGTGCCCTATAGATAACAAATGCGCAATAGACATCCTCATGTGCCTATTCATCCCAGAATTCCTCTGCACTGTCCCTGTGTACAAGAGAAATCATTCATGAATTTATTTTTTCATCACTGAACATACCCTTCGGGGTTCGTCCCGTTCGTCGTTTTCTGAGGGGTCGAGATCAGTTTGAACCCAAACATGACTGTATACATTTCCCTGTCTATTAGATCGTCCTGTGATTTAGTATAATCAGAATTCGTTAAAATAAAATGGCTAAACAGAGTAAATATAGAAGACCTACAATGATTAGTTACTCTTCTGGTATACTTTATCAAATATGGAGTCATAGGATATTCAGCCAAATCTATTCATACGTTAACATACATTGTATGACAAAGAATAGAATGAACCTTAGAATAAATGGAGTGTCGGCGAGTGGTCATTATCTGGGGTCGTCATCCTCCACGTGTTGGAAAGATTTCGATGGAAAGCCAGGCCTTGTGTGAGTTAGCTGCTGTAGCTGGTGAAAAAGATGTTGCTTGGTTGAAGTCCAGAAAATTACCGCAGCAAGACATTTATTAGTGGGAAGTTAATTGGTTGTATTTCACCAGATCTGAACGCTTTTAGATTGTTTTTATATTAAAAAATAAAGAATCGTCCCCCCTTCTCCCCCCCCCCCCCCACACACCCCTTTCTCTATCCCTCCTACCTACAATATCCATTTGATTTAGTGTTAAATACCGTAGACGAACACACCACAACGTGCTGTGTACGTCAACGCCACCCTCCCTTTAAACATATCAATACTACCGCTATCCATTTCGAATATATCCCATTTGCCGGTTATGTTTATTAGCGTAAATGTGACTTCCGGGAACAGTATGAAACCGGTACGGAATGGAATAAGGGATCGAAATGGTCCCATGAACCTTATAGCGGGAATGGCCGCCAGTTCAAATCATAACACAGGCCTCAAAGGAGGTAAATGGGCTTGTATCTTCTTTTATGGACAATATTATTCCAGTAATCGCTGGCTAATTACATTGCTTACTAACATACGGTAGTACTGAGACCGGAGAAAAAGCTGAACGAGCATCTATTTGTGGGGCAGAGCCATCTATAAGGGTCAATCCATGTTCTATTGTGTTAGTTAGGGTCCCGGTACGACGTGTTTTTTTTTCTGGAATTAGACGATGGCGGCTTTTTTCAAAAGCGGTGGTCGTGGAGTGTCCAGGCTGGCATGAGGGTGAGGGTTAGAGTCCAGGTTACTGGTATCCTTCCAGTACCAACGCGCGCCAATTGAGGCTCAGTTAAATTATTTAGAATTGCATAGGACTCGAAGGTGTTTCTTTGTACATATATACATCTTTCTCCTCTCTTGGCACATTAGTATATTTTTGATAGGTTAAATGGGCATCCATTTACCTATAACATTCATCATTTTTATGTTATTTATAATAAATTGTTATAATGTTGGAAGCTGGTTTAAATGACCCATACGAAAAGGAATGTATGCAGTATTCTCACAATTCTCTCCCAGAAGCAAATTATATTTTTGTAATATGATATACGACGTACCTGCTAAAGTATGGTGAAACATATTTTACATAGCTGCTACAGAATCATTTATGATTGATGATTGATGATTTCAAATCGATCTCTTTATCAATATTCAGATGTAAAATATTTCTATTTGAAGGCCTGGTCACATGTCTCATCTGCCAATGTCCAGTATCCAAACCGCGCCATTTTAAAACCACAAGTATGCAGACAGGTCATGCACTGAGTGTGCATATGTGCACTGCCTCAGACCCCTGCTCTAAGCCCTACTGCATGTTGTTAAAATAAGGTTTATATTCCGCTCAATATTATAAACGTTTGGGTTTCCTTTGTAAGGGTTTATAAGGGTTTCGATCATTTTCTAAGTCAGATTTATTTGTAAGAGTGTGGGTTTCAGCTAATCTGTTTCCAGACGTTAGGATACAGGCCGGGGACTGAGCAGATTGTTGTTTCAGTCTGTAACCGTTTCCTGGGGGCCTGGTTCCCCTAAGCTGTTTCCCGCAGGGTTTTCTTTTGTCTTTGTTAATTACTTATGTGGGGCCTACCCGTAGGTTTGCTTCCATATATGGGAAAGTACCCGGATGGACTCTTTCCTTTTTCTTTGTCTTTAGTAGTTCCTGTATAATCTTGTATTGCATTCTGGTAATTTTGAGACTGCATGATGGGACCATAAAAAGGGCCAGGGAACCGGCCCTCAGGAGTCATTGCTTGATATTTCTGGATGAATACACATACTTATATACAAGCGCTGGACTTCTGTTATTTTATTTCAACAATAGCTTAAACAGGGCTCGATATATTAAGCTGAATACCAGTGAGATACTCAAGAGACTTTAATTTACAATGTACTAAAACTTTGTCTCAATCCTAGCAGAGCAATGAGAATATAATCATATTCCCGGTATTCAGAGTATCTTTAAACTTGATTTCATATCAGCTAAACAGTGAATGCAAATAAGAAGTAGGCCTATGTATATTGGAGGCAAGGTAACTGTTAATTCCAATGATCCTCTATATTAATAAAACTGAAAATATGGAAGCCTTGCCTCCCTCCTTATTACCCTCAGCTCATTTAAAATATAGAAGTACTTATTAGATATCCTACTGTTTACTATCATTTGAATACACTTGTTCTCATCTTTTTAAATGTGATATCACAAAATCCTTTTTTTAACTTGTGACTCATTTTCCTGTGACACATCACATATCAACCTTACCTCAGGCTAATAAACAGTTTTAATCAAATCTAGTCACAATTACATGTAAACCTACTTTTTCTTGTGGCGCCATCTTTCCCCTATGTTTAATATAGTGCAATGAAACAGCAACAATCAAATCGCAATAATTGCGCTAAAAATATAGAGATAATTTGCGGTATTGTTTCTTGTTTTCCTTAATAAAATAGGTCTTAAAAAGTGCATACTATTCGCAAATAACTTGGCAGTTGATAAGTCTGCAAAACAAGTGCAAACGATTTTGCATTGCAGTCTATTGCGGTTGCATTGCTGAGATATTGCACACAGCATTGCACATCATGCCAATCGGGAAGAGTTGTCAGGCATTTTGCCATGCGAGATCTGCTTTCGATCTTATGATTCCATAAGACGGCAGCAGATATTTAGATTTCAGGATTCTATACTTGATTCTATATTTTGTTACCTTTTTAATGGAATAAATTATGGATTTTCTACCTGCAAAAGGCCTATGAGCTTTGTTTTTCTGATCAGAGATTTACAGGCTTCCCCAGTCTGCCACTATATATGACGTCATTGTTGAGGGCGCGCCCATGGTCACGTGATCGCATCTGATTGTCTTAGAGCGGCAGTGGCTCTTCAATCTCTGTTTGCTTTTCCATCAACTTTTTGTTTTGGCTGCCATTTTAATGACACAATGAAATGTTCAATAGTCAAAAGCTATGAATAACCAGAACTGTATTTTCTATTTAACTGTGGAAATAAATTTTATTCTCTGTGATTCTTTACTTAGAAATACAATGTGTGGAGTCAATCTTTTGACGTATTTTAATTAATTTTCTCCTTTTGCACACATTTTGATAATATTTATGCAGGCATGATGATCTTTTTTTCTTGAATAAAATACTGAGAAAATTCGTAAGGCACTTTTAAAGAGGGCCTTTTGGAGGAAAATATTCCATTTAAAGGTTCTATATTCTAGTTAATTCAATGATAAAAATTATAATCACTTGAAACTTAGACAAAATAATGGCTCCTATCTTAGTCTTATGAACAAAGAAACCCTGTTAATTCTCAAGGTTGCTTTTTTAAAGGGGTAATTGAACAAAGTCCCAAACTTAAGGTGCAGCACAAGCTGGTAAGTTTTCACAAAGCAGTCTCAATCGAAATGATCAACTTTTCAATCGAAATGATCAACTGTCGATCTGCACTGATTCAATATTCTATCTGTACTATTAGTAGTGGGTATTACATGGTACATTATTACAATTTTTTAATAACATATATTTAGAAATAAAAAAGTATAGTAATATACAACAGATATATTTCAAATATACAGTGATTAATGTACTTATATGGTACATAATAATGAGATGGGATGATTAATGATAGTTACAGCCTAGCTTATGTCTACCAGTCTACATAGTGGGTGAGTGAGTGATTCGTAATTAGCTTATTTTATACACATGATATACACATATATCAGATTGTCACGACTATAAATAGCTCATCTTCATTATTATGTAAGATTAGGTAATCCCACGTAATCATATCATATATCATAATTACATCTGTTTAATATTAATATCTCATATTCAATGTAAGGTATGTAGTTATGTAACCTAACCACAGGGGGGAGCCATGCTCACATGTGTTCAGTCATGTGTAACACCACATGCTGACACACCCATATAACACACATGGTATATCCCAGGTGTCACACAGGTGATTGGCCAGCAATCACGTGACAATCAATACCATTGGCCAATGGTCCTCAAGGTCAGTGACCTCCTGTGGTCAACTCATGAATATAGATGTTGATTGGATAATTAGGTTAATGAGCGCGCATGCGCAATGACTTCAAGGTCACATGATAGGTTGTATAAATAACAGAAATAAAGTATTACTTACTAGTCTAGAAACAGGACTACTGACTACGCATTATTATTATTATTAATAATCCAGCGAGGCTATACTATAGCCTATACTTCAACACCACTCTCTTCTACCTAGCTCTACCCACTCGAGATCAAGAGTCTCAGCTCTTTTCCTTTACTTAGATGTTGGTTGTTTGCTCTGTTTAGAATTATATTCTTGACTGCTTTGCTTGACATAGACGGATCTCTTATTCTTCTAATAATATTGATGCAGTGTATTTGAGTGATCTTTCTCAGTTTTTGGTATGAATAATACTAATACTGCTGCGTTTTGTCTAGTGTCAATATGATACTGTTATATCAATGATACTGTTTATGATGGGTGTGTGTGTGTGTGTGGGGGGGGGGGTAATATACTCACCTAATCATGAATATTTAGGTATATGAATTTAAAAGGTAAATCATAGATCTAAACATTTTCACAAAATAATTGGCTGTAGAGACATGGGCAATTTCAAACACAATCTCCCTCTTTGACTCAGCTTCTTAGTTATTACTACTTATTCGCTGGCATTTTCATCAACACTATCTACATCACTAGTTCTGCTTTGAGGGAACCATCTCAAAGTAAAACCAGTCAGGCCCGTGCTAGAAGAGAAATGGATCGATACAGACATTATATCCAAGAAAGATATTACAAATATTATAGTGACGGAAATACTAGAACTCAAACAAATGCAGTTCCAAATGCATTCTGGCTCTGGCCACTTCCAGTAAAAGTAGTCTTCATCAAGGGTTGTTTAGACATTGGCCAAGGTTGAGTCCAAATTACATTGTTATTACCCACTGGACATTGAGGACTCTTCCATGACTTCATATCAATAGATCTGCTTCCTTTGTGATCGTCAATTTTTGAACCTATAGACCAGTTACTTTCATCTTTAGAAATGTGTATGACGATATCTGGCGATTGACCATTTATCGGGCGATATGTCTTTGTTTCTAGCAACTTTTGCAGTATTTCCTCTTTTGATGGAATATTATCCACTTCGTCCAACAATTCTACCATACTAAATTGCCTGGAATGCTCCTTACCACTCTTATCTTTTTTGTCCTTTTTGTCCTTTTTGTCCTTTTTATCTCCTTTCTTGTCTTTCTTTTTTTTCTTTTTATCTGATCCACCATCATCACTTTCATCATTGCTTTGATCGTCGTCTTCTGGTTCTTCTTCTATTTCAAACTTGAAGTCATACATTGGCCAATACTGATTGAAATTAATCACAATTTCCTCGAGTTTGCTCTTAAAACTAACTGACCCTAACTCAATATCTGGCTGGGCGGGTTTGAGTAGATTACTGAATATAAAAGGCATAAAACCCCCTGCCATCGTAGCTAGCATTTGGTTTGTTGAAGACACTTTGTATACATCTCCGAACGACTGTACAACGATAAAAACGAACATAAGAAACAGAATAATGAGGAAAAACTTCCCAGTGGCCATCAGTAAACTACGATAAACTGGTCCTGGACTTCCAGGTACTTCAATATCACAAACGTCTTCGAATAACTTCTTTGGTATGCGCGGCACATCATTATTATCTATGAAGAGAATAAGATCATTGATAACCCATTGTTTTGCATCCTCACCATGCAAGTTATCGGAAATCTCATGATCAGCCTGATCGCTGATCTCCTGTGATTTGAAACCCCTATTCTCTTGTAAATATGATGGGAGCATTGTCACCTCCCATAGGTCCTTTATCCTCCCTTTGATCTCAGAAAACAATGCTTTGTTCAATTTTAAGTATTGAAGATATACGTTATTGTAACAATCATAGCTGTAAAGAACAACCATAAAAATCAAGGCTCCGTATTTAAGAACCTTTCCTGCATTGACGATAATTCCCATCATTGTAAATACACAGATGCTTAAAACAAAGCTGACACATTCAGATACCAACAAAGTCACGACATAAAATGTTACAATGCTAATGATAGCAAGGATCACATTTCCTATTGTACCCAGGATATCACAGTTCCTGAAGTATCTCTTAAAGCCAAGGGAAGTGTCTGATGATGACAACATATTCATAAGGGCATCAGCTTCTAACATTTGTATCCCCGTGGCCCCACTTCTTAGTTCTCCAGGAAGGGTTTGCTCCATCACGTGTTTCTCTCTTGTTGAAACACCCAAAGCATGAAAAAGCATCCTGAATGTTAGGAACACCATTGGTAAACAATATAGGACTGCCACAACTACCGATATTGGTATGATTAACGGCCAGTATATTATCCCTAGAAAAAGGCCAAAGATCCCCATCTTTTTAAAAGGCCAGAGAATATTCTTCACGACCATTCCCAAAGCTGGTATAGCAGATAACTCATAGAGGTCCCGAAATGAGTCAAATATCACCCTTTGGAATCTACTTTTACCTTGCCTTGCGCTAAAGAATGCCATTGTTATTCCTGAACAATAGTAGATTACATAGGTTGCGATGAAGAGAGGGTGTGTCGGAGTTAGATATTGCAAGACTCTGTATTCGAATTGTGAGTGCAATCCGGCCTGTGTGGCAGCTTCATGTCTGGCAATTATCTCTGGCTCTTCAAACATATAATACATCATAAGACGTACGTAGAAAGGTAAAGGTAGGCAGAGAACCATCAACACTCGACCAAGAACTCTACACACCGATATCCATGCGACTGGTTGTGATTCCCGTAAACATCCGTACAAACTAGCATCACAACAATCCTGCACTGGATCAGAAGTCTGCATTTTACACATGAAGATGGCCCTGATAAGGCATGTCCAGAAACCGACTGGAACATTGTTTTCTGGAAGCAATTTCTCATAACTGACCGAAATATTGTACTCCGATATTTTGATAGGGATAAGGGCATCAGTTGGCAGATTCTGGGTGAGGCATTTTGCGTTGAGGAATCCCATTTCGTTACGTAAATCCAGCACATGGCTACCTCTGGAATGCGAGCTTTCCTTCAAGTCATTGCTTTCAACTACTGATAGTATTTTATACAAAGGTTCTTTTAATTTGACGACATAGCGAATGACTTCTAAGCCAGCTCCTGAGAAGAACTTCGGTGTTGCTAAAGGCCCGAAGAACATGACAATAAGTGTTATGATGGCCATCAATGTTTCTAAGATGTTTAACCACATATTAGGATAATCTGTAAGGCAATGTACTGCTCCTGTCTTCAGTTCTGTGTAGCAACACTGATCTGTGAACTTAGCTCTCCCTCCATTATTCTTTATCACCTATAACAGATAATCATGATAAAAGGTCCATTGATATGCTTTAAATACAGGTAATGAAAATTGTCATATTGGATTGGTATTGATATTGGTCTAATTTAATTATGGATAATACCTTCAATTTCAAAAATGTTTAATTGTTGTAATTTCATCACTATTTATTTGGTTGATTGGAAACATTCTGTAAAGCTTACACATGGGCTTTAGTGACATTTACCTGATTGCACACTACCTGACCCTCGAAAATAGTCGGTTGTCCATCTCCCTTAAAATCTCTTAAAAGCAGCTGAAGAAGGAGTTCCGTCTTCTGTTCCTCTTGAAGCTGAAGTAGGCATCCATAAGGCTCTTCCACTAGATGTACTTCCATTTCAGCCACTCCGAAAGTCAATGTCATCAATGAAAGGATCCCATAATTAAAAGCGAGGGAAAGGATTGTTTGACCATGACTATGAGAAACACGAGCCCAACGATCTAATTTATATGTCCATTTACTCCCATGTGTAAGAGGATTTTCTGTATGGTTATCTACTATCAGATGATATTCCAAGAGCTTGATCTGATTCTTTTCCGAAAGAAGATGTTGGATATGTTTATAATATGTTTCGTTATCAGCTGGTTTTAACGAACATGTTGTGAATGAAGTGTTATGATCAGAAGATGAGCTGCCAGAGAATGTGAACACATGATCATTCGGCTCCTTCCCGCCAAATATTGAATAATGATCAGAGACTTTCGATGAAACGGGTTCAGGGGCCTGAGACATTGTCCAACGCACGTTGGTTACGAAAAGTAAAATAACAAAACCATGACCAGCTGTCGCACCCATCCTCACTCTGAAATACAGAAACGACAGGAATTAATCAAGGTCAATAGGACATTTGAAACGTCCCCAAAATTCTTAATTTATGGGTTGTTTTGGCACCAAGGGCCTCATAATCTTTAACGCCAGTCATGATCTAAGATTTTAGAAATATTGTTTACATGTGTACGTACTATTGCGTCTCTTGGTAAATTTTTCTCTTTTTGTTCCAAAGCTTATATTGTATGTGGGAGGGGGAGGAAGGTATTAGATTCCATTACCTTGTTGTAACAACATTATCTTAACATTTACTGAAAAGAAACATATGAAATTGCGTGAACATGCTGTCAGATTTATTTCCTGCAACCTATTATTAATTTTGTTTTTAAAATTCTTTTATTCATCTTTTTTTTCTTTTTTTTTTGCGACATCGTTTTATTACTTCACATGTAGATATCGTTGGCGAAGGGTACATCTAGGATAAAGACTTACATTTCACTTTTTGCTACTTGAGGTTCAGATGGTTTTATAGCTACTTAATTAACACAAGGGTTGGCCGGATATTCGTTGGCGGCAATAACGTGAGCCTCTTTGCGACCGTTCGTTTCAACACATCACCTCTTTAGCTTTGCTATACAATCAGCTGTTTCGTCTAGGAATCTTGCCCATAATTTTTTCTCTTCTTTCCTTCTCTCGTTATTGCTTATGTTTATCTTTACCAGGGAGGCTCTCATTCTCAATTCATTCATAATTGCTAGGAAACTCATATCTCCCTCATGGAAGAGTTTTTGCCTGTGTATGTACGCCTTCACCTGAAGGAAAATCCAGTTAACCACCTTGGATCTTTCATTTATTTCTTCCAGGCCGAATAAGATGTCTCTGACTGAGAGGACGATTCTATTATTTGTTTTACATATTATCTTGCCTCCGTCTTTTTTTATGTTTAAGTAGTCTAACTCATATATCCACTCTTCTATCGAGATCCACAACCTCTTTGTTTTGACACAATTCACAAAAAAATGACTCAAGGAGTCTACCTCCGTACAATAGTTGCAAGTTGGCTTATCTTTCACCTTTATATCACATAACATTTTGTTGGTGGTTATGGCCCCATGAAGTAATTTATATTGAAGAACCTGGAGTCTTGTTTCAGATGTACTTCTATATGGGATGGTAAAGATTTTGCTCCAATTAATCTCCTCATACTGATCATTTGTCAGGTAGAGTAATTTTCTCCATTTCAAAAATTTCTCCCATTTAGGTTTCCTTTTTTGTATTTCTTTTATTCATCTTAACCTGCCCTCTAGGCTCATACAGATCTAAGACAACCTATTATTGATTAACTACATGTATTGAATACTGGACTCAGTAAGGAAGACCTTTCGTGGAGTTGAAATAGGGAGATCAAAAGCCTTTCACAGGCATTATTTAACGCGGATACGTACACATATAATGTTGTGCCCGTCCGCTATAGTTATATTATCAATTAAGTGACATATTCTCTTCCTCATCGAAATCCTGACGATAAAACCACACAAAAACTGTTATCACCTCTTCGAATAATGATATCGAGACGGGATTTCCGTAACTTTTTATGCGCTATCACCATCGTTCAGTATTGATTAGGATTTCCTGCCAATACATCAGAGATAATTTGAAACTTAAAAAAAACACCCTCTTATCGTAACCAAAGCATCTCCAAGACTGCTTCCCGGAACATTTAGGTGCATCTCTTGGCAGGCACGATCTATGTCCATTGAAGGTTATCAACTAACTTTTTTTTATTTTGGCCTAATCAGTTTTACAATCATCTGTCAAAAAAGTGCATTAGAGAATGATCGGTTGTATACCTGCGTGGGTAATACAAGTTTACATGTATCTAGCTGAGGAATGGACACTCCCTTTTGACCGTTAATAAAACTACATGTGTATCCGGATTACATTAAAGATGCATTACTCATGAATCCTTTGATAAGCGTAAACTATTCCAGTAAATTCAAATCAATATCTTATTTTGGTTAATTTCATTGAAGACCACACACAATTTAAGATTAATTCAAATAAAAATACGCTATATAGCTGTTGCTAGCCAAACACGTTTTGAACGAATGCCCTTCTTCAGGTGCGAATATTTATACTAAGATATGTTACACCAGTATGCTAAATCTACCTATTGTCCTAAAGACCAATATCCTCCATTTCGTTCCCACGCCTGGATAAGTTGTACTCTAGCCATTGTAAAGTCGTTGTTAGGTATGAAAACAACGCTCAATAAAATATTACAATAAGAACATTACTAGCGATCGAACCGATGTTATCCACAATTAAGGGCAAGAAAATATCAAGAACTAAATACAATGTTTAAAAATACAGGAGGTAAAGAGATGGAATATGTATTGGTTTGGATATAAGAATGCCAAAAAAGAATATAATAAAAGTCAATCATCACGCTTAATCACGTAAAGTTTTCATATCTTATTAACACATCTACAAGAAATATATTTTCGGGAAAAAAATATGAGCTGTAAAAATCATTCAATTGTCAATAGATTATTCGCACTCTGCCACTCATAATCATGGAAGGTTTTAATTGTAAGTGAGAAAGCTATGTTATGGAGGAAAACGTTAACTCAAGTAAAAAAAGAAACAACCGAGAAGAAATAAACTGGCACAAACAGTTTATATAATTTCGGCTTCAAACTAACATGAAACATGTTGTATGAAACATGCTGTAAGATCAACAAATGAAAAAAGAAACTCAGAAGGAAGTAGTGATCGCCTGTAAGATGTTGATGTATACCGGTCAACAGAAAGGAATTGCTGACATATTGAATAAATACGCGGTATTGAGAAGAAAAATCAATTCTCAAAATCCCCTCTCCATAAGTAGCCTACGTTGGAATCACTAACGAGAACGTCCAAAGACGTCAGCTTTAAGTCGCATTTTATCATGGTACAGAACGCAATAATTATATAGTTCTGTTATTTTCGACCCTGTGATGTGTATGTGTATATCAGGGAAGCTTGAATTATTCTTTTTGTAAGTCAGTAGATATGCTTAAAACTAACATAATAATCAGAATAATAATATTTATATATCTGAAAGATGTTTTGGGTACGTTATGAATTTAGTCGCTGAATTAGTAGGATTGCCGTTTTTCTTGGGTCTTCAAACCTAGATCTATATCGATACATTGTCAAGGATACCACGTATCATTGACATATATATATATATATATATATATATATATATATATATATATATATATATATATATATATATATATATATATATATATATATAATGCTTTTATTCATTCATGATATACAATTACAATATCACATAAAAGAATGGAAAAGGTTTTTGTCCTCTGCCCCCTCGCAGTTCTTCCACGACCGCCCTAATAGACATTACGTACCTTGGCGTATCGCAACCAGATTTGCGTCACAAATAATAAAAAGTACATAGCCTACCTATTGGCGCGTGTTCGCGACTTCAAAGTGACCTCCGTATTGATGTTCAGCGAATGTGTGATGGTTATTGGCCCATTTGACTATGTAATACGCAGGCATATGCTAGTGCTCGAGGAGTATTCTCCTATTATTATGATGATAATGATTTACCAGCCTAGGCATGGACAAAACATAATTGATGTAAACTAGGTCCAGACGATCGACCAACATGTCCTTGTAGATACGCGTCGAGCATGTGGAGGATCACCGTGTATACGTCCCATAAATATAGGCACAGATTGGAGGGAGGAGGAGGGGGAGGGGGGGGGGTAGGACATGGAATTAGATTCAAGAGGCGGGGGAGGGGTCCGTCTACAGAAATACTTGAAGTGGAGTTCACAAATGAAAAGCAGTGATGTATGTGTATTGTTCGAGAAAATATCTATCTTGTGGAGATAGATCATGGGTAACTAGCATTTCGCTGATTAGTAATTAGTTCACCTGATTTCATAATAAATAATGAAAAATTGTCTTCTTGACATAATACCATAATTGTGGGTCCTTTCTGTCTGAGCTCTTATCGAGCTAATTCATAATGTGATTCTAGATATTGTACCATTTAGTCAAAGGTAATTTGGATTGAACATGATACCTGGGACACCTTGGGTGTTATTTTACTAATGAAGGTAATGTTTAAGGTACTTTCCTCCCAAGAATGCACTTCAAATAAATGCTTGGTATTTGCAAAAAGAAAGATCAACGAAGTATTATAATAATGTAATCCAAATTCATCATCGTTACCTGCGTTATGACCTACAGAAGGTGATGAGTAGTGAACACTGATAACAGCTTTTAGGTCATCAGGTTGTTTGCCAAACGAAGCCCACGGTGTCCCAGCTGACAGGTTCGAGTCAAGAAACTCTCCTTTAATCGGGTTATCAACTGATGCATCATGCCGAATAAGGGTACTAATCAATCAATATTGGTAATTTTGTGTTTACCTGATTCTGTAAAGTGCATGAAGCAACTTACATAGAATATTGATGGTGCGACTTCAATGCCAGGAATTCGAATGCATTGGCGAGTATTTGAAAAGATGCTGTACCATAAACATTATAATATTTTGGCTTTGCGAAAATATGAATGCATAACTCCTATATTAATCCCACTCAAAATATTCCAGTCTGTTGTATTCTTCTAGTGCCTTTCAAACGTCACGTTTTCTCTCAACTGTACAAGGTCACCTTTTATGATCATCATTCATGCTACTCTCCTTCCAGCGGACACCCCAGATATATTATAATATTTTGGCTTTGCGAAAATATGAATGCATAACTCCTATATTAATCCCACTCAAAATATTCCAGTCTGTTGTATTCTTCTAGTGCCTTTCAAACGTCACGTTTTCTCTCAACTGTACAAGGTCACCTTTTATGATTAATTTTACATGCCTGCGGGGTAATTTAGGTGCGGGGTAATTTAGAAATGTGAATATATATAACGCTTTTCTATGTTCTTGTCCTACGCTAGCTACAACAGGTCTTAAGAGTAGATATACTATGAAACATGATTAATCGTCCTTCTGGGGTACTTCAAAATGTCAGACTTTGTACTCGTGTCCTTTGTAAAGTAATATTAGATATATATGTTGCACTTCAATTACTTTATGAATAGGTAGTTAATGATTAGGCCAGACATTGTTTGAGATAACGTGTATACCTGTATCAATAAAGGTATGGCAAGTTCATATTATTACTGTCCGGAAATGCTGTTTCTTCCAACTACACTTGATAGATGATGACAGATCATGGGTAACTAGCATTTCTTATCAAAGATCAGAGTAGCAGAAATTCCAGATTCTCAAAGATCTTCATTCATGGATACAAGGACCGATTATAGATCATTCCATTCCCATTGACTCGTAAATTTATGCAAAAGATTCACGTGAAATAGTTTCGGCAACATCTTGGTATTTCATTACTTCTCTCTCCTACCTGACAAAATGTTTTTTGTTTTTTTTTGGTTTTTTTAAACATGATTTTATTCAGCTTATCAACAAAACTCTTCCACATCTCGAGCATATACATCTAGATCTACATGGCTTGTTTCTTGCTATTCAAAGTAAAAAGATATTAAGACCCTGGTCTCTTGGGTTGCGAAATATGTATATCATAATCACACGAACTACCCAGCAAAGGGCTTATTTCGCCACGAACTCTTAAAACTTTATCATTTTTAACAGAAACATTTTCATAATGTTTTTAGAGATTCATATGTCAGTTCTGACTAAGATTTTCACAGGTAGCATTCAAGTCTGCATTTAGCTTTAACCATATTTCTTTGGTTTCACTGTTAACATTTTGGATTTTGTTTTGATACAATATTATTTTATTACTCTTCATTGCCAACTCAGATATTATCAACCTGAATGTTAGAACACCTTCATGGAATAGTTTTTGCCTTTGTATTATCGTTTTCATTTGTAATATAATCCAACCTATTACTCTGGCATTGTTATTATCTGTTCTTATCCCCACAATAATATCTCTTGCATTTATTTCCATCTTAGTTCCATTTTTTTAAGAATCATTTTATCTCCATCGGTTCTGTTCAGGTAACCTGTTGATTCAATAAAAAGAAAAACCTCTTGCCACATTGTCTTTGTTTTCTTACATCCCACAAAGAAATGTATTATGTCATCATTATATCTGCAGAAGGAAATTTTTTTTTTCTTTATTATTCCCATGTTTTTTAGTTTGACATTGCAAGTTATGGTTCTGTGTAAAACGCGATATTGTAATGCATGGAGTCTTGACTCTTTGGTAACAGTATAAGGGTTATAGAATACTTTTTTCCAATCAATTGTGTTAAACTCTTCATCGTCTAGGCTTAAAATTCTCTGCCATTCATATATCTTTTCCCATTTGGGTTTTCTTTTGGCAACTAGAGCATTATACAGTGTTTTTGATCTTGCGTTTTTTACATCAATCTTTTCGCCTTTTATTTCTATTTCTATTACATCTCTAACAGGAGTTTGGATGTTGTTACGAAGTATGTTCCACCACTCTATAGGTACTGCTTTATCTATAATATTTCTTGGTAGGTATAAATTGGTATTATATTCCTCTTGGAATCCTTTTTCTGACATTAATTCTCCTTTATCATTTAATATGTCTCCAATTACCTTTATTCCAAGATTTTCACCTCTTTCCCATCCGATGGGGATTTTTTTTAATAAAATTAATTTATTTCCCCATAGCCTTTTTTTCCTGATTTGATCAATACTGGTTGGTTTCTGAGATTAATAGTATTTATTCCAAATATCGAAGACCTCCTCATAAAATCTGTTCAAGGCATGACTAGGTTTACTTCTTACTAAGAATATATTATCAATCGATTTTCCCTGATCTTGTTCGAGAATTTTAAACCATGAGGAATTACTGTTCTCTATCATCCTTTGAACCCATTTTAGCCTATTTGTCTCGATTATTTCTTTTATGCATCTCAGATTTAAACCTCCATTCTGACAATTCTGTGCTAAGAAATCAGTACTTATTTTATTAGAACCTCCTTTCAATATAAAAGTGGTAATGATATTTATTATCTCCTTTTGTTTCTTTGGATTAATATAAACACATGACAATGTATGCTGGACCAAGGGTAAAACGAATACATTTGAGACTAATATTCGACCCTTTATTGTTAAGGATCTATGCCTCCATGCATTTATCACATCTTTGATTTTTTGCATAAGATCAACCGTATTTATTAGAGATAGCTTCATTTCATTTCTTGGCGACATAAGGGTAACCCCTAGTATTTTTATTTCTTTCTCCCAGTTTAATTCTAATACCTTTCCATTAGACAATACAACATTTCCAACTCTGAAGCCCTTTGATTTTTTGGCATTAAGTTTTAGGCCTGTTGCTAGATAGAAATCATCTATTTTTCTGAGGCATTTCACTAGGGATATTTCGTTCTTTACCATGATAGTGCTGTCGTCAGCGAATTGTATTATTTTATTCTCATATCCTCCTATTCTTATTCCTTCTATATCACTATTATTTCTCAAGCTTTCTGCTAGCTTCTCTACTCTCATCGGGAATAAATAAGATGAGACTGGGTCTCCTTGTTTCACACCTCATCTTATGTCGAACCAGTTGGATATATGACCATTGTTCGAAAAGGCAGCTTTAGAATTTTCTAATAAACATTTTATCCACGATCTAAAGGTGTCGCATATATTATGCGAAATTAAGACTTTTTCTAAGAAGGCCCAGCTGACTGAATCATAAGCTTTGGAAAAATCCAAAGCTATGATTAGTCCCTTCTGTCGATTTTTTTCCAGGTAAGAGATAGTGTCATCAATCTTTCTGACCGCTGTGCCAATATACCTTCCATGAATAAAGCCAAATTGATCTTCCTTTATTATATCTGTAATATGCATTTTTAATCTCGGTGTTATAGTTTTAGATATAATTTTGTAGTCAACGTTGAGTAATGTTATTGGTCTCCAATTTTCAAGGTTTACTAGATTTTTATCTTTTTTTGGTATGACACTTATTATTCCTCTTGACTGACTTTCAGATATTTTTCCCTGAGAGAGATTACAATGCATCATATCAATAAACATTTGATATATCGCATACCAGAAAAACTTAAAGAACTTGACTGTAAAACCGTCACATCCTGGTGACTTATTATTTTTCATAGATAATATAATTTTTTTAACCTCCCCTTCTTCAAAAGAGCGTATTAATATGTCATTATCTATTTCGTCTAGCTCATATATATTTTCTCCTTTCATAAAGGTCTCTGCAATTTGATCATCTATCTCAAACTCAGTGTATAATTCTTTATAGAATTTTTCACCTTGTTTCAATATTTCTTTTTTACCAGTTTTTAAAACTCCATTCACCTTCAGTTGATTAATGATTTTTTTTCCGGCCTGGTACTTCTCTGGAGCGCAGAAATATTTTGTTGGCTTTTCCCCTTCAATTGCCCACCTCGCCCTAGATCTTATTAGAGCTCCTTGGGCAGCATTTAACTCAGCTATTTTCTTCTCATTTAGTATATTCTTTCTTTCTTCTTTTTGTTCGTCTGACATTATTTTTTTCTGATCTAAATTTTTTAATCTTCTATTTTCGATTTCCTGTTTTTTCTTCTTTCTCTAGAGATATTTGAGCTAATTCTTATTGCCTCTTCTCTCACCTTAAGCTTGAAAAACTCCCATCTTATCTGACAAAATGTTACTCTTTGACAAAATAAATTGTGTGTAGGCATTAAAACCACCTGGATCGTTGAATAGAATGAACCAAGTATCTTCCCTCTACGATGGATTTTGGGTAAGAAATAATATAGTTATATAATAGTTTTATATTATTCACATATATGTTTTTTGTCATTTACACTGTACCACAGAAGAGTACGTCGCAATCATTTTAACATCAGATCTAGATAGAATCAAATTAATCGTAAAAGTCATGTGTTAATTATTAGGACGATGACGTTGTGGTTATCTAAATTATATTGATCGTAAAATAATTCAAACAGTTCAGAATTAGGGAAACGTAGCTAAAAACATGAACGCCAGGTGTTGGCCCGTCGACCAACCTCTCCCCCATCCCCCATCCCCCATCACCCATCCCCCCGGCCCCTATGCTCTTACATTTCAGATATCTTTATGTACCGTATATGACCGTTGTTGGATACATTTTGTTTATATGGGCAACTATAGAAACAAGGGGGCTGCTTTTGAGAAGGTGAGACTGTGTCTGACTTTATTAAGATAACAAAAACATGTGTGCGTGTGTGGTCGGTAGCAACCTTCCCTGTCTCTCCATAGGAAGCGGCGCTGTATATAGCCACGGAGAGATGGCGCTGCTGTAGCCCCACTCCTCCATGAGCATTTCCTCCTTACTGATATATTAATATCTATATGTAGATCTATATACAAGTCTACATAATGATCTCATATACATGCAAATAGGCATAACTCATAATCACTGCATGTGAGGAATGGATAAAGCATGTTGTTGTTTGCTGAATATTTTAGCCCCCTGCCATGCCAGCCTTTTCGCGAATGAATCCTATATGCTGAGTTTCTCCGCGATTTATCTCGCTATATTTAAGTATAATTAACATTTTCAGGGTGCATGATATGCTATGCTACTACGAAAATGTCACTCAGCCATGTTCACCTCAAAATACCTGAAGAACAATTTGATATTTCTGCGCAGCTATCTGTATTCTAATAGCCTGTTTTGTGAGTAACTCAGCTTAAAAATTCTTCAAATATTCATTACAGCTCATCTTTGACGTTCTCTCGGCTAGGAGTTATGATTACGTCTGTAAGCGAAAGTGAATGACTGGACCATGGTCGGATATCGAATACAACATCCGGATCGCTTTCAGTTGGCTTCCCCTGATATACAGAAAGGGTCTGTAATTCCATATCAGCAAATACTGAAATGACGAAACAAGAGCAATAATTTAATAGGGCATATTACATATTAACAGCAGCGCCATATAGAGAGCGGTGGAAACGGCCCAAACTAAGTGCTAGGCGGGCAGCACACAGAAGCCTTATGTATTAACCATAGGCTTCTAACTTTCTCCTTTTTCTCTCAGAATTTGAGTTATTGTATGGTACTGTAAGCTATCCAATATTATTAAATGACATGTTAAGATTGGTCATGCTTAATAAGAGAACATTTTATCTGCTAGATTTTAGTATATGGCAACTTTTGTAAGAGTGTATCAACCAAAACAAGTAAGCATAGGTGTACGGCCTGCAGTGGCCCAGAGGCCGTGTGTTCCTAACACCCCTGCACGTCCACTGGCAGACGGGGTGGAGGTGCACGGTTTGGCCCGCATAGCTAGGTGAGGCAACTGGACTGGGCATGCGCACAGGGGTAAAAGTTAATCCCGCAGTCACTGGTACGCACTGGCGACGCAATTCGTAAAGGGGGCTATTGATGTTCCAAATCCTAACAGATTATACAAAGAAAAGGAATATAGGTAAAGGGAATGTAACAGCAACACGTTCATATTGAATTTTGAATGACATACTCATGTTGGTAGTAAAAGACCCATCAGGTGGTACGGCCCTTCTGAAGAAGGGGAATTGGTATTTAGTGTCACTCATCACTTGTTTCAAATGATCCAAAGTTGAAAGAGGTCCATCCAATTCCTCCTGTATTTCACCCAGTCTTTTCTCCCGCCAACTGGTGCTCTCATCTACTATGCGTTCCTTGATTAAATACCTGAAACTGGAGAATCATATGGGTCAGATTTTCAGAAAATGTACAATTGGCAGCTGTATACATTTTGTAAATTCTGCTAATATAGGCTACAATTTGGTCAATACTAGCTAAATTTGAGTACAGTCTAGGCCCAAACCTGAGAGAGTCCCTTCAAACGAAGGGAAAGCGTCTCGCCTCAAACCGCAAAGTGCCATTATAATTCCATTAAGACTGCACAATGTCGTTATATTCCCATTAAAACGCCTAGTTCTAGGCAGGGAAACCGATTAGCGAAGTAGGCTGACATACCATTCTTATCTGATCAGATGGTTTGGACCTAGACTGAGTATATCTGGCATTGCATTGATTCTAGCAATCTGTTTGGTTAGGTTGAACTTTATTTTCGTCTGAAATTTGGGTTATTTGAGAGGATTGGTGAAAGTGAATTGTACAATGTCTGGTGACTTCACCCATATCACCATACTGTAACGTGATAAGCAAAAACGTGTGGCCCTCTTGGTGGCAAAAGACAGACAATTACCAAATTTATTAAATTGGCTATTACTGGAAATGAAAAAAAACTATACTTTACGTACTCATTAAAGTGGTATGAGGGGTTTTCTTTTTCCACTTCATTGATATCTATGTAGTTACCATTACTTTTCCCATAGATCTCAACTCCAGTCATTCTTACGCAGTTTGGAACCTCCTCAGAACATATTCGTTGAGACATCATAAAATTAAATGGGGCCGCTGATCCTTTTGGCAAAGAAACCGAAGGTTAATAATATAATGGAGTTGCGTACATATACAACAACTACACACGACCCGCCGGACATCTACCCGCCTGGACATCTACCGCCGGACATCTACCCCGACAGTGCCATTTGAAATTTAAAGCTGTCCTGGACACGTAATACGTCAATATTATTATTATTATATATTCTAATATCCGAGCCATTTCCTCAGTGATCCCTGGGCGCATAATATTTTATAGAAATACAAATAATATTGGCAACTTTTACCACATAGTTATGTGGTAGTGGTCTATCAAAGTAAACATAATTGATTCCCATATGACCACACGTATGGTATATCAAGAAAGTAAGTAGAATTTCGGCAGGTTTAGATGTAACAACACATGTTAGTTACCTGGCAGGGGCGTTACTGTATCTATAACATCACCGATGCTTTTCACCTTGAGAAGAGACCTGGACATCAGTCTGAGAGCTGCAATATGATACAATACAATAATTATGCTGATCTTCTTACACCTCATGAAATTATTGTGCTTCATGATTATCTTTTGTGCCGGGACATACAGCAACTCAGACAGCAACGCATTCTTGTATTGCATTGATTTTACTTACGAATCATTCCTCGGCTGAAAGGTGTATGCGACGCAATAAAGTTCCCAGACAAAACTAAACCATCCGAATTGACACTCCAAGCATATCCTGGGATCATCCCTGTCGAGAGTGTAATAATAATCAATGGTAGTAGTCAATTAAGTAATCACTAATTTACAATAATAAATGGTACTACACTACTCCGGGGTAAAACACCTGCAGCTGTTTGCGATTTTTACCTCAATAGTAATAGATGGTAGTATACTACTCTAGGTCCAGGTATTGAGCTGGACAACAGCCTGGTAAAATAACAACATGAGAACTTCAACCAGTTGGTTCATGATGTTCAGTGCTGTTCAGTAGAAACTTGTGCAACTTATCCAAACATAAATATTAATTTCACACATACCTGGATATGCGAAAGCAACAAAGCTTTCAGTCTGGTAATTATTTGCCTCTGAAGCCTCGATATCTGCCAACCAAATCACACCTTTACGGTGCACATGAGGAGGTACATCCTCGGAATGAACATGAAGTAACTGTTTAATTAAAAATGTTGAATTAACGATCGTTAATGGAGAATTTATACATAGGCCTAATATCATAACTAATTCATTAACCTAGGTTGAAGATAGTCCCTCTGTTGGGAGACATAGATTAAATTGAGAAAATTGATTATTTATAGAAAATTAATTTCAAAGCTGTTTCAACAAATTTCACTCATCATAACAAATGTGACACAAATGACATTACGAAAAAGCTAAAGCAATATATATGACCCTTTTTATAATCGGGGGTTTCAAAACTTTGTTTTTACCCATTTTTCATTTTTCATTTGAAAATCACTGCAACTTTCACTTGGACCTTCCCGTTTCTCGTTTGCAGTTTTCATCGTGTACATCTCCGTTGCCACATGTGTGAGGAAAACCTAAAAAAAAATGACCATGATCTTAAATGCTCTTAACACATTTAAAACAACAACGTCCTAACACCAATCGAATTACACAAATAAAAGGATAATGTAGTTAAGCACTGCAATTGAATTGATCAATGATGATAATTGAAGAGGGAAATAAGGGGGAAAGAATTACAAAAATAATTGCAAAATGTACAGATGAAGATAAATATATATAAATGCCTTTGCCGTGCACGAGGCCACAGATTAGCATAATGTCAATGCAATCAATCAATGCAAATGTTGTATTCATCAATTGACAGTCAGATTTGTATTGCTTACCTCCACAAAATCAGACGTTGAGCCAACTGCAATTCCCCCAATCTCCTCTACATATTGAGGGAAATATTCCTCTGCTGCAGAAAGTAGCATGTTATAAGCAGATTTTCCTTCAGGTGTGTTGTAATAAGGAAGGATCGTTGACTGAAGTAACGCATCCTCCTTTATGGCAGTTTGGATTACACTTGGAAAAGCTGTCCCCTGTGCGAAACCAACAAAATATTGAGTATGATACGTCTCTTGCTGATGAATGTTTCGTAACATCTACAGTAATTTACATCGTTACTCAAACTGCAGCTCTTGGTGAAGGATACCAAGTGCATGTAATTAATTCTATACTTCAGGAAACGTCCGGTAATCGTTACTACGTTTACATTTCCATTGATAAGTGTTATAAAGTATTTATAAATTATATTAGTGAATAGAAATACTCGTCTGAGGCGGCGTGCTTTGAATTGTTACTTACCACTTGATATCCAACATCGTAGTTGCTACCTTTGAGGTATATCATCTGCACGTTTTCCGGCAATGATGCTGCTATATCACATGTTCCCGGTGTACATAGCAAAACGTTTAAAATCGCGCACGAAAAAATAACTATTTTTATGTATCTTGAGCCCATAATATCGAGAGACTCCATTTTCGAGAGAGTCCAATTGTGATAAGCTATTGTGTTAATCATTGACCTTGATTCCACAGGTCTCAACTACAGACCACAACAATAGATAGTGCAATGTCGATAGTACATGAAACACAGTACATACTCTATTATGTAGGTCTGTAGGTCTCAGTCTATTTAATATCACAAATATACCATATACCACCAAATAAGCATGCATACATGTAAAAACTATCTCATACAACAATGATTATCGTATATAACAATCATTTTGGACGCAAGATCGACGGCTATATAAATTTAAACTAATATAATCACAGTAAAAAGCTTTGGATTATAAATCTGTTTATTTTCATGTAAGCCCTATCACTATATGGATAATTATTAATAATTATATGGTAGATTCTCAAAGTTTGGCAGCAGAGGGGTTTTCAAGCCTAGCATCGATCGTTATCAATAAAGTAATTATTTTATTTTAATTCTTTGTTTAGTGGATACCCCTTGATCGGAGCTTTCAGTGGATCTCTACTTTTGACCATCTATATCTGTTCTAATAATGATATGAACATATATGTTTTAGACAGATCATCACCTCATCACTCTCGATATACTCTTGGCATAGTGGATTTTCCAAATCATTCCAATCAATCAGAAACCATCCATTGCTCATCACATGTTTGGTCCGGGGGGTTGTGGGGGAATAGTACCACGTGGACTTCGTCCTAGAGTGTTATTGGTCTCCGCACTCTTTCCACCATTAGGAGCACTGAAGCTCCTTCTAGACATCTTCCTTGTGTTGGATAGTATATTTCCTAACAATGATGAACTCCTGACAATTGTTTCATCTGTGAGCGCTTTCTGTGTCAACCCAACAATTTGGAACCGTGAATTTCTTTTGGTTGCGATACCTGAAGCATGGTTCTTCCTGTCGGAAGTTACAAATAATTGGGCTTGGTACAGGGCTCGTCTACCATTGGCGTCGTTGTCAACTTGAGGGGCTGAAATGAAAATGTCGTCCTTTGCCACACTTCTGATCCGTTCCATCGTATATCCCTAGGAGGCAATGTAATATAATATGATATAATATACACGTATGTAACCTTAAAAAATAACCCGTTCACGTTTTACATTATGGTGGATAATTGCAATTTCACGATCGAATCGCTTTCCATGAGTACAATTCAGAATAACTTCGTCAGAGACATGGTAAAACTTTAAAATACAACACGTTTACCATGCTGCAATGAGATACTGTGTGCGCATGTAGGATAAACGACAGAAATCTAAATATGGATGAAGAATAAAATTCCAAACTAATTCCAAATACCTCCAGATTCAGAAGGAGAAGAACCGATAGAAAGCAGCAGTATTGAACTACCATATTCCTTCCTTTGGCAATACGCTGCCAACTGTTACACAAGACGAATTAAGGGTGAGATATATGTAGCACATTTATTCAGACACCAATACATATAGTATCCAGTGTTTGTTCAGGTTTCTCAAACACGAATTTATATTTGGATACTGCATATTGTAATAGTCGCGTGCTATAGTACTATGGTCTATTTTTTGCGTTTGGGGGCCCTAACAGGTTCGTTCTATTTTTAAAGGTATCACGTTTTTTGCTATAGAATAACCATAGGGTAACTTTTTACGTGACATAGGTCATAGAGTACATTAGGTACAACGTGTCCGTTTTATCAAAAAGTACTAATTTACACAAAGGCTATTGTATTTAACTACAGAATACATCTTACATCTATGTGAAACTTTGTCAATAAAATTTATTAAAAAAAAAAATCTTAAGTGTAACCTGTGATCTATTTATCCAACGAGAGTCTACATTTGCTCTCGTTGAACTATCTTGCATTGCATTTTCGCGATGTAGATTATTCTTACATGCTTCGACTTTAGACATAAGTTTCATCATAAGAGTAGTCGATCATAGGGTGATCCTTTTGTATATTTTTCTCGTGGCCTGTAGTAAATGGAAGAGGTCACGAATTAGGAATATTTAATATTATGATAAACATTTTTTATCCTGATTTGCACGAAATGTTCAGCCGCCAACACACTGAACAAAATATAGATTTGTATAGAACTGGAGCACAACTGGATAGATCAAATAAATAGAATATTGAGGTCTGATCAATCCAAAACATATATCACATCATCAATTCATATCATGAGAAGACATATATAATTATCATAATATATTGTAAGACAATCCAAAGCTTCCTCATGTATACCGGAGTAGCCATGCGAGAGACTCTGTAGTGGGTGTTTTTTTAGTTTGCAATGTGTGAAACAGTGTTATTGCTAAATCTGAAGGTTATTATGCTTAAAATCATTCCCATCGTATATTATTATATCATTGTATCACACTCCCTTGGTTCATACGGGTTCATAGCATCAGCCGCCACACAGCTAACATACACGTGTGCTGTTGCCGACTATCCAAATTCACCGGCACTAGAGGTTTTGATATGTAGCACTGACTAAATTGCTGGAATTGTGCGAGGAAGAAAACCCATGCCTGCCCATGGTCCCAATGAAACTATCTGTAGATAAATATACAACGTGTTAGTTAACAGATTTATTATATATGCTTTCAATCTTACAAACAAAAACGTGTTATAAATTTTTAATTCAGCGGTAGTTTTAGTAAAGAAAACACCCCAGATTGGTTGCCACGACAACACCACATAACTCACTAGTGAAATACGCACTATGCGTAACTCGTTCTAGATATGCGTGTTTAGTAAAAATAGATGAAGATTATTTGTCAGACATATATAGTGTTAATTTTGCGATGAATTTCTTACACTAAAAATTTGTTCTCATCATGTCGGCCAACCAATTGGCAAAAAAAGACATTCGATGGTCTGGCATTCTAACAGCAGGCGTACGCCAAGTGCTGTCTCTATATACTGGGGGCAAAAGGGTTTTGTTTGGAAACAGGATCGAGCCTACAAAAGACCTCCGGGCATCGGGTTACTTTCACAGAGCTATGAAGATCTCTTGTCACACCGCTCACATATCTTCTGAACTGCAGCATAGATCTACTAGACTTGTTCTGTGTTGATTTGCGGTGATGGTCCGTTGTATTTCGTCAAATTCTTTGAAATATTTAACAGACTACCATTTTATCCACCCCTATTCCATAACAATTATAGTATGTTCGGACCGAGTATGACATCTGATGTGTTTAATCAGAAAATGAAATCTCATTGATCCTATTATTTTATCTCATGGTCTCATGGTCCAAGTTTCCACCCTGTTTATATTGGCCCTACCTATGGAACGTCTTATCATTTGATTGACGTTTACTGGAAATATGCCCTCAGGAAATATACTGACTATAGCAGGGAGTAGAATGGTTATTTGTATGTGTGCCCTATTTGGCATGTTTGAGGATTGGCCAGATAGACAAATTGTTTACGATTAAAGTATTGAACACAGTAGCGTGTAGTGGCATTTTAGAGGAAAAGTTATTAAATTAAGAGATTCATTATAATTAATATCGTATAATATATATTATTTCCGTTTTGCTTCTACATTTGGGGCGACATTCAATGAAATACTACTGAATATCTTCTACTTTTGCATGAAGGAACACACAAGTTCCCCAGCTGTTAGATCGCACTGGAGATCACTGCAGAAAGGGGTCTGTGGTAAGGGTTCCAGTGCAAAATACTGCAGGGAAATAAGGCAACCTGGAAACGCGAATCGATGTGCCTAGAATAGCCCAATCACCACGTACCCATTACAGAAGCAAACACATATAGCATACCAACATATCTTGATTACTAATATTTTCATTCCATTGATTGCTTATGGATCTCTGTTATTAGGATGTGAGATGACAACACATTAAATTTATGAATATCAACAGCGATTGTTTCTAGTCTTACCTTTCATCGGGGAAATGAATTTAAATGTAATCTTTATTGGCAAAATATATGTTGATACATCCATGGGTTTCGCGACCTTACTTTCTACACATGTAGGTTATTTAGTAATTTAGTAACTTCCTCATGCCCCATTTACCCTCTTAGGCCGATGCATACATGTGCATCCCCCAACACCCATAAAACCACACACACCACTGACCGACAAGAACATTCATTTTCCTCTTGTGTCTGGTGATCTTAAAATGGCCGCCAACTACCAACATTATCCTAACCTCTTGCCCTACAAGTCTGATCCGCTTTCACTTAAGGTCATGGTATATTCGGTCAATTCTTCCCCCAGGTCGTAGGTCACCAGGTGAGGTCATGACTTGCAAAGCCTCAGGCTGTTTGGTATTTCCCTTTAAGACTGAATACAGATAATTTTACTAGGCTAAAGGGATCTTGACAAGCCTTCTATGTCCTTATAAAGATTTGAACTATAGAATCCATGTTTTTGTCCGGGAAATAGATCCTGATCGGATCCTGTATTCGTAGGTAGTTAGTCGAGATTACTCGCGGATAGGGGGCAGGGCGGACTGAATGTTCTATTCTGTTGTCCAGAGGAGTGATCAGTTCCTTCTACAGATATAAAGAATTTACATTAATCTAACATGTAACTGCATGCATTATAAATATTTAATTTCCTTGCCTGTCTTCGGTTTAATGCTGGGTTTGAAAATATGCAGAGGACATGGTCCTCATGATTTTCTTCTGAGGGTAATGGTGGCCGAGCCCCATGCATCGTGTCAAATTGGCCTATCATGTTAAACCATGCTTATCATTGACCAGTCAGAACTGGCATAGGTATGAAATGAGAAGAGGCAGACGCCATGCTTGGGCTAAAGATAAATGACTTGTCACCTTAACCCTTGCGTTGCTACCTATGCCCTCACATCTCAGCTTTGTCTTTAGCCAGTCAGGTACATTGCAAGTGTTAATCCAAGCACACATTCTACCATGACCATCATTTCTCTCTATCATTAACCACGTCTTCAATGCAACAAATATTCATTATTGAATTCGACTTACATTGGGATAATTTATCTATAAATGCAGGCAGTTGACAGGCGATTTAAGAATGATTGGTGTCCCTGTCTGAGTCAATGAAAATTCTTTCGAATATAGTCTTAACTAATTGCTTTCAAATGCAGAAACACCTTGCCAAGGTCTAGGGTCTGCAGGTGCTCGCTGACTTGGGTAGCGATGTTTAAACTCTTACTTATTCGTGTTGATTAAATAAAGCGTACCATAAACGTGAACATTCTTGTAGGCATATTATAATATCAATATGCTGATCTTTAATTGTTATCTATTTCCGATTACAGGCCAGTCCAGATGCTACCTCCATGTGATACTATCAGGGCATACCTTGTCCTTAATGCTTAATAAATCGACTCTGATTGACTTATGAATGCCCCAAACCCAGCTCGGTCAAGTCTATACAAAGGGGATGGACATGGTGAATTGGACAAGTCCTCCACTTCACATGCTGTTTTCGACATGACCAGATATTGACCCTCCGGGTCCGGCCATACCCATTGTCAGGAAATAAAATATGGATGTACAAAGGTTTTTAAAACCTTAACATCTACTGACAAAGAAGTGCTCTTAAAATCTGGACGCCATGGTATTGCGGAAAGATATACAAAAGGATTTCGAAAAAGGAAGTGGGACTTATCACTTAAATATAGATACCTGAGCTTACGAATTAAATTACAAATTTTTAAATGTTGAACCTAATTGAAAACCTAAAATACGGGCATAGATCCGCACTCTACGCTAGGATTCGCGACAAACATATAATGAATGGTTTCACTCTCGCTTTTGTAAAGTCTAGTATTACATCTTTGGAGTACGGCTCTGATCGAGTTTCCCTACTCTAATTAATTTCCCCCAGCTCAGGTTGAAATAACCGCGAACAAACTCTTTGAATGAAACCCATAAAATACTCAGCGGGTGTGAGTTCAATTTCTTTCCGAAGGTGACGAGAGAGGTTGATATAGGAGCAGGGGTCTCATCTCTCATTGGGGAAGGTCAGAGCTAGTAAACTTTCTCCTCCCAGTAAAGCACCTTCACAAGGACGGCTTGGTTGTTTGGAACAGGACTGTTATTATGATAAAGATTAATACATTTATGACTATTAGCCAACACCTCCGACCTCAGAGTAATAGGAAGCTCCTACATAGACATTGACTTATGAATGCATGCATGTGCTCCAATGCATATTAATTGAGAACTCAAAATGGTGCACAAATACACTTTATTTGTACAGTATTGCATGTATCTAAAAGTAAACTTAGACAACAATTGGGCGTACCTGAGAATCCTGAAAGTGAACAATTTAAGGTGAGCTTTCAAAATTCGGTCCCATGCGTTGTTAAAATGTAAAAATGACGAACCAGGCATTTCAATCTGGAGTTTTTAATGGCTTGCGAATCAGCTTCTATTTTCTTTTACATATTGACTTCGAAGTTCGATTGGGATCGAACCGGACATTTATGATTGATCTGAGATCATGTCAGAAATGGCAAAACTGTTTGAGAATTGTGTAGGACCAAAAATTAAAATGCAATAATGGAATTAATCTGTCGGAGATTGGACCAAATAAACACTCGGCTGCAATGAGGGAATGCAGCAGTTGGCGATGCAAAGTGGGAGAGGGTGGAAAAGAAAGGGGCGGAGAAGATGGGGAGGAGGAAGGGGGAGGGAGGAGGAGGAGGCGTGAGGGAAAGGAACATGTATCCCATTGGGAGTGAGAGAACGCATTGATCCCCCGCGGTGTGTTAGCCTACCACAAGAGGCACACGATATTCCATATTTCACATCCTACCGGTAACCACTCCCTGGAGGGTCCCATCACCTGGAGGCAACAGCTGGCACCAAGTGGACCCCCTCCGGGCTCCAATACCCCTGGAGCAGTTCCACCTATCTGGAGGTGAAAGGTGGGAAATCTCGGTGGTGGTGCTGGACACTCTTACCCACTCAAGAAGTACGGATGAGAAGGAGCCCGACCACTGCAGTTGTCCTCACTTCCCAACTTACCCTCCAATGGAAAAGACAAGGCCATGCATGCATGGACACATATACTAGACAGGATTCAAAATTTAATGCATTTTCAAGTGTATATCAAGCTATTCAATCATAATTATTTGTATGAACATCACTGTGTATAACCCACCGAAATTCGCCTTATAGATGTATAATGGCCAAATTTCAAGTCGGTTATTTTCTGACAGGATAGGGTCACTTTTAAAAGTGTAAGGAGGGGGATTCATGGCGGTTGACATGTTGCCCAGAGGACCATAGATCACATGTTCCCCCTATGGTCTTTCCATACTTTTCCATTCATGGATACAAAGATGCGCTTCTATCTTTAAGGTAGAGACCCAAATATTATACCATACGTATACCTGCATGGTCATGAACCATGAGCAATTGGACATATATATTCATACTGACGAGGACATGGATTATATAGTGATGGTAACTTAGGACACCTCAGCTCTGATATATATCACTTCATGAGTCACTATCGGGAATGAAATAAATCCCACGATTCTTTTGCTCGAACTCCGTTGGATCCTTATCATCACGATGTGCTCCTTGAAATGGGCTTATTTATTTATTTTACTGATACACTCAGTACAATTTGTCAAGTGTCTTTCACCTCGTCAATATTACTGGTGGCTTCAAAGGCAGCAACGACACCGCCATCTCCATGGGTATGTGTATTTCTGATTATAATAGTTACATAAAATATATCCTCGTAATATTTCGATATTAAGATGATAGCATATCGATATAATATGTCTCAAATGTCTGCGGTGTGGTTTCATATGGAAACGGAATGGATGCGTTGATTTTCAATTAAAGACGATCCAAAACAGAGTTTGCGATTTTATCTTTAGCTATAATCATAATAAGTAAAAAAAAACACTTAAAGCTGCATTCTCAGCTAATTTCCCTGAAAAAAAGGTATATTGTCTATTCAGTGGTCTATTCTTTCCAGACCCATCCAAAGGTCACCCAGATAGAGGATCTTCAAATGTTCTTCGTGGTGTAAAATGTCATTATCTCTCAAAATATCTATTTAGAGAACCCGCCGAAATCTCTTTTTTTTCAGTCTGACTCTCTATCATTTTCTTAAATTTTGGGAATCCTTTTGGAATCGAAAATGTAAGGTTAACACTGACTGTTTCAACATTAGAACAAAATGTTGAAGGTGATAAGACATTGTCCATATCTGAGACGTTGCAGTGCATGCAGCATGTATTGTGAACTTGTGATATGTATGAATATAAAGTAAGCAATATAATATTGATCAATACTTATTAACGTTTTTATGGAAATATACATTACAGGACAGAATGTTAAATTGGTTTACATTTGCCTGAATGGCCTCACACGAGCTTGCTAGTTTATCTATCAAGCAAGTGGACCATCACAAATCATTCTTTTGAATTCTTTATGCGTTCCTCGTTACTAGAAGACACATACAACTTGCACATGTGGAAGTGGCATGCGCGAACCACTTAAGTCGGCTGATGTTTAAAAAACATACTAAAAATATAGACAAAACATAATCACAAGCACTTCAGTGGGAAAAACTTGTATAAAGGTGTTTATGAAAATATCTCCGTATCTGGTCTTCTGAAAAAGCTTAAACTTGCTGAGTCCGCACAAAAAATGTAGGGTGCGAATTGAAAGAATCGGCTCCTGAAATGCCACCGGTCATTTAATTGAATCAAGAAAAGAACTCCTAGTTATTCTATGTTCGGGCATATTAGTATTGAATGCAATTTCTAAAGTGTTTCAATTCATATTTGATTTTTGATTTTATACTTTTCAATATTTTCGTAGTGTATGCCAATATAGATATATGTAATGTAACGTAGTGAGCAAGGGCGGGTATGTTCTATAAATAGATTTTCGACAACCATTGTTTCTGGTCGCCAAAAATATAGATCCTTCTCCTTCAATGTTTTGTTAAATCATTCAGAATATCTTTTCAAAAGTGTATTTCGCCCACAGTTGTTATGGCATCTTTTGGATTTTCCCAAAATATCGTTATAAATACCTGGGTTAATTAAAACTAATAGATATATACACTAGAGAAAATAAACTCCATCGTGGGTTTGCGCAGAACAGTTGGGTTAGTTAAAAGAATCAGAAAATGATTTTACCCTCCATATGCGTTCTCTCACTCCCATATCTTCACATTTTTCATAAAACACATTCCAAACTTCATGCATCAGCAATGTTTATTGGCCTCTCCACATGCGCCTGAGTACAATTTCCATTGTTTATGGGCTAAGACACTCTGGGTTATTGCACAAAAAACATTTGGGATGCATAAACATCGCATACACATTGTGAAATCCTAAGTTATGGGGTATTTAAATTTCAGATTTCATAAGAGAGCCTCCTCAGACTGCTAAGGGTAAAGAATTTAGATATTTGATGGTTCAAACAGAAGGTAGGCCTTGATGTGTATGTGTGCATATAATGCCTTTCACAGGAATGGGTTGCTATATCGGTTCCCAGTCCACATACGGGCTCAAAAACGTGTAGTGAGGTTTGCTTGGAAGGTGTTTTGATCATGGGTGTATTGTATGTGGTAAGGTTACGAGAATATAAGCAGTGGGGCCTTTTTATTGATCTTGTCGGAGGGTTTCTTCACGCTAAACTTATTAAATCTCCCATTCTATAGACCAAAACGACCACTGAGGTTTTTTTGTAGAAGTGCACAATGTTCATCCCCATTACTGTTTGAACAAATTGTTATGAGATGTCTTTAAATGTTGATATGTTAGCGCACTCACCAATATATTTCATCGCATACATTCATGAATAATCACATCTGACAACAATGTTTTTTCCACGTTTCATTTAGATTCATTAGAATTGGTTCAAAAGAGTCAAGGGCAGACACCCATACCTGTCTGCATGTACACAAATTAAATTGTCTCCTCGTACATACACGTACGGTGTATGCACAAGACCGTTCAATATGTACAGTGATATTGCTGTCTATATGAGGCAGAATTACAAGTTAGATTCCTTTCAAACCCAGATACTATATGGGGAAAGCAATACACATTTATGCTAATGTTTATGATACCAAGGAAAGGACGCATGCAGATCATGTCTTACCCAACAAGGATGTCTGTGAGAGAAATTATTTGTAGATGACACAGGTGGATAGACATACTCCTGACTCTGAAAAATCGGTATCTCTCTTTCTGTAACCACTCTCCTGTGGTCCGTATAAACGAATAAAGCCCTCAGTAAATATTTGTCTTAGAATGGAATCATGTGTCCGTAGGTCCAAGCCTCGAGCATATATGTGTTACTGAAACAAATGGATACATTTGTCCCAAGTGCACCACTCTACCAGTGTGCTTAGCACCCAGTTGGGATTATGAGAGGTATTGATATTGGCTCTTAAATAGATCCTCAAAGAGCGGATTCAGTTACTCTATCTATAATGTTTGCTTCCCAGTACTTCATGCAACACATCAACTTAACCCGCAGCCCACAGAAGTTGAGGTAGCTGAAAGAGGATGATTACTCTGTAAATATCGAATAAAGGAAATATTTTTGTATCAATCTAATGCACTGAAGCGTTTTAATCTCAAGGAAAACCCTCTCATTCCTTCTCTGCAGCCCCTCCCCCTCCCCTCACACACACTCCCCTTATTCATCTTTTTACACCATTTCTTACTTTATATTATACAAAACGGAAGTCCTAATTCTTACTATACGGCCGGGACTGAATTACTGTATAAACCGAAATGCTAATGTCTGTTTAGGATTCTGGTACTTAATTGTGAGGTACTCCAATTTTGATATGATGGTGTAATTCCTTTCTAGAACTTTGGTGTTATTTGATTTCACAATTTCTTGAATCGTCATGCTGTTTCCGTTTCCGTTTTCGATCAATAAACAAAGCCTGAATAAGACTCCAAGTAACGAAACGAAGGAAAGCCCTGAAATGATTGATATAACGAAATATGTACATGTGTATACATGTTCCAATTCAAAACATATTCATAGAATACAATCTGTGTAAAGTGGAGAAATTCACTCTCTGAAATCGATTTAATTGATAAAGATGACATCATCAGATAAGCTAAACTCGAACTACAGGATTGCAGCTAAAAACTAAACATCTAGTTCTAACTGTGCATGTCACCAACCTTTAGTCTCGCCAACAAAAACACTCAGAATGTTTTTAACTACGCTTACCGGTACATTTCTGTAAAAGAACACGTATTATATGCATGTGTAAAGAGGTCTATTGATTTCAGCAACCGTGGCGACATATAAATACGGTACCTGTTTTTTTATGAATCTCTTTCCTTGCATATTTTTCAGTCCTAATGTCTGCACCGTGGAGAAAATCCCTAAAACATCCCTTGCCTTCCATACAGAATGCCAAAACTGGGTGGTACCTAGGAATATATGTGGCGTTGAAGCGTGAGTATAAATTAATTAAATGCACCCAGCGTTCTAATTCTATTTTTTCCGAATGTTGGCGAACCGGACACAATACTTGATTTATATAGAAGGTAATACCTTTACAGGGCAATTATGATTATCAGTTGTAAAGGCTCGACCTCCTTTATGGCTAGGCAACACAACGTAAGATCCAACAATTATTATCGATCTTTTTTTTAAAAAAAAATACCCCAACAAAGTAATGGCTTTTTTATTTACAAACAAAAACAAATTAAAAATACAAGTTAAAATGGTGGGGAATGGGAATAGATGAGGATCATTATACGCTCATATAATGTAATGTGCATCAATGCTGGCAGAAATGTAACCCAGTCTCACGTACCCTGATGTATGTGTGGCCCTGACATGGTGATCTATGGCTGACAGAGCTGAGTGGGAGTGCTGGATGGGAGCATCTTGACATCCCCTGACTTAAGACCATCCAAACCGGAAACAGCTACATTGAAAGTCCTAGCGGCCCTATCGGATGGACTCGAGCTACGCATCTTGATAGATAATTGACTTGCAGATTTATGCCAGTGGCGATCAAGGACTGTCCATTTGAGGGTGTTTAAAAGTGGTGTATTTTCACTTGGACAGACATTAAAATGTCGTTCTCCTCGCCGCTTGAGAATCCTTAAGGTGGTACTTGATATATTGCATGTCACTCTGAATTGCTTTTTGGCGGAGAAAAACCTAACTTCTTAACTTTCCATCGAACACGATCGAAATAAATATATTTTTACATTTCCCTTTTAATTTAAATGAACACTGGAATACATTAACTCCTTTTCATAGTCATAGGAAAGAAACCCTAAACTTACAACAAAGGGATGGCTTAAACTCTGGCAGATGTTTGAATCCGTGTCAAAATTAAGTTCAATTCAGTTTGGCCTTGCCCCATAATGTATTTCTGAGTGCTATTGAGAGATGTTGCGTTGTGTCTATTGTTGAATTTCCAGACACGCAAAAGGAAATAATGCATAGGATAAACATTCTTGGAATTCTTTTGTGGCTAATTTATTTGTCTGCACAGTGAGTATAATCCAATATTCCCTTGATTCCCAGTATATTGATATACTATAGTTTCCCTTATACTACTCTGTATTAATTGTGGCATTAAAACGGCCAAGGTGCTTTCCAAAACTGCTTCGTCAGAGAATTAATCAAATGCTAAAGTTTGCTTATCATTTATCAACTGCTATACGGTCAGCCTTCGATCAGATCTTTACTTCTCTAATAATGCAATTATTTTACTCTCCCAGGGAGCTGTCATATGAGTGCTGTGCCGGATTCGCCGAAATAAAAGGCCAACCAGGATGTTCTGCAGGTATTAACCTCATAAATGTAGTACTTGCTTCCCAGGGGTGAAAGTACACCGCTCTTTCCATTTATAAATATCGTAAAGTATGGGAATATAATTTGGCTTAAAGCTTGATTCTCAGCATCGACGCAAAACTAAACATTTTCTACTTTTTGTTTGGTTGTTTTCCTACCCATTTGAAAGTCGTTTGATCAAAGTTTTGGGCGAGTTGTTTTTGCTGCAGGTATTCATAAATATCCACATCTATTTTTCGGCGCCCCACCGAATTAAATCCTTTGCTGCGGTGGTTTCGCTTATCATCGCTCACCAATAACTTATATTAGTACGTTTTCTTCCGGCCTATACGGCTTCAAATCTTTCTGTTCCGTATTTGGATCCACTTTTAATCAATTAACTCATTTTAATAATTGCATGAATGTATAAATTAATCTCAGCTGGCGTTTTGGAGAATATTCTCGTCACACTGCGCCATGTTGGGGCTGAATGGATGGCAACCAGGGTGATGTCAGCTGACGAGGAAAACCAACTTACACCCAGGGGTGCCATCACAGTGTTTGCGCCTACAGAAAGTGCATGGTCAAAGGTGAAGTAATAATAGATCTTTTTGCTGAAGTCATCAGTCTTGAAATTTTAGAAATGCAAACGTTTGAATGTGATGTATTTATATAATAGATGACAATTAACATTTTCTATTTTATTTTCGTAATAGTTAGCAAAGAAACTTGACAAAGTAATATAGTAGCTGTTGTTTTACTTTCAGTCGCAGTCGGACGCAACAAATGAAATTAATTCTAAATATAAATACTACAAGAAGAAAATAAAGAAGTCCAAAGACAAGGGAATAAATGTGACGCTAAATCACGTAGTTAAAGGTCGGCATCGCCTCTCTGATTTCAAACACAATACTGTATTGAACACAATGAATGGCGCAGCGAATCTGATGATCACTAAGTATAAAAATGGGGTAAGGTCATTCTCATTAAGTAGAGATAACTGTCTTATTCTAAGCAGATGGCAACAAAACTACGATTTTACACTGGTTGTACTTAATCAGGCATGCATACAATTTAACAGTCATTGTATCATGGGTTTAATTTCTTCTTGCCCACAAAACCTGTACATATACACTCTATACACGACCTGTAGGCAGTAAACATCAAAGCCTTATACGGTTAACTCTATGGCACGCCGCTGCCTACAGGACGAGTATAGAGTGTAGGTTGGCAAGGATCATATATTCCCTGACCCACACTTCCTAATATCAATTTTCCAAGCTTCCTGGTTTTGATTTTCTAAATGATTAAAATCTATTAATATACAGATGACAGCTGTTAATTGTGCCAGGGTGTTGGCCCCGAACCGGGAAGCCACTGACGGTGTCATTCACGTCATCGAGAGCGTCCTGTTACCACCAGATGGCCGCACCATCGCCGAGGTGCTCTCGCATAGCGAGGAGCCACTCGGCCAGTTCGCCGGTCTACTGAGGAAGTCAGGCCTCCTTGATAAACTGGCAAATAGACACAGGGTCACCGTATTCGCCCCCACTGATAAGGCCTTTAATAAACTACAGCAAAGGGAGTTTTCTCACATGCTTAGAGATAAGGGCTTACTCAAAGGTATGTCGAGGTATTTGTAGTCACTAAACCAAATAATAAATTACTTTGAGTAGACTATCGCCCAAAAGAGAAAGATTAAGGGAAGATTAATGAAATTGATTTAATTGCTCCATAATCAATAAGACAACATTTATATCAACATATTAATTACACATCCTCTATGATGTATAGGATATGTAAGTAAATATAATATAAGTTGAATAAATCCATCCATAAATAAAAAATACTTTTTAAAAGGTATTATAGCTATCACAAGGATTAAACATTGTCACATCTAGGTGAGAAACACACATGATTTTGTTTAGTATCTGCTCAGAATAATCGGAACTACTCTGAAGTTTATGAAAGTTAGGGTCTTTTTCATATACCAAGAATTCCCTCCATAAAGTCAGATTGACTAAGGTCAGAAAGTTTTATGATTATTCAGAGCTTGTTCCTTAATTACTTGTTCACTTTCGTGTCTTTTTGTGGATTCTAGCCCTGCTACGCTACCACATAGTTGATGATCTCTGGTGTAGTGCTGGGATATCAACAACCCACCAAGCCTCAACCCTGGAAGGCACAACTATCAACATGACATGCTCAGAGAGTGGACTGAAAGTTAACAGAGCTCAGATCATAAAACCAGACATGGTGGTGAAAAATGGAATAATTCATGTCATCGACGAAGTATTGTTTCCTACAAAAGGTACGCAGAGATGTCTTCTGAACCCTTTTACACTATCAAGCATCATATATATAATTATATGATAGCTTAACTTTGTGATATTAAAATTAATGGTTGGTGCTGGAAATCCAGATGAGGTTATTTCCTGGTTGACGCCATTCATATTGACTTTTGATCCAGACATAACATTTTCAAAACCCAACCGTTCTGCCACAAAGGAATTTTGAATTTTACTTCTATCGTTGTAATAATGAAATTTCATCCTGACCCATAAACGCATTCTATGATGAATTAACCTCTTTAAATAGATAAAACAAATTACGTTTCTCGTGCGTCTCTGGCAACAGATTTGTATTACGAGATCTAACCATATATATTACTGCACGCTATTCCTTAAAATCTATCCATGCCGTTTCCCTCAATCTGGCATGCAAATGAAGTCCTGGGGTTAAGTAGTTAATTTGTCACTCACTAGTCTAAATACATCGGCAACTCATCTCTTCATCTTCAGTACAAAACCTGTGGTCGTTGCTCTCCGAAGTGGGATCGACCAAGATGTCTTATTTCATGGGGATGACTGGACTAAATACAACATTAAGCCTTCGTCCATCACTGACTGTGTTTGCCCCATCCAATAACGCATTCAATGGTCAGTTGAGTATATATAATTTAACGTTCTTAATGTTCTTCTTCACACTCCGCCTATTTCTTTATCACCTTTTATGTTGTTTTTCTAAGTGTTCCATGACAAGTACTGCACAAAGTCGACGTTTTTATGGGAGCCAGTATAGGGGCGTGTGCAGACTGGCCAGCACGAGTGGGAATGGGTAAGTTAGGGAGGGAAGGGGTGGGGGGCAGGGAGGGAGAATTAAGGGGGAGGGAGGGTGGTAGGGGAGGAAGCGAGGGAATGAATGAATGATAGGGGACCCGGGTTTTATTAAATAGTGGGAGAGGACAGATATTTGGTTCTATCGTCCATAATATTTTGAAGCAGAAAGTTATAGAGATCGAGTGAAGGGCAGGCTCTTTAATTGTTGTTCTTAGTCAAAGCTACGTTTGGGCCATCGTGGGCCATTTGCAAAATGTATATCAGGCCGCTCTGGGAATTTAGCCATATTTAATTAAGAAACAGGAATAACAGTGGATATTTAACTTACACGTCAAACTACTCGAACTATGATTTTGACATGGCCTTATATGCACACTAATAATCCATGAAATCCAAATTATCAATTGGTAGTTCTCCACCAGTGATTTGCAAACCTCGCTGTACTTCGTAATTTACCTGTTGTCCGCTGAGTGGCTGAGGCATTACGTATGATTACGTAACAGTGATATAAATGTCCAATAGTGATGTTTTATTGCAAAATCGCCATAATATTTTCATTATTTACGTGGGCGTAGTATGGAACTTGGAGATCGCCCAAGGGTAATTTTGGACTTAGTATACTTTTTCCAGTATTCATGGCGAATCAATGGAAATTAATGGCGCGTGTAGCAAGAAATTCACAGGCTTTAATTCTTACTGTCCGTGTGATGTGTTACCTATGACATTCCATGTTACCCTAGAATTGAAGGTATAATAAAATTTGTTTTATATAGATATGCATTGGGCTGACCCATATGGTATGCATAGTGTATTTAATGCTAGGTAAAAATGAGCAAAAGACTGAAATTCAATTATATAACTTTGAAATGTTCCCTTTTAGATTATTAAAGGAATATGATAAAACATAACGATAAAACCCGTTAACTAACGTGTTAATTGGAGGGAGTGTGGATACTGCACCAGTTGTGGTTGGTATCTACCTCTTACATTTAAAGAGAAAGGACACAAGTTGCCCTTAAGTTCATCCCCGCCATCTTGACAACTACCTTTACATCAATAATCAGTATTTTTAAGGGCCAAAGTGCACTGGCTCAACCATATTTATTGTGCTCTTACTCAAAATAATTAATACTACCTTTTCAGGCTTATCTGCCGCTACAATTAAACGTCTGCAGACAGACCCAGAATACCTCAACAAAGTCTTATCATTCCATGTTGCCTCTGGTCGACACCAGGCGTCTCAAATGGTCAACGGGCAACGGTTCAAAACAGTAGAGGGCAGGCGGAGCCGAGTCTTTGTCTACCCATGGGTAGGGCATATAGTTTCTCCCTGATACATTTCCAGCCCGTTTGACCTAATATCTTTACCTTATTTTCGTGAAGTTTGAACTCAGGGGTTGTTTAAAGTATTCTCCTTTTATCAAAAATGAGTCCATCGCCAATTTACAGTTACATGGTCGAGAAATCACAGAAGGGCTAAATCAAAATCCCCAGATTTGATTCTATATAATTACTTTCTCTTCGACCTACGTAGATACGTAGATACCGAGATAATGAATTTCCCTATTGTTATATCAATAGTGATCGAAGTACATGGGCAATGTTAGTGTGAAATTGGTGAGAAACCCATTTCCCCTGTATTAAGCATTACACATTTTAAGTCGGTTAAATCTTCCACAGAGGACTGCAGTTGAATCAGCGTGTGTCTTACATGAGGACATCATGGGTCTCAATGGTATCATACACATGGTTGATACAGTCATGTTACCACCAGAGGGATCCGTTGCAGATATCATTGCCACTCAGGATGAATTCACGTGAGTAGACATAACAGGTTGTACCATTTAACAGTTTGATCAATATTTTATATTGTTGTTCGGATATAGTGGGATCTAGCAGAATACTCCTTGCAGATTGTTATTAATTTGATTGATTAATTATGATGAACGCATAATAATTGATTTATATTTCCCGATTCAAATTATTTTCTTTGGGTATCAAATATCGCTTCGTTTTTCACCACCTAGGTTATAGTATTTCGTGCAATTGTTCTTGAAATAATGTAGGATATCTGAATTTTGTATTTGTGACCAAGTTCTCTCTTTCTGATTTTTGTATAAAGCATAACTTATTGGATATTCCAAGTGAAGTTATAAGTAAGAAACCTGTATTTTCTTTTTTAAAAAAAGAAACTTTTATTTTATATCTACCAGAACTAAAATTATCCATTTCATTTGATAACTTCAAGCGTTTCCATTCTCTTGAATAACGCGACTAGGTAAAATATACTCAGTTGGATTTCTCGCACCGGATCAATATTTGCGTTATTCGTTTCATTGCGGGCATTTCCATACCTGAAAAACCCTTCTGGCTGAGTGTTCACCAAACTCTGGAGATGACAAAACTTACTTTGATAAATAAATGAACCCTGCTAAGGACGGAATTTCTTTCGATTGCACTTTCCTCTATACTTTGGAGTTCAGTCTCTCAAGATTATTGAACCTCTTTTGTATAAATTTGCCATTTCAGCATTTTAGGAGAAGCCTTACAACTATCGGGTTTAGTTACTGTCTTTCAAAGTCGAGGGGCCTTTACTTTATTTGCTCCAACTAACAACGCTTTCCAGAATCTCCCATCCAGGATTAGAGACTCGTTACTTCGCGACCCTACACAACTCATAAAGGTACGTTTACTTTGCGTGAGACCTTATCGGCCGTCAACACTTCGTTTTTCATCTCAAAACGCCCACTTAAATTGTCCCGTCTGATTCTTTGCCCTTCATCGACCATCTCCATTTTCTGGCCCGGCTTGTTTCCTCCCGTCTCCATTTCCATGCCCCTTTTCCTCTCCTGTCTCTGATCTGCATCATTGACAACAAGGACACGCCACGAAATCGTGGAATTATTCATGAGAAATCAAAGAAGGGATCTTACCAATCTTGCACGATATCTTGTTCTTGGTTGTTTTTGTGCTATTAAATCCACAGAGTCAGTGGCAGATTAAATCAAAGATTGGTTCTTAATTACAATCGGATTGTATTTTGGTCAAAGACATGCAGGTCCTTCCCTTCCTTTCAAAACGGTATAGTATGTCTTTAATATCCGACAGAATACATTTCACAGACAGGTCAGCAACGGGTGATGGTTCTTCGAAATTTGTCGTGGGGTGCTATGGTCTCGACAACACAAGAGCAAAATCGGATGTCCCCAAATTAATTTCCCTAAAATCTGATCATTCCTAATATAAATTTCCCCGTGAAATAAATCTCATCTTTCCTAAATTCATAGTACCATTGTAGAGTTATATCTAGAAAACCGGAGCGGCAAACATCTATAGGGGGAGGGGGATACTGTATTGGTGATTGTTTGATGCAAGACATTAGCACTCTGCAATTCAGGGGCATATCATAGGGATCGTGGGGGCTTGTGCCTCCAGCCCATCCCCCACCCACCCAACCCCACCCCTGGAACTACTACTAATCTGATCTAATCCCATGAGTTACAAGTCGACTGACCCAGCATGTTACTGGTCACAAAATGAAGGATACGTACATCAGGCCGATGCCGGTGTTCAGCAAGGTTTGAGTGGCTTCAGCTTCTCAGGAGTGGCTTCATCCTATCAGGTGACCAGAGAAAAAAAAAGTACAACACACCCGCTGTTGTGGCTTCTGAACGTTTGACCCAACAATACATTATGCATGATATATATAATATTCATAATAATGATGGGTCAATCTTCGCATACAGGTCTTCGTACAACTATCGAGACCATGTACGTCACGATGTCAGCTCCATAAATGTGTATTTCATGGTACAAAATTACCGATTGGTGCTCATTTAATTCCGAATAAATCAACACATGAACATGATTCTAATTACATGTTTCTCAAAATGAAATTTCGTGTTCGATAACGTCGGACTTGTTTGGGAAATTTGACGTTTAAGTATAAAGGTATAATACCTTATAAATGGTGTGAAATGAAATAAACGTTGATTTGTTTTGTAAGATTATTCACGAGGGTATAGTTTAATGACTTAGTTTTGTAACTTAGGAAATACCTTATGTTATAGCTATATCACCACTCTTTTGAGATCCTTGTATGATAATCTTTACAACCCTAATCACAGAAGCAGGAAAATGTAATATACTTAATATCTTTGTATCTTAATTCACATAATTCAAATAAATTTGAGGACTGAATGAGTAAATGCATGGATAACTGATCAACAAAGATTTAAATAATTTCATCCATCAGAAATTTGTGATAACGGTTGGATTAAAGATAAGATAAATCACTGGATGTAGAATTGTAGCACTTTGTCGATATAATTCAATCGGAAAAGAAAGATCGCGTTTTGTCTCTATGGGGTACCACTGACATAAACAACTAGTGTAAATAAGAAAACAAGTCCGCATGTTTGCATCGTCATCGATTTTCAACCACCCAGCAGGTGTGTTACCAAGAAGGTCGACTCCTTTACTCTGACATGGGAAAAAAGTGAATGTGCTCATATCATATTGGAAGACATATATCATATGTAAATATGGAAACCTCTGAGCAGTTTATTCAACCGTTGGTACTTTGGTCGTCCGTTAAGCGCAATTCGCGGATTGGAATCGTCTTTGGGGAATATATTTGTTTTACTAGAAGAGTTATGGTACATTTCTATCAACATTGAACTAATATCTTTCACGTGGGAAACAGATACCTAGTATATACCTTATAGAAGGTCCATATATATAACCTATATAATGATTATACAAAATATAGATATATTAATATGTATTAAATCATACATCATATAGATATGTATGTACATAGATCTGTGTGTGCATATATACATATGCACCTGTATATGTTAGATAGGTATCTGTGCTCTGTATTGTTAGTTAGTCTCTGTATTCTAGTTTATCTCTTGAAACCAACCAAGGAGCCAAGTACACCCTGGCGTCCATGTCAACACGAATGATATGCTGCAGATCAGAAGGCGTATGTCGCACCTGCCTCCAAGATAACATTGTATTGAGGTTGGCGATGGAGGGCGTCCGAGAAATGGTCCTCAGACAAGCACTGCGTGAACTGTGGAGCAAATGTTTTCCAGGGTTAATATTCCACATGAGTTAGGTGCTTGTATGGCTGTTATCTACCCAGCAAAACCTGTATATCACTATGTTAACGGGATGAAATGTTGTTTGAGGATCCCTATTATGAATACGATGAAATTGTCTCGTGGAATGATCAAATTTATGATGCAGTTGCACGTATCTGTATAGGGAATAAAATTGATATTCTCATTATGGATACATCGTTACATATTTGATATGTATTTTGTATAAGGGAATTATTATCCTCCTGCGTTCAATTATTATTAAATTGTAACAATTTTAGTCGAGTGACTACCATATCACATATGATGCATAGAAAATGTGTTCATATGTGCTACCTTGTCACAAAGTGGCACGAACCGGTGGCACGAAGTAATATGGCCAAGATGTAGTTTGAAAAAATGCATGGCTCGCCCCAGAGTACAAGAGGAGTTACAAGGCTCCCTATAAGTATTGGTGATATACTGCCTGGCAGCCATGTATACCGGTAGATCTTAGGGCGAGTCACTGATGCAAGGACGTGAAATGGTATACCGCTAACATCTTCTCACTGATTGAATACCCATACTGCATACTTACTTCTTGACTATAGAAGTCTCCCAATGTATGTGTAATTTAATCTATTTTAATTTAGTAAGGGTCACTCGGACGTATTTTTCGGAGAACATGGCCTGCCGTAAACCTCCTTTAAAAATGAATATGAACATGGATGACATGACTGTTTGGTTCATATGGGACCTGCATGTTTACGTGTATCTAGGAAGATCCGTACAGACATAATGGCTAGACCAGAGGCGATGTGTCACTAAAGCCTAGTTTAAGTTGGTATCTTAATGGTACTCAACCTACCACCAGTCACGGTTATATATAATATATTCTCCATACCTTCCAACATATGTATAGATGGCCATTTGCATCTGTTAAATGGAGGACATGTGTGCTGCAGAGACTGTGGCGGACTGGTTTTATTGTCAAGGGCACAACTAACAGTTGTCTATGGAAACAAAACCTTGTTACATTTTTGTTTAGATCTGAGAGCTTAGGGAATCAGGATGTTGTTTTTTAACAGACTTGCACTTTCCAATACGCAGGGCAATATAAAGAAACGGCAATAAGATGTTGTTCGATGTTCACAGAAAAGAAAAATATAAATGGGATAATGGGGATAGAGACTGATTCACAATGCCCGAATATGTTCATAACAGAGAAAAGGGCAGCCTGATTTTAAAAGCACACATGTATGCAATATTCTAACACAAAGAGTTACTAAGTTGTAAACATGACAAATATAACGAATAATCAAAAGGAATGAATTTGGGCTACAAATGAAAGTATGTATTAAATTTAGATACCAATCCAATACTTACATATACACGTAGCTCTTAAAAGGAATAACATGTTTAAATAGAATCGAATCAAATAGCCAATGGACAAGTTTGGAGGCAGGCATTATTTTTGATGTATTATCCTAGCTTGAGGGGAATCATTCCAGATCGTTTACACTCGTGACAGCAACATGTATCATAAATTGTCTAACCACAAGTATCCTTCTGTTTTGGAGAAACAAAAAAGAATCATATATGTGTCCCCCGGGCAAATACGCTGATAGAGTTTTACTGCAATGTTTTCATAAATGAACAAAACCATCTTTCAACAATGAAACGTTCCTAAAGAGATGATCTAAGAGATGAATGTCCCCACTCGAAACATGATTTGAAATTTATGCTATAGGCTAGATATAGTTAAAAGTAAGTTCTTATTATATCTTGACTTCCAACAGCATTTCTTCCTTACAATTATAGTAAAGGATTCCGATTCTATCGTTGTACTATATTCCATAAAATGCGCTGGCAGACAATGTCTGAAGATTTTAACATTATGATTCAATCGAGAATTCCATATATAGCTATCATGTTATCATGTACTTCGAAAGCTAGATCCTGAATTATTGTGTTTTATTTTCAGATCTTAAGGTATCATGTCATAGGCGAGATTCACGTCAGCTGTAGCATCAAATCAAATCTCGTGTATCCTCTCGTCTCACTTCTCGGACAGGAGGTGCGATTGCGTCGTCAAGGAGAGAAACTACTCGCCGAGAATGCTATCATTACAGAGCCTGATATTATGGCTACAAATGGTGTGATTCAGGTCATAGACAGGGTCCTTATGCCAACATAATTTATGCTAATAGTAATAACAAAATAGATAGAACACTAAATTTAATAAACTCAGAGCAAGTATGTATTGCATTGATCAACTCTTGGGTTTGACCCCTATACTAGGTCCTCTATCAATGTAAAGGGCGCAGGGCAATTTCACGTTCAGCTAATCAATGCCTAAAATTATGTACAATGATCATTATGGGAATAGTCATCATACTTTTCAACCAAACATGGATAGATCAAAAGTATAATATATTAACATAAAACAAAATAAAGGGGTTACCAATGTCCAAAGTAGATTATTACGTGTATGTAAGTTAGTCAAATCCAGTATAAGGTGAGGTTTACACAAATAAGATAGTAATTACTTCATTTGCTCGTGCTATACGGCTGTTTACGTTGGATCCCTTGGAAACCCTGTTGATAGTGACAATTGTGATATGGGCGCGACGCCTTGGCCGCATTTATTACAATTGGTTCAATGGCAGGATCTTCCAAGAAAAGCAATTTAAAGTTGTAATGTTGATTCCTGAATAAAACCATTTAAACTATAAACTAAACAATACCATTATATACCGGGTAGCCGTTGTTTGAAGACACATACAAGTTATAGCGAAGTCTCAAAACACAATAACATTTTACTGCCTCGTGCTCTTACCACTGATGCTCCCAGCTGAAATCAAAGAGAACTCTCAAGTACCATTGTTCATTTGACGGGCTCTGCATGTAGAACCCTATAATTATGTAAAGAACTCGGTGTTATTTTGTAGGTGATGATATAAAAGTGTAAAGGATAGGCTGGAAAATTGGGATATATGTGTTGTTTTTTGTCAGTTTGGATGTCCCTTAGGCCAGGGTGTATAGGGACCGTGGGCGTACACATGTACAAGACTTGAAGCAATGTAAACGGTCGTGATGCTATCCACTGATGCTCGTGTAGTGCATAGGCATGTAATGTATAAATCACATTAATCTATGAGCCATAAAGATGTCAGTTAGTGCTACTTTACAGGTTATGTATTGAAGGTGAGGACGGAGAAACTCCAGATCATCCTTTAACCGGGCACTCTATTCAGGTCCTGCTTCAGGCCTAACTGTCTTCATGGATACTTCTCGCCACTCAATATCAAACGTTCCTTTTTTTTCTTGTGTGAACTCGATCATCATTTAATCTTAGTTTTTCAAAATTCACAATTGAGAGGTCCTTTTTACAGTATCATAACCAGGTTGAACCTCGTTTCTCCCAGGAACAATGTGATACTTGTCAGGATATAATCTTCTACTATATATAGGCTCGAACCTATATGTTGGATTATTAATTTCACCAGTGGTTTTATAATATCCGGGAAGTCCTCCATTTCTTTCCCGAAACCACTCAGTCTTGCAGCATGGAACATAAGATGGAACCAATTTGGCTCAATTGTCGATTGTAGTTCCGACAGCAAGACCGCGCGCTTCAAACGGACATTTATCGGCAGCTCACACATTGTCTGAATTTGCTTCTTATAGGCAGAACTAGATAAATCTATCGAGAAAAAACTGTTAGCATGAAGGCAGATTTCTCTACAGGAACTAAGGTTGTACTGGTTCAAATATTCCGAACTCAGAAACAGGTGCTCCAGTCTTGAATTTATCTGTGAATACATCTGCATACTACGTACGCCTCACAATATAGCATACAGTCATGGGAGTTCATGTATAAATCTGTATCTAGTATGCCTGTTAATGTTAGCAAGGAAGGTCAATTTTCTCAAAGAATTAAGAACGACATCAAAGAATGTATTGGATGTAATAACTTCGATTATTTATAGAAACATAACGTCAACACGAAATGAATAAGGCATGTTTTAGTTCAATAAAATGTATCAAAACTGTGGTGGCACTCACGGCGGCGAAAAAGAAAGGCAGTTTTCTTTTTCTACGTCCCCGATCCTTGTTTTTACTGGCGACTTTCATTATTCCCTGCCGAGACCGCCGGCATTGCTATCACGATTTTACTCTTTTCAAGGCCACACAGACAAACATTTCTTGGGTATCATTTAGCTTTAAAACACAGCAATTGCATGGCTGAATCTCTCTATCGGTTTTAAATCAACGATGATCAATCTGTTAATTCAAACACTAATTTTGCACTTCGGCTCCTGAAATACCCATCAGGCATCGATGAGAAAATAACTTTTCTTAAATAAAACAATCAACCAGACACTCGAAGGGAGAATCGTAAAAAATATTTGCACGATGACAGGGACCATGTTTTATTATTTACATGCTTGCACTTCTATGCAGTACCTATAAATTTACTTAGAAATCTTAGATTTGTTGTGGCAGGCGACTGTGAATTTAAAGCAATTGTCATTCGCCCTTTGAATGCAAATATCCTTTATTACCATATGGGGGAGGGAGGGAGCGGGTGGGGGCGGGGAGAGGACCGTAAATTTGGGAATGTTGACATGAGAGAAGTCACTGTTTTGTGTCGTGCTCTGCCTCCGGTAAACCAGCAGACTAGCTACACGACGTGAATAACCCCATGTCTCTCTATATAATGACTCTACGTAATAGGAATACAATTTTACATAAGATTCTTCACACTCCTAACTTCATTTCAGGATTTGTATCAAAATAATGAACTTACCTCAGCTGGCTGGAATAATAAGATACCTGTTTGATAGCTTTTTCCTGCGCAGTTGTCCTGATGACAAACCTATGATACATTCATGCTGGACTAAATAAATATGCGTTTGTTTCATATTTCGGTCGTGACTTATCTTTCGGCGATGTGTTTTTGTCCACACAACGTGTTTAATATGCCGCCCAAGTAAATGGAAGGAAAACACACACACATGTTGTCTTCACATTGGTTGGCATATATTAATGTTATATGTGCGCATTGTTATTTTTTAATTTAAAATAACTATCGAATCATTTCACGACTACTTCTGCAAGAATAAAGTCATAACAACAAGGGAGATTGTCCATCAATTAATGGATTTTTTGACTTTAGAAGTTGATTCTAATAAATCCAAACTGAAACATATGCATGTAGTGTGTATGTCTGACTGTAGCACTACGTATGTTAAAGATCTATTGTTAATATTCGAAAACATTATAGGGTGTAGCATCCGTTAATTAGCGTGTCCTCTCCTGATCAATAGATAGTATAGTAGCAGAGAGCTTACACTATGTTTATATTTAATAGTAGTACTACCTCAGGAGTTAGTGGAACACCAACTAAACAGCCTGGTAAAATATCTACAATGAATATAGAAAAAATGTATTTCCTTCATCCAGATATCCCTAATTGCCGTCAGTCAATAAAAGTAGAACGGTTTAGTAACGGTTTAGTTAATTTCGTAGCCCAGGCAAACACACCAATTACTTTGAATGAAAGTACTAATAACATTCTGACATGAGATTTAACATCAATTGACAAGGTTTCCGAAGACCAGGGTGCATTGCCTTTTTTCATGACCAAGGTGAAGGTCGTTGATAAAAAATAATGCACCAGGGCCGGATGAAACCGAGGCTTCTAAACCTTTTAGAATATGTTTGGAGTGTCAAACTGTACTTTTCAAGAAGTATTACCTTTATCTTCCAGACCACGTATATTCATTCGTTCGAATCGATGGAAATGTCTGTCATTTAGGTGTCTCCTTGCTCGCCCCTTGACAACTGGGATATATATGGGCAATGAGCAGCCAATTGACTGTCTGATTGGTTGAATTTTACTGCGATTTGTGCTGCCCTAGACCTAAGCTTGCTGGCCATTAGAAAAGGTGAACACCAGGTTTGGTGTAAGAAAAGGGAGAATTAGATTCAGAGGACACCTCAAGAACGTTTCTAATTGGGCCGTTGGTCAAATTAGCACAAACCAATATCGACAAAAAATCTCTTTTTATGCACAGCACCTATATTAGTTCTTAGATGAAATTAAAACATTTAAAATAATTATTAGTAACCTTTACTGAACATGCATGAACTGGTCCCATCGTCAAATCTTTAGTTCATCTGTTTATAAATGCAAACTGGGCATTATTGCTACACTATTCACTTACAGCAAATACCAGCAGGTCATCAGTAAAGGATTAACGTCCAGGCTAGACGAGGTCAATAAAGGCCAAAACATAACAGTACACTGATCGAAGGTGCTCCCTTTTCTTAACAGTAGAAACGACACGTGGAATTAGCTTCACCTGGGTTTCTGAGTCCGCCCGTCAATCGAGACTCCAGTTTGAATGACACCTTGCACCTGAAACCACAAAGCCTCTCCAAAAGTTTCGACGATACCGACGCATAGCGTAACTCAACTCCCCCGTTTTTATCTTAAATGCAAGATTTTATCAATTGGTTTCTTGTAAACTCATGAAAAGGGACATTGTTACTTGTGCTCCCGTTTCGAAATTGTTGAGGGTACAAACGTTTCAGACTAGGCCCCTCGGGTATTATTAAAATACAATAATAATGTTCACTCATATTACTAACAAAAGTATGCTTTGATACCCAAGGTATCTCTATAGAAGTATTTGGACCACCTGGCTGGGTAAATGGGTTGAGTACGTTCGTGTGGCACAGCTTCTATGCCTAGAATTTTCTAACTCGCTGACAGGGTTACAAATAGTGGCGGACGAGATGGCATGGGGTGTCCAGGTGAGTAACAGGTTCTCCTCTTCCTCTCATCTCGGTGTTATATTTGGCCATGCATTTGTGCTATGCAACTAGAGTTGTGAGGAGAAGGGTTTCTTTACACCTATAGTCCTCCGTGTAAGTACTTTCGTAGTAGAATCGTACCCACAAAGCTGCAATAAATGCCTATGAATTGTCCCTATGAGAGTAGAATGGAAAGAGAAAAGGGATACTCCGATTGGAATTAGTTTCTTACATTTACAATTCGATAATAGCATTAGTGTAGACCAGATTTTAATCATTATCAATGCAAGTAATGGATTTTTCAATTTTCCAATTGTATAAATGGCATGAAACAAGGTGATATCCATTGCCCTAAGTGAGGAATTAGAAAGACATTAATTTCTGAAAGCGAATTGTTGTGCCAATACTTTCAGTTAAATCATAATCGATATAAATAGTGAAATCAGACAATGCAAATGGCACAATCATTATATCCCCAGCACCAAATGAAGTATTGGAAAGGTATAAATCTCTGGACCCCGATACAAGTCAGATTATGCTAATTAAAATATGGACATAAACAAAGAATTTCATACGTTCCTCATTTTTCATAGTAGCTACTATGAAAAATGATATGTATGAAGCAATAATGATATCTACTGCCTCGCTAAGAGAATTAGGAAGACATTAATACAGGGACATGAATATATCTGAGCCAGGATATAGTGCTGTACTGTGGGTAATACTCGATATATCTTATCTTTTCCCCACCACACATAGAAATTGTTATCTATATCTGGTACAGCAAGAAAAACACGGCTTTTATAAATCCATTTAAGGTATCTACTGCCCTTCCTCAAATGTTCACCCTTTAAATTATTTAAATTATAAAGTTCTGAGTATATTGCGTTGGTCAGTATCAATGCATCTTAATCTTATGTTCTTTTATTTCATGGTACGGTGTCCTCCTGTTGATGATAGTGTAGCCATTCGAGAGAGACGGTGAACGTGAGCCTCTAGATGTAAGTTGTCTAGAAATTGATGACAATTGCCGTCGACATAATTTTTCATCGCACATTTCGGATTACATTGCATCAAAAGTCGGATGTGTCCCATTGTACCAATTGAATTGCTCTAAAGTTTAGAAATCAAATAGAAATCGGATATCTATGTAGCTCAAAAGTGTCTACTTATACAGTATAATAGCATATATCATCACACACAAATATATCACATTCCTTCTTGCGTCGCATTACATAGAACGAGAAACAATATATGGTAGCAGATTATACCTGGAAACTTGTATTGAAATTATACTGAGGTTATAGAATGATAAAATACCCAGTTGAAAGCCTAGCTCATGCTCCAGATAAAAACGTTTGGGTCCACTTCTACCTAGATACACGACCATATATTAGGAAATCCTTTTTGCAGCGGCTTTTTGAACCGCTTTACAAATTGGTTACCAAACACCCCATGTAGAGTCTCCCATGGTCTATTTATTCAAGGGAAATTGGCCACAATTAATTGAAACATGATAAGTCTTTCTTTCAAAACTCACAGTTAAAATTGACCCTGCAGACCCATTCAAATAATGCTTGCTGAAAGAACAATAAATTTCCTCCGAAATCTCTCCAAATTATTCGGCGATGAATAAACATACCTGACAAAAATTCATTCTCCTTTATAAAGGATTCGATCGCTGCATCTGTTCAATGTTCCCTCGCTAAACAAAGGCATTATATTTAACTGCCATATGACTTAGTTAGGGAGTATTATGAGTTAGGTGTCAAACAATCATATGGATGTTGGCGAGTTTTCTCACCATCGTATCTAGGGTTATTGTTCCTAAGTGATGCATACCATGACTTAAACTAAGCATATAATTGAAGCAGACAAACATATTTCCCTTTGAACAATTTATCTTCGGTCTTATCCCCATCCCATGGCAATCATCTCTCTGACTCACATATTTTCTCTCCCATCGTGTGAATTACCTTGCAAAGTATCTGTTCGAGTCATAGCAATAAAGACCTTTTTGTATCCTTCTCTTGTTCTACGATTTGAACTGATAGTTTCTACACAATCCCTTTCTATACCAATTATAGTTCAAGCCACTTCAATCCTGCTTTATCCCTCGTTCACTTTTTCTAGTCACTGAAAACACTTTCTGCACTATGTCTTTCTTTCCTTTACTCGTGTACTTCAGTGTGCCTATCAGACGTCCATCCTCTCTGATGAAATCTCTTACTCCTACAAAACCAGTAGCAGTGCTAAAGTAGAAACAAGGGTAGACTGAACAGATTGAGAGAGGTGGAAGACGAGGGGGAGAAGAAGAAGGAGAGTGAGTGGGTTGGGAAGCACACCCTAACCATCATCATCATCACCGGCCTGCCCTCTCTCCCACCCTCACATCCCTCCTCTAACTGTATGAGACGAGGATATCAGTCCTGTGAGGAGGGACCTATAAGTTTGGGTCCAGCGGTAAGTTTACATTTAATTACTTTTCTCATGTTCAAAAACTACATTCTTGGCCTTTTCGAAAACTTGTCACAACCAACTCACTGATAACTCTTGCTTCAACGTGTCAGTGGCCAATCTGTCAGTGTAAATGCGATCACTGTTTCTTGGCAGGGAATGGGATTGGAGTGATTTTCTGGCGTTGGGGTGTTGGTAAAGTTGTTGCTTGGTAACCTTTCCGCAATTCATCACTGTATAAAGTGTGCTTAGATAGGAGAAGGTACATGTGTATGTTTGCGGCATGTATCGTTTATATGTGATACCTCTCTACATCACTATCATAGCCTGCTATATAACAAGGTGTCAATGTCAGAAGGAGGGAGAGAGAAATAGGATGCTTTAGCATATAAATTATATATTTCTTATAAGAGACACGTATACCGCACCACAATTTCATTTCAAAGATATCATAAATGTATGACGAACTATATTCGTGAGATGGTGTTGAACATCCTCTTTCCAAGTCCAATATATCCGTTCCTAATCCAAATGAAAACTTTATTTTGTTTATACAGAGTGCCCCCGCTATTGAATCAAGCATACGGCAATATTTCCTCAACAATGCATTGGCGAACATGCGGCTATTGACATAAATATATGGATGACATAAAAAAGCTCTTCCAACATAATGATAACTTAAAACGCCATGTTTTCCAGAGAAGACACCTATTGTTAGAAAGAATGTAATATTCACTTCAAAGAAATTGTTTGATTTTTTTTGCATTATAAGATCCGTAAAATATGAGTTGAATTTGTGAATAAGGAACTATATGGTTTGGTAGGTGGCCGAGAAGGTGAAAAGGGTGGGGAGAAGAGTAGAGGGAGGAGGAGAGTGTGTCTGTGTAGATAGGTAGAACTATAACAATTCCCCTCACTGACTACCTGGGCTTTACGACTAAGTTCTTGTATTTCTTGTATTTCCAGGATTTGGCCCACAGCATCTCCTCTATAGGATTACGTTGGGAGATAAGGACTAGTTTTGCTTTGTTTGGATTACTTGCTACAAATCAACAATGGACCCGGGACGGGGAGTATTGTCGTTACTTTTTCTACTGATGGTTACAATATCTGCGGCCAAGAACTCGCGATTCTATTGGAAGAGGCCAGGCTATGCCATGCCCTGGTTAAAAGGGTGAGCTATCCGATACACTTCAACAGACAGTGTTTATCGTCAAAGAGAAACACTATTTTGTCAGCAGCAGAGCCACTTATAATTTTTTGTCATGTTTTAGGGTTAAATATATAAACATACACCGAAGATTCTTTTTACAAGGTTTTTATGATTATATATTTGTGAATCTTCACAGAAGTTCTTTTGTTGCTAAGAACCTTATGAAAAGTCACATGTGTTTAGTCAATAGACCAGTGCACTCAGATGTTGATCAGCATCTGGGTACGGTACATCGCCAAAAACTTTTATCAAGATTTTTTTTAATAATTGACATGTTTGAGCAAAACATCATAAACTTGAAAAAAAATGTCATTAGATTAAATTATTGAAGTTGTCTGTGGCCAAATGCATTGGCTATCAACAAAAATACGTATAAATCATATATCATAATGTCAATATAGTCGCTTCAGAACATATTGACGAATGGGCGTATAGGTCTATTAGTTCGGACGCATGAATCATAACCAAAGCTGGCCGAGAAAATATCATGTAAACGTGTCCGAAGGTAAAAAAGGGACTGAAAATCCTTCCACATTCCCAGGTTTCACTTAGTTTCGACTTCCCTTCCATAAATCTTCATCTCCCTCACAGTAAGCCTTCTGAAAAACTAGTTTAAGTGTAACAACAACTTATTAAGGAAGTTACGTTATGGGCTTCTGGCGTTGTTCGGTCTCACCGTAGGAAATTTATGGGAAGTACCAATGCAATATGAAAGGTTTAGATGATATAGTATGTGTGGGGATCCTTCGGGGTGTTGAGCGTCAGAAGCTTGTCCCGCCAAACCTAATAGCATAAGGGGCAGTCGTAAATCATTGGTCGGCTGGATCCGGATTCAATCTATAATCAAATAATTGGGGATACTATAATAATTTAAAAAATGGTTCGAGATCTATTAATGACTGGGTAATCTGGGCTCTTGTCAAAATGGGGCTCAGTATATATGCCTTTAAAACAAAGATTCGTGGAAATGTCTTAAATTCAAGAAGCACCATTTTCATCGCTTTTTAGTAGGGTATTTCTACTGTAGATTTTATAGTAAATTCATGACAGTTAATCTATTTTCCTATGTTATTGCGAGTAAATCAATACATTTGAGATCGCTAAAATGTGTTAGTCCAACATGCTCTTGATTCTATTCTAAATTTCTGTGTCGCTTATTTTGCCATTTCAAATAGTAAAAAACAGTTATAAACATTGTACAAATAAACGGTTGCCTCACAAGCTGTAAGGTTTCTAACCCCAACGTTGAAGTAATGCGATTCCGACCAATCTTAATTCTGGCGAATAATCATTAAAAATCACTCCTTGGGATCCTTTGAAATCGCCGCAATCAACATATCTACCTCGTTAAATTACCCTTCATCATATATGTGATGTGATTCAGCTCTCTAGGTTCTTCGTGTTGTCAATGCGTCCTTTGCCTTTCACAGTGCTTTATTTTTTTTCATCGCTTTCTCATTTTTTTTGCGCGTTGGATCCTGACACAGACTCTTCCTTGTTCACAGGTCTGGGCTAAAGCATTTTCACCCTCAGCCCTCCCACTAACTTTACAAACGTCGTGAATCCTGTTCCCCATTTAGGTGCCCTACCGCGAATTCGAATAGAGCCTGCAAAGATATCAGCCTAACAAGACAGTCACTCAGTGGAAACCGAGATTTAAACATCTCTGAACTCTGAGTCCTATACTAAAAAGAGAAAAGAACATTTTTCGAGTCTACTTTCCTTTTGAAGACGTGGACAATGGGATTTCATGTTAACTCCTCGAGTGTAAACAGCCAGAGTGCATTGTGGGAGGCGTCCAATAAATACAGGTCTTGTTAAAACACCAGGACCTCAATAACAAATCAAATCATTCTATCCCTTGCTCTTTAGATGGCTGCTGTCACTTAACTCCCTGATTGATACCCCTCACTACAAAAGCCTTCAGTAGCTGATAAATATTGTTAACAATGTTGAAACTGGATAGATATTCTAGACGAAGATATGTATATGAGAGGTTTTTAACTCTACATAAAGCTACGTTTGTCTGCCCAGAGTATACGGGATGATACCTAAATGTCTAGATACCAACGCCAAGGGCTTCCACCATGAGCCTGTTGGATGACACGTCTTCCTCTAGAATAAATATGTGTTAACCTTTAATTAACATTTTCTTGACACACACTCGCCGAACTTCGTCAGAAATATGTTAGTGATGGAAGTTCACTATATATTTTAAAATGTGCAGCGTGTTAATAAAGTTGCGTGTTGCATCATCAATGAGAACCCTTTATCTGAATCCAAACATTGGCCGATACAATAGATTAATATAAAATATAATTATACTAAATTCAGTATACGTCATTCGCAGTCCTTTCGAACTTTTACCAATCGTTATGCTTGTCACATTTTGTGACATTTAAGCACTTGATATTTTTGTCATTGCCGAAGACGTGACACCGATCCAGGTCATGACATGGATAGGATCTGTCATTGATATTGAAAAAGTATACTGCAAGAAAACAAACAAAGTTGAAAGGTATAGGGAATGGGAGTTTGTTGGTAGATTTCAGATGTTTACTTGACTTGTTATATTGTTGTAAGAGATGAAATAGACATTCAAAGATGTTGAGTTCGTTAAAAAAAATAAAGAGTGTTTTTCTGATAATATCTCTTTTTACAACTGCTCCTTTCTTCGTCCATCCCGCCACCTGGTATAGTCACTGCCTAGAACGGTCCTGGGGCTAACCACCTTAGGCAGATACACATTATTGAAAGGATTAATAACCTTGCTGGTGCACTGTTTGTGCATATTATAATCCCGGCTTCGCGTCGGGATTATGCGCCACACAGTGCACCAGCAGCCCCTCAATGTCGGTCATTAATCCTTTATGTAGGTGCATGTGGAGGAACTGAAAAGCACATGATCATGTATACGATATGTTTGGAAATTCCATGCACAATTGCCTACTGCGAGATTATCTCTTGTACTGACACCAGACGGCGTTGGCGGTCGGAAATTGAGCTCTCGGTCGACATAACATTGCCGTAGCGTATGCATGCCGAGTATGTATACCATTGGTAATCATTATACATGAACGTCATCTTATTAAAAGCAGCTTAATCATTGAGAAAAACATTCACATTATGTTACTAGGTAGACATAATGATTCCCAAGATGAAATTTTCATACTTCAAGCCCATTGAAGAATAGCTCCCATAGAGATTGGCCTGGCCGCGCTGCTATTATGTCGACGAAAATGGCAAAAGTACATAAGAAAACCGTTGATACGCCTTATACTAGGTGGCGCGACCGGCATTCAATTACAAGCGAATTAGTGGTCACCACTGTAGGCCTTCAATTCTAATGAGAAATATACAATACCGGTATGGGATCCTAAAATCCCACAAGAATACCTGAACATACTACAGTATACTAGGTGATAATTTCCGACAAAACAACTGTGACATTCTCTGTACATAGACCATGAACATATATTTGCTGTCCGACACGCCAACTTCACCTCTCACCAAGCATTCATGACATAGACCAGATACTCGTTACCAACCATTGCAATGTTATGATGTCTTTTTTAACATATTGGTTAATGATCAATCTATTGTGGTCTCATCAACAGACGTTAATATTTTCACTTGTCACGTAATTTTATCGGGCATCCTTTAAACGAACGTGTTCTGCAGATTAGAGTGTCCACTGCTAAGCTACTGATATAACTGGTCTATTGTATAAAGGATTCCTAATAATGACAAGAAACAATATTGAAGATTTTTTAGTTCAGCGAGGGCAGTATAGGGAACGTTACATACAGTATATATGTAACAAATGTGCGCTAGTAGAAATAAACAAGCAATATTTGTTAAAACTCGGGACATGGCTCTAGCTTGCCTTTGATCCCACTATTAGTGACAGGGAAAACAAACAAGTCCTGGCCATTTGCGTCTGTATATAAATAAATGTAAGCCTTTTCTGTATGGCTGAGATTTATCATGCAGTAGAGGTCCCTCGCCAGGGTTCAAACGTGAGGTGCGTCCCATAGTGCTGGGGTTACCCTGGGTTACCTCTGTCCCCACCTTAGGACATGTAATGGGGATCGACGGACAAAGGTCAAAAGTTTTCCGGGGGTCAAAGGATCAAGAACATACCCCCAGATGTCTCATCCCGATGTCTTTTAGAAGTGTCTTTCTATGGAATTCTTGACATACTCTATTTTGTATGAAAAGACCGGGAATATTACGCCAGTAGAATGTGTGTAGACAGTATTTGATAATGCTACACAGACACATTAGTTTTATGGCTTTAATGACCACGATTACCGGTTTTATAAATATAAATGCAAAGCTTATTTATTTAGAGAGACTAATCTGCAAGACCTGTGCACTTAGAATATTTTTGCTGAATAAAGTTGAATATGTAGTATAAACTGAAATCGGGGCACATAGATTGAAGCAATGAACAGCCTGGAAAAACAGTGGGGTCTGAGATACGAAAGATTGGACAGAATTGCCCCAAAGTTTGCGTCCCTGTGGTTGGTATATGAAAATGTTATGATACATAGATTCTAGGGGATTCATATTATTTACACGGAACTAATCCTATACTAATCTTACTTTTATAACTATAGACATTTTGCGTTTCATTTGATTTGGGAAATACTCTGTTGTGTTTCCAGAACACATGGGAAAGCATGCCCTTTTGCAATGATTTTACCAAGTTAGCAAATGAAAGCGCTGTATAATTGCCCCAAACAAATAACAGACGGTGTCTTCTTTCCTAACCCAAAGCAAGGCCACGTATATATCAGAAGTCCTGTTGCTCTTATCTCATACTTGAGGTTTACAAGCAGACATATAGCTCCTGGGTGTTGGCTTGTACCAGAGAAAGAGGAAATTCCCCAGGTGTTTCCCGGTTCTTCAAGAGTCCACGCATGGTTGCTATGGCAGCAGGATCAATCATGAGTTGGATCCAGATGTGTGTGGGACACAGAAGCTAGTCTGTAGCTACTATTACAAACGACACATGCCCCTCAAAAATAAACAGATCGGGGAATACTTCTGGACCCTAAGTATGTAGTACCTCAGGCTGAAATGGGAACAACAATAGGGCAATTTAGGCATATACCAAAAAAAATCAGTTTTAATTAATAATGTTAAAACTGTCGTTGAACACTTGCTACTCAACTGAAGGGACGTAACCGATACACAATAGATATATAAGCATTTCAATGTTCGCGTAACAAGCTTAAAGGAACTGTACTAAGCCGAACAAAGGTTCAGAGTGCATCGGAAGTACATGAAAAAAGAAAGTAGGGTTTTTCTAGCCAGTATCACCAGCCCTTCCTTCCACAATAGAAATAGATACTCTGTTGAGGATTTTTCAATTTAGAATTGGATTCTAATACACATATTAAACACACAAAATTGGTGATCTTTATGATTTCATTAGATGTCAACTAGTGACATGAAGTACAAACAAAAGCAAATGTGTGTTTCCATAAAGTACGGTGTATTATCTTGGTAACACTATACATGTAACATTTAATACAGAAGGACGATTACAAGATTTTAGGAGCAAACATGGCCTCCTTCATCTCGATCGTTTTCCAATTATTTTCTTCTTTTACAAACTTTTAACCATCCCAAGTCATATTTGAACGATTCTCACGAAATTGAATCTGCCCAAATGGTCTTTTTAAAGGTTTTCTCCAATAACTCTTTCCTGAAAATTCATATTTTATAGTTAGTCTTTTTAAGCGACCAACCTGAATTTCCTACCCAGGATATAAATATTTAGGAAATTAATTTAAATGTAACAAAAGCGGCCATTGAAACCAATATGTTTCATATATCATTCTGAAAATTAAACTGCTAGGAAAGGATTGCTTATAAATTGATTCATACCTGCCGAGTAGTTCATGAAGCATAATCCATAGAGATATCTCACATAATAAAATTGAATATGCCCCATACATAATAAAATCAAATAGAGGAGGGAGAGGATTTTGTACACATTAACCAACTCCATAATAAGGGGAGTACATTGATAAAGAAAAATCGCACATTATTCTTGATGAAATACAGGCATCTGGGGATGTTGATACATAGTAGACAAAAACATTCAATAAATATCCCTAAAGAATCTAAAAGATCTAAGATTCCAAAAGTTTTTTCAGTCGCCGTCCGTGACGTCCTTTCCTTCACTCCTTGTAATATGATCCCATGGGTGCAGATCCTTGCAATACGATCCTATAGATGTAGATCCTTGTAATATAATCCTATGGATTAATTTCCAATATACCATTCGAATGTGCTCTAGAATCATGTAAAAAGAATTGTCCTTTTATCGTTTTGCAAAGAATGAAATGACAATTATCTTTATATGAAAATTTGTTTCCAACAATTTTCATATCTACAATGCGCAGTGTCTGGGCTTAGAGAAACAATATATGAAAAATCTATAGTATCGTTTCATTTTATTGTTATTTCATGTCAATGACCTTTCCGGAAATTCTACTTGGGCTCATTTCGTGACAATCGACCATTTAAGAACGTATTCTATACTGGTATATTTATTGTTTGGGCCAATGAAGCTAATTAACTACTATACTGTATAGGTGGATTCGTCTACAATTTTATTTTTCAGTACATAATCGAATGTGGTTGTTCAAATTCATTTCTTTATTCGAGTGAGGATGACGAGATACAATTTCACCCTTTCATGGGTAAAGATTCGTATTTGTCGGAACATTTTAGTCTTTTTCGGTGCCATAAAATGCTCGCCAACAGCCACTTCTAAATATTAATCGTAGGAGCTACGGGAGTCTGGCTTCACGGATCGGTTTTGTGTCGGGTACAACACCTCCAATAATTGTACCAATCATGTTGGGGAATGTTTCCCTGCGATCACCTTCTGTTCCCTGCTCTGACCCTTTTTTTATGGTAACCGGGCTGGTCTGCACCTGGCCTCAGGCTTACATTTTTCCATTTCCAACAATGCTATTGGGTTACAAAGAATCCCAATTGAAGATAATGTATGTTGCGCTCCCAAACCGCAGACCCCGCTCTGGTTTTCATATCGTTTGTTGTCACCTACATACGTATAATGGAAATCGGCAAAACTGCATATGACTCGCATCAAGATATGATATATATATATACTGATCTATAGATACTTTATACTATGATTCATATAGTGAAAGGGGATAAAGCGTAGAAATATTGACATTACCACAGTATCCAGAATTATGACATATGTTTGATATTGATAGAACGAAATCACTGGATGGAGTTATCCTGGAGTGCATATAGCGCAGAGAGTGACTAGCAGCTATTCTAACCTGTCTCCGAGATAAACGTGTGTGTCTAGTCAAACGATCAGCCATTCCCTGCCCCCTCAGAACATAAATCATCCATCAGTTTGAGTGACAGCTGCTGGAGCTAGATCCACTGCGCTTCATTTAATATCGGGTCAAAGCAGACTCAGCACTGGATCAAGGAAAGGTTCAGGTGGGGCGTACGGGTAGTGCGATAACATTTGTCAATTCCAGACTATATAGATATATAGATATATATTCGCTTATCCTGTCTTGCCCTCACTCCTCATATTGATGTATCATGGTACGGCTATGGAGTCTTTGCTTTCCAGGATAGGAATTGAATCCGTATCGTGCAATTAAACTTCTTGATGTATGCAAATTGAAATATAAAACAACTCTGCAAGATGTGATATATGGGGCTTGAAATTTCAAAATCACAGATAATCTTTTAACTCCACGATTCATCACAACTTGACAATCCATCTGGGACTCTTCCTGAAACTTTTTGACAGGCATTGCATCTTTGATGGAAGATGGTCGGCAAAAAATTGCTGTCCTCTCTGAAGTCTCCCGCAATAGGCCTGGCGGTTTTAGAAAAAGGAAAGGAATCTAAAAGAGAGGAAATGTAAAAGAGTTAGGGAAGGAGAGGGATGGTCGTGGTGTACCAAGGACAGAGAGTAACTCAAGATGATTTGGTTGTGCACTTTGCTAGCATCAACACTAGAGGTATGGATTATCAGTAAACAAGCTCTCCCCATCATCATTTGTACTCGATGGACCTTGCACAATATATCCCTTCTCCTGGGTAATGTAAGGCGCGGTCCATGGTATAAATATAAGTCTTCGTTAAACAGACGTTTTTTATCCAAAGTCCATAAACATCCATTACTTCTATTCATTTACCTGAGTCTCATGCCATATCTCATTCCAGCCGACATGTACACTGGCGGCACATATAAATCGGAATCTCTTTCAATAGCTAGGGCGACTCCCACATTTCTGTTTGCTATTCCTAGGCATGAACATTTTTAGATGAACATGGATATTAACTGTCCCCTCGTAAAGACCCATTAGTAACTCAATGAACTTAAGAGACTGCATGTGCTTGAAATCCAGTATTTTATCACGATAATGGGCCTTCCATATAGCATTCTGAATGTATGGTAAAAGCCGGGAGCACTAAGAGTAGATGATATTGCAATTAGTGTAGCAACATCTATTCGCGAATTCGAGAATTGATATAAACCCGAACATTTTTAGATGAACAAGGATATTAACTGTCCCCTCGTAAAGACCCATTAGTAACTCAATGAACTTAAAAGAAGAGTCCTGTGTAAGCATAATGATGCATGCATAAGTTCTTTTAATCAATAAAAATGTACCTGCAATATCAATACTGCCGAAATTTGTATTTCCACCCAGATAGAAGCAATTTAAACCAGTGGAATACTCGGTAATCCATTTTGAGTGAGTGAGTGAGATTGGTTGCTTTATGCCCTTATCAACACATTTAATATGGTTATATCAAGGGCGGGAGAGCTGAGAGGGAGGCAATTTATGATCATACCGGTAACCCAGGAAATAGAGATAGAGAAGAAGGAAGAGAGAGATAGAGAAAAGAGACAGAAAGGCACTTTATGGTCATACCCATGCAGGACCAAATCCATTTTGAAGGTGGGCGCCATGTCTATATATTACACACAACCCCCTTGGTTTCTGACGTTTCTGGTAAAAGCCTGCAGCACTAAGACTAAATGATATTGCAATTAATGTAGCAACATCTATTCGTGAATTCGGAGTATTGATATAAACCCAAATTTCTGTCCAATACAATTCTGACATATCATAGCAGCACATGTTTCTTAAAGGGAAGCATAAATGTTGGGCGGAGCGCTTCAAGCCTTGGGAACTGGGTTTTGCAAAGCCTGATCCCACCATCGGAATGCACACATCGTAACGAAACATCATTGTATACCCGCCCTGGATGGGTACGGTATTACATTGCATTCATATCGAGTTGTTTAAGCACTCGAGTGTGTGGTTAACCATCCATGAGTTTTTGATGACAATATTTCTCCTACCCCTCACCTTATTTTTAAAAGAAACCCACGGAAAAGATGTGACTGTTCGTTTATTTCCTTTCTCATGAGATCTCTATTTTATTTACAGTGGGGGCGTCTTCCGGCATCATCCCTTTGCAACTTGCCTTTAAGTTTCACCTTGTCGTGATTTGGTCATTACGATTTGGCAGACAACTTCCCATGTTACATTTATGTCCAAAACATGGACTTCCTTAGCGTCTCCACTGATCCATTTTAAAGATTTCCTCCGTCTTATGAAGTTTCTCCGTCTTGAGAAATATTTGTCGTTCATCATCCAATAATTCATCCCTCTACAACCCCTTAAAGCTGGGATTCCATTAACGCGTTTATTCTGGATGCGACCGATAGCATAGGAATGATTGGTGGTGAAGTATGTGGCCCCAGGGGGAGGGAGAGTCGGGGGAGGGGAGTCAATATCTATTGAGCTTCGATCTCGGTCTTGACTCTTCTTGCTGGTAAAATACAATATAAAATATGATATACAGTATAAAATATTGCTGGTCAAGATATGATATTTCCCCTCTGACTGTTTATTCTAAAACCTCCATGCATACATAGTTGATCACTTGCTTTAGGGAGGAGGCCTATTCCTCGATCCTAAAATTATTTCACTTTGTTATAAATGACCGTATCACCTACTCACATATTACTTATGCGTTAGCATTTCTTTCCGCAATTGTCGGGATGGTGTAACGTATAGATGTGTAATAGTGCATATAATGATAACAGACCTATACAAACCCTCACGGGGCAATGGTCTCTGGTTCCAACAATCTCCACATGGCGGCGTGACTGGGTCATTCACCCTCTGCAGGAAGCTAGAGAATAATGCGAGCAGCTCACAAGACGGACGTATATTTTGACTCATCGTCTTGTGTATCATCCATAACAAACTCACTATTATAGCCGCTGCAGGGTGACTCCATGCAGAAGACTCCCACGCCCAAATCTGTCTTTTAGTCCCGAACCAATATATCGTGAGGAGAACACATCATTTTAACTTCGGTGAGATTAGTTTTGTCTTCATTGATCAAAAGTTTAATGAGGTGCCAGAGCTTGTTCCGTCTCTTTTGATGACATCTGACTTTTTCGGATGGAAAATTAATGAAGATTAGGACGACGGAAGAAAATGTGGGAACGATAAGTGGGACGGGGAAAGTTTCTGTGTTAGATTTGTGGCCGGTCCACACCAGGTTATTTTCTTTAGGGCTCCTGATGGGGGAGAAGGGGGGGGGGTCCTGTGTCGATTTGTCGCGCTAAGGATAAGCCCAAAATCCCCAAAATCCCATGTCGTTTTGTCAATCATAAGAAATGACTATGTCAGTTTGTCGATTTTATCTTATCATGTTGATTTGTCGTGCTAAGGATGAGCATTTGTCCCTTGTCCCCAGAATCCCATGTCGATTTGTCCCTCTAAGAAAGGGGTCTATGTTGATTGTCAATCATAAGAAATGGCCATATCAGTTTGTCGATTTAGGCATCAGGACCCCTTTCATTAAGAAAACATTGGTTGTTCTTCAGTAGACGAGGTGCAACAATCCTCGTTTTCCCCTGGAAAAAGGCAGAATGACTCTTTTCAACTGAACCCATCGCAACACCTCTCAGTGACCTTCACATTTATCTATGGCACACTCTCTGAACTGAATGTTTTCTCAACATTTCTCCTGGTGAAACAATTTCTAATTACCGAAAATAGTCTAGATAAACACTTTACTATACTTTACCTAAGTACAATTTCTCAAACCGTTCTCACCAGCAACACAGTCAGTGGTAACCCATCAGCCGATTTTCAGTCAGTATGTTATATAATATGGTGCCATCACGCAAGCATCGATCGGGCCTACCGTTCTTCCTCAACCAACATAGTTCATGTGCAACAGCCAATCATACTCTGCCATGTCACCACACGAGCAGCCCACAACAGGGCACTAGCCAATGATGTCATAGCGGCAGAGCAGGAAAACCCCTAATGTCAGATCAGAAAAAACAACTAAGGACCGTCGTTCTCATATTGAAGGTAGAAACTCTGGGATTATCACATTTAAAAGCTAACGAAATATAGAATCTAATCCTAAAATCTAAATGTCTGCAGTTGTCTTATGGAGAATCCATAAGACTGACTGCAGACTTTGCATGGCAAAATTTGCATGGGTCTCCCGGCTCTGCAAAGTTGTTTGTGAAGCTCTAGATTACTTGTTTTTATTAACATAATTAATCTTTTGCTATTTCCATTGAAATAATAAATACAGGGAGATGCAGACTCAATCTTACTAAACTCAATCTTACTAAACTAACTGATAGATATTGCTTATCCTGAAGATTATCCTTAATATTGGGTACTGTTATTTGTGCTAAGAACCTATCCTTGCACAGTATACTTTTCTGAACAGTATCCATATATGCATCTGTACTGTCCCAGCTTTGTATGGAAGGAAGGGCTGGTGATACTGGCTAGTTCTTGTCCTGTAATATTGATCGGGTTGTTAAAAATAGCTCGAAGTTTTTATATCAGTTAATCATTAAGTGACCCTCAGATACCACATAATAAAGAATATAATTAATGTTTCTCCATTTATTGGCCTGTACTGAAATAAGAAATATAAAAACCAAATATGGATTTAACTTGGTGGATTTAACTTGGCACCTACAGTTTTAAGAAGCTCGGAGAACCTTATTTAGCATGGATTTAGAGGCAATAGTCCACTTTTTCCCACAATCTGACTGACAAGGCTGGGCGTTTTTATCACTCTGAGATAGCATGTAAGGCTCACTTCCTTATCCAAACTCCGCTTCAGTTACAAAATAAGCCGTATAATGGCACCGCTGACAAGCAGGTCCTCTTAGTCTATCAGCTCAGAAAGCGATCTATTAGGCCAACCAAACAATACCCTTGCTTCCTCTAGTCTAACACTACAAAGCCATTTTCCAGACCAGGCCACAGGAGCTTATGTCCACCAAACCCCTTTAAATAGGTCTAACCAAACATTGTACTATTGTCAAACGATTGTCTCCGAATCTTAAGGGTGTCACCTGATTGAAGTATTGAGGAAAATGCAATTGTTGTTGCACCCCGACTATTGACATTCGCCGAGTAATTCATACCATGTTGGCATTGATTTATTGCCCATCTGTCATCCTTTTAAAGCTGGTGTAAGTCCATCGGGGGAAATGGGCACATTGAGTGGGTGAGATGAATGAATTGTCTATGTTAACCCTAGAAACGCATCATCATGCTTAGTATTCTAAAAGATTCTAGGCGTTCAGAGTCTACGGATTAAAAATGGATGACAGGAAGTATTTTTGTTTTACTCTTTTATCAAAAATTCAATTAACTGCATGGCTGAACCTGGTCAAATACAGAGGATCCATAGCTAGGGATCCTTCATTCGTAATATTGCTGCGAATGGTGTGCGATTTATAAATAATTCCTCGCTTCTAACGGTGAAATGACAAATCAACAGTAGGGATATTGGCTAGTGAATGTCTTTTATTTGGTGCACCCCATTCTTGCATTTCTTCCAAACAATCAATATCAATATATGGGTCATTGTCTGCCCTTGAGGGAAGATGAAAACAATGATGAAAAGAATACTGAATGAAGACAGGATTCCGATAAATCGTCCGGATTAACCCATTCTAATACATAATCTGACCATAGCCGTAAGTGCCTGTATTGTCCCATGTCTGATAAGAGAATGTCTAATATGCCAGGGTTGAAAAGGTGATGCCTTAAAATGGAATTAAAGTTTGTTGGCAAACGAAATACTATCTGGCTTCTGGGACAAGAAACATGGGTAGGCGTGTACGATGTATGGGACAATGGAAGTTATCAGAGAGCAATTTGTAAATGTTTAGCACCCAACATTTAAGAGGGTGCGATATATATAGAAGGCGAGCCAGACTATTACACGCTGGGTTAACCTAGGAGGGCTGACAAACTATAGCTCTAGTCTTAGGATCAATCATGCCTATTAAGCAAAATAAGCTGTGGCGAATAATCCTCATTACTTCAAGTGTCATCTGTTCATCGTTAACAAGTACATTTATCAATGTGGAAGAACCTGACTGCAGCTCTTCCAGCGCTAAAACTAGCAGCAGAAGTAGCCCACGGAATAGGCAACTCAAACCCTTCCCCAAGTTCAGGTGGTAAGTTAGTCAACATGTACCTTCATCCTTCTCTGTCCGTTCCAATTAGGCTTGAGGCTGGAGGGCACTACCTGCCATCCCCACCTATCGGTCCGGAACATGCGGAACTTCTTCATCAGCCAAGACATATCAAAAGGGTTATATTGTACATGTTGCCCTTTTATATTTCACTGTACCCGTCCCCGGGATATAAAGGCTGTTGATCCAGCCAATTTAAATATTCTAGTGACTGTCTGTTACTTTTATGGAAGGAAAGAACCTTTCCAGGGGCCTGTTGTATAAGCTAAGGTAGGAATTGCCTGTGGGGATCCACTGGAATCCTTTCTGTGTGAGTATCATTACCGGTATCATTTAGTGAATAAAATATTTCTGATGTTATTCAGTGAATGACTTGATGACAAGTCCAGTTCAGTGGCTGAAATTGCGAGGATATGTTCATGGGCCTAGTTTTTTTTCCCAGATGTTACAGTCATATTTCTTTCATATAGGACTTGATGCTTTACTGTTTGGACCAACCATCGATTCACAGATGAAAGTTTTGTAGCCATAATGACCTCTCTTTGCAAGAGGTTCCCCTGAAGGAAAAATATAAGCTAGGAAGACAGATTTAGAATATTAACATTATAGCTCAGCGAAAAGAGTGGGTCTATCGATCTTGATGACTATACAACAAAGCCGAGGGTCGGTGGTACTTTAAGCACGGGTGTATTATGTTTCAAAGAATCTGTCCATTGAGGCACAAAATAAAATATAAAAGAACCAAGGTACATTTAATTAACGAATAGATGCCAGCACCTCAAAACCAGTGGCGCTGTTTGACATTGGCTGGAACATGGCTACAATCTTCTTGTGATCTTGATGTATAGGCCTATCATACACCATGTCTGCACGCCACGAAATCCGTTCTTTTTAACTAAGTATACCTTAATTTCCTCGATGAAAACTCATTCTGTAACATTTACTTATTCATCCCTAGCGCTGAGTGGTGGACTATATTGGTATACTGGCAAAAGGCTTTTTCCCAGAAATACATGGCTTTTGCTCGAAATTGTCCTTACTTTTGTAAACAAAAATTCTATTGTGGCAATTTGTGTAAAAGGGATTAACAATGCATTTCGATAGTGTCTAGAAGCTGCATTATCAGGTAATATGACAAAGCAAATCTTACTAAATGTACTCATATCATAACTAATAGAACTGCATTTATCAATATTCTGTTGCTGTTATATGTTTACACGTGAATTTGAAGCCAAATCAGCCGGGCCAAATCAGCCGCCGGTGAGCGATAATAAGTGAAATCTCGCAGGAAAGGATTTGGGCGGGTCCTCCAAATACAAATGAGGACACTGTCGCAAAAACAACTGGACAAAATTGTTAGCTGAGAGTGCAGCTTTGACATACCGATCTAGGCAGTGCTCTCCTAACATTTATGTACAAGTTCATTGATGAGGACAATAATTCACACCAAAACAAACAGGGCAAAATCCTTTAAAAGAGTATATTCAAGGGGAAAATAATCGCAGCTTTAAAGGACAATGATCATAATAATTATATATAAAAGGGTTAACATTTGATAAGCTCAAAGTGTAGTGTGTATATTATGGATTTCTCTTCTTTGCCTTGTTTTACTACATCGATCTGATGTAGGCCCTATACGCCCCTTCCTCCAATACAGTACTGTGTGTAGCATTTGGTTGTCATGTTGAGAAGTCTTCATTGTTAGCAGGAAGTTCCTATCATAGACAATAGGAATCCCATAAATCTCTGTACAAAGACTCATCCCTGAGGAATCATGCAAACAGGATTTTAAAGAGGCAGTTCATCATAGCAAACATGTGGTGCACATCATGAAAATGCCAGCGTCCATTAAGTTATGTGTAACGAAACACCGGAGGAAAATAAAAGTAAAAATTTTAAACCAAGATTCCTTTGAACCCAATGGTTTCTGACGGCCCCACATGTTTTGACACACCCTGAAGTATCGGTTTATCCAAATCGGCACTTTGTTGTGTGTTCAAGTTTGTAATACCATAAATATAGCATGTAGAAGTTGACGAGATGATATACTATCACGAGGAATTAATGTTGAAAGCAATCACTGCAGACTGTATATCAATTATACAGTCCAGAAGTACTCAAATTAGAGTATGTTATATACTTACTATTCACTATTCAGTACGGTACCATACTCGAGAAAATCGAGAAAACACATGATGTTACTGCCTGGAATGAAAGGGATAATCAACGAGATGTTATGTTTTGTATGTTATAGGATTATGTACAAATATATGGAAGACAGGTAATCTTCGTTATCTTGGTTTAGGTTTGGCCAGCAAATTCAGTTTTCGGGTTAAGAACACTTGAATCCTCCAATAAAGGGTTTCCTGGATTGTTCAAAGGTGCTCCAAGGCGGTGGAGCTGAAGGAAATTAAAAGGTTCCAAGACCAAAGTTTTCTTCTTAAGAGCAAACTATTTCTGCCCGACAAAGGAACATTCTCTATTCATGGGTGCTATACCTGTATGTATGTACACGTATCGACACTAATCAAAGCCCGTCGCCTTGACATAATTAACGATACAGTCGATGAAAAATGAACAAAAGAGACGGAAATCCCCTTTAATAATGTCAGAATGCCATTATTCATTGGCTTCTGCCAGCGAGGTGCCCAAGCTTATTTTAAACATTGTCTGAGTTTTCAAACGAGGAGCAAAAACTAGTCCATAGTTGGAAATAAGTAGATTATTGAACTCCATTTCAATGCCCGCCATATTAATTCCCAGGATATAATTATAGATCGATCTCTGCATCGACGAGACTTGGCCTTGGACCAGAACCCAAATTTATTTTGTTCCTGGTCATTATTCGTTTTTTTTACGTAATTCTTATCGGTAAATAAGCAAAAAAATGTCTTATAAAGGGGCCTGCTATGGCATTATACTTGTGTATGTACAAAATCAGTTATTTGGAAATGATGTTTTTGTTATATAAATGTGGCCTGCGAGTAATCTGGTGCAGCGTCATTCTGTCCATCCTCTAACATTAAAACACCCACTTAGCAATAAGCTCGCTCGAAGAAGCAGGTCTGGATATGAATGTAGGCCTTATCTTCACCCTGCCCTTACCTTCTATATGAGACATTTTTCTATCGATGTCTCTAATACTCATGAGCTCAGAGGATAGAGAGTAAACGAATATTTTAACCGGTGGAATATTGAACCCAAATGCTGAAAACCTAGCGTACCGTGTTGGTGTAATGTAAACATTTACAAATATTCCCCTCTTTTACAAAATGACATACCTTTGATGGCCCTTATTTTTTATCAGAGGAACTCTCAATATTTGCGAAGACACATTCTGTAATAGAAGCAGATTTAAGCGGATGAATAGATGTGAATAAACGGGTGGCAATCTTACCGTATAGTAATGTGAAAGGCTACTTTATAAAACGTCAAATGGAAGTAAAGGCATGTTTCTCACAATGGCACATGTCTTCAATCCATCAATAGAATTAATAATCTCGTCTACAGGCAAGACTCATGCTGTGTTGCTACAAATCGGTTCAGAAGCCGCATCTATTTATTCTCGAACAAGTCTCCTTTGAAATGAATATTGCTACTCCGTATTATTATTTCTGTGCGAGTTGTTTTATGCTATGAATACTACAGGGGTGTCCCCTTTTACAAGAGTGAGTATAACTTTCTTTTTGCCCGTTGTCTTATCGCTGGATAACCGGATTCTCATACAATTCCTACATCCATGTGTACCATGAAAAAATAATATCTAATAGATACTGACGACACCAGTGTTAAGTACATAATCTAGGCATACATTAATCAAAGAACTCTTGTATATATAGGTGAATGTATATATGTTTCTGTGCTTTCAGGCCCAATATCTGTGCTGTAGAGGAAGTAACAGGGTCAAGAAAGCGTTACTATTCAGAATGTATGACTTACATGCCCCGGAAAATCTGTGGAAAGCCAACGTAAGTACAAATGGTACGCGACAACCATTCTGCCAATATATCTGCATGCTTAAAAAATACATGAACGATTGCTTTCCCGTTTTCAATCTTCAATCCATATTAAAAATGAATATTTTGATCATTCCTTTTTTCTTTTTTTTACAGATTTATCCGTTACCATTGTTGTTCAGGATATGAGAAAATAGAAGATGATGATAAAGGCTGTGAAGGAGGTAACACTTTTTGCCATGTACACTTTGTATGAATTGATAAGCACCCATAAGGAAGATACAGGTTTACACTAATTATTTTCGTGGAAATGTTCACCTGAAATGACCATTAAAAATGATGTATATGAATGCAATAATGTTAGTATACTTATCGTGGTTATAATGGTATACCGTATATATTATATATATCCAAGTGGCACTTTGATAGAATACTCTCTTCATGTTCTTTATTCTAGTTGCACCTATCGAGAATCTCATGGATATGGCTAAACACATGTACATGTCGGAGTTCCGAAAACATGCTAGAGCTTCCGGTGTTGATGATATACTTCGACATGAAGGAACATTTACTTTATTCTCGCCTGAAAATAGAGCTTTCAAAAACCTGCCTTCAGAAACACAGTGAATACAATTCTAAAAGCTTCTTTCGCTTTGGAAAATCATTGTTAACGATGTGGCACTTTTATTATTTCCTTAGTATCCCATCATAACGTAACATAAGGCTTTCAGGGGTCCTCTAGACCACTTGGTAGTCGTATCCATCGGTTGATGTAAATTGATTATGTATTGCTGGCCACAAAGAATATAAAAGTGCTTCACTTTTACTTGAGTGCAAATCTATTTGTGGATGGTCAATTCTGCCCTCAATAGACTGAATTCTATGTTACAGTAATTTATTGTCTACAACAAACATGGACGAGAATCTCATCCTTTATCACATGACCCCAGGGCGAAAATACTCGCGAGACCTTTATAATGACCTCCGACTTCCGTCCATGCTGGAGGTGGATGGTCAACCAGCGCCCCTTATGATCAATAGGTATTCAAATGGGGTAAGAAAGAATGAAGCTTTTGACTTTTTTTATTCGGTAAAAAGTCTAATTGAAGTAATCTCTTAGAAGCGCCCGAGGAAAATGTATTGTCCCACAGGGCGTTTCCAACGTTTACATGGCTATATTCAGTTATATCGTTCTTTAATTTACATTATGATAGATATAACTATGTAATAGGCGAGGGTTTAGTGTTTAATTAAATTTACGATCTAATATTTGCAGACACTCCATCGTGTCATTAGCATTATGATATTGCTTTACTTTACAGTTTGCACAAAATATCGGAAGGTTTTCTCAAATGTATAATACAAAGGCCTGCTGTGCCCTTACTGTACCTACTAGTTAAACAGTCTGCTTACTTCTATCTGCCGAATTTTGCCTCTGTATTGAATGTGTGCCCTTTTCCAGATACTCACAGTGAACTGTGCCAGGGTCGTATATCCTAACCAGGTTGCGACAAATGGTATACTCCATACATTAGAAAAGGTAAATCTAATTGTATTGTGGCTTGATTCTGCGCTCCAATGTGTCCAAGTTGCTCCAGGCATTGCATCACATACTCTGAGACAGAATTGTGTCTACATTGTGATATAGAGAAATGGAATTACTTTTGTCTGAAATAGATGTACATCCATTTTAGAAATTGGTCATTTTATCATCCTGGAAATCGAAACACATGAGAAGCATTATGTTTGTCATTCTTAACAAAATATGTAAGGGTTAATTAGCCTACCGTTAATACTCCAGCAGGCCAGCAATGAAGGTTATCAATCAGTATAGTCTCTACACTCTGTTTGAGACCTACTTAGAGTAAACATCAAAGCGACCCAATGTTAACCCTACGGGGAGCCGCTCCAAGTAGATCTCAAATAGAGTGTACTGGTCTCTCTGGTTACAGCTACTGGACCGCTCAAGGTAGAGATGCTATATAACCTTTAATATAATACTCATAGACATTTACCAATGACATGTTATGTCCCTATTTAACGCACCGTTGGAATCTTGCAGGTGATTAAGCCAGTGCCAAATAATGCCACAATCATGGACCTTTTGCTTACTGATGACCGATTTGGAGAACTTGTCACGGCCCTTATTGTGACCGGACTTACTCAAAAACTGCTTGACAAGGACAAAGCTTTCACCATGTTCGCCCCGACAGACGCCGCTTTCCGGTCGGCTCCAAAGGCGGTCATCGACAAAATCCTCACTGACAAGGATGCTCTAGAACGTGGGTACCTTTTTAACTTGTGCTTGATTGGTCCACTAAAAGCTACGACCGGACTCACTTCAGCTTTTTTCAGGGACAATTCACTTCATTCAAAACCTGAGCCAAGGAAGGGATAAGGAAAATGAAAGGGCGCATCAGTCAATTATATTAACTTTCTAGCCGGCCTGACGTTTTTTGTAAGTTTTTCACCAGAACAATTCAGGAAGCTTAAGGATACGGGTCAGACTGCAGCCCTGACAATTCCTTTGGGTGTCGGGCCTGAAATGGATCGTAGTTATGTTTAATTGGGTTTACAAACCGGCTGCTATTTTTCATCTACACTGAGCGTAAAGTGGTCTATATACTCGAGCTCAACAGGGCATTGCTCGCCAATACACGGGATTTTACTCTAACACAGAACTCCTGTTCCCTGAACATACTCAAATAATTGCCTGTGCTGTGGTACATGAATAATTTCCCTCCAATTAAGAATGTAATTATATGAGTGCAGATATGAAATTATTCATAGATTTGCGAATCGTGAATCGTAGAGGGGACAGGGGGTAACAAGTGTAACACATTTATTGAATTTCAAATAAAAAGAAGGACATTCCCAGCAGAAATAGTGCTGCCTTGATCCGGCCAGTTCCCTCTGCGCCAATTGGTTTTCTTTGCCCACGGGTCACATGAGATTTAGAGAGGTTGTGCATGTTCGAACCGAATTTAAAGTGGACCCAATCTAAAAACTGTTCAATCAACGAACTATAATTTCCTTTCTTGTTTTAGAGGTGCTGAGGCAGCATGTCTTACCGCAAGGCATCTGCTCGTCAGCCATCATCACACTGTCACGTCAGAGAACCCTGCTTGGAGAGAAGGTAAACCTGACGTGTGACGTCAACGACGGTCTGAGGGTGAACGACATCCCTGTGTCAGAGACTGATATAGTGGGTGTCAATGGCGTTATCCACGTCATCGACGAACTTCTAATTCCAGAGGCCGGTGAGATTTAATGCCAACGAATTGAAAAAGATGCACATAGTATATTTGTTTCTAGGGACATTTCTTAATATATGATTCTTTATTCCAGTTTCTAAAGATGAGTAGGACATTAAATTTCTTTCTTAAGCTCTTGGTCATCTTAACCATGTCAAATAAGGATGATTCCGATCAAAAGCAGTATTACTTATTCAGGTCGGCTTGATGAAGTAGATCGTTTATGTTCAACATTCCATTCAACTATTCAACTATAAACGTCAATATTCAACTAGTACAATTATTATCTTTTTCTCTTGCAGTAAAGAACATAAGGGGTATAATGAATGACCTTGAACTTCACCAGTTTATAGAATATGCTCAAAGTGCAGGATTATCAGATGTTATGAATGGAGAAGATGAAGGCAACTATACTATTTTTGTACCGAGCAAAGAGGCTTTCAAAGGTAAGGATAGAGAAAAGGATCAATTGATTTGGTTAATCTTAATTTTTTCGTTGAACCCAATATAATAATAATAGGCCTACATACTTATTGCATGTCTTAACCTAGGGACATAACTTTGATTCAACTATGATTATTAATTTTATCAAACAATTGATCTAGATTTTGTCTCATACTTTTGCTACAATTCTATATCGACCAGTTTGTCTTCCTCATAAGCAAAATATTTTTGTACATCTTTAAGACAAATAAAAAACCTCTTATCTTATCTTATCTTATGTATTTTGACATTACAAACATACCCTACGCTAATTTTGTTCTTTTGGATAGAAGATAACAACTTTGCATATAAACCAACCAAATGTTGCAAATTTTAACCCATTGGGTTTTTTATGAGTTTTCCTACCATCATAATCTATCTTATCACAACCTTCTGACAATAATAACATGCCTTTCCATAATAAAAACATTTTGGGAGCGGCTTTGCCCACCCACCTAACTCACCTTTTAATGTGATACCATAATTTTGCTCCCTTCACCATCTATAGGCGATTGGGAAACAGCTAGTTTCTCACCAGGTAATTAGCTGCGCCACAGGTATTATATTCGTTTGCAATTGTTGTAAAAAATAAGTCTGTATGGGGCGATATGACATCAAATTTAAACAATTATATATATTATATGTCAACTCGGGCTAGGGAATACCACGTTGAGAGGAAGACACCTCTAATTAATTAACAGTGTTAGAATATATATGTGTTAGAAGATATTTACAAATATTTTTATTTCTTGCCTTTCATGAGGTATAATTTATCACTGAACGCTGGGACAATTTTCGCCTAGCTTAGATCAATACGTGTACAAATTTGCTATCTAGAATTGGGAAGCAGGTGGGATCGAATGGAAAAGTGGTATCCCCTGACGAGTTTTGCTCCTCGTATGGTTGATTAGATGTGTTTGAATTCATGTCGATGCTTTCTATCTACACATATGAATGTATGTGTATGCTTTGTATATTACTGTAGAGGGTCCCAATCGTATCGTCAGAGTGTTGTTAGACCATGTAGTAAAGAATTGTAGGACGCATATATTTTGAAAGACAACCACTGTTTAACATACATTCTTATCATTGAGATGGAATAACCACACACTAACTCGACTCATTTTTCATCATACTCAATCTTGAATACTACCACTATTCATAACACATTATTGAACGGTATACCAATGCAGACGCTGGAGTAAAATTATTCATTATGGAATCCATTTTTGACAATTGAAAAAAACATGCAATTCAAAAACCTAATAAAATTTATTCTATATTTTTACATTATAGAATCTGCTAGTCTTGACTTTGTATATTTGAGAGTTCCAATTCGATGGATAATTAGGGAATATATATATAACTCCATATATACCACCACGCATTAAAGTTCTCCAAAACTTAATTCAGCAATACATTCACCCATCCATGGTTGACACTGGTACACATTGTCACCTACCGCCTATACATATATTCACTATTCTCAATTCACCCATTAAATGATCATGCTTTCACAAACAAACTGTCTTCCTGAAGTGGCTCTAGCATGTGTGTGTAAGAGGCATTGTACTTGCTGCAGCGTGTTTAGCGTTCTTATACAATTAGCCATGTTCGTGTTAGGCACAATTGTATTACTCCTTCTTGTTTGATTACATTGCGACACAAAGGGGACAGTTGATGCTCAAGGACTCCTTTCATATGTTGTTCTTGGAATGAATGAAAAGTGAGGATTCAGCTACTCACTCAAAGTACTTTTACTTCTCTCTTGTTCTGTTTTTCTTTTCCTCCTATATGTGCTTTCGCTGTCAAGGCCATGGAGTCTTCTGTGTGCCTCGTTTAACCTTCTTCCCCAGTCTGTGTACACTATATCTGTTGTTTGTCATAAATCCTGGTGACCTTGATGGTTGACACTACCTGTAAAGAAAGACCTTGTTTATATATTATAATGACGATGTGTTTATTGGACTTCGAGTTTCGGGTATAGTCCTAATAATATTGCACACTATGGTACATTGGGCCGCGTGGGAAAAGTCTGGAATTGCCAAATCACAAGTAATAATGGTGTCATTCGATCGAGATTGTTGCCAAAAAATGAGAAATGATACGGCAAGAAAATTGAATTACTTTTATCAATAAAACTGTATCGACATAATGATATATCTCCATTTCCCTTTGATACTGCATCATTACGTTAGTCATGTAAAACTAAAATACTTTCCCTCTTTTCATACCTTGTGTGATTCTATCCTACGTAATTCTCTGCTCAGTCCCTTTGATCTAAACTTAATATTTAAATACATGGGAGAAGGCTCTCTGGTAAGATGTAATTTAGGATTGTTGTTGAGTGTGATGTTTTGTGCCTTATGGCTCCATGTAAAATGGATGTGTCCCCATTTAAGCTCAACATTACCATTCTTCCTGCTTTTCAATGTATCCTAAGCCTTGCATTAGAGTAAGGAAGACATTCAAAGTAAGCATGACAGCGTTGATTATATATGTTTATCTATGCATGACAATGTCTCCAATTCAATGCCATTCCATTATTTCCATATCTGTATTTTTCAAACCCCTAAGTGTTCAAGTACAATAATTTTGTAATTATTTTATCATTTTTCTATTCAGCCCTTTATATATAATTATGTTCATTTTCAATTTTCACCAGTGAAAACATATTATATCACGGATATTATAATCATATTTATAAAACACTAAAAATGTGATAATATCATTTCACAGAGTCTTAGTAAAGTAAGCCCACACCCCTTTCATATTCCTCTTTCAAAGAAGCATAATATTCCCTTCGCACTTTTCTGTGACGTATAAAACTCATTTAAATCTTTCTAACACACAGAGAATATGAATGGACCTGGTTTAGAGATGACGAATTGGTCCATGAATAAAAGAAAGACCTGTGTCTAATAGACTTTACCATTGATTACAGCTCTGACAAAACAGCAGAAGCGAATGCTACAGACGCAACCAGACGTGGGTCGGCGAGTGTTTAATTATCATGTCGTGCCCGGGATGTATACTACTGACATGTTTAAAGGAGAAGAGCAGCTCTCTACTAACAGTGCCGGCCACAAGTTGAGACTAAAGGTTTACCACCAGGTTAGTTCCATATATCACAGTGCTAAAAGGGTAAGAGTGTCTGGTCAGGGGTCATAAATTAGCCTCTGAGAAAATGTCATCCTAAACATATACCCGCTACATAATCCAGCCGGTATATAATATATATATTATGTCGATGCATGAAAAGTCACTTGTGCCTTTTGTTGTACACAATTTCCGAGGGATTTTGTTATTAGTCTCTTGGAAAAACGAAATCATTTCCCCCGGATTCTGCGCTTAAGAAATACATGTCTAGCCATATTCGTGTAGGAGGTGTGGATGGGCCGTTTACGTGGTGGTTGGAAATATGGGACAGAAGAGATGGTTCCATTCTATTTTGGGTCTTTTTCAAACATCTGAGATAAAAATGAAATAAGATGAATGCCTTAACCCCCCACTTTTTCAAAGCATCCAGATCTTTGACATGTTGGACGAAAAGGATGAGGTTTAATGAAAATTGGTGATATCATTAGGCTTCCTTTCGCCAATTCAGCAATTCCTATTCATTCCATCATTCTTATTTAAGATAATTAGTGTGATTCTGGAGATCGTTTTTCCTGGAGCAGGTTTTATTGCTCCTATTAGTTTCTTTCGGTTCGTTAATGGGAACCGAATTACAATATTTATAGAATAGATATGAATCTTACTTTTTTAAGGATTATGCTGCCTTTACTTGGAGATGTCTAAATCACAAGTTAAAATTGTTTGAATAAATTGAATTCCCTTTCGGTCGAGGGCGTAAGAACATGCTCCACATTGCATCTATATATCTAATAATATAATTTGATAATTGTTAATCGAAGGTTCTCGCTGCTGAGAGTATGACATAACATATAGCATAGCATATTGAGGAAAACTGCACTTGATTGAAATTTAATGAAGATTCGAAAATCAATTTTACCGCTATACATACAGGCATCTACAGTGATGACAAGCGATGCTCACGAAAAGGTCCCTTTTGCCCATTTCTATTATAATTATTATATCGCCATGTGGGTACATACTGTAGGTTTTCACTTCCAGTGATTAGACTTCTCTTGGGGGCAACACTATTTATAATAACTTCTATATCACGATGGAATACATCCTCCTCCACTTCAACTTTTCATAAGAAGTCAGCCATAATATTTCTTATCTGGAAGCATAGAAGCTTTGCGCCTGGCACTGATACCTTATCTCTCTCGGACATCGTGATGCTACTCATTATCTCCTGACATGCGCAGATGGGTCACGTTTCGGGATCAAAGACGCCCATCAAGGATCCAGTTCCATGCTTAAACCAGTGGTCAACATAAATGACCACGCATATATACATGTGTGTACATATACCGAAGCGCACAGATTCTGAACTTTTATTACTTTTGACCTCCGTCTTGGAGAGCTACACGTTGCGGTTATGATCATAAAAGCTGGTTCGTCTAATCCTTTTCCAACGCGTTCGGTGCACACAGTCTAGAACGGCCACATATATCATGCTGTAGGGATGTATCTGTGCAATCCGATCGTGAGTTTCAGGACGGGCGGATCTCTGCCTGACACGCACGGGTTCTTTTTCCAAAGTCCATTTTAGAAGGAAATGATCTTGCAAAGTTTGTTACGCGCTGGTTGAGTGGAACATAATTCGATAAAATCTCCATTTTGTATCGACATCACACGGAATCATTTTAAAAAAGAATGAGTCATTCTGAAAATAGCCTACACAATCAACAATCAAGGTCCGTTTACATGTTTAAACATGTATTTCATAGCAGAAGAATTACTACACTTGGACAAGATGCTTCTTAGTTATTAGAAAATCGTTGATTATAAACTGTTTCTCTTCTATTCCTTCTACCTCTATTTCCTTTGATCATTATCATTCTATTCGCCACACTCAACTCGCAGATTATTTTAATGTATTTGTCCATACCAATTCTATTCTGGTGTCTCTTCATTAAACATTGTCCACATCTAATGGACCGCCTGCACCGGCTATTGCAAAGCAACAAATATCCTGCGGTGAACGAGAAATTACGTCCGGCTGATTCCATTCAATCTATTTTTACAATATCTGACAAGTCCATATGGAGGAGCAACTCGGAATAAAATCACACAATCAGAACATTACACAAAATGCAAATATTGGAAGTGCTCCCCGACTTTAGTGTTAAATCAAAAGCTATGCTGGAAATATCATCCTGCCTGGCAGAGGAGCAATTGCTTTAATGCATGGGTTACTTCCATGTAATAATTAAAAGCATGTTTAATGTCGAAGAAATATGCATGGTGATACACTACCTTGCATGACTTGATAGATATGGATATGCTTTTTTGATAGATTGCCTACGGATTACAGATCTACGAAGAAGACAGAAGAAAAACACCAAGTTCTTTTTATTCCCATAGATCATATATAATTTCCATGCATGTATTCTTTTCCCTGTAAAGTAAGCAATCTCTTGTATCTGAGAGAGGCGGTATTACCCACAAATCGGAGAATGTCATGTTTGTCCTGGCTGACTTTCAAAAGAGGGAATTCTAAATCCTACATATCCATAATTGGTTGCAGGGCTTTGGAGTAAATGGCGCTCGCATCTTATCATCCAATCACCTATCAGGAAATGGTGTCATCCACGTGATCGACCGAGTTCTATTTCCACCAGAGGGCTCTGCTTTGGACCGGATAATGGAGGATGCAACACTTAGGTGAGTTCACACTGCTCGGGGGTGTTTCATAAAACAATCGTATGGCCTAATCTTAAATATAAGAGGAACATATAGCTTTACGATATCCTAAACATTTAGAAATCTTATATTTAAGACTGTCCCCAAGAAGTATCGTACTATTTGCGCTATTTGTCGACTCTAGATTGGCCATAGATAAATTTATTTATAAATCATTAATTATTAATAAATTCATTTATTATATATTTATTTCGACGATTACATCAAGATTACATCAAGATATCCACTCAAGACCCCCGAGATACCTCGTATAGAAGATTGTATACATAGATCTCGAGACATTGTTCTAAGGGCATTGGGTGAATCAAAGTTGTGATTGAGTTGTTTTATTTATACGTGACCAACTACTCCACTTTTATGAATTCTTTGTTCAACGTCACTGATAGCTTAACACAAAACCTCTGTGGGGATAGGGTATACGTGTGTCTTACCCGCAATTGCTGACTTAAAACAATGAAAAATAAATTTGTTATAATAAAGTATGATACGAGAATGGTACATTGACAATAGAATCTGATCGTGTCTCTGATCCTGTTTAAGGGGAACATTTCTATAAATGTCTTTAAAGGTATTCGTTAATAACATCGTTGAAATGAGAATTGTGTTAACTACCATTTGGCTAGCAGTTTAAAGCCTTCGGATTGGCAATTGAAAAGCATTTTCGTTGGCTTCTCTGCATTATAGATAACTTCGTTGTATAGAGATCTAGGAATAACAGTGAAAGTGTTTCATACTAATTCCAAGTTAGCATTTGGGAAGTCGTTCCTTCGTCCACCTTCTCTGCCGTAAATACAAATGTTCAACAGACAGTGGGTGCGTCACATGTAACATTACTGGGACCTGTTTCATAAGAAATCCTTACTTAACGAAATGTTCATTTCTAAGCTATTTTCTCTCGCTTAGGTAGAAAATTCCTATTGTAGGAATGAAAATTAGCATTGTCTGTATAGCTAAGTCCTTCCCTAAAGGTTCGTTAGTTTCTGCTTAGTTATCAACGAAAAGTAGCTAAGTAAGGAAAATATCAAGTAAACATGTGTTATGCAACGGACTCCAGGTTTTCTCTATGTATATGAGGGAGTTGGAATATATGTATTCACAACAACACCTTTAAAACCCTCAAGGGGTCAGTATGAGCTATAGTCCCGCGCCCTCGACTATCAACGTTCAGAAACCTATGGTTGATGTTTCTAAGATATTGATCTCGTGTGTAGCACGGTGATTGGAGTAACAAGACAGGCTGTTTTATAGTAACACTTTTCTTATTTAAATGTGATTAATAATACCATCATTACGTTATATTTCACTGTTGCATCGTGTTAATTTATATTACCAAATTTCATTATCACATATTGCAAATCATATCGTAGCTCTCACATAATTAGCAACAAGTGTATTCATGAATGGTTTCACACAAGCCAGCCCAGTCTATATTTACCAAATATGTTAATGTTAGTTTATATGGTTTCATTCAGAAATTAACATTACAACATTACATTTCGTTTCTCGGAATATCCTGACATCTATAATAATTATATCAAATAATTTATTTACATTCAAACTTTACTATAGTACTGAACTATCTCATATCATAAGTATATCGTATTCACTGCGTAGAAAACATGGTATTAAAATAAGCAAAGATTGACAAAATGGTTATCGACGTCGGACATTAAATCACTACGTACGTATACATATATGCAACGTATCCCTAATTTTAGCTTGTTATATGCATGCAAGTTGGGCAGTTATGAATCTTTCATTGCCAAGGAAAAGGAAAAATATATGCAGACCTCATCAGTCTCTGATTATCTTCTAATTAGACTAATTCTATTCAATATTTTATTCAATGAATATGCTGAGTGGCTTTATTTTATCTCCAGCACGTTCATGTCCACGCTACAGTCCTCGGGTCTGGATAAAATCATATTCGACTTGGATGGTAATTACACTGTGTTCGCACCCACCAACGATGCCTTTGACGCCATGGAGGGTCCCCTATTGGAAAAACTACTCATTGATCAAGATGAGCTGGAGAAGGTGAGATTAGCAATCAAGTGACCAGCGCATGAGTACACAGATGCATATTCTTTCACTGCTTGCATGTGACCCACTCCTTCCTTTAAAGTTAATCATTATGCTAACACTATACTGTTAATCAAGATGTTTGAAATACATTAAGTTATCTCAATAGATTTGATGAATGTAGAACTAAAATTCCATGGAACCTATTTTTGGTATGTAGGAGGACACCACCGATTTACATATTTGGGTTCTTGTAACTTTTTTAATTAAGCGGTAATCTCCCTATATAGTGTCCCTATATATTTCTGTAGTCTTTAGGCTAAAGACTACAGAAATACCTAAAAATAGGTTTAGGGGACCCGCTTCATCGCAACTTTTGATTTTGACTGGATTGATTAATTCTTATTAATTCCCCTGATGGTGCTATAGTCCAATTATTTTGTCTTCATGTCTCCTGGCATTGTAAACTAAAAGACTTGTTTTAATGTAGTATTAAACAATACCTGTTTCACTTATCCAAATTCATTTCCGGCAACTGCAGAGCATCTTTTAATTAGTTAGATATAGGAATCTCAATCCCGAGCATATCAGAATGTGAATAGTGTTGTCTGTTGAACCAATTCCTTGCCAAAATGGCACAGCTCCAACTCGAAATTGACAGTGTAGGCATAAAATCATTTTACCTAGAATTAGAAAAGGGCACGAACGACGTATACGTGGGCACTGGCCACAGACTGCCTGTTCATTCCATATTTTGTATTAGTCTCTTCTTGTTCGAAAATGTCGAAATTTCCATTACGCGATTAATTCTAAATTTGATGTGATGAGAGTTCGGAGAAGCAAAAGGACAAACATCCCATTAAAATTTGTGCTGTAAGGTACAACTATTTTTCCCCAAATATGAGAATAACTATGATGTAGTGTCCGATCGACGGCCTTAAGCGACTATGAGACTTAATCTATCGAATAAAGACAACGACAACAACAGGATCTATTGGACCTCGCCAGCTTCTCTCTTTATATACTTCTGTTCCTCACCCGGGCTGCTCTCACGAGAACAACAACAATACAATACGTCATATCGAATAATCAATACATAGGTGTGCATACACAATGGGTGTATAAGGAAGGAATAACAGTAAATATATGGAACAAGCAGTATCACACAGCAATAAAAAAGTTAAAATATAGACCACCGAAATACAACGACCTCTATCGGTCAAACCCACCACAACCGCGACCAGCGCGGCTACTCTAGACTTACTAGCGGGACTGGTACAACAGCCGCGTAGCCCCGGCTCTGGTTTAACAAATGTCAATCCAGAGCCGCGCACCACAATGCCCCTCCCCTTTTATTGTTAGGAGGGCACAACCGCTTTAGACCTTACATAAGAGTCTATACCATAAGGTTTACAAGTAAGTTTAACGCAAGCAACAATAGTAGGTAAATTTGACACTCAAACAATATAAAAATCATCACAGAGTAAAAATATGATAACACAGGAATCCATACCGGTTTGTAGAATACACGAACAACGCTGAAGTAAAAACACACAAGGAATTCTATCGCAGTGTGAAGAAGTATCCACTCCAGTCCATAAGAAAGTTTTAGTCCGTATGTAAAAGTATTCACAGAGTTTCCAACCGCAAGGTATTGTCCGCAGGTTGGTAAACGTAGCACAAATGTCCGGTAACATCCTAGTTTAGTCCGTTTGAGGCACAAGTTGGTAGGTCTTGATAATAGTCTTTTGCTGGTGTTCGAGGTAAAATCCAACGTCCAAGTCCAAGCTGGTTACATTCCGACCAAGGTGACTGGTAGAAAGGTCATCCCGGGTCATGTCCATCAAGTCTGGTCATCTCAGCTGGGCTATCCACTACCGCATACGGCTCGAGTTCATCACATCTCAAGTATCAAAAATGAACAACAAACCTCCAAGGCAGATTCCAAGGCGAAATTTTAAACCGTCGGGTAAGCATCATCAGGGTCTCCCTTCAGCAATTCCTCCTCATACGCAGGATCAATTTCCATGTTTCTATCTTCCTCATCAACACCCCGTTCCCAGGTATCGCTACCATGGGGAGAACCAGAAATATCCTGCTTCTCATTACCAACAGAGATAGTACCCGGGTCTGACTGCGTTTCTTGACTCGTGACTTCCTTGGTCGGTGTGGGTTGGTCTTCTCCCGAACCAAAAGTCATAGCCCTAGCAATCATATCGCCAATTTTTCTCACCGGGGAGGAGAAAAGAGGAGTCACGGTTGACAGTTGAACTGACCCCTTCTCCTCAATACCCACGGGAGTCACACCAACAAATCCTGGCGGAGCAATGGGAGCGCCACTCGTATCCAAAATACCAGCGGCTGACTGACCATGAACACGAGCGGGAGAGCCCTGTATAGACGGGTTTCCCCCTAACTGCCGCTGCACTCCACCGAACTGGGTCAGAGGCGCAAAGCCCTGCATTAAATAAGGACTATATGAAGGCAAGGACAATTGAGACTGCTGCATATGCTGGCTTTGCTGTTGTTGCAAAGTTTGCTGCAACTGCCGTTCTTGCTGCAACTGTTGCTGTTGCAACTGCTGCTGCTGCAACTGCTGCTGTTGCAAATGCTGTTGTTGTTGCAGAGACTGTTGCAACATATGCTGTTGTAATGGCGATTGAGCAGGCAACTGTACAGTAGTCTGACTCCACCTAGCACCACAACGTTGCGGAGATACTAAATCAATTGATGGGTTCATCACTGACTTCCAAGTATCACCACAAGGTCCTTCCAAAATCTCCTTAACAATAATCGGCTTAACAGGAGTTACAGCCGGAGCAGCTGGCAATCTCTGCAAAGTCAATTTCTGAGGTGGGTGAGGTTGCACGACAACTCGCTGCGGCCGAGGCGAAACTTTCAACACTCCCTCAGCAGGCGGTTGTGTCTGCCTTCTCTGTGGAGAAGCAGGCAAAGGCAACTTCGCCAGAGAAGCGGTATGTTGCTGCAACAAATCCGACATAATCTTTGCCAGATCCGATTTCCTCACCACATCAGAGTCAACCGCTTCCTCCTTCTTCTCAGTCTTTTTCCTTTTCATCTCCGGTTCACCAGACTCATAAGCAGAGAGCTGACACTTCAAATCTAGAATTGTTTCCCTAGAAAGATGGTCCTCCTGCTTATAATACTCCAACTGCCTGGTTAAATCAACGATCCTAGCCCGCATAGCCGGGATCTCTGCCGCAGCTGCTCTCACCTCGCTGATATCAATCATAGGGGTTAAAGCAACTTGTACGGCTAGCTTCACAGCGTCTAAGGACCGAGTGACAGCTTGGTTGATACCAATTGAAGCATCGGACAAGGTTCTATCAATATCTGTGGCGGCAGAACACAAAGTCTCATCTGTAGGCAAATAAGGAAGCACAGAAGCTGAAGCAACAGAAGCTGAAGCAACCGGCCTAGCACTTCCCTGATTTGTATTCATCATATTGACAGGCAACTCTCCATGAGCAACCACCCGCCTATCAGTTGCTTCATCACCAGGAGCACCAGCGGCAGCCGCAGGCATATTCAATGCAGCCACGCTTGACGTATCCTTCGGGCGAGCACCAGTCAACACGGCAGCAATAGTCGCTTGAGAAGGGCCTTTAGCAGTCCAAGCATTCTTAGCAGGCAGAGGAGCATCAGCGAAATTTTTATTCACTGTCCTCCTAGCCTCAGTAGCACTATGCCGGGCCTCGGCTAGAGCTCGATGGCGGCCGATGGTCATAACACGATCAAGATCGTATCTGCCCATCCGCGCAAATCTCACACAGCCGAGGTTAGCCGCTTCCTGCTCCACCACTCTGTAGCTGGACGTCCACTCCCGCGATCTTTCAGGTCCATTTCTATGTCCACTAGGACCCTTCATCAAATGTTTAATCAAATCTGATCGTCTGTCTAACCTTACTCCACACGAATGAGCATGTGGGCAAGTAAGGAGTTGCACAGCTGGGCAGTGCTCCTCACACAAATGTCGATAAAATCGTTCTTTGGTGCGATAGATTTTAATCCCACAAGGATTAATTTCCTCGCCCAAATAACGACACCAAGTGAATGGACACCTATACCCTGGTTTCCATAGCAAGGGGGCGCCATTCAGCTTATCCATTACCAATTCAATAATCTGCTTATGTCCATCAGCTTTCCCAGTACGAGATTTCAAGTAGTGAAATTTATCCTCGTACCGAGGCATTATTGGAGCTTCCGTCCAATAATCTCCCAACACTTCATCCTCATCATCCGATTCTGGAGCAGTGGTAACTCCATCATTCTTCTTGGGGACGATATTAGCCATATTGGTTGGAGTCAACTCAATTCCCTCAAGCCTATCTTTCAACCACCAACGAGCTTGGTTTCGCACGGGAATAGAGGGGTCAGTCATCTTCTTAGCCGCACCCTTCCAACCTGGCTTTGACAACGCCTTCACAACATCCTCTACCGTATTTAGGCCGGGACCACCTGTGTGACTGGAACGCGCCTGGTCACCACCATCCACGGAGGAGCCTCGCGAACTGCTGCTCGCATTCCTCTGCCTATCACGGGTCTTGCGGGTGTCCTTAGGCGCACCCTTAGGAGAACTAAATTCCTTCTTCTTCAATTTCGATTTACCACTGTCAGATTTTGCACTATCTGACACGGCACCAGAGTCTTTATTCTTTTCGGTCTTCTCATCCAATTTCTTGTCTGTCTTAACATCCGATTTCTTGTCTGTCTTAGCATCCAATTTCTTGTCCTTCCTCTTAGGTTTAGGCAAAGAAGCGGCTGTGGTAGTTTCCTCACCATCACTATCACCCGCCTCGGCGGCTTTGGAAGCAGAAGCAGTAGCCTTGACATGCTTAACTTTCCTCCGCGACCTAAGCTTAGGAATTTGCCAATCAGCCACAGCCTTGCGCTCCTTCGCCTTCTCCAACTCCATTCTCTTTTTCTCAATCTTCTCATAATCTGCTTTTATCTCAGCCTCCATTTCTTCAGCCCAGCTTGCACTAGGCGGCTCCTCTAGCGAGACAGATTCAGCGACCACAGGCGCAGCGTCTTCGGCTGTGGGCTGACTCCCGCTAGCTGCTGCATCATCACCAACCACCGCCTCCTTCTTCTGATTATCGCCCGGAGGCGACTCAACGTCCATGGCCGACTCTTCCTTGTCAGACATCCTATCTGCTTGAGAACTCCAGATGGAGTTTCAAGGTTAGGGACACAGACAAAATACAAACTCTGCCAACCAACTCAACAACAACCTAGGAATACAATGATTTATCGGGGGGATAAGCCAAGCAAACCAAGTCACATACAACTGGATAGTGAAACACGTGTGTTGTGTTCACTGCCCGAGCGTACTCTGCAGACGGACGCTCTTGCCAGCTCTCGTGACCTAGTCTCGCGACACCTCCGCCAATCAGAGGACTTTCTTCCCTCTAAATATAGCATCATAAACCTGTTGCCGAGCCGTTCACGCCAGAGTACACACGGCCTGGATACCGCTGCCTGCCTGCTCACTATAGCAAGCATACACACAGTACCAGGGACCTGAACTCCCGAGCAAAGTCCATCACTCTTTCACTTGCAGTAACCAATATCATTAGAAAAGAAAATCAAGCAGTCTCTCTCTACTTTCCGTGGGGTGTATTGCTTCGGCCCAATCACATTTCCCAGTAGGTGTCAGGACAATGAGAGGCTACATGCCCTGCCAGTCGATTACATTTTCCAAATCAATTCAATTACTGAACCACGTACAGTAATTATGATGTTTTTTTTTTATTAAATAACTCCCACACACGGAGTAGCTTCACCCCCGCCATGCTCGTGTAAGACATTATTAAACCAGTACTTCTCGTTGTGTCATTTTTTTTCCTTGCACCTTTCACCCAATTTTTTCACTCATAGCCTAATCGGTCAGGTGCTTGCCTATGACGCCTAGGCCGCTCCTCTAAGTAACCTGATCGCAACAAACCATCCATAGTCTTGGCTAGTGGTGAACCTTCTACCTTTTCCTCAGAATCTGAATCACTGGAACTCTCAGACACCACAGCCGCTGTGCCACCTTCCAGCTTCGTTCGCAGGCCCGGCGGCTGGTCAGACAACAAAGCTGGTTTATTGGGCGGACGGCCGCGCCTTTTCACATGTCTAACTATATTAGCTGCAGGTAACACGGCAGGAGCATGCCGCCCGGGTATGACACGACCTTGAGGAGTAATCTTCAAGTAGTCTTTACCCGCTACCTGCTGCTTCTGATACTCAGATGCTCTATGCAAGTTAGTAACCTGCACTGGAGTCCCATCTGCATCAAAAGCCAATTTTAGTAAATCTCCATTCCATCTGAGAACTCCCTCCTCAGTCCTGAGTTCATAGGTAGAACCCTGCACACGACGTATGACTTCAAAAGGACCATCCCATTTAGGGCCATATTTCTTCTGAGCCATAGGCGTCGCATACCTCCATACAACATCTCCAGATTTGAAAACCTTGGGTCTCGCCCGTCTATCAAAATATCGTTTCTGATAAACGGCTGAATGCCCCAAACGCTCCCTAACAAATCTATGTCCTTTCAGCAATAGCGTTTTAATCTCCTCCACAAAGACACTGCGACAAGGGAAATCAACGTCCCCAGTCAGAGTACCATATATAATGTCAGCCGGGACTGTTAATTCTGTACCGAATACCACCAAATTTGGCGTGCACATAGTACTCTTATGCACCGCTCCTCTATAAGCATGTGCAATACAGGGCACCAACAAATCCCAATTCAAATCCTCAAATTGTGTCAAACATGACAATTGCTCAACAAGAACACGATTCCAACGTTCTACCTGCCCATTTGCCTGGGGTCTATAGGGAAGGGACATCAACTGCTCTATGTCAAGCAAGAGTAATAACTCCTTTAAAAGAGCTGAACGAAATTCTGGCGCTCCATCAGTCTGGAGGGAGACCGGTGGGCCGTACCTTAGCACCCACTCAGTAAACAAGGCCATCGCACAGGTAGCGGCTGTGTGATCGGGAAGCGGGTAAGCCTCAGCCCATTTAGAAAAATAATCTGTGACAACCATCACACAACTATTTCCCCTAGGGGTTCTCCTAAATGGACCAATGATATCCAAAGCAATGCGGCTCCAGCGCACACCATGGATTTCCTTCTTCAACGGGGTTATACCTTTTCCACCCCTACTCTTACAAGAAGCGCAAACTTCACAGCCGCGTACCCAATCGGCGATATCCCTCTTCATCCGGGGCCAAACAAACTTTTGTCTTGCCGCCTGATAAGTTTTGAACTCGCCAAAGTGAGCTGCAAGCTTACTCCCGTGCAAAGTACGGAATAACTCCTTCCTCAGAGCTAGAGGTACCAGTACACGTGTATACACAACTCCGTTGTCGCTTTCCCAATCCATACACAGCAATTCTTTTTCCACTTTTAAAAATTCTATCTTACTCACATAGTAACAGAACTCTCCCCCCTCAGCCAACAAAGCTTTATTGTCTGGCTTCTGAGTAAGGCCCTGTACTATTGATTTGATTCTGGTGAGAACATCATCTTCTTCTTGCGCCACCTTCAGCCGATCACTCGCCAATGTTGAAAATATATGGTAGTCCACAGTCATTGTAGCTACTACGGCGTCATGTGCACCACAATCCAGACAATCTTCTCTGGGACATCTTCTCACCGGCAGCCGCGAAAGCGCGTCCGCATTTATGTGTTTGCGGCCCGGCCTATGAACAATCTGATCTTCCCGCAATCCATAATGCTGCAAAGTGGTTAACCACCTTGCTAGCATACCAGAAGGGTCTCTAAAGTTCATTAACCAGCGCAACGAAGCATGATCAGTTCTCAACATAAAGTCATGTTGCCCTATTATATAATGTTGAAACTTAGATAAATAAGTCAAAACAGCTAGCAACTCTCTTTTTGTAGCACAGTAATTTTGTTGCGCCTTAGTCAACGTATTACTGGCATAACTCAAAACCACCTCTCTCGAATTTTGCATCTGAGAGAGGACTCCAGACATACCGAATCCACTCGCGTCAGTATCCAGAATGATAGTTCCAGACGGCTGTGGGTAGCCTAATACAGGAGGAGATGTCAATAAATCTTTCAGGTCTGCAAAGGCCTTATGACAATTATCATCAAAGGTCACACGCCGATTATTCTTCAGCTCCGCGCCGGCTACCAATGCTTGAATAGGAGCGGCAACCTCTGAGAAATTGGGCATAAATTCTCTATAATATGAAGCGAAACCCAGAAACTGACGGACCTGCTTAATAGTAGTCGGAACCGGCCAAGAATGGACTTTCTCCAACTTATCCGGATCCGCGCGGACTCCATCTTGCGAAACAATTCTCCCCAAATACTTCACATTCAGTTTGAAAAATTCACATTTCTTCGGTTTAAGCTTCAACCCATAATCGGCTAGTCTCTGCAAGACTTTTTCCGTATTTAACAATGCTTCATCAAAACTGGAGCCAAAGATGATTACATCGTCCAAATAAACAAGACAGCATTTCCACCTCAATCCAGCCAACATTTGTTCCATCATACGCTCAAATGTGGCAGGCGCATTGCATAGTCCAAAACTCATAACCTTGAATTGGAACAGGCCCATAGTCGAGACAAAAGCCGTCTTCTCCTTACTAGCTTCGTCCATGGCAATTTGCCAGTAACCGCTCTCTAAATCCAAAGTTATAAACCATAAGTTACCACCCAATGCCTCAATGCTTTCATCTATTCTAGGGAGAGGGAAAGAATCCTTCTTTGTGACCGCATTGACTGGACGATAGTCAACACAAAACCTGTCAGTGCCGTCACTTTTCTTCACAATCACAACCGCAGATCCCCAGGGGCTATTACTAGGTTCTATAACACCTTTATCGAGCATGTCTTGAATCTGTTTCTCAGCAGCTTCTCGACGCGCGCGCGGCAGGCGTCTATACACACTTTTAATTGGCACAGCATCACCTGTGTCAACCACATGACGCACTTTGTTAGTGTGTCCCAGTGTTTCACCCGGCAACCTGAAGCAATGTTTATACTGCCAAAGCAGATTCCTTAGTCTAATTATGTCCTCCGCCTTAGACAAATCAGACCCTCTTACCAATTTCGCTAGTGGGCATTCATCCACTGGCGGCATTGGAACCTCCGGTTCCAACATCTCCACATCAACAATAGGAGAATTATCATTCAAGAAATCTTCTCCCCTTGCTGTCTGCAGTTCGATCAGTACGGGAGAGCTAGTGGGATTGCATACAGACAGCGTGCAATTATATCGGTCGCCAGCAACCAATAAACTCCCTGCAACATAACATCCCAACTCCGGCTCATCTGGTTCAAAGAACATGTCCTCATTCGGGGACATTGGGCCAATGCCACTACAAATAGTGGAGAAAGCGTCTATGAAAATACTCTCACAGTTGCTCCTTGTCATAGGCCCACTTTGCAATGCCCTGCACATTACCGATTGTTCACCTGCCTCGAGAGTGAATAAACCAGACCAGTCGGAATTACATTTATGGAGATAGATAAAATCCATCCCCAAGATACCAGCTTCTGCTCCAACCAAACCACTTACCACCAGGCAGTTGAGGGCATACCAAGCACCTCCCAACCCCAGCGCGAGTCGCACACACCCATGCGTCTTTAGATTATGACCAGTCCCAGCATAGCACGTCACTCCACATGGCATCAATGACGGCCTGACTGAGAGTTCATCATATACATGCCTTTTTACCAGCGTGCATTGTGCCCCCCAGTCAATAAGGAATTGACCAGTTACATTCACTAAAGTCACATCCGCATACATGCGCTCAGCCACAAGCGGACGATTGCGGTCTGAAACACAAATCTCAAAATCACGCAAGTCACACACCATCACTTTACTCACCACCCGGGCATCTTCCCCCCATTCAACTTTTAGAATTTGCCCAGGCATGCATACATACTCAGGATCTCCTTCATTCACTACCATCACTGAGCATGTGGCGCGCCCAATTGCGCCAATGCCGCTGCCCTCGTGCACTTCACCTCCAAGATCACCTTCTCCATGGGCGTCCCCAGGCTGATCTAGGGGCACAAGAACATCGGATCCAATTGGTTTACTAGCCCGATTTATCGACAATGCGGTGTGTATGCTGTTTGTCGCGATCTCCTGTTCACCGCCTAAGAAGATCCGACCTTGTTTAACAGCAGAGCCAACTGTTCCTTAATTGCCGCAGCCTGAGCTGTAAAGTCATCAAAAGACTTAACATGTGTTTTTTGTTTAACACAATCCGCCCACATGTGTCCTTCCTGCTGACAATAGTAGCATTTCCGAGGCATACCAGGTCTTCTCCTATAATTTCCTTCAGAAGAACCCTTTCTACCCCCCTCACCCGACTCGGCAGGTGGTGGTGGTGGTAAAGCCTCCAGTTGCGGTTTTGGCCTTTTCTGCCACGCCCGAAAAGCTTGAAACTCTGCCATTTCTCTATCATCCCACTCTCGCTCCGATTTGGTCACAGTAGTTACCGTTGACACACCCGCCTCGCTTTTAATCGAGTGTAAATGCGAAGACGTGTGTGAAACTCCACTGGTTCCAAATACATCCCTATATCTAGTAGCGGCTGCCGCAGCCGAAACTATATCGGTCGGCTCCTGCATTGCAACATATTGCGACATGCCTTTATCCACCAGCCCATCAAGAAATGTTTTCACCGCCATATCATGCAACGTGCCATCCCATTCACCGAAAGCATGTACTGCCTTCAAACTTAAGTTCTGGCTGAAAGCAGCCGGACTCTGCCCAGGATCTTGCCTGCATTCGAAAAATTCCCGCTTTCGCGTCTTATCAGACTTTTCAGCCTGATAATCATATTCGAGCATCTGTAGCAGCTGATCGACTGAAAAATCATCCGGCTCCAGCATCATAGCTTGCGGCAGCTGTTTACCTACTCCGGTTAGCAGTTGTATTTTATAAGTCTCATCATCCCAATTATTTGAACGTGCTATCATTACTGTGCGTCTTTGATAGTCACGCCAATCCTCCCGACCATCCCATTCAGGGAAGTTCACAGTTCTAGGGTTGCGAATTGGCTTAGTTGGTTTGAACTTAGGCATGCCAAATGCAGGTCCCTTACCTTCAGGTAAGTAACCCGCGGCTGGATCTATTGACCGCCTAACTCCACTCATATTGGCCGGCAATGATCGCCTTACCGCGCCCATAATTCCATAACCGACTGGACTAGGACTAGAAGGGCGCAAACCACGCGCAGCTTCTAAAGCACTCCTCCTGTCACCTTTAAACGCCCGCCCGCCAGTTGGTGCGTCCGGCATGACCGACGTATAATGTGGTGGATATGATGCTACATTATCTGGACTTCCTTTCCTTTGATCAAAGTCAGGTAAATCATTCATGATTCGGGTGTATGATTCATTAGTTATACCGCCCGGATTCTCATGAATAGGAGTGCTAACCTTTTCCACCTCGTCAGCAAAAGCAATACCCCTAGCCCTGTGCTGTGGGACTTGAAAGTCAAAGCGGCTATTCAATTCTTCCAAATTCACTCTCATACGCTCATTATTCTTACGTTCCCAAGCGCGCTTAGCCTCTAGTGAAGTCAATTTCTCACTTTGATCTTTCACTACAGATCTTAAACGAGCTTCTTCCTTTCTAGCCAAATTCAATTCCGATTCAGTATAAGCCGCTTTCTCCAGGGCCTCTTTCCCCTTCCTTGCAGACTCCAATACCGAATCATTCATCAAATTCAAAGTACTCATTTGCGTAGAGATGAGTTTATCCATCCTATCATAGGTCATGCGCCTATTCCTAGTACGGTCCTGAGTCCATTCGGATTGCAACTGACCAATATCCGCATGAACCACTGGAGTCATGGGAGGCAATTTACCATGCAAAAACTCATCCTCATCCGAGCCAATATCCACAATCTCCGGTTTTTTCTTTAACGCACTACGAGGAAGCTTTGACAACTTCCTTCTCATGGTCACTTTCAAATCGGGCGGTTGTACATGTTCATCGCCGCTACTTGAATTAGCTTCTATGCTCGCTTTCACCCGCACATTAGCATCAACATGGGGTTCCAGCGATCGATTGAAATTCAGTTTTGACTGGGCCAACTAATTTTCCAAGTTCTGAATAGTCTGATTCGTTTGCTGCAGAAATTCATCCACAGCCATCAGGTCATCCGGCGCTCCAGTGGAGAGCCGGACATCTTTCCCCTTGTCACCCATCGGCACTCCTCGTTAGAGGCTACCGACGGCTGACACAGGTCTCACCCGTTAGCGAGCAAAAATCCAAAAATGGTCACGGCACCAAATTGTAGTGTCCGATCGACGGCCTTAAGCGACTATGAGACTTAATCTATCGAATAAAGACAACGACAACAACAGGATCTATTGGACCTCGCCAGCTTCTCTCTTTATATACTTCTGTTCCTCACCCGGGCTGCTCTCACGAGAACAACAACAATACAATACGTCATATCGAATAATCAATACATAGGTGTGCATACACAATGGGTGTATAAGGAAGGAATAACAGTAAATATATGGAACAAGCAGTATCACACAGCAATAAAAAAGTTAAAATATAGACCACCGAAATACAACGACCTCTATCGGTCAAACCCACCACAACCGCGACCAGCGCGGCTACTCTAGACTTACTAGCGGGACTGGTACAACAGCCGCGTAGCCCCGGCTCTGGTTTAACAAATGTCAATCCAGAGCCGCGCACCACAATGATGCATTTGCTAATGACGTTGAGGCAGAGAAGTTGACAATCCCAGAGATTCGAAAGTAAAATGAATCCAGTGCCGCAGAAGCTATTCTATGTGACTGAAGTCTGATCTAGTTCTAGTAAATATCCATAATACTTATCATGAAATATATCCCATCGGTTGCATACCAACAATGCACAGACGTTGATAAACATAATTATACACATCATGCAAGAATTTGAAAAACATTATTCAACGACTGATTACTAAATAAACCTGGACTGATTACTAAATAGATCTATTTTTATAATCGGTAACATGCGGGAGAGTTTTTCTTATGGGATTCGATTCCGCGTTAATGGTCTTATTCGATTAAAGATCCATCAACACAATATGCATAAATGTAAGTTAATAATAATGACTTGATAGAATTGTTGGTTCGCATGGGCGCTGCGCTTGGATCGTATTTATGCTATCCATCTAGTCAGGTCCTACCAGTTCTGAAGCATTGTATAATTACTGAGTAATAAATCACAAGATGACATGGATTAAATGACATTATATATTGCCAGACTCTGAAGATTTCCTGACTGCATATTCGTGATGTAAGCTAGAATGGGTCTTCTCATCAGTCAGTGCTGATGGGTATGAAATATTAGATTTGACCGACCGTCGTTGAGGAAATTATGGTTACTATAATCCTCTCGGTTCAACGATCTCCTTTAGTGTCATATTCTAGACCGAGCATACACCAGTACTGGCATAACGTCTTGGGCCCCATCAAAGTTAGAAAGAAACCCAGACCAAAAGGAGTATCTATGGGTCTCAATATGAAGCTGAATATCTTCTTTAAGATTGTTTTATCTGCACTAAAACAAACCAGCCCATGGATACTGCTGGTCTTCCCCTGGTGCCTGCATAGGGAAGGAAGTGAAATTATAGTCACACTAACATGGCCTGATCTGAGATGTCCTTTCTCGGTAAACATGAAAAAAATCTCAGAATATCTTTTGAATCTAAAATATAAGATCCCTTTGTTTAGTCGAGACCTAACACTTGCTGCCTTACTATAGTTACTTCTCATCCATCAGACCCCTATATGATTCATTGACTGTAACAGTCATGGGTTCTTTATTCAACCCCGAATCATTTTCCGTGTAGGAAACGATACTTGCTGATACCAATACTGAAATGTATACAATTACACTGACGGTTCCCGAGTGTGCAGGTCAAGCTGACCAAATTGGATCAACTTTAATGTAGGGAGCTATAGGTGTTCCTAATGCAATTGTGGTACAACCGGTCTGGGATGTAGTTGACAGATGAGCATGCCATGGGGGAGAATGGGACATCAATAGCTAATGGATTTTAGTAATGGGGATCTATCACAGGTGACCAAGTGTTGGGTTAAGCTAGCCTATTAGTATTGTACCTAATTACTGGTTTCAATCCATGGAAATTAGGCTATTTGCATTAGAGTAGAGGATGGGGAACTTGTTGTTTTACTGTAAACAAGGCTAGGATTAATAAGCAGCAAAAGCTGTTACGCTACACAAAGAGGTAAAATTGGCTACGCATGGAACCAAACAAAGCATAATTAATAATCCCTGCACGGCATATTTTGAACAGAACCATATGATATCTTGTGTCTGCAATTACATGGAACAAGATGAGATTCGATGAAGGTGGCTCCAGGCTAAGACTCCAGGCTAATGACAAAAGTTTGCATGTATAACCATGTTCTTCACAGGAATACACAAAAGCTGCCATTAATTCAATTTCCCATACGGCAAGACCGAAGAACGGGTTTTTCGCTCCGATTGAGAAAGTTTGGTATATCATTTTATGACATGGCTCTCATTTCAATCTTCAACTTAACTTATATTTTTTTGACTAAATTGTCGTCATAATTTCTTTATAAAGCCAAGTGGGATATTTAATGGACCTTACTGAATTGTTAAACGGCAATCGACAGTGAAGCCAGGACTATTCGTTTTATGTCGAGAAACATGCAAGGATTCAATGTTTATAACGTTTAGATCCGCTTGAAGATCAATGGGTGTTCTTTGATTAAATGGAGATTTCGTGTAGTCTAATTAGCATGAACGAGCTGCGTGTCTTCTGTCATTTTCATGTCTTCAGTCATGTCCAGATTTTATGTGCTTACGGTTGAACTAACTCTAAATGGGCCAAAATTAGTTTCTTTCTATGTGGGTCTATAGTTCAAATAATATATTATCTCAAAGCATAAGCGGCTTGATATTGTATTGATTTCAAAAGGTAAAAGAATTAATTCCTTATTTTATTCATCGCTTATTGTCACTTAATTCATGTATGATATCGTTTTATTTTGGTCAGCTTGCTCTACAATGATTTGCATAACGGTTCCTTTCATGGTAAAACGATATCAATATTCAAATTTAATATTGTAAAGCTCCATACATCGCTGAATAGTTCTAAACTATTTTGCTTTTCTTTTCGTTCAGTTTGTGCGATACCATGTGCTGAAGTATCCCGTATACCCCAGTGGCCTGAAGCCGAAACTGCAGTACCGGTTTAAGACCTTGGCGAAGGAGTGGCTTACGGTCAAACAAGACTCTGGGGACGACCCAATGCTAGTCAACGGAGAAGCCACGGTCGAAGGTCATGAGTTGGAATCGTCTAACGGTGTGGTGTACCACATTGACACCGTTCTCAAATGTCCATGCGTAGAGAGCATTAATGATATTATATAACTTCAGATCATTCACTAAGCTTTTCTATACGCGAACTGCACAAAAGCAAACCTACCTCCATAAGAGGAATATTGAGGGTTAAAAAGGCTTCATAGGCGAGCTAGCCTTGGGACACGATTATCTTTAACGGTATGTCCGATTGTTCCGACACCACGATCTGAAATACGAATATGTTGCTATCGTGTAATTCATAGGGAATTTATTCCACAGAGAAACAGGTGATGGTGTTCGGATGCAGTTCCTGAAATATATTTGATTTTGGTCTGTAGAAGAAATGGAATTATTCAATACAGTGATTTTGTCGCACTAACGCGCCGCTTGCCCATAGGGAACATGGGAATATTCCTAATGGGCGTTCTCATAGGAAAATAGATTCCACACTACGGTCTGTCACTCACACCTGTTCCATTATTTCCAGTTCTTATGTTAAGCCCCGCCATGTCCCAATATAAAGCAAACGATGCTTTTCAAATAACCTGGTTACGTCTATATTCTTTTTTATCAACTGCATATTTCATTTTATTTTCTTGTATCTCTTTCTTTCCTAAAATAGGAATAATATTAGACCTTCAACCATCATATATTATAATCATCTGAGCTGACTATTGTTTATGTATGCCTTCACGTCAAGTAAACATGAATTATTTAATTAAATAATATATGTATGAGTGTAGCAATGCGACAGAAATAAACTAAAACACCCTTGGATATTGTGCATGAATGATTAATTGTGTATATCAAGAAATAAATTTGGAAATTTGATATTTATGATAAAACTGGTTATAACCGCGAGTATTTTTTTCAAGATCGATTATCCTGCGGTTCCTGAAGATTAAAATCAACTTTCAAAGTGCAATGATCCTTGTAGCTAGAATATCTCCGTTGATGGAAACGAGTCAATTACTGCAAGTAGATCTAGGCGCCGTCAATGACATTCTAAAGTGTACACGTGTATCTCGTAAAATACTTAAGTTCATCTAAAAGCCTATTGTTTCCTACCGATTATCTTATCCATATTTATTCATAAGTCTATCTTATTATTAAAGGGCCCAAACATACACCTTACACTTTTTCGATAATATAGGGCGCCATATGTATAATAACTGTATCTCGTCCGATGACTCTTTGATTAGGCCTACCTGCACATCGTTTCATTCTCTTTATGCATGTCCACAAACCTAGATGTCACAGAAAAACAAAAACAGTATAGGTTTCTCTTTATAATCATGTCCACATACAAGTTTTCTCTTTATACTTATGTCCACAAACGTAGGTGCTATAGAAGAAACTATATCAGTAGCAGGATTTACAAAAACACTGGACTCCTGTTTTAGACCTCGTGTAGAGTCTAAGCCCAAAAATGAGAGTGTCCCTTCAAACGGAGGGAAAGCCTCTCGCCTCAAACCGCAGGCGGCTATTATAATTCCAGTAAGACCGCAAGATCATTCTTATCTGATCTGAGGGTTTGGGCCTAGACTGTAGAAAACTCGGGATCCTCTCCTCGGATTCCCCCTTTGAAACCTCTTCTCACCAGTGACACTTTCTTCAGGTCGGTATAATATAGAACTTGTTATTTAGAATGATTCTAATACACAAGCTAGTCATTCCCATATATCCATTTCAACACCTCCTTTCAAATATCTTTCAACAGAAAAATCGTCCGAATAAGCAATGGTATGTACACACAAAATACCAAGTTTCCAAATGCTGAGCGTACACTGAAGATATCTCACTGGGCAAAAGCATGGTGGACATCTCCTTCGATGATCACATCTGAAACCACTTGAGCACATTCTATATCGAGTCTGCTCCGCATGGAATATCGCGTTCATGCTGGATTGCGCTCTCATCTCCGACCTATTCTACATATGCCCGTGAACCGCACATGCCTGCACAAAGTTGCTATCAGTGAAAACCTCTCAACGTGCAGAAGAGAATGTTCTCCTGCCTTCACCACCAGGTAAGTATATACTTCAAAAGATGCCATACACATGCACTGACGATCAAAGGATATTGTATGTTGCGTGTATATATATAGCTGTTTTATCAGGCGGCAATTTGAAGATTCAATAAACCAGGGAATTCTTTTCCTCTATGAATGATGGGCCTGCATAGAGGCATAATCTTCATCAATCAGTAGCCAGAAGGAAATATATAAGTAAGGTATAATCTATATAGATGATAGCGGGGGCGGAGGTTAGTATAAAAGATGACAGGGTCTACTTTGTCTGCCTTTCTAGATGAAAATTACTTGCAATTATTGAGATATAGAATCATTTCTACAACAAATAACTATATATTATATATAGTATGTATGCAATATAATATGTATACGGTACACCAAGTTCGAATCAATAGGCACCTCTGTTTTCTTGTTTATGAATTTCTTATATTTTCATGAAATCGTCGAACGCAGTCGAGAGAGATACTATAAAAAATGAGAAACTTAAGTCATAATTATGCAATGAATATTTCGCAGATGCCATCGATCATCCCAAAGGCTGTTGACCCAGTATTATAACGATATTGAAAAGATTATGGGGTAGTAACATTAATCTCACTTTAAAAAATAGAATGTTTGCCAAATTTAGATACTCCGCCTCTATAAGGAGCAGTCTCTGCTTTAGTTCATGTTCCATGCTGCAAATTGCAGTCTCCAATCTTGGTGTGACATACATGATAAACGGCGTTGCCACTCTTCCCTGACCACATCTCATATATTTCTAGGACCCATGTCTAAGGCATCAGCCTCAACACGACAATAACTCAGTAGAGATTTATGAAGCAAAACTCACATTGTATAAATCAGGACCTTTCTTCTTTTCCCATCCAGAGTCTTTTGTCCATTAAGGTGTCAGAAACATCTCTGGAAAAATTGTCAGGGAATTCAGAACGTACGCTATACTATGTACTATCACGCGATCCTTCAAGACACGAAATGATATGAACAGATCATGCCATACATAATTTCCCAAGGATCTCGCTTAGAATCAGCACCGGAACACTGTCTATTCAGAGAAAGATAGGGTGGAATTCGCATTGAAATACCCTTCAAGGCGCTTTTTCGATGCTGACATGCTTGATTGATATAGTTTCAGAGATCCCATTTGTCTAAGTTATTGACACATCAAGGGAAGTCTCATTATTCTGTAGTCGGCTACAAGATAACCGTTATTGTTATCATCATTATTATGTTACAATATCGATTTCTTTTATAAAAGCACACCGCCAGTTATTTCTTCTTTGGGTATATGGTTCAAATCGAAAGATTATTTTGCATTTTGATCTGGACTGCCGTATGATTTACATTGTGTACATGAATGGGGGGTTATGAAACAAGCAATTTCTTTCCACGGTGTATGAATGCTCTGAAATCAAAGCTGCGACGAGGAGTGGGAATTCAAGAAATGTGAGATCAATTAAACGGAAGAAACGAACTTCGAAGGATGGAAATGGAAATTGTTGTGACATCTGAAAGGGAGGCCCAAAGGGGGTATCGTGTCATTCAATATTACACAGGAATACCGACAGTATAATTGATTCAAGTGTTACTTTGGCAGAATGTGTATTATCTAGTGTAATAAATGCAATAAAATGATCTATCTGTATCAGTATTAAATCACGTTTAATAATACTTAATTAATTAATAATACACGTCTAATTAATGACTAGTTTAATGTACATACATCACATCATGATTCTGAAGCCAATTATTCTTCAGAAATTAAAATGATTTCTTTGACAATTTCAATTCAGGGCGTCGATTTTGCTCTCTATTTCATTACCTTCCGATGTTTAAACAGACATCTATTCAGACACATTTCAATCGAATGACTACTAAAATTCTATATCGATGTTTCAGAAATACGTTTAAAAGGACTGCATATATATGTATTTCTTTTTGCCCAGTTCATAGTAAGTCACGTTGTCCCAAAAATTCGTTTTTATTTTTCCAAATATTATGGAGAGCTAGACCTCATGCTGGCGTTGCTATACCTCCCGTCTTTTGAATTAAGCAAGACTCCCTGTCTTCTGCCTTCCCTTTGAAAGGAACCTTCGCACGAGAAAGTACACTTGATGGGCAAAGAGTATACGTTCATAAACATGATCAACTTTATTGAATACAGACAAGAAGCTGGAATGGAGGCCAAGTAAATTGTTTGCGCGTTGCCTCTGCTCGTCAGATTAATTGCGGATGATCAGGAGCTGGGAGGTCTGGATTTTCTTCTCATCAGGTCTCATGCACGAGCCTAATGAGGCCCAGTTTGACAGGAAACATACTATATATCTGAGCTCTACCTCCAGGGACGTCGGTCCTCTGTAGTGACGAAGCACATACTCGTCTCTTTCCCATCCTCCAGTATGAACCACACTTCAAGTAGATTTCCTTTGAAAGCTGAGCATTTCATAAAATGAAATAGACTCTACATATATTTGCCAACATGCCTCGAGGGGCTGCCGCATTCTAGCAAGCAAATAAATGCTGCGTCTTCATTTTGAAGGTTGGAATTAAATAGGGACGACCTACTTCGTGCAGGAATGACGATGAATGAGTATATAGTTTCCTTTCGCCTGCCTCACTGCTTCAAGGAAATAACCCCATAGCTTATGAATTGGTAGCATTCTATTTAACTGTGAAAAGAGATAATTAATTGGCTTGCTCGTTTGGTAAGATAGTAAGCATAAACCTGATTTGATATTCACTATAGAAAACTGATATATAATAAATTGTCTTCTTCTTGATTTATATTACTGTATATGTTTCGCCGAATAAAAGGTCCATAATAATACTAATTATAATCATTAGGATTTATAATGAGTGGCTTATTCCACAATTGGAGCGTGTTTTATTGGCACAAATTTAGCAACCAACTAATGCAACAAGATATGCCGTGAAATGTTGTCTAGAATGAATTTTGTCCATATTGAAATATATAATAACTGTTTTATCAAAAGGTGTATTATATTATTGAAATTCTGTCAGCGTAATTCTGTCTCTGCATATAATTATTCTTTGTCGGTTTAAAAAGATGTCTTTCAACTTTTACTTCTGTCTCTCTACAATATGACAGAAGAATATATATATAGTTAACACTTCGCGTCCTATAAACCATTGCTTAATTTTCATCACAGATTTCATTCGTGATGAATAAAATATCGTAACCGCATTCCAAAAGTTAATGCTATCATGTTGAATCCTCCTCAACGATGGAAGAGGCCAACTGAGATGCATGACGTGTCCCTGCATGTGAACATTTTCGCTGACACACATAATATTATCGTTAATCCTTATTCATGGGCGAATACATACCTTACACAAAATTGCCTGCCGTTCCTTTGATCATTATTGTTGAAGGCCAAAAAAGGCAGACAAGCATAATTGATTGAGTGATTCAAGATTTCTCTTGGGAAATAAGATGGCGCTCAGAAACTGAAAGGAACTTAAAGTGCTTTGTTAATTGTAGCACCAACTCGGGCAAAAACCTGTGGTCAGAATTGATGTACGTATACAATTGGCTCATTAGATTGAGGAATGGCACCTCTTGCCTACACTCGCTCTCAGCCACTTTCAAATTATGAATGGATGAATAATGTAAATCCATAGAATATGTTCTTGTTTTATGCACTTGCAATTGTCTTATCCAATGACATCTGAGACCATAGCTATCTGTGGAAAGTATTGAGTTCAATGGTGTCTGGCTATCTGGTAACAAAATAAAAAGGGCCCGATTTATTAGTAGAGAGATCGACTGGAAAACCGATCTATTCCATAAATTCTAGAGGAACAAATGCAAGACTGGGATATACCGACGTTACCGCCGGATGTTAAAGATGCATTACCAGCTGTGGAAGATCCTGAAATAAAATGACTATCCTTGAGATAAACACCCTAAACCTATCATATGTCCTGGACAAACGATTTAAATGAAGAAAAACTGATTAAAACTAACAAATTCGGTATCGGTTTTTGCTCTGCTTACCACTGCATCAGTGGCCTGTAAGTGCCCATTCAAGACAAGAGGGGTAGTGGGAAACCCTTAGTCATATATATGTGTGTGTGCGCAGGGTCTATTTTTATATAGTTTGGCTCCAAAGAAGCAATGTTTATAAAGATAGGCTTTACAGTTCCTAATAGGCAATCAAGGTATTGGTCACATTCAGAAACAAACAAACATACCCATAAGTTGGGTTTATGCTTCATTGACTGAGCAATGAATCACCAGTAGGGACATAATTATAGGCATATATAAATGACTATGGTCTGGCGATTGGCACTTAAAATTCAATCAATAAGTCCAATACTTAACTAGACACTATAAGGGCCTGTTGTATAAGCTAAGGAGAGCCATATTCCTATGGCAATAACTTCCTACAATAAAAATCAACAAGAGATAAATAAAGCTACTAGGGGCCCAGGCTAAAGTAGCTTCTCCAGGTGGGAAAATCGCCCTACCTGAGGTTAAGCCTCTAGCTTGTCTAGCCTAATATTATGAAATATGGCCTTATGAACCCTACATGATTCCAATATAATATTTCCAATTCCATAATTAAAGTACAAATCATTTCATTACATTATACAACAGGCCCTGCTGGAACAACAAAACTAACAAATATATCTGTTTGAAATGTGGAATGGAATTCCACAAAACGTCACCCTATGCTAATGAGGCCAACTGATATCATTACCATTATATTGCACCCTCATATCCAATATATGACGTATGCTAACAAGAGGGAAATCCCTCTGAAATATCTGGTTGAGAGACCATCCAATGTCCTTCCAATCGGTGCGCACCAAATGAATAATGGGCCACTTCTTTGGCTAATTACATGCTTTTAATGGGCTCGGAATTCTTAGATATTCAGGGACATGTTTGGGTTTGTCTTATACTTGGTGTATGTGGCAAAAGGAAAAAATGCGCAGATTTGCGCATGCATAGCTGGTAATGCATTTTTAAAATGGCGTAGTGTATATATGCAAGGCCATTATGATTGATGTCTTCAGTTCTTGCATTTTCATAATTCATCAATTTTATCATCCTAATCACGATGTTTTAAAGCTTGTTTAATAATGACCATTCTTTAATTAACGGAAATATTCCCATCACCATGAGCAAAATAGCATAAATATATGTATGCACAAATGGAGGGATGTAAATAAATCCCGTCAATTAGACACTGGGAACATATCCTTTGTTCTCCTTTGAGACCATTCACGTTTTAAGTATAGAAACCATGAAGCAGTTTCAAAAAGCTCCATAAAAATAGTAAACCGATCCAGAAATATTACTTTGAGACCATTCCAGACCATTTACTCCCGTGTCTGAGGACCCCACAATACTCCTATCCTCCGGGGGACGAATTATTGTCAAGATCTCTTCGCCAGCCAACGGATGACTTTTTATGGTCGGGCGCGGGAATATCAGCAACCGATGGTTAGCGGTGGGAAACTCATTTCCAATTTTGTGCGGTGGGTCCGCGGTCTCGCAGGGGATAGCGTGGTTTTTAGAGAGGACACGAGACTGGGTGCTGCCACCTGTGGACGTTCCTGTGAGATTGGATCCAGGTGGGGGCTCCAGATCTGGCGGGGATCTACTGTAGATTATGGCCTATCTCTGTCTACGCGTCCACAATCATGGTCCTAGGAAGGGAAGCGTATGTATGTGTATGATCCTCGTGTAAGTAGTATAGAAGATAAGGAGTTTTATGAAGGGTATGTTAGCGAATATGTCCTTATCTAATGTTGTGCACCATTTCGTGAAAAAGTCCTGCAACTTCAATCGAAAAAGTCTTCGTGTTTTTTCTTCGTGAGTTTTTAAGTCAAACACTAACTAACTTTCTGATATACCTGTATGTTATTTCAGAGCACACATATGTTTCTACGGCAGCGCATGCACCTTTATTCAACAAACCAGCTGCCACTTAGTTTTTATCAACTCAGATGTTTTATATTCGGCGAAATCACGCTCGGTGATAAGATGCCTTTCCGATTGAATCGTACGACCTTAATATTTCTAGGTTCACTAGCTAGTATACTGTACATGTTGCTGCTGAGATTGTTGTCGGTATCCTCATTATGATACGAATATCGATCTCGATAATGTATTTTGATAGAAGGGAACATAATGGTTTGATATAATCTACGCCAGAGAAGGTACAACAATAAACCTCAAGATGCATTGTATAGCTGGTGGCTGTGCATAGTGAGTTGAATATACAATGTATGAATAGGGTTCTAATGATCGATATCTATCAATACGTTCCCTAATATAGAAGATGTGAGTAGTTATTAATATCAGAATTCTATCGAGCAATTCCACAAGGAATAATATATTGCGTATTGGGAACAGTCAATAACTACAGTGTCTACTAAAGATGAAATACCCCATTCTTGGAAATGTATTAGGCCATTCGGGAGGGTATCCGAGTAGGTTATTATGTACATGTTAAAGTTTATCGCACTATTCATTCCGCTATGTGGGAAGCAGAATAAAACAAATTAACGACTCCCTCGAGGAAATCGAAGCAGGGTATTCAGCTGATATAAAAGTACATCCATCCCGGCGAGGAGCTTGATTGAAAGATAATCCTCTTTGGAACATATTTCGGGCGGGGGCAATCAGTAAGAGAAGAATTAGTAGCTTATATTGCGATGTAAAGAACAAAGAATCCCGACCCTGAAACATCAGTTTCCTTCTGAGACAGAGATCGATCCCTTGGGGTCTGCATGTTTGTGTGGGTTGCATTCGGGAGTGTATAGGTATTGATGACAGTACTTCACATGGGAAACATGCTTATATCCATTGGCACCTGCCAGCGGGTCCCCTCTTCTCTCCTCAGAGTCTGATTATACCCCCTAAAAAGAATGAGCATTGCCAACGGGTATTGAATAATTCTCCGTCCCCCCACCGTCCGCCCCATCTCTTGGAAATAATTGAAATGGCTAAGCATCCGTCTGTGGAGGATCTATCATTCATAGTATTTCCAAAGCCCCCTCCTTTCTCTACTGGAATATTTACCAGGGCAGTTTGAATCGTTTGGATTGGGCAAGTTGATAGCATTGATTCCCATTTCAATTAGTGTTTTCTTTATTAGGATATTAATGCCAGCCGATATGGGGACCCCGGGAGAATTCGCCTAATCAGTGCATCTAGATAATATGTCACCTCTAAATGATTAATCCTTCCCTTCTTGGCCCCAAATCCTTCATGATCGAAAACCATTTTAATCAAGTTAAATGGCGAAATCCTCTTCCCCGGTTCTTTGATCAATGAGAGAGAATGGATCCTATTGGCATCGATCCCTTGCTGGTACTATATATATGAAGTGGAAGGGCTTATTCTGATGACCGGCCATGCTTCGTGTAGCCCTCATTGGAAGTCGATGGGCTGGTATTTATCTATGGAATTCACACTCAGCGCCTCTCTATTCGTTTAGGAGTCTGGATAGTTAGTGGAGAGGGTGTGACAAGGCATAACTTTGTATGCACGATCTCTCTCTGTGTGAACGCTTTTACAATCGCTACCACTAAGGCCAGACTTATGCCAGATCATCCGCAACTATAGATAATCCACGAGGGAAATTATCAACCGCTGAATAACCCAACCGTAAGTCGCTAGAGCGCAGGTCTCTCAGGAGTCTGAGACCACCGACGTCACATGGGACGACGTCGGAATGAGAGTGTCTAATGTTGCCATGGATACCAGCTATCAAAGACTGGATACCGTTATTGAGGAGTGACAGGTCAGTGTGTGTTGACTAGAAATCAAGAATAAACTTTATAGATTGCTTCTCGATGGAATTTGACACCGCAGATGAGTCTCTTTCTCCTAGCATGGACGCCCAATCGATCAATGACGTTGGAATCACCATGGCTGCCCCTCCAAGTTGAAGATCCTAACTGAGGATACGATGGGTGCGGTTTGCTATCATTGTGAAAACTGTATGCACTGGGAATTCATGCGATAAACAGATGCAATCCCTGGTAATACGGTACTTCTAAAGAAATAGCGAGTATTACTTTCGACATTATGAGTTTAATGCCACTGAGAAGATGGTCAGGCTATAATTATAATTATGCCAATAAACCGACACATTGCTTGATATGAATAGGTTCATAGGTTCTAAATGCTTTATATCTTGACCTGGGTTTCCATAAGAAAAAGGCTCATTGCAATCGAGCCCCTAGTGATTAGGATAAATGCGACCTTAGATTATAGTATGAAGTTTCATTCTAAAAGGGATTAAGAATTTTTGTATACGAGTAGACGACGTGAACAATAACAAAAACATCGTGGAAAAACATAGGACTTGTATTTTTTATTATAAAAAAGATCGTTCCTTAATGACTATACTTTCACTTGTCAAATGTCACTCCATGCAATTCTATTGAGAATTAGAAAAATGGATTCCATGGTCTAAGGAAATGAAAAAAGAGGCGGATGAGCGAGCAATGAACTCCACATAACAGAGTGGGGAGTTGGTGGAAATCATACTGGGAGACCACCAATTGAAGCAGAGAAATATGAGAGTAGAATACCAAACCACTTCACTCAGAACCTCAGAACCTGAGCGGCATAAGAAGACTGGGCCTTCCTCTTTATGCTTGGTTGTAAACTTGGTCTAAATGTGACTTTCGATGATTCAGAAATGACAATTCTAGAGTCAGAGGGATATGATTTGTCAGGCATGGGCTCAATGTTCAATATAAATCGTACATAGCCTAAATAATCCTTCGTGTATCTGGAAGGACTATATTTAAGACTATGGACATAGGAACTATATATATTCGTTGTAGGAAATCAAATGTGTGTATATTCATTCTCAAAGCCTTATGCCACACACTGCAGATTGTGATATAGTTCTTTGTGGAATCGCCTCTGCGAAACCAAGCATATCCTTTATTTATCAGAATTGATTCCACATCTGCAGAAATCGCCACAGCTTTCTATTTCGCCCATTTTGGATCATGTATGCACCCCAGACAATTGTCAAGGGTACCATCAAAAGTTTATCTACAGCTACGAGGATCATATATAAGCCTCCATTTGGAACTAGTCATGCATTGACGGACACTTCAATCATTCTTGATTATTGGTAATACCTTTCTATTGAGATTCACCATATGGTGCCCAATATAGAGAGATAAATCCTCGGATGCTCGAGTCTACTGACTGATACGCTGGTAAATCAAATTTGATATTTCTGATAATCTACTGTCTGACATGATTTATACGTGCTTCTTCTGTACATTATAGCCATGCACTTTGTATAAATTGCATTCTTTCACTACACAAACTAATCGCTAGGAATTAAAACTAATTTCCTTAGTGTGCACGATAATTAGATCATCCTTATTCTTGGTTTTCTTCCGTTGAAATGCACTCAGAGAGCATGTGATAATCGGCTCGACAATAATGACATTTCTCGATAAGTGCTGGGATTTAGGTCTAAAACTGGCGCATTTCTCGGTTTCTGTGCTGGCACCCGAAGACCGAGGCCTTATAAGGTCCCTGCGGATTTAGAAAATCAGTAGCATCGCGCACGCTGTATAGGAAAGGGTGGTAATTTTAAAAGTAGGCGGCATTTTATTTCCAAAAGCTACCCATTTTCCTTGAGCGATCGATTGGAGTGCCTTGTGGGCAATGAGATCTGCAGATTATCTGTAGGGCGTACGCACTCCGTAAAGATTCACCCTAAAACCTACTCTAAAATAACCTGTGGATATTCTTTCCAGCCCACCAAGCCAAATCCACTTGCCGATTTTAAAAGAAGGAAGTCAGATTTCACCTTTAGCCGCTTTTATAATTCATCTTCAATGCCAGAGAAAACTTTTGAACCAGACATGTTGCAGGGAGCCACGTATTTGCTCGGATTGAGACGGGATTTTGTACTTCTAAGTGTATTGATTAGTTGGGGGAAAAGATGAATACGTTAACTCTAACCCGCTAAGGCTGGGGTACATTCAGCATACCACTACCCATCCGTTTTAACCTGAATTTGATTGGATCTCTTCCCATTGTCGACTTCGCGATTAATTCCCCTCACTCGAGCGGAAGGAAATGGGGGCGTTGACCCTACTAGGCTTCTGACCTTGGCGAGATTGGTAACAATAGTTACCGTCTACCCTCTTTTACCGACACAAAACTCAATGTGTGTCGAAACATGGTTTTCAATATAACTGGCTCGATAAAAACAAGGCCACAATAAAAAAAAATGCAACCTGACCCCCAAGTCATAAACGATTCAGGGGACAGAGCAAAATAATCCCCGATTTAAATGGTTTTATCCCTGTGGTTTCTCACTGCCAAAGGGTCCCATAATATATGGAGAGAAATGACTAATATGAATTGGCCTTGAAGGAAATAATGCATGGTCATAAATCACAAACTTTCGGAGCCCGTGGGCCCAAAATTGTGCATTGAATTCGCGCGTCGCATCCCGGAAGGAAAACAATCGCGACGAGCTCATTAATCTTCGCTGAGAAGGCGACAAGTAACGCGATCACGATGCAGTTAAGCATCGGCGATAACTGTCTGGGCAGAGGGAGCCCTGTTCCCATTAAATAGTTCATGTTGCATTCTATGCACATGGAGCTGACCACATTAAAATCAACTTTTTATTGAATGATGCCGGCCTATGCCCATATCAGCAGCGAATAGCTGGGTTGAGTTGCGAACTGAGACTACTAGAGGGTTGCATGGAAAGCGGGTAACATAAATGTTTTATTACCCGCAACAAGAGGTCAGTATTGATTCTAGATTGCCGGGGTGTATTTTCCGGATGCAAGATTAATCTGTGACATTAAATACTGTACCAGGAAACAACTGGTTCCAGGGCAATGCTGCACCATACCTCCTAATAGTGGTATGCCAATTTGATTGCGACCCATATCATCTATTTTTTAAATATACTAGGCAATCAAATTTGAACTTGATAGCACCTAGATACATTACATTTTGTTAATCTCAGAGATGGACAGCAGTCAACGTCTCCTGAAACTATGATGTATTAATTAAAAATATTAATTAAAATACTTCTGAAGGGTCCAGAAAGAATCGGATGAGAAAATATTGTACGATATTTGGAACCTTGCACATCAGAACTTACATGTCACTGCACAGAACAACATTTGCAAATTCCACCACTGGATCCCTAATAACGACTGCCCCTGTCCTTTGAGGTTCAAGTGTTCCCTTTGTAAGGAGATAAGTTGCATTTGAAGGCACTTAGAACGTAATGAGCTGTATTGCTGCTAACATTTAGTGCGTTGATATGATTAAAGATAATTATAATAGATTAGACCCTTGATTTAAGACAGAAATACTTATTAGGTCATATTACACTGGTTCATGTTTAGTTCTCTTTTAGAGAGGAGCAATTATTTTCATGCAAAGACTTTCTGCATGTAATATAGGTTAGCCATGCATTATGACGGGAACGACGTGCATACACTATCGACAGTCTCCCGAAGAAAACAACCATTCTTTCCAGCCCAGAATGAAAAGTATATTTTTCTTCTCTTGCCATCATGATATATTCCATCTCTGTGGTATAAGGGAGGAGTACTAGTTGTTTTGATAGAATGGCGTGTTTGATATGGAGATGGCGTGTGTGAGCACCCCTCCAACCAAAAAAAAAGAGGACTAAACGTTCCAGCAATGACTCCCCCAAGGCAATGTGTTGAATATACCTATTGTTCACACAACTGTGTTGATCATAGCGATAGATAACCACAAAAGGCACTTCGGACCTCCCTTACCGCTCACTATTTACATACTCACATACCCGTCTCATCCTATTTACAAGCGGAAGTGGAGAGAGTGATTTTCAGCTTGCAGAACCAATCACACTCCATCGCTCTCTGATTGAACTCAGTCGATTTCACTAAATCGAATGCTGGGATCTTCACTGCCAAATTGTTCCGATATGCACCGTTTGGTTGACCAGTTCGTTTAAAATCGACTCGGGTAATAAAAATGATGGCTCTACAGTCAGAGGTCAAAGGGTGAGGCTCTACTGGAAGTGTCAATACCACTCTGGCACAGTAATTTTCAAGACATCACTTTCCACGTCTGGATGTGTCAGGCCTAAAATGGCCCCACTCAGAGCCAGTGGAGTTTGAAATGATTGACGTCGGCACGACCGCAGCAAATCCAGGTATAAAACTATATCGGCTGTTGAGGATTTCACTTCTGTCATAGAGACATTCGTCACCACTCTGTGCCAAGTCTCTGAATAGCAAAGATGTAGAGCAGAAAGTCTGTTGGAGAGTCAATGCGTGCCACCCAGGCAATACAACAATGAAGGGTGACTGGGAAGGGAAGTGTCAATGGGTGGAAGAGATGGAAGAAGAGAGGGACAGGAGGTATCATATAGAGTTGATAGTATATATTGGGATGGAATGGGCAGTCAAAAAGGGAAGGTTATGAAAGTGGCCTTGGAAACGAGAAGTGCAAGAACAGCAAGACAACGAAGGAAATGCTATCAAACAAAGTTCACTTAAGCAGACATTAGAGATGCGACAAAATGAAAGTTGGAATGATAATGAAAAGGGTATTTTTAAGTTGGATACATGTGTTTTAATTAAGACATGACAAGCTATAAAGCTAAAAGAACCATTATAGATGCCTTTAACTCTGTCTACTGAAATAAAGAATTCAATATAGTCGTAGATAAGTGTGGTAGTGAGGCAATCGCGCGATGCTCGCACCCACAGATCCCACTGCTCTATGCGCAAGCACCTTATAACCGGCTCTTCCTCAGCCTCAGCCTCCAACTACAACAGCATCAGCAGTAGTAGCAGCAGCAGACTCAGATGGATGGTATGGAGACTTGTGGGGACGGACGGCTGGTGGAGGAACTACTTGGTCACATCCAGCCACACAGACCAGTCAGCCAACGGTAAGCCGGGAATGGATAGATAGAGAAGTGTGTGCTGTATGAGCGTTTACACAGTTCAGTCCTCGCTGTCTTGGAGTCTCTTCCTATATGTGCCACAGCCCCTGGAGGGACCTCTACTAATGGAAAACACCCCCATCGGACTTCTACTTGGATCTTGATCTTTATTTCTCGTCCTCCATCTGGAGCAATCGGCACTGGAGCAATTTGTCCTAGCCCTGATATGGCTGACCTGGCCTAAGTGGGGGTAGCAGGCGCGCGGGGTGAACTGTACAAATTGTCAGCTAATGCCTAGTAATTAGAGTTCTCACTCCCGGAGATTAGATCTTTAAACCTGGATTTAACAGCTACTGTGGTGGCTAAACCATCTGGAATGACATTTCAACAGGGATCTTTTCATGATACTAAGGAGCTGGAGGAGGTGAGGGTAGGGATGCTCATCGGATCTTACTCTTTGACACTCTTGGAGGTGACGGCGGCAAAGGCGGTTCACATGAGGTAACAACCCCCTCCACGTGTGGTACACAAACTTGGACATATTCCTCCTCCTCCTCCTCCATATAAACTCTCCCATTACACGGATCGTATATCTATTGTTGTATACTCCAGACCACTATGAAGCCTCCAGGCTGGACTTTACCCACCTCTGTTACCACACTGAGCTTTGGTGGTACAAAGAGGGCCCACACAGCAACTTTCATTATCCTATGGATGTTACAGTTGTTTTCTGAAAGCTTAGTTTATTGTCAAAGGCGCAACCATCACAAGCATCAACTCAAACAGCACCATCATCTACGATCTTCTTATGTACCCCTAAGTGAGCAGGATCAGCTTAGATTACATCAATCGGGTAGAGATGAGGAAGGGGGTGGACAGGGCCTGAGCAGGTTAACCCCTGACCAAATACTGACGTTGAACCCTGTGATTAAAGTGCCACTGGGACGCAAATACTCCCTGGATCCCCTGACGGACCTGGCCATCCAGGTGAAGCCTGGAGACAGGTGTACTGTCACGGTACTAGGGAATGCTGATAGGTTGATGATGAGACCAGGCCGTCTTCAACCTTCTTCGTTCCCATGTCGCTATCTCCCTGACTCTGTCACCTACACCCACCTCGGGGCTCGCACTCCTGGAGAAGACAGAGTCAGATTACAGGTAAGAGGATCAATAAATAAGATTAAAGTCCTTTTTTATTCAAAAGTTCTTTAAGTTGATACATATTGGAATCTAATCGTTTCATTATTATATTAAAGTTCGCACTTAATTCAGAAAAAAAGAGTGTCTATCTAATTTTATTATACACGGGAGAACAATGGTCAGTTTCGAATTTGAAAAATGAAATATTCATTAGTGTATAAATTTATCACATCACTTATATACCTTAAACGTTGGACTGTCCGAACCTGTTATACTCCCGACAACTCCCCTGACTTAGGAATAAATGACCATTCTGCCACTTGGGAGGAAAAGGTTGGAGCTAAATTGCTAGTAGCCGACCCGGAAGGTCCATTGCAATATATCCCAAATCAATTTCCATTTTCTAATGATCAATACATTTATGAGCAAAATAGTAGCCGATGATTAGGACAGTACGGGACGTAAAGACCCCATTAAGAGAAAGAATCAATTGCAAACATTCATCCCCACCCACTCATCTTAGGCGATGCGGGATATCTCTTGCCGCGATACTTGCAAACCTCGGAATGCTATGAATGTGTTAAATAAAGCTGCAATGTACATGTTACGCGGAAGACTTAGCAGGTTCTGCAGTATCTTTTAAAGGTCATACAAAGCATTATCCCAAGAATGACACAACATTGTGCTAAAACACTTAAATTTAGTTCTTTAAACATTCTACTGACCTGTAATTATAGTAGTGAGGTGGCATTGCTATATATAGTATAAAGTTGATATATGTCATTAAGGATTGTGCTTAAAAACAGTGGAGAAATTGGCCATGCGCGTTTCTTCAAAATGTTGTAAAAATGTGATAAACTGCCTTTGAGTATTGCATTTCTCTTGATATAAACGGCGGTAGATGAAAAATTTGCTTTCTTAGCGTGGAACCGTATACCTAATGTGGCCCGAAAGGAGTAAAAGCACATGTGATACCCAATACTTGAGGTCCCATATGGCCCTTTCGTTATCCCTCTTAACCCCTGTGATCCCCACGCAGGGCATTTAGGATTCGCCATGTCAAAGGTTCAGCAAATGGACTCAACAGGCTACCGAACATAAAGATAACAATTCCAAAAACTACCAGTGACACCCTGGATAAACCATTTCAGTCGCGACAAAGAATATCAAAAAGATCATCCAAGTGAGTGTTTTATGGGAAAGTCTGTTTTGAAGGGCGGCTTCTGTTGCTGTGAAAGGACCTGAAGGAAGGGCACTGGTAGCAGGGATGGACTTTTCGCGCTGTTCCTGTCTGGGGTGAATTGCTCCACACACTGACAGGTCCGAATGACCAGTGCTTAACTTAGAGCAACTCGGCCTATGATGAATTGTGGTCAGACAGAGGAGAGCAGCTCCTACAATGGGGCAAGTGTCTAACCAGTTCTCCTCAAACCTCCCCCTCTCCATCCAGCCCATGGAAAGAAACTGGACGTCAGGAAATAGGAGCCTTGGCTTTGACCTTTTGTATACAGCACCAAAGGATACGTTGGCATGAATAAAGAGCTTTCCAGTAATTTAATCTACAATAAAACATCTGGCTTGTTTCAATTCTTTCTTTTCTTTGTCACTCGAAACGCTGGAAGAGTTGGAAAACTTCACTAATGTGTTGAAAATCAAGTGCAGGCTGGTCTTTGAGAAGTGACCTCCGCGGGACAATTGTATTTCGGTATTGTTTACTTTGTGTCTCCCTTGTAATTTTATGGCTCGAATTTATATCCTGACAGCGAGAAGGTCCACAGGAACAATTAGTTTTCCTGCTCGCCTGAAGATAAAAGGACGAGGTGGTCCGTTGGTAGGGGCTAGAGTGTCTCAATTGGCCTGTAACTGAATATGCAGAAGGAAATATGGATGGATTCTATTATTGGTGTTGTAACTCTCACGGAGAGGAAATTCTAATGAACTCTCCCTCTTGTATTTTCAAATAAGAGAGATATCAAGGCTTTCCACAGAGCCTTTCTCTTGCCAAAAAGAGACTTTCTTATCTTTCTTCGGATGTCATGACTTGAGGGGAGGGGATGCTTTAGTAGGACCCGAGGGAGTCTTCGGCCTCTCCATAATACAACAAACACACCAAGACAACACAGTAAAGAATGTCTCGACAAAGATGGGGTTTTTAGTATCCAATATCGGTGATCTGAAAGCCACATGATTTTAAAGAGCGATTCCCCAAACCAGAGATAGATTCAATTATGTCTTCCCCATCATTTGAATATAATAGTATAGGTTTTATTTGATATTTTTATTCTCAGGATCATATTATTTTTATCAGAGACACCGCTTCCAAGTAAGAACGCTTGAGAACAGTGCTTGTAGCTTCAGCCCACTTAATTCTGAGCTGCTCTCTCTCTCGGAAAAAGTTATTTCTTTGCCCACTTTTATCTGAAGTTCAAAGGCAGTTCGGGATCAGAATCAGTCAGTAAATCTTATCATTTGATATTTCAGAGAAGATGCTTTAGCGTACTCGCTATCACGGCAGGATATGTAGGCCCTAAATGGTATGAATGAGTACTGATTTACGCGTGCCGCATTATATTGTCAAAACTTGACCAACTACCAAGCCACCGAGGATAGGATATGGTCAGTTAAGTTTGGTCAGATCAGTCTTTTTGAGTGTGTCAGAAAAAGCCATGGTAGAGATGCGAGGGATGTCCTATTTTTGTAGTATATATGTCCCTGCACTGCGTCTTCGGCGGCTATAAGCAGACGTACGCGTCTTAATTGATTCATCACTGAAAGCTACTCATGAGCCGAAACGAGCGATACATTTCAATCAGGTCTTCGATAATTGATAATGAGGTATCAAAATCAAATTAGGTACGCTTGCGCGAAAGGAAAATCCAGATCCTTTTTTCAGCGCTTCTTATAGCGTGATTTGGCTGAGGTAATGGAAGTGATGGAAGTTGTATGGGGAAGGTTTGTGATATAAGGACGGTTAGAGCTTCCCTGCTTGAGCAAATAAGTGGAGCATCTCAGCAATAATAAGACACTGGCCTAGGGGAGGCACTTCATTTTCCATTTCACAAGATAGATATAGAATGTCCAGTCGCACATAAATATGCTCAAAATAGAAATGTTATACAAAGACTGAACTGCAAAATCGAATGGTGTACGTATGTGTATAAAGGAATGATCTAAATAAAAGTCATCGCCCACATTTAGGATATTATATGAATATCATTAATGCCCAAACAAATGAAAGCTTGCATTTTATTACACGTATAATTAGGGCAATTTAGTATACGTTAATGTATCATTATTATTTCCAAATCTTTCTTCTGGGCCATGGAGGAGGGGGAATGCAGCTAAGAGTCACCCCATAGATGCTCTAACTGACAATGGACCATAGCCATTTCTCTCGCCGGTAAATCGTTGCCGTAAAAGTCCGCTTCTTTAAGAAGAGTAATTAAGGAATGAATTGGCGATACATGGTTAATAATGTCTGGTTAAGTATTCATACCACAACATTGATTGATTTTAATAAGTACAGTCTATATCCATAATAGAAATAGCAGAATGAATAGATACATTTATTGTTGTAAAACAAAAAGCAAATGGTAATTGTGACGACTGGTATAAATATACACAGTGAATTAAACCCCATCCCTGTACACTGTTACAATTTATTATACCTTTCTATAATATAATGTTGGTTGGGGTTGTGTAGTACTCTTCCTGTTCACTGTTCCCGCCCACAATGTCGGTCCAGAAGTTTCTTGATCAAGCCCCCAATACGGTGACTGTTACGTACGTCAGTCAATAATGTTATATATGGAGGCGCCGGCTATATTGTGCCCACGAGCATGCGCACAACAGCCGGAAACCATTGATTAATTAAGTTTGGGATTGCTTCGCTTCATTAAGATCGTTACTCCATAACTTTAGCTGAACAATATACCCGCCACAAGAGCCATTGTTGGCAAGATTGGAACCAAGAGGAAACCTCCCTCCTAGAATTAGTCCCGCCCTTAATTAACAACAATTCATGGGTTTGAATACATTCTTCCCTCGTCTTAAAAATTGATGTAAAGTTACAGTATATACACATGTATATGGTTTTCTTGGCGACTGGAACAGTCCTTCAGTTTCTAAGATGATGCTGTTGTCGGGTGATGCTTCTGGCAATTTTTCTTCTAACATCTGAACCTTGTAAATGAATTGAACAATATGTTGGAAAGAAACTGACTGGCATTTCCTCGGATCAAATTGGTAAATATGTTATGTATGAGAAAGAAGATATACCATTAACGGCAAATCCATTTTACGCAATGCAAGAGATGTTTAAAATGCTCGAGGGTCGTGTATGCATGCACTAAGCGTCAAGTAATTGAAAGGCGTACTGTAGAAAATTGAGCGGTCAGAACAATTTATGGCCAAGTAGTTTCAATCACTTGCAACCTGAATCTCACGGGCAGCTTGTATAGTCTACTGATTATTTCTGTGTCTTACTTTTTGGCGCATTCAGTAGGCGTCCCCCTTAGAAGTGTATCGATACTAATACCCTTTGTTTGCATTTTCATAATGAATATTACCACGGTCAACATAAATGGAATTACATTATCATTTCCAATCGCAGAACCTTTATTTCATCATATCACCATCCATTTTATTTTATCCTTACGAGAAATTGCGAACTGGAAGGCCAGTATGCGATTACATGTAAAGGGATAGTTTAGGTGCACCCCTCTTCATGTCGTTAAACAGCATCGTGCATCCATCTTTACGGTAACACCGATTGATACACAATGTTATATGAATTGATCATTATGTCGGCATTGCTATGCTCAAGCATGTATTACCATCATTCTATCTCAGTGTACATGGACCACTTTGCAGCCAACCACGAAAATAATCTATCAAATGTAGATGTACATCTATTTCAATTGTATATGATATTAAAACGAAAAAGGTGAATGTATGCATAGTTGTCCATGCAGAACTATATATATATAACATATACCATGAGACAGAAGAATCATTGCATGTGAAATGGTGTTACAAGAACTAATGGAGGAACAAGGGTTCCAGCGACTATTATCGTATTTCTGTATAAATAGCACAGGCATCGTGCAAAGCATTGAGATTTGATTTTGGCACTCAGCAATCTCCGCAACCAAATCATCTATACCCGTGTTTTAATGTATTGTCCACGAGCGAGAGATAATCGAGTGATTACCAGCAATATCACCCATAGGTTGATGACACATATTTGATATTTCAATACGTTTCGAATGATAAATGACATATAGTGGACAATGAACTGAAGTCATATAGTATGTGTTCCGATTTAATTTATAGTCACACTGTCAGAGCAAAAAGAACGAATAAAACTCTTTCATTGCAATAATGGCTTGCGCACAGCAGATGCTATATGGCTTGACCGCTACACATAAGTTCCGTACGCCCATATTGAATACTCATTGCCTATTCAGCATAGTAGCCAATGGATCATACAGCGCCATACTGTAATTTGAATGTTACATGATACCACGTAAGACGGGAATACACGGGATGAGATAGCGGCAAAGCTCTGGTAACAGCTACACTATAAATACATGGATAGGGGTGTGTTAAAGCTTAAGTAGACTTTATTATGCCGAGTTTGTTTCACACATTAATCAGATTTCTTTATTAGCAAACGAGAAGATGATGAAGAAGATTTCATATCTACTATTACTTTCAACAACTTTATCATCACGGAGGATTTATCATGCAGGTTTTCGGAAATTGTCTAGATACGTGTTACTCACATTTAAGATAAATACGTCAGTACTGGCAAGTAAAAGTGAAAGAAATACGAGTTGATAGTAATACTTGTTATGGGGGAAGGGGCAAGCAATCCCATTGCATATCAGAAATTGAGTATGATATCTTTACAGAAGTGGTTAATAAATATCTATGTTTCTATGAATAATATATGGGTTGATTCAATTGTATTTTCCTTCCTTTCTTTCAACAATAAATATGTAAAACTAAACAACAGACGTACTGAAAACCATTGTAAAATATCCTATTACTCTATTAACAAAATTGGTGTTTAATCATTTGAACATTGCACTCGTTTGGTCTCATTGAAAACTGGACATCAGGTCTAAGCCTGTCTCTCCTCCAACACCAACCCCCTTTGAATCGAAAGCTTCATGTATGGTTTTCGATCCACTCTAGTCTCCCTGAAGAGTTGACATCAATTACATAGTCATACAGGCCATGGGTATATAGGACATGCAGGCCACACTTTTGCACAATATTGCCAGAGGAAACACCCAACGATCAACATCCGAGAAGTTTTCTACATATTTTCAGGTTAACAAATGATGACCAATGCCTTGCGGGCCTGAGGCATCGCTGTTGTTTCCGCCGCCTCTGCCCCAAACATCTGCTTGCGGCAGAATAATAAGCATTTGTCACCCTCGTCTCAAGTGGCCAGCTAGTGGGCCAAGACTCCTTTACTCGTTCCTTTCGTCTGTCTAGCCATGAAACCTTTTCTGTGCTATATCTATATATATATTATAGAGTTTGAACAATATAAGACATTTTTATTGATTTGAAAGTGGCTAAATACCATCGATTGAGAATTGTCCAGCGATGCTAACAATTTAAAAGATCTATGATTCAATTGTTTTTTTCTTCCCTGCAAATTTACTTATAGTTTGAACTGATGGGATATAATGTCGGTTATTGTCTACAGATAGAGACGAGACCAATTCATTGTAGAAGATCAATTATTTGGTCAAAGAAAACTTACGTCTATAGCGAACCAAAATCTACTCTACTCTCGTTGCGTGATATTTCTGATCTTTTGATCAACGAAAGTGGCCCGGAACGAGTAGCTTCATTTGGAGCCGAACAATTCGGGTCACAAATGTGCTTGGTGATTCAAAACTAAGACAACACGGTGGAAAAGAGCTCGAGTCCTTTCATGACCCACTATGATTATTTGTTTGCATGCATGGTGATTGATTATATTTCCGCGAGGACTTTAGTTTTTTAATTCTAGGAATCTGATTGCCAATAATTCATTTGACTGAATCTGAGGGCAAAATAAACAGAAATAATAATCAGTGGTGTGCCAGAAAGCTCCAATTGTGAATACTGACATAGATGAGCGTAGGACCTTTTTGCTTATACAACGGATTTTATGGCTGGCTAATGTATGCACGCCATCAAAATTGTATGAAGCAATGATTATGAATTAACCTAAACCAAATAAGCAGACAAGGGATTTGAAATAGAAGCAGGGGTTGCATACATAAACCTGTGGTGTAAGGGAGAGATTAACGTCAAGATATTCGCTTGTCAGACACTAATCTCCAATTCACAACATCATTTTACTCTTTAAAAATGGAATTCAAGCACGTTTTTGTCAGCTGTCGGTTGAATGGCTATCTTGAAGCCTATCAATATTGTATGTACTCGCTGATAAAAAAAGTGCCGTTTACTATTTTCCTTGCGGGAACGGTGGAACATGCGGTAACTGAAACAGTTATTTCTTGGTCACGTCCGTAATTGATTTCAAACCCACTTATCAGGAGCTGCAACAACCAGGAACCTGGGGAAACTACCGCTTTGTATAGTGTGAAATAGACCAAACCAACAGTTTCCAAAGAGACGCGGTGAAGAAGATAAAATCCTGCTTAGTGACGAAGAAAATCTAGGAATGTATCTAGCAGAGACAAAGCAATTGGAAACTACATCGACAGCTAGGGTACTGGTATACGATAGTGGAAATGTAAAAGATGTCAAGAAGAAGCTATTCCGTCAGCAGTGATCTATAGATTGGTGTCGCCTTGATAGGAGGTAGGGAATAAGCTCCACCCTTCAGGGGACATGGGTTGGTCCAGAGGGACTGTTGTCTTTTAACCTGCAAGACTAAATCATTCATGGCCCATACATTCTCGTAGACCTTGCGAACCAAGATCACTCACTCTGCTAAGAAAGCTACCCCCTTATATATAATGGGTTAGCTGGAAAGCCTCAATGCAGAGGCAACACGTTCCAATATAAATACTTCAAAGAGGTCGACTTATGCTTACTTGAATAACAATCAGTTTCAATTACTACGGTGAACCTTCAGTATTTCATTTTTATTCTTCAACCTTTGTATGAACGTCACCTGTATATCTTCCTCCGTGTGTGAAAAAAAGATCAAATTATAAGAGGAAGTTGTGTTTAGTGCAACGAGAATTGGAATTGATTGAAATGGTTTCGATTTCATATCCGGAGGATGTAGAGCGTAAATCTCCCCCTATAACGTGGAAGCCATAAAAGCCATTTTAGATTGAAATCCCATGCATACATATATATGCACCAACAATGCTTAAAGCAAGCATGATGAACTCCATCCTTTACTCCATGACTTAAATTCAATATTGAGTCGGTTTGTCACTACAGCTAAGTAGGACCCCTACCCAGTTGCTTTACTTACATATCGTTGATCATTTTTCCTAAGAGCACCAAACACATTAAGTTGTATGTGTATTGATAGTTCCTTGCATGTCATGAAACACTGACTCATTCAGCTCCACACTCAGAAACCGCCAATATCCACGCTACAGGCTTTATAGCCCCTTTCTTCTTCAATCCCGAGCTAACAGAGGCTGCTAGTTTCCCCAGTTGCAAATTAAACGCCTCTCAATTCAATCTACAGCTTGGAAGTGGCCATATCACCAGTCATGCCAGTTGCAATTTAGCCCAAAGCCAACACTGACATTGTTCAGGTTTCAACCCGTTGACAGTTGGTTTACTATTTATTTGATCTTGAGTGAGGAATGAATGCTTTCAACACGAGCCCTATCATTTTTCCCACATCCATCAATACACAACATCCATCAAGTGTATAAAAATACAGTCCATTGCTTGTATAAGAGGTAGGGAAAGAAATAATGAAACTATTTATTATCAAATGTTCCTTATCAGGAAGAACGGTAATCCATTTGATTTAAGAGGAAGTATAGAACGTTGTTGTTGATTGGGCCTTAGTGTAAAGGCAATGTGTTTAATACGCCTCAGAACCATCTATTTAAACAATTATATGATGCTGGAAATCAATATCGGTCTATCTTTCAACATGCGTCTTCTCTAGATCAGATTGAGATGTAGATGGTCCTGTCAAATATAGGATTGCCCACTCTGAAGTCTGATTGACAAAATAAATGCTGCGAAACGGGTCAATACCTCACTTCACATTGTGAGGATCGGGTCGAATTCTTTATGGATTGAGTGGACGGAGATAAGGTTTCTCCAGCAGATAAGAGAATAAAGTCATTAAATGTAACGTATAATGCGATCGCAGGAATGAGAGCTCATGAATGTTAAATTATGTGAAATTACATTCATTGTATTATTCCAACAAGTCTTATCATTCGGCATCTGATTTTCACCCTGGTGAACAAAAGGTTTCAGTAAAATAGTTGTGCATACACAGCATTTGCTTTGGGAGTTGTGAGGTTCCCGGTGTTTGTCCAAGTTAGAAATCGTATTCATATTAATGTAAACAAAAATATCAGGTCATACAATCGCAGGGCAAGACAAGTCACAATGCTGTATTCAGCTCCAGTTTTATTTTACAAATATGTACACACAATACATACAGTGCAAAGATGTCCCCAGCAGCAGGTAATGTCTTGTTGGCGAGACAGTTAACAAAGATCATTTAGAAGTTAGTTATTTCTACTTCTTGTAGATCAGGTGGTGGAGAAAGAACTTCAAACTAAATTGTCTTTTTGTACTTAGAAAGTGTCGTGTTGTTTGACTTTGACAAGCTAGGTCTTCCGTGCGCCCCTTTGTAACAAGAAAATCAATATCAGAATCAGGTAAAGAAACCTATAATTATAAAGGGAGTGTATACATGTAGCATACAACGCATAGAGAGACAGTGACATGTATAAGAAGTATATATTTGTCAGATTTTCAGAAAATGTACAATTGGCAGCTGTACACATTCAGTACATTCTGCTAAATTAGGCTGCAATTTAGTCAGCAATGTTTCGAGTATATTTGGCATTGCATTGATTCTAGCAATCTGTTTGGTTAGGTTGAATTGAGTTTTGAACTTTATTTTCATCTGAAATTTCGGTTATTTGAGAAGATTGGCAAAGTTGAATTGTACAGTTTTTGAAAATCTGACCCATATGAGATTTAAAACTCCCCTGTTTGTGTCAGCATTTCTTCATACCTTTGACCGATGTGCCATTATCATGCAAGTGCCATTACCTCAGGTACCGGTATCTGAAGGGTAAGGGGTGAATAATATAAATGAATGTTGAGTCTAGATAGAGTAGAAGTCTATAGCCACCAGGCAGAAACATATGTTGGATCGAACTTCCATGGAAGCACCTTTTCAGGATTCTCAACGAGATTCGATGCAATATTAAGGGGCTGCTTTGAATAGATAACGGCTGTTAAACAAATCTAGGGCAGACAGAATCAGATGATATTACATTCAGTGCGTGTTAGGACATTCATTACTCGTTCAAGGTTAACCTGATACCTTGTTGGAATTAAATATTGATGAAAAGCCAGTGCGTGATAAATCAGGGAATGCCATCCTGAATACTTCGCAGAGCATGAGTGGCCGACCTTGTATTTTAGATCAGGAATTAAAAAATGAACCTGACGATCCTCATTAGAAACTGGTCAAAGGCTTACTGAGTCATGAACAAATCTTCAGGCCTGGGAATATTGCTATTGATTGGCATAGATATTGACTGATATTGCAGATTATACCTGTCAGTATCTATATGAAGATATGGTTATTGAATTGATTAAATATTGCTGATGGATATCTGTAATAAACTGTAATAAATGCGATTAAATTCATTCATTAAAGGTAACAACCCCATGTTTCTTGCTTTATACTATTTAAGATAATATCCTTAAGTTTTGAAATCACTTTTTCTCTTTCAGATACGTTATGACTCGGATAGCGACACCCTAATCATTCCATTCACCATCGAGGTTGATGTTTCATTCGTCCAGCTGGAAATTGTGACGAAAAACATGCCAATTACAGTGACCGAGCTGGGTGGAACAAGTTCCCTCATCGATAAGTCCAAATTACTATTCACCTTTAACCGGTGAGTAAAACCGCAACCAACATAAAATAAATGCCACATAAAATAAAGTAGAACACGTTGAAAATACAACTAATAATAAGGCTACAGCATCTCCCTGATTTGATATTAGATCTCAATTTTACACGTCCGTACTTCGGCCTTAGAATAATTACCAATTTAATACATGACACGGCCTGACCTTCCATGTTATAGCATCCTCCCATTTTAAGACCTTTTATAAGATATTTTAAGAAGTTAACCTTTGAGCGGGACTATGTATAACCACAATGATGCCATTTCCCTCGCCTCTTAAGCAACAATATTTCCCCATAGTCGTTTCCAAGAAACGATCTTTGATAATGTCTGAAATTTAATCCATCGTTGATTTAGCTCTCAATTCCCAATATGTGGGATGCAGATTGATATTAATTATCATGGTAAACAGACACTTGCTCAATCCCACTATATAGTCCAATGTGTAGGGAGAAATATCATTGAAAATTTCAAGGATATATTATATATATATGTGTGTGTGAAAATAACGTTTTCAGCTATGTGGAATCACCCTACAAAATTGCAATAATCATTTGGACCCACTTTATCTCTCTGGGACAGAGGTAACCATTTCCAATGTTTAAATATTCCAATAGGCATTACATTTCGCACAAAACCTGCATGAAAATTAACCCTATGGGCCACTTGATACCAGAAGGAGATTTAAATTTCGAGGGCTACAATTCCACTCTTGAAGATCGAGTTCTAAAATTGTTTACTGGCACTACCTGATCGATTTCCTTATTTTCCTACAGGGAAAACGAGTTCTGCCGCGTGACAGTAATTGGAGGACAACCCTTGCCTCGTTATGGACGTCTTGAGCATGCACAGACAACAGGTGACCTCATTGGCATCGACTGTGACGAGTTCTTAACTTCAAAAGTGAGGTACGTCCACAGCGATGGGCGCAAAACGGCAGATATGGACTGGATTCCAATGACTGTCGAAGTCGTGAAAAAAGATGGAACTGACATGCGGCAGGAATATTTCCAGATTCCAGTCAGAATTAGAGAGGGCAATTATAACACTCCACCGAAACTAGTGGAGTCATCGACAACCAATATGGTCGTGAATCAATTCATCTTGACTGCCATAACACCCCATGTTCTGTCTGCATATGATGAAGAAACTCCATCTGAACGCCTCATATTTAATATCACCAAAGCACCTAGGTATGGCGAAGGATATATCGTTAGTACAGCAGATAGCAATATGCCAATCCATTCTTTCAGCCAAAGAGATCTTCAGGACTTGAATATTGCTTATAAACCACCGAGCTCTGACTCAAGTATCACTAGGGTAATTGAAGCAGAGCTTCAGATTGTTGATGACCAGGGCAGCAAATCTGACACGTTCCCTTTGACAATTGTAGTGCGGCCTATGGCCACAATGGCGCCAATTGTGACACGCAACCAAGGCATACAGCTGTTCGAGGGTCAGTCTAGGCCAATCATGAGCTGGCAAAATCTGGAAATCTCAGACGAAGATGATTTAGGGAATGTTCAAATCAAGGTAATAGATGGTCTGCGCCATGGTCAGCTCTGGGTGAATGGCATCCAGTCACGTGGTTTCACACCAGCCGACCTTGACGCCGGAGTTGTTCGGTATTCTCACGATCACAGCGACACGTACAGTGACAACATTATATTTAAGATGATCGATGGAGACCGGAATGCAGTAGAGTTTCTTTTTCCGGTTACGATATATCCGGTCGATGATGAGGCGCCTGTGTTAAACGTCAACATTGGACTGGTTATTAAGAAGAACGCCTCCATACCTCTCACCACTTCCTTGCTGAGTGCTACAGATGTGGATAGCAATGAATTTTCCATCATCTACAAACTTCATTCATCGGACAGGACTCCCTTCGCCCGCTTCACTAAACGACAGCTTGATGTACCACCTGATCCTGAAAACTGGACTAAAGTCAACGACTATTATGAACAGGAAGTAAGGGAGTGGACACAGGCCGAGATCATGGAGGGGAAAATATATTTTCGCCATATATCTCAAGATTCCTCTCCGCATATGACAGTCGAAAGAATACCTTTTACTTTGGTGGATGATGCAGAGCCTCCAAATGAATCAGGACTCCATGAAATGGTTGTGCAAATCATTCCATCAGACGATGAGCCCCCTGAACTTTATGATTCCTCTATAACCCTTAGAATGTCGGTCGATGAAAAGAGCCTCACCCCCTTCTCCAGACGTTACCTCCGCTATACTGATGCCTTTTCAAATGATAGATTGCTGAAATATACCCTACTCGCACTTCCCTCTGATACTGATGATAAATTCATAGATATGGGTGGCCGGATAGTGGCTTGCTCAGACCCAGAAACTGAAGTGAGATCCTTCACTCAGGCCCAGATCAATCACCACAAAATTTGCTACAGCCCCCCTGATCAAGAGCTTGGCACCACGCAACACATAATACAGTTTCCTTTTAAAGTCGAAGACCCTTCCAGAAATTCCCTGGATGGGCAAATATTCACCATTTACCTCAGACCTGTTGATAATGAACCACCCCGGGTCATAAATAATGGCCTCACACTCTTAGAAAACGGTGAAACAGCAATAAACATGGATATGTTGGATATTAGTGATATCGACACTCTGGAGGATCGTCTGAGGATCGTAATTAAGCGCCTTCCTCGGCAAGGGGACTTGACCTTGGAGGGTATGGCTTTAATGGAAGGTCAGATCATATCATCCGCATCGCTGAGATCAGGGAGTTTCCATTACAAAAATCAAGGAGAAGAGGTTAAACACGACTCCTTTGACCTTGAGGTAACTGATGGGATACATCACGTGGCTGTTACCTTCCCAATCACTATCAGGCTAGTCGACGATGAACGCCCAACGATAGCCCTACCGTCGGGAAAATTGGGCATTACCTTAACCGTATCTGAAAACAAAAAAGTCCAAATCACTAATGATATTCTACGAGCGAGCGACCCAGACACCCATGACATGTCCCTTATTTTTAATGTAGAAGGTGGTCCATACCAGGGTCGTGTGTTGCTAAATGGAGAAACAACTGAGAGGTTTACCCAAAAAGATTTGGTAGAAGGAAGAATTTATTATAGGCATACCTCTGGGGAAATAGGTCATAGTGAACAGGTTGATTTATTCAACTTAACGGTGTCAGATAGAGAAGATGATTGGATTGTCCAGGGCAAGCATCTGACAGGAGTGACAGTCAGTGTGATTATCTTACCCAGAGATGACAAAGCTCCCAATGTCACAGTCCAAAATGTGTTCAGATTGCAGGAAGGTACCTCCCGGGTAATCAACTCACGTTATATTAACATCTACGATGCTGACACACAACACGATCTCTTATTATGTCGGATTATCACCCAGCCTTCGTTTGGTTACCTAGAAAACATCTCCCCTGGGAAAGGTTCCGAGAAATCACGGGCTGGGATGAGGATAGATCATTTCACAGCCAATGATCTCATCTCAAATAATATTAACTATGTTCAGAGTCACCATAAAGGCATCGAACCAAAAGACGACCACTTGATGTTCCAATGTTATGACTTGACAAACAATTCCTCTCCCGTCGTAGCATTCCCAATAGTCATTGAGCCAACCAATGATGAAGCACCGGTTTTATTCGCCCGTGAATTTGTTGTCGAGGAAGGCAGGAGCTTGATCCTTGATATCCCCATTCTAAATGCAGTGGATGCTGATGATCCTACAGACAGGCTTGTGTTTACAGTGGTACAGGATCCCATACACGGCTCTATTTACAAGCAAAAAGCCACAGAGCGCTTAAAAGTGACATCTTTCACCCTGGAGGATATCATTGGTAGGTCTAGAGGCGGAGTGCTAGATGGAAGTGGAGGAGACGGTGGTACTATATATTATGAGCATGACAATTCTGAGACCACCCAAGATTCTATGAGGTTGCAAGTTTCCGATGGCTTACATCGCATTGAGAAGGATATTATGATCACTATATTAGCGGTAGACGACGAGACCCCTAGACTTAGCATCAACACTGGCCTAGACATTCTTCCAGGAGAAACTAAAGTTATAACTAACGATGCCCTCATGGCCATAGATCTTGATTCTCCTAATGAAAATATAACCTACCTCCTCCGAAGGGCGCCAGTCTTTGGCCACCTCCAGGTAAACATTAAAGGAACCTTTGAGAATCTAACTAATGGGATGGCTTTCAGGCAGGCTGATATTGATTCAGGGTTGATCAGGTACCAACAATCAGGGCGAGCCGATGTCAGAGACCTCATCAAGTTTGATATAACCGATGGTACAAATCCTCTAATTGATCGCTACTTTTACGTTACTGTAGAAGGTGCTGTTAACAGCTTTCCAGTCGTCATCAACCGTGGAGTGGAACTGCCTGAAAGGGGCAGCGTGGTATTAAACACAGACCTCCTTAGTACGTATGACACTCATGCAGACATCACCCAGTTGAGGTATACAATCACCAGACCACCTCGACATGGCTTCCTCGAGAAAACCGACTTTCCAGGCATCCCAATATCCTCTTTCACACAATTAGATTTAGCAGGGAATAAAGTGAGATATATTCACACAGGGGAAGATGAAAGTAATGTTGATAGTTTTGAATTTGAAGTGACCGATGGGCAAAATCATATTTGGCGCACCCTTCGGGTCTCCGTTAGTCCTGTGGACAATAAGAAGCCAGTCCTCATGATAGAATCAATAAAGTTAATGGAAAATGGAGTGAAGGTAATTACGCCTTTTGAATTGAGAGCCATGGACAGTGATACAGACGATTCCCATTTGGAGTTTTGGGTCACAAAACCACCCCTGTTTGGAACACTGGAGTATAATTTTTCAACTCCGATTTCTCAATTTACAATGGAGGATATCAATGAAAATCTCATCAGTTACCGACACGATGGTTCAGAAACAATGAGAGACAGTTTTAAAATCAGACTGACCGATGGCACTCACCAAGATTTCTTTGTGTTTCCCGAGACAAAGCGTACAACGTGGCATGCTCAGCACGTTGAGGTGGAGATAATACAAGTGGATAACCAAGCTCCTTACTTGATCGTGAATTCTGGCGGCACAGACCTGCAACAGTTGGTTGGCTTAGGTATGGGAGTGGAACTCTCTCCAAGAATACTTAAGGCGGGAGATAAAGATAGTCCTGAGGACCAGCTAGTCTATAGAGTGACAAAGGCCCCTGAGCACGGAGAAATTACTAATATTAACACAGGGCATGCAGTTACACAATGGACCCAGGGTAGGTGTATTAATATTTGATCTAGGCCTACTCTCATCTCCTGTCTATCATCAATCTCCTCCAGGTCATAATATATCTAAACCAACATAGAATACAATTGATGACAAATGGAAAATAAAAGTCCTTCCTTACTAGCAAGTTGTTTTCTGGGAAAGTATGTTTTATCACTTTCCTTGGTTTCGGGCTTCAATGTTTAATTTTTGGATCACGTTAATAGCTGCAAATGCATTGCAGATTCTCTGGATTGTTTCCTGACATTGTGTTTACAGGTAACGTATCACTAATGGCTTCATGTCATTCTTGAGACGGCTTAATGGAACTTTCTTCACGAGCCAAATGTATCCCGATTGTATTTAGGGTACCACATCTTTAAGGTGCTTTGGCATATAAGCCTATATAAGGAAGGGGTTTCATGTGGGTAACCAATTTCGAGGTTGCTTCGCGTGTTTATCATTGAGTCAATATATCAAAGATATCAGCAGAGAACAATCATAGAACCATAGTTCTTACCTCTTAAGTGTCTTTGATGCAAAGACCTTGATTTAATGAGATTGGGAATGCAAGGCTGACAACTATAAGTACTATAGATATGACCGAGTGCTTTACCATTGAGTTTTAGGTTTCAACTAGAAATAGTGGGCTCGTGAAGATGCATTTCTTCAATACATCTAAAGTCAATGATATGGCGATGTGTAGTTCACTCAAATCTCTCTGATAAAGTATAATTATATTATTGTAAAGGGCGAGATATGCAAATGCATATATATGCATGAAATAAATGAAATGAAATGAATGATTTGATTTCCCATGAACCATACAAATACGGATTGGTTCTCCTTACAAATGTCTAATAAAAAGGATTTCAAGATTATATTCAAAGTTTTATTCCAGAGGCAAATGTTTATGATATGACAATGTACCATAGACTATTCAGATTCCCTACTGCATTCTGCCAACTCTTGGTTCTGTGGTCTATATCGACAACACCAAACACAAAGGAGTATAAATATGTACACGATAGGCTATAGACTGGGCACGGTCTGTCTATGGACCATACTCAGGGCCCTGTTAGCTTTCCATCTGCATATGAAGAGCTTGCTGCAATAATCCGCAGCCCATTCATTTCTGGCAACTACTGTCCTTACATCGCAAATAGGTTGGGGTAATGCCTAGCTTCGCGCTTGTCAATATCGCATGAGGATTCGTGGGAAGCAAAGTAACCTTATAGCCTTGAATCATAGGTTCACAATGGGGAATAGACCTCAATCGCTTAGTATTAACGCACTTCTGTCTTTGTTGGAAATACTGAAAACCTTTCTAGCCCCGTTGCACTACATTCAGTACGCGACAAGCTACGGTCTAATTCTTTATGTCTTTACAAATCTGTACTAAGTGGATGGAGTGTCTTTGTTCTTATATCGAATTACTTAAGGATCATTGAAAGAATGCAAGGTCGTTTCGCTGTATTAGGTGCTCTATAATTGAAAAAGCTCTAATCTTCAAGCCTAATCAACCTGTCCCAATCCTAAAATGTGGTTGTTCTTTGATAATAGGCAGCTCTGAAGTAAGAGAGTTCCATTCCATTTTAATGATATTTTCTTCACTTAAAGTTGCTAATGTCAAGCCGAATTGACCTTATCGGCCACAGACATCTGCCCTGATCCCTGATAGTACTACTTACATGGCAACTTGAGATATTCCCCCAAGGAAACATTCTCGCCTTACATGGATGCATTGAAAGAAAGGACATTGAACGAGGAATGCTTTGAATTGCAATCTTGTTAGACGTTTTCTTCGAGATTGTTGGTTGGAGGGAACGTTCAATACACTTATAGCAGGATGACATTCAGAACCTTGCTGCATCGTCCTTTTAAAATTGGTTATGCAGTAAATGCATAAATCCTATTCTATATAGGCGGTATGTATTTGTCATTCTTTGCGTTTATCCTTATATACATCTATAACAGTGCAACAGAAGAATCCGTCCATCATTGCCCTCCAGGAAGCAGTCTGTCGGGGGTATATTTACTATCATCCTGCCTATATCCAAATATCATGATCAAGATCCATCCCAGGCCTTGCTAGGTATGTTGGCGAATGTATAAATTATGCTTTGCCAAGGGCAAGTTACGAATGAGCTAAACATTGCGTATAGCTGCTCTAGCAGATTAAATACACGCTCCTAAGCATTGTTAGGAGATCATGTTACATACAGTCGGCCTCAGGCCAACCAACATATATCTATTAATAATTACGAGCTTAAGATCAAGCCAAGACCTCTTGCTTGGTTTTTGGGCCCGAGCTTATTTTTAGTTTTCTTTGGCGCGGAAAATATCCTGTGGAAAATGTGTTGCCCTTTCGATGCAGTGCTTGAATAATTAATGAATTGTTAACCATGATATTCATCGATATTATTTTTAAATGCAAACAGCTTCAGTTGAGGTTAAATCTATAAGAACTATGTAGTGAATCCATGACGATTTATTAAGATTTTCCGTTGCATTCCGTTGCAAATTCCAATTTTAAAATCATTAGCTTATATAGCTCCCATAACATTGAATTATTTATATTGATCGCTCTTGTCAAAAAACTATTTTTATCGTTTACTAAATTCCACGCTTAGTGGTTTGTTAGCTACTTTGAATCTACTAAAAAACATCCCTCCCTAGAAACACAATACTAAACAGTAGCATAGTATTGCAATATTCACGTCACATACCAACATACAAGTGTGATGTGTACAATTTGCAAGCCCGCCCCCGACTACATAACAGATAGACAGGAACTGTCAGTCTGGCAGAACACTTTATAAGAACGGGTGTAGCAGGTGCTTTAGACCTAACCGACCTATGACGCTGAAATGAAGTGAAAAGCTTTCTCAGTGGTGCCATAGCTGCACACCCAACTCCATATACTACTATCAGACAAAAATGTACTTTTATAAGTTTGGCTTATAGGATAACACCTGGTCCCGCTTATATGAGACACAGACAAGTTGACCACTTTGCAAAGGATGCTTTTAACTGTGCCTGCCCTTCCTTATCACCATCAAAATGGCTGAACGGGATAGTTATGGGGCACGGGGATAATCCAATCTAGCCCACATCAGAAAGGCAAACGTCCCGATCGTCGAAGATAATTAAATGATGCTCGTCATACCCGAAGTATCAGGGGACACGCGTCTATCGAATTGGGAGACACTAGGCAGTCGTTGCTCCCTATGGAATGACCCTTAACCTCAAACGGCCTCCTGTGCGTACTATATCCCACTGTAACCCCTGCGGAAACCATGCTCCCAGCTGTCAATTATCAAAAGACTTTGCCTCCCATTTGCCTTATGCTATTACACCAATGCGTCTCCAAAATCATTAATGCTCCATTTCTTGGAAACCCACTTCACCACCTATGGACAACCCTGCATGGTCTTTTCGACAGATACACCAAACCTAGGTGCTCTTGGTGTACTATACCGGTCGCATCTGTTCCTGGGTCAAATTCCATTATAGCCATATTATGCCTAGATCATCGAAGCGGTTTTTAACTATACAGCAAAATATGATTTGTGCAGAGCGGCAACCTCATTATGCGAGTTCTCTTTAAATGATACAGGCGGCATGTACACATTGAAAATCTATTTGCCAAGATTATATAGATGGACAGAGATATCATGAAGATAACATATCTTGCTCTTGTATGATCTATAATATTCTTTGTTGAGCTTGCATACAATGATCACTAACAACTATAGGCCATCATTATTCACAACTTGGGCGTCGGACGGGTATGTACTTTGCCCCGAGGGGGATGAAGTACGAATGAGAAAAAATGAATCATGTTCCTTCTCTCCTTCAAAAGGTTATCTTACGGAAGGGCATAATTGCTGGTTTCCCGCAGGAATTACATCGACATCATTTGTTATCCTCGCATTACTGAAAATACATGAAATACGGTATAGTGTGCTTACTACACAAATATCCCAAAATTCTAGCAACCTGTATCGAAATTATTCAAAGCGATTTATATTGGTGAATTTTCTTTGATGCTTTTAGTTTAATGTAATGAGATAATGTTGGTTTCCTGAATGATGAACTGTTTTAAGTAGACGAAGCCTCCGTTTATGGATGGTAAATTAGCCTTCGTGTTTGATTTTTATCAGCTAGTTTGCAAAAGTGGTTAAGTCCCTATGATTTTGCTTGCCATACCAATACATTACAAGTATAATGAATGCTCTAGCATGGAGCTATGTGCCATTCCTCCGAACGCTTCACATTGGTTATTCCTGAATCGGCAATAAACTCATTCCCTTGACATGCAACCAGACATATATAAATTATGTATGATAATAAAAATAGGCACATCAATAGATGTTATGACACAATAATGGGGACTAATTGAGGACCAGGGCTTAATGTATCTGCGGTTGATTGTGTTTGTATGTTTGTATTGCATGTATTTGCATGTATTGTACAAGACACGTCGTAAAAACTATACCGTGCACAAATAGCCCGCCTCGGTGTACTGTAAGGCAGCAACCTCCTTAGCCTCCAGCAATCATAAACTTCTCGCAAGGTGTACCTACTTTCTGCAATAGACGCTGTTAGACAATATATTGGAAGATATATCACCCAACCTGGGTGGCTATATATCATGCAGAATGGGCAGATTATGATACCTTTGATCAGTTCCCATTGGCCATACAGTAGAGGCACTGTCTATAGAGATGGCTTCTCTAATATAAATATAAGCCTTCAAATACCTGTAAGGCATAGACACACGAAACATGGCCAGAATTGTACCGACAGGTTCCTTGCCCAAATCAATTTCAGGCGCATTATCTCCTATGTGATAACAATATGCGGCATTAATAAATTGTACATCGCCCACTTTGAGTTATATCGTAATACCATTATTCAATCAAGGACTTAATTGGATTTCATCGAACTATCAATAAGGACCTAATTATTTGCAAAGTGTCATGAGACATCCAATCGGTATGTTGGGATGAGGCCCGACGGGGCAGTATTTGAAGCACTGCCCCTACTCGACCCTCATGAATTAATCAAGTTCATCACATAGTTATTCATCAGGGATGTATGGTATTTGTCGAGGTTGAAGGCGGAAGAAGAATGAAGACAGGGCAAGTATTAGACCAGAATATTTAACGGGATTCATTCGCTTTCCCAAAGTGAATCAATAAAAAGTTCCTTGGTACTATTTTTCACCTAAGCCATGAAATTTAATACAGCGAAAGGAAGGGATAACGAGGAAAATGCTTTGTAGGCAGGCGTCATGCTGAATACGGAAACCTCATATACCAGAGGAATTTATGGATAAGTTAAATTAATCGACCATCTAGCTTTCCTCATATTTTCAAAACTTATAAAACCTTCGTCGTCCATATATCCCAGGCAAATATAAATAAAAGAAACCTGCTAAAAAATGATATACTAGCGCAGCTGAATGACCATTTTATGTCTTGAAAGATATATCTCTCCCTTTAGGCTATCAAAATTGCTGATGGTAAGTTTCTATGAATATACATGTATGTATACATATGCAATAGGCTTTTGGCTTTAAAGGCCACTCTTTATACTGTCTAGATGTGTAAATGTCAGCGGTTAGAAATCAAAGCTGGTTGATTGACTTCACATTTGATCCGATGACAATAAGGTGGCCAGTTCAGCACAAAGGGAACAAAAGAACCGGCCATATGGCCATAAGTGAACTAATTACACAATCGATCTTATTTCCCGCAGCTATAAAACAGCAGTGGCTTCATTTTCTCCTAAGGCCAAACCCGATTATAGTTTAGCAGTTAGAGATTAGCTATTCTTTAAATCGCCGTGCCTCTTCTTTTTTTGAATAACTCGATCATGTTCTAACACTTTTAGAAGGTTGCTTGGTAAAAAATAAGTGCTTTCTATTTAATTGAAATTGTACATGTTTTACCATCCATATTAAATTATGGCCTGTCGAATCCCCCAAACCCCCATTTCCCTTGTCCCGATTTAACAAAGAATGGGATGGGAAATGAGGTAGTAGGTACATATATGTAATGTACAAAGATTGTATCCGAGAACACTGAGTGGCCATTTTGCTTCTGCCAGGCCGCGATGTATAGTTGCCTCTTGGGACATACCTTCCGCTTGGAAATGTATGGTGGGCACTCGGTAGGCACTCAGAAATTGCTCCGATAGCACATAATATGATTGCCTCTATGGTTTTAAAACGTCTATGTGTTTATCTTTGTGATGAATTATGGATAGATCATGGCGTCGAGGTCAAAGAGGGTTAGATGGGTCTGGGCGGACCGTGGGTGTGCCTTGAATGGCGGAGATATTATTCACTCCGAGTGGCAGAGTACAAAGGTAAATGATTTAGGGATTGAACTAACCCGCCTGCCTGTGCTTCAGGCACTGTAAGTTGCATTGCATCTGTATTGCTGCTCTCTACTGTAAGAGCTTTCAAAGGATTCATTTGATTCTCATAAGGGGATCCATATTATAATCTCTTTTTCAATCGTTTTTGCACACATTAGCGCATGCTTCGATGGCGACGGTTGCACATATTGAATTCTTTGAACATCTAAGATTCTTTTTTTCAACAAGGACTTCGCCTCTCATGACTCATCTATCATAAATAATGTATCTCACTATAAGAGGTATCCTCTTTATTCTTGATAGAAACGCCTGATCAATATTAATTGCATATGCCCCACTTCATTAAATTTTAGTTGAGGCCATTGATTAATCGAGATACACTGCATTCCTAAATTTCCTCCAACAGCTGTTCGCCTGGATACATGAATCAATTGGTAGTTTAGGATGTTTAAATGGTCATGAGCCAATGTGGAATTAAACATTCCATTTAAACCAGGCTATCAAATTTTGTCGGTCTTGGAAATCTAATTATTCGTGGGCCAAAATATACATTTGCTGATATAATATCAGAGAATGACTTATTACGAGCCATAGTTTACCTAAAGCAATCCGGGACAACTTCAAATTGTTATGATTGCGCCAAACGGTGGTGAGAGTCATTGGTAGAATAAACCTTCCAGTTTAAAATGAGGAAACGCCTAGTGGAAACGACGATGTACGTTAAGTGACTGGCATCACTGGGCTTCACACAGAGAACAAATTCAGTGTTTGCCAAGAGACAATGTTCGTACAGATTAGGATTCCCATGCGTGACCTATTTGGCCTTGTACTTTTGATGAATCATTGAAACTTCAACTTCTGATAGGCTCTCATTTTCCAGCCAATAGCGAAGCTAACTTCGGGAGAGAGAAAAAATAAAATAAAAAGGTACTCCCTCTTGTGCCTAGTATCTGTTTGATGAATATTTTAGCCACTTTCCACCTTGGGTAATCATTTTCTGATTACTCACAGAGAAGAACGAAAGGTTCTCGGCGGCATTCACACCAGAGCGTCTCTTATCTTGTATATTTCTTCAGTGCCTTAAGTACACCATTTGCTAATGAACTAGGGCAGTCAATTTCTTGCTGATAAGTAGGCTGCTCTTGCGTTTCAGTTAACAAAAAAGCTTTCGTGACTATTGTGCTAACTTATGTTCAATTGAGGATACGCAGTTGGATTAATTGCTTTTCACTAGACTTTTTAACTTCCAAGAAAATGTCTTCATAAAGTCTTTTACCGAATGTACGGGAATAGTTCGTATTGGAGGTATTTCACTCATGATTGATTCTTCAGACTGCAATGTGCTTGGGTGGTATTTTATCTTAATATGATATAAATTTGTGCAAGGCACAGAGTGGCAATCGATTAGGTAGATAATGAAGTCTGAACACAATAATGTACGACAGGAGGGGAGTCGAGGAGCTTCGGAGCCAGCTACATAAGCCCCATTGAGAGGGTACTGGCCATTAGTCTCTGGGCGCCTGTATATAATGGTTATTAGAACCAAAGGGAGAAGAAATGCAAGAATGTGCTGGGCCCGAGAGGCAAGGACTTACGAAAGGATGGAGTGGGGCAGGAGGAGGCCAGGCCTTGAAACCACTCCTGATGACAGAGGGAAATTCTCCTCAGTGATTACCTGCATCCATCCAACATGTCCCAAGGGTCTCACTGATCAAAGGGATAACATCGAACCACTCGACCGTGCCACAGAGATGCAAAACAAACTGCCAAATGCTTACTTGTACCGGGATCTTTAGATCTAAGGCAAAGCTTACGGCTGCTTAAGGAAAGGGATCCAGATTAGGGAAAGGGATCCAGATTCGCCAGAATTTTGTCCTGCCTTTAAGGAGACCCTAACTTGGGAAGGCTAGTCGTCCCGAGAACGCTTAGTGATACTGTTGTATAGTGCATTGCAATAGTGAAACAGCTTTCCCATGACAATCACTGACTGCTAACGAAGCTCTTATGTCTACCCTTTGTAAGGGACCCCTGAGTAATACCAATTGGATGTAAATCAATGTGGCAGTTAGCAACAATTGAATGATTGGCAGACGTTAACTAACATGGGGACGGCTACCATCATTCATTGAAACACGCTCTTCCTCTATTCCTGCCCATCTTTCAACCATTAAAAACCAGCAGTTGTGGGGAACATCTATTTGCAAAGGATTTGGACCACACAATAAGGACTGGAGTGTTTGGAGCCACTTATGTCCGGCTACTGCGAAGGGGCTGTCTCTACGATTAACTATACGCAAAGTCCTTCAATAATTCCCAGCAACTATTGCTAATGCTAAACAAATAGAAGGAACTAGGGGTGCTGCCGTTTTCAATGGAAGGATCTGTTCGGTTGTTATTGATATTTGGACTGCATTATAGGGGGTGCATGTGGGACTCAAAAGAAACATTGAACTATATATTTCACCATTACTTATGTTACGCGTTTCAAACTATAGAACCTTTCAATGAGAGTTAGATTGAACTGGTGCAATTCCACATCTGTTTCTAGGGTGGATGGCTTTATATTCATCTTTCCTGTTCAAAACACCAAGAAATCAGGTTCGGTTAAGCTTTTCTGAACATATATACTTTGTAATGAACTATTGTTACAAAAGAATGCTGTCTAACCACTGTTAGCGATGTCGGACCCCTCGGGTTGAGTAGAACTAATGGCGAAAGCATCCCTTTAAGAGAAGTTTCTCTCTAAAGATGACGTCTTCAGCGTCATCCTGTTGATCCTCTGCTATGCTCAGATGGAAGGATTCCCACGGGGACACTGTATACATATATGGAAATCCTATTCGTCTTAAAAGGTCAAAAGGAAACCAATGGACTCAGAGTGAAGGATGTCTCTCCTTCTGTCATTTTCCTCAATACTGCAAAATCCCATTAGTTTCAAGAAGTTAAGAGTTTTGCTGACGTATTTTGATATGCCCCAAGGTACAAACAGTTGTTCCACTGTAAAACAATTGTCCAGGTTTTACTCGCTGGTGCATCCGACATCTGCATGACACAACAGATCTCTATCAAGCAATTTTGCTGTCTGGCATCTGCTTGTTTTATGTGACATTAATGTGTTAAAAACTAGAACGTCCAGTCTAATGCATCGCGACACGATCCGTTCCTGTAACGTTTCCATTAACGCGCAACAATTACTCTGCCACTGATTAGTTCAACATGACATTTGGTTCTGAGTCTAACGCGCAACTGGCTTTGTTCCATTGCAGCAAAAATCCACAATATGGATCCTTTTGCCATGGGTCTATTGCATTAATTAGTTTAATCTAGTGGCTTATCCGAGCCCCAAGCAAAATGAATTCACATGTCGCCAAAGTATATAGGGAAGGGTGAAGACCCCGATGCACCTGGACCCTGTGTCACATGCCCAGACATGTCTCGTGAATATTTTCGTGATTGACGTGAATAACCTTTATTGGCATAATGCCAGGGCTATATAATAGATTGACTCACTAATGTCTCAAACTTATACTAGACCTTGAAAGGAACCTATTCAATTATAGCTCAAGGACGTGCTATTTGAACGGCACAATTAGCAATGCTGGTTGTACCATTTTCATGCAGTGCCCCAACTGTTGAGGCGCATACATATGCGCATGGCTCAGCCTTTCGTCCGAGAAAGACTTGTAACTCCCAGAAGCCAGACCCATATTTATGTTTGATATTCATAGGGTTCTGATAAAATGGGAATCTGATGAGAAAGGGGTAATCCTACCATATAATGACATCTGAGAGGTTCCCCGTACGCCGCTCTCAACTATAAATGATACAGTGGCCATCCCATCATGAATTGATAGTCAATCATGGGGCCAAATCAAACTGGGCCATCAGATTCTAGCTTTAGTTTGTCTCCTAGAAAAGACGCAGATCGCCAGGTATTTTGACACAAAACATATCAATGGTGAATCCCCGACATTTGCAAGAACAATAACGGCTCCCTAGCCATGCAGGACTATCTTAAGTTGTTCTTATCGTGCCCAGCCACTCGGCCGAAGAAGACCGCAATAGCCTCGTTGTGGTCAACTCTCTCTAAGTCTCGCACACCTCACCAAATCTCGCGTGGCGTGGCGAGACTAATCTCTCTACTCCTGGGCCTCCCATTGAAGATGTATATATGATTGTGCATCGCCGAGATCGTCGGCCAGTTAGAAGCGATCGTCCCAAAGACGAGCCCGCGTCTGCGATTGATCAAAAACCAAATTGGAGATCAAGGCCCGTCTTGACCAAAAAGGGCCGAGACTGCTGGCCATGCCGACATGATCAATTCTTCTACATATAACAATGAGGCTTCGAATTCGAGTCATGCAATTCCATAGTAGATAGTGCAGGCATAACCGCTTTCCCTTTTAATATCATGGTCGGGTACTTTTAGCTGCCCTATACAGCAATGAATCAAGACCTCCTGTTTGGTGGTGTAACTGATCTAAAGGTTAATGGTATTCGGAATTCTATGGGAGATGGCCAATCAGTCCAATAGAGAGGATGACTAAGATAATTGTTTGTCCTTATCTACACAGACAAACAAAGAAATATTATATGGATTCACACAAAACAGGACAATCGCAATAATAGTATACACACCTTTTGCATGGTTCAAAGTAAGTCTTTTCAATGTGTGCCCGTCAGCTAGAAACAAGGCAGCACAAATGCAATGGAACTTGTAGAATATGGAGTGAGTCGGTTCATTCAGATGATGAAGGGTCCCTATTTGCCATAGATCGAAGGATATTCATATTGGTAAATGAGTCCTCAGATACCTTTATCACTGTAATTTATTATGAGGCACTAGTTAATTCCCCAGTGCCTTACAAATTCTGTACTGGGAGTTGTTTTGCCTGCCTCAATTGATTGTAGAACATTTTTAAATTCTTTTTTTTGGTCTCAGATTATATAAATGTCGTTTATCCACCTTTATCCTGAAGCGCATTAAAGGAGAAAACATTCCTTCAAGATTGCGACGAAATGGGACTTGAGAGGCACACAAAAGACCTAGAATAAATCTATTCTCTCACTGCCTGGGTTAGCTAGAGATTGCATTGATTCAATACAAATGGGAATCGAGATCCTTGGTTATTTTTTCCTTGGTGCTATTCTCTCAGCTTTCATTGTATCAATATTGGCTACCAAATAAATGAAAAGATGCAGAGCATTAAACTTTAATCTTGGACCGGTGCGGCGGATTTGGCATTCACTTTTGGCGATGACAATGGTTGCCATCAATACCTCATCAAAATTTCATGAAGAAATAATAACATGTATGATTGTCCTTCTCCTCGCCTGAAATTAGTTGACAGCCCTTCTCAGTCTAGAGATTGCATTGTCGTACTGCTGAACAAACGTTTAATGTATGAAACCATAAACTGGAATAAACCGAAGGAATCATTTCACCTTGAGTTTATTTCATTATTCTTAACCAAATTTACTTCCTAATCTAATCGTCAGCAGGGATTTCTATCTATAGGAGGACAAATTACCGGATAAAGAAAGACAAATGATGAGCTAGTTGCTTTGGGGATAAACTTTATTTGGGTCAAATTATTGGGTAAATTTTGAGTTTATTTTGATCAGATTTGATGTTAAAATTGTGAATAAAATTGTTGAGATGAAAATTGAATCCCGGAAGGATTAGAGAAGATGAGTTAATAGGTTGTGGGTGAGTGATAAAATTTTGGAAAAATTATGGGGTAAATTTCTGGTATTTTTTTTATCAGATTTGATGTTAAAATTGTGAATACATTAAAAATTTTGTTGAGATGAAAATTGAATCCCGGAATGATTAGAGAAGATGAGCTAATAGGTTGTCGGTGCGTGGGTGCTTTTGTCAAAATACTTGAGTGAGGAGGAGTAGTGGTGGGTGCAGGTGTTCTCTTTCCAGCAATGATCCGCCTGTATAGTGTTTACCGCGCTGCTTGGAATATTATCCTGGATATATAATTTCGCCATAGGATCCTCAACTTTACAATTTAGCTTTGGACAACATAGCATAATTTCTTTTTAAAATTATTATGTGCCCTGGTTTCATGTCACCCAGACAAGTTTCAGTTCATGGAAGTCCATGGGCAATATTGCATTTAAATATATCGTTATACGAATACGTGCTTCAAGGAACACATAATATATATTACATGCCACTCTTCAATTGATACAGAAACTTGTAAACTTATTTAAGGACACCCTTAAGCACAAGAACATCCATACGTAATGAGTTGACATGAATTTGATTAAATATTGTTCCACGATATATATATATAAACTTGATGTACCAGCTGATGTCTTCACCATATATTAAATGAAACTGTGTGTAGAATAAACACCCTACCTTAAGTAAAATGCACGGACAAGTTCGCCTACGAAAATCACTGAACTGTGAGAGGTGGCTTGTCGCCAATTTGAATAAAAACGTTTCCAAAAAAAGATAATGTAATTGTTCTCTGTTGATTTACAAATTAGGGAGCGCATGCAAATGTATGTTTTCAGTAAGATTTTATTAACATCAATGTAATGAAAGGCTAATTATTAATCCCTATTTTGCTTAACAGAACTCTTCAACAACAACGTTTTCATTTGCAGCATCCGCATTTTCCCAGTGCAAGTACTAATGATATGACTTAATGCTTCTTTTTCCACAGTACTTGAGAGAAATATGTTTTAAAGTCTTAACATGAGTATTGATGATATCAATTTTGCATTCGTGTAATTTAAAACCGTTAATTTATAATTAAGGTATAAATCTTGGACTAGCGAAACACTCAGCCCTTATCACATTTCTAATATCTGTATTGTAATTAATTCATTGAGATCTTTATTCAGTAACACCTGTCCCTCTTTGGGGTCTGTTTTAGGTGTATCAGGGTCGAATATTCTGCCATAATATTTTGCCATAAACAAGCCAATTGTAGTGAATACGGTTTTAAATAGATCCGAGACAATTGGTCTGACCGGGCGTTGCTATAATTGGGTGCACGCGCCTCAACTGAACGCGCTCCCGGTTCAGAAATGGCCTTTCGGATTCCCGCCTTTTCTTACTTGGACAGAGTTCCAGTAAACCAATATCAAAGGTAACTTAAATCTAGTCAACTCTTTTACCATAATGTGTCTTAGAGTGCTTCCGGATGCTCCGGTAAGACTCCGTGTTGTTTCACTGTGTTACTCCTATGTAAAACCATGTTAACTGTTTGACTCTCAACACCTGCAATGATCGTGTACCATAATTGCCACTTGTCCTTTGAGGCCAATACCTGGTCACCTCTGTTGGGTCCGATAAACACTATCGGACATGGTTTGTGTGGAGAATAAAGCCTGTGATACCTAAAGAGCTGTGTGTCTGGTCTTCTTTCCCTTCGCGAGAATAGATATCGAACTTGGGTAGTGTGAGACGGAAAAACACTACACAATCATACATCCCACACAAGAGTTTGCTTTTACAGAAGTTCCGTGGTAAGCGGCATAATACCACTGAGAGGATTTCCTCCCCGAAATAACCACATGTATATCTGCGATATAGTGGCAGTGGTGAACTAGCCAACAAGAAGTAATTTGTGCACATCATAACATCAGTGTTGGTATTATCTAGTGCGCTGCAATGAGCAAGACTGATAATTGGGGGAGACATTTTCCGATAAAGGTAGTCCAAGCTAGAATCCCCTTGCGGTCGTGCAGACGCGTAGATAAGGCAGCGCGTCAAGCGTCATCATACAGATTCTAGTTAATACCTCTGGGCCACCGTACATACCGAGATGATCGCCAACCTGGGAGCAGATCAAGAGTTGCTCGGCCTCCAGCCACAGAACAAACATCTAGCGGCATCTTTTTATGTCTGATAGCAGAGATTATCTCAAGCATAAAAGGGATTGGTTAAAACCTTTGTTCAGCGTATTATAAGTCTCATACAGCCTCTGTTTACGAGAGATTATGTCATGTTTGATCATGTTTTATCAAAGTTTATATTTTTCAAAACTTTTAAAGAAAATATATAGCAAGTCCCCAATGTCAGGAACATACTACAGCACATCAAATAACATTCTTATGCCTAAACTTCGAGTTCTTTCCCCGATGTAAATTCATTTCAACCATTTTGTGAGTCCTTCTATCATCAACTGAGTGGAGGAGATTCAATAAGTCACTACGATAATACATGGTGTTGACATTTAGAATTACTCTGCCAAATGTCTATTTTTCTCTGAGCTCCCAATCAAGTGCAAATAAAATTGCCCCTGGGCTATTACATGTCTAACACCAAATATGATTCAATGACAAATTTCAAATTAATGTTCTGTAATCTAATTAAATCAAGACCAGAAAACCTGAGAATTATGGACGGCCTGAGGGTTTTTAGTGTCATTTCAGGAAAGAGACGCGGCTGATTTGGACAAATTAATAGAGACTTGTGGGCGCGTTTCCAAATCACAAATATTTTAGTCGGGCTGTCATGTATGGTCTATGTGTTACTATTGGCCTTTTCTCGCGCTGTCCATACCTCAGACACCAATGAAAATGTCAGTGTGTGTTCGGCAGGGAACAGGCAGGGCTGGGGTCACACTAATAGATGGCTCTTTATGACCCGAGCTGGTGGCGTTGCTCCCGTCGTTCGTCCTTTTTGAACACCTTACGATGTCTTGTCCTGAGACGAGAATTAAGTTCTATCGGGCTGTCACAACTGCCTAAAAACAGACGTTCGAGCATACGAATACGCTAAAAGGAAGGGTTGGAACGCTGCAGTCTTTGAGCACAACGACCCATGTATGGCACAGGGCCTTTCCCAAAGGACTTTCCTTTGGTGTGTTACCAAGGTTCACCGCCTTTTATGAATCCGTTTAAAAGAAATAGCGTGGCAGAATTGAGATTGCCTTTAAAGTGTCTGCTACTCACCAGCTTTCGATGTAGGGCGCCTTTTTCTGTAGGCATTTTTCGCAAAGACCTAAAGGTTCGACGGCCCGGAATCAATCAGTAACATTAAAGGTGTCCTCCATGCTTGTTGGCATGGGTAACTATGTGGGTCAAAGAAGGTCAGGGGGTCAGGCTCAAACCTAGATTGATCAGATCGATGCTATAATTACTTAGGGGGGATGCGAGCTGGCTGTGTCTGGGTGCTGGTCCAGCTGGCCTTCCCTGGGCCTTGTTTGTCTTGTTTTTGGGTCGTCTTTGACCTGCGCAGTCTTCTCTATGCAGCAATGCACAATGCCTGAGGCGAGGCAAAACACTGTCATGCGCAGTGCGACCAAGGCTGCAGAGGCATTTAGACCCGTAGGGAATAATGGGACTTCACAATTGGATTTAAAATAGGAAATTAATTTCCCCTCGAGTCAGACACTGCCACTGAAATAGGGAAGATATAACACGAGGAAAATTGATAAGCAAAGTGCCCAGGGCAAGAGCGCTAATGCTAAGAAAAATGATCCACTGTTCCCTTTGCTCCATGTCTTTTCCCAATCACCTTTGTAGTGAGTTCAGGGTTTGTTAGGACATCTAAAGACCGCAGTTATGCCACAACTCTTAGAGGAACCCACAGTTTTCTTGCTGATCATACGGAACCAAAATAACAGGCGGAAATGGCCACCAATTGTTCTATTCATTACTGCTCTTCCTTGCCATGACTAAGGCAGTTACACTATCTCGTTCATGAAGGAGATTAAAAGCATTTTACATTTTACCAATGGGAGATTGTTAACGCCACCCGCGAGCCTAATTTGCAATTGAATCACTTCCAGCAAGCTCTAGCCCTCGGAAGAAAGCCCTCTGCCTTATATCAAAAGATAAAGTTATTTCCGTGCATATAAAGCTCCTCTTGAATAGAATTCAAATTTATAGTAGGCATGTTGTAGTAGCATATTTATATGATATGACCTGAAATTCGTCCATAAAGTGTTTTAAAAGCTTTTGGTATTGCATTTGACATGCAATATAACCTATAATATACCTGTATATCAGCAAGCCTTAAAGGCGCCATTTGTAAATGTCTCTTTTCCATGTGCTACTCACGTGTTACCCGACAATACTCCTCCCCATTTCTCCTCTTACCATTGTGTACATATCAGCGTCTGAGAGACGGATATCTAACCATTTAGCTTGAGTTCAAAGCCACGTCCCAACTATAAAGGCGTAAAAACAACCAAACAAACCAAAAACACATCGGTCAATACCTATTTTCACCAGTCCTGATCCATCTATCAGAAAGAATGGACCTAGGATAAAGCAGTCTGAAGAGACAATCAGGGTGCAAGGCGATCGTTTCGGAACTGTTGTCCCTCTTCTGCAGATTTAACGGGAGGCAATTATTCCGCATCTAGGATGGGGTCTCGCCCGGGTGGGGTCATCGGAAGTCAATGTAATACCCATATATCCTGGCAGGAGTCTTCTGGCAAAACCCATTCCTAATTAGTATTCTCCTAGGTGGTCGTATCGTCCTCAGGCAAGACACGCTATTGCATGTGCATGTGCGCCTCTAACCCATTGGAACAGCCACAAAACTATTTCTCTCCGCTTTCTATCAGGGAAGTATTTCAGTATTATTGAAATCCGTATCTATGTAGATAGATCGTACGAGGTGCTATCATATGTCAAATCAAATATCTATTGAAGTTGCTTTGACAATTTGAAGCTATTAGTGTCACATTCGTCCCAGAATCTCTTCTTTTACCCATTGCTCTCTTTCTATTGGTTGACACCCTAAAACTTGTTAGATATTGATCATGCTTGCAAATTGGTTTCATAACGTCAGACCTAATTTCAAGGCTTCAGTCCATGTAGACACAGTGACATGGAGATGGTTGCATCTGACAACAATAGAGCGTGAGAGAGCCTATACAAGAACGGTTATTCATCAAAAAAGGCCATTTCAACAATCAGCTCTTCCACTGGCCCTCCAAACATTCATTTTATGGCCTCCATATCCGTGTAGGACAATCAGTATTGGAACACATTCGCCCTTTTGGACCTTTCCCTATTATAGTAACTGCCCCCTGCTATTAGGTCTCACAAATGAGGCAGTTGAGCAAAGCAAAATCATAGCAAAACATTGCAGCTGGATTGGAGCGAGAGCTGCTCGAAGCAATACCAATCCATGAGCGAATGTAATTCAGCGAATGACGAAGAGAGCTAAAGATGTATAGATGGAGAAATTTTGTAATACATCAATGGCTGTTCACATCCGAAGAGATCAATACCTATCGCAGTTATACCTCACTAATTACCTCGATTATAAGAACATAGAAGTAAAAGAGTTTCGTTCATATTTTCAATCCGTCTGATCTAATAGAGATTTGACAAGCAGAGACGTGGTGTGCAAGAGTCGGAAAGAGGAAGAGAACGGGGGAGGGCGATTTCTGTAATGGGTTCCGGCATATGTCATAGCTGGATCTGTCTTTGATTTAGTGTCTCAAATCCAGCCGTTATCCCTCCGGATGATAGCTCATCTTCACTATCGCGGGCATCAATCGTTCTTTGGGGAGTGTGTGATATAACTCTATGTAAGGCACATGCATAGATTATGGATGGAAAGGTCTCCCTAGCGAATAGTATCACCAATGAGTAATATCGCCACCCCATATTTTACCCCAGCTGCAATGTATAAAATTGAAGTATCAAATATGTAGCGCAAAATGCAATTGTGTAACATACATGGACGTTGTTCCACACCATCTATTAAAAACTATTTATCGGTGAAGGTGCATACTAAAACCCAATTTAAATCGCGTACTGTATATCTGTGTGCTGCTTAATAATAGTATGCTATCAATATATGAGTGCAAATAAAAGGACACTAAAGCTGGAGGAAATGTGCCTTGAGATAACTCAATAGTTTTAAACACAAGGATTGGGATCGATATGAACTTCGGATTCAAAGAGACGCCAAATTTCTGGAGAAATCTAACGAATGAATTAGTTGATATCAAAAGGTCTTTAAATCGCGTTTATATTTAGTATGGTGTATATAATATATACCCCAGGCGCTGTATGATACTATCTTTGTTGACCTTCTATGATATAAGACTCAAACGAAATTGGAAAGTTGCTTCGTCATAAGATATAATTTCCTGTACTAAACGGATTTACCTCCAGCTTCCTTGCATGGGAAGCTAGGGTCGCCAAATAGAAAATAAATAAATGCATAATACCAGGGGCCAGGGGATATTTTAAGTATATGCGAAGCTGAAAATAATCCATCAACAACATTTCACTTCGTCGACATAGTATTTGCATGTTTCCTGATTAGATAAAACAGGTGCGTGCATATATGATGTGCGAAACAATATTAGCTCTCACGAACCAATTTAAATGATAATCTAGACCTATGTAAGATTCGGTATTTTCTAATGATTTTATGCTACATGCCAAGTCACGCACAATCATTATAATTGATGCGATCCGATTTGCCGGGGGACGGTGGTATACCTCATTAGGTAATAATCTGTTGTTTTTCCTAATTCCAATACAGGAATGAACTATGAAACGGAATGAACCATTATCAAGCGAGGACAGAGTGAATGAAGTCAGCAATACGATTATAGCATTAATGGTAGACCTACCATCTACATAGCTCGACTATTCCATCTTACAGGCACCGTGGGAAAAACTCAGCCTGGCTTCCCATAGCAAGATTACGATTTGAGTGGAAGATTCCTAGGCACGTATTATATTGTATGGGAAAAGGAGCGACAGGCAGAGGCAAAGCTAATAATAAGCCATTGAAATTCCGAAATTGATTTAATGATGCTGCAAATATTAATCTGAGCACCAATTCTATTAATGCGCCTTTTTTTGCTCCATAAGCGCGATTTTAAATGTTGAAGTAATATCCCCTGTTCATACGCTCTATGTGTCTTCACAGTTTGCGAGTCTGAAAGTGTTGACTTGAAAGGCGAATGATCCACGCTATTTTTATCTCAAGGTAAAGCCTTGTCACCCGATGAAACAGAACAGAATGGAGCTATACGAATAATGTTTATTCCAGAGGAAAGCCGTATTTTTAATGTCCCTCTCTCGGAATGTTTATCGATGTGAAATAGCACAGTTCATACGAAGGGACGCTCTCCTCCGGTGGGAATAGAAATATGATTTGAGTCACTTACCGGCTTAGAAACATTTCAAAATGGGTATAGACATCAGGTCTAAGTTCATCAATCACAATCACTATATACATGTATCAAATATATACCAGTTTAATATAGTCGACAATTTCAAATAACAATCAACCAACCATGTTCATCGTCCATAATAATTATGATACTATACATTGTTCAAAGTTGAACGGTTTTCTCTGCTGCTTCAAAACATTTACTGAGCACATTTTTTATAGCATCGGATATTTTTTCCTCACGTATTATGATTGCAAAGATTGATATGGTGAGACGGTCAATGGCGAGCCAAATTCAAAACAATCAATTTGGCACACATGCGCTTAATTGAAACAGCCCCCAAGAAATATATAAATTATACCCGATCTCCGAAATAGATATGGTTGGGGATCTCAGTGCCATGCAGGCTTTTTCCTAAACGAAAGAAGATGATTGCTTCCTGGTAGTTTGCTAAAGTATCTCTTCCTGAAGCTTCCCGGCCAAGGCACTGTAACATTTACTTCAAAGTGTCCGCTGGGACAAGGGATCTTATACTCAACAAAAAACAAGACCCTGTCCTCTATATTCCTCGAAGACTAAAGACTATTGCGGGTCTTGCTAAGAGAGAATAGCAGGGCCCAATACAGATAATAATAGGGCAGGGGAACTTAAATTATCTGAGGAAATGTCTGGAGATATTCTAAAATTGGAGACGATTATGCCAAATAGGTGGGTACTATAAAACACCCCGGACAATTTAAATCCTGCTGCATGCATGTGCATGGAGGTGAGTCCATCAATTTAGATGTTTCCATTATTCCGCCCTCGGGTTTATCTCTATGATCTAAATCAATATGGAGACATGGAATGACAATATTGTCATTCCCTCAGGTACATCTTATTGGCTTACTATAAATGAGAAGGCAATCAAGCTAGGCCTTACTTTTGTGTCAAAAGCGAAATCTACAAACCAGTTCCATCAAGAAGATTTTAGTCGATTACAATTAAGATCCTCTGTTGTAATTCCTCCTTTTCGTGTGACATTCCAACTTGACTAAAATGTATTCATCTGCACAAAGGATCAGGTCGTTGTATAAGTCATCATTCTAAGAGACATTTGTATGATACATTTAACACAGAAGATGTTGAACCACCGTCTGAGAGGCGGGTAGACTCATGTTTGCTAGCTTTAGTTTGAATAGATAGATTAACAGCCATGATTGTTTGTCCCGAGGCGTGTTTATACAACATAGAAATTCACGTACTTATATATATTTTGTGTTTTTAGTCTTTTATATTAAATGCGAATGAAATCAAGTAATTGTAGCTGAAGGAATAGGTATTTGCGTCCCTGCTCCCAAAAGGTCGTACTGCTAAATGGGGCCTATGCATGTCCTTTAAACACGGCGATTGACTGGGATTTGTAGTTAAATTTATACGATCTCTTATCATGAGAGGGATTTGTGGTAGTTCTGTCTAGCAGACACGAAAGAAATCCTGCGCGGCAACATTGGCACAACATTTCAGGAGATTCTGAACTTTCTTCAGCTTTGGCATGCTATCTCCTGTGTTAATACGAAATTGCATGTTCTCGAACAAGAAAATCCATTATTTGTATACGTTGCGTCATATTTTTTTTTATAATTTGCTAGATCTGATAAATATTCTGGTTCTTTTGTAGAACATTATATCACATTTTTCGAATGTATTTGAACAATATTGGCTTAGCAATTGCATTAATGTTTCCTGGTTGCAGGCAGAAATGGGAAATCAGCCTAATCATGAAACATCTATTCATTGTTTTGCTCATTTGTGTTGTTTGAGTAGCCTGTCTCTGGTTTTCCTGTAATTTAAGACCATCATGCTACCGGACCGTTACAAGTTTAGCATGAAATATTATAACTATAATATAGAACTATAATGGGATTTTATTAGACTTTTATTGTACAATTGCATTGTTATGTGCCCGTTATATCGTCACAGATAAAAAGATCAAGTCAAATTTAGCGTTCCCATGTGATGGGGAATACATAATTGCGGAAACTGTTCAGGCACAATATGCATTATTCATGCACACAATTTCATGCAATCGCCATACAATATCAACAATATCAGACTCATAAAACAGAGTGAAGTGATGGAAGAGGTGCTTTCTATAATTTTAAATTCGAAGGCCAATGGTCAGTTCCTATGCAGTAAAAAACGGTTCCAATACACTTATTCTCAGCAATACAACCGATCTAAAAGAAATGAACGAGGTACTATCGCGCGCCAGTGGACCATAAAAGCAAAGCTAGATCGATAAAATCGGACTCGTCACAAAAGATGAGCTGATCACAAAACATAACAAGAATCCACCATTGATCCGAGTTCATTTTGGTGCGAGCTAAACCAGGAAAAGGACGATCGTAACTTACACCCGGAACATAATTTTGAACACAGGACTTCTAAGACAACCATTTAATTGACAATTGCTATCATTATAGTTAAATAAAGCCGACTTTTTATAAGACGAGACACATTTTCTTTGTATACAGCACTAGATCTGTTAGGGACCAGTGGTTTGAAGTGTTGCTATGGTAGATTATAAATATATATGCTCCCTTGGTTCTGTATACATTCCCGTACATGACTTACATCTCATTGCATAAATGCTCAATAAAAAAAGAATAGCCGTTGAAGATGAATATTCATGAGTAGCAAAATATTTCTTGTGAAACTGCTCTCCCCGAGGATTCTTGGAGTCGAAAGATCCATTTTGGTTGGAAGACGATTAGTGGCAGAAAATAATTAAGTCGAAGAAAATGCTAAATAAACAAGCACAGGAAATGTCTCCACCAGCCATCTCATGAATAAGCAGAGAATCTGATTTTTAGTCATTTAATCTGGCTCGAAATAGGTTTTGCTCAACAATGTCTGCCATCAAAGGCTTCGCCAAAGAAAAAGCATTCCGTTTATTTTCTAAATGCTGTAAAATAGAAGTCTCCCATTGACTGGGGACGGAGCGAGGGACCTTCTCGCCTTTCATCTAAACAATCTTTAGATTTTAGCACTCAGCTCTGTTTATCCTTGCATCCATCTTGATAAAGGACCTGTCTCGAACTCTCCCGTCCCATCTTAACATCGCCCGTTGTCGAGGAAAAAAAGCACCTATGGAGAGCCTTCCTTCCTTACAGACTCTTCATTAAAGAAAAGCCCTTTCAGCTGAACACAAAACCCTTGTAATTGCTGGAATCATTGAGGGCTGATATAAAAAAGACTTTGGGTTTGCGGAGGATTCCTCCACTCGGCAGAGATAGATTGCTTGTTGTCCACTTACAGTTCTATTCTTGTTGTTGAAATACCAAGCGTGGTAAAGGCAACGGAATAGAACAAAAAAGTATCAGAGTGAAAATCTCCTACGGGCTAACTTTATAATGATTTAACACTTCACAATCGAGTGTTGACAATGGCCATAGTAATCCATCAAGTTGAAGCCAATAGATAACATTTTCTGGGGAAAATGTAATCGGCCCTATAGGATTAAACGTTTTGATACTCAGATTTTATCACTCAAAGCCAAGGGAAATCATAGATAAGACCCCTGTGTCGCTATGCATGCACTGCAGGTGCACCTAGAATTGACAAATGTTTTACAAATGTGTATCACGTTTTACTTCAATATTTAGAAAGCCTTTCTCAGTCATAAATATATGGTTATCAGTAATGGCAAGCTCTATCGATGGTTTTCCCAGCCACTAACATGCATAGAGAATGACGGCAAGAAACAAAGCTTATGCCATTCATGACCTCCTAAGGCATGACCTTGCACTCCAAGCGATCTCCGACAGAATGCCCCTTCGTATGACAACCCATCATACCGTATATTTCCCTTTACTCCTCATCCCCCATCTGTATAAATCAACAAAAGGATTATCTCGGGTCATTGGCTGGACTGCCTGATCCCCCTAAAACGTCCCCACTCAAGGCCAAATGGATCAAACCCACTAGAGACCCAGGAGAGACCTTAAACAATGCGATGACTGGTTTTCAACCATTTATAAATACCCTTTAGCCTCCCACAGGATGGAAGGGTATCGATTCTTTAAGTTTGGGCACATAGACCAAATGTTCATAATTCCTAAATTTACAATGGCTTTGACTGCCAACTGCCGGATCTTGCATTCACATCCTTCCTTTACCTTCCAAACCCTCCATCAAAAGTCAGACCTTACCCCTGCTGCTTTATGGGCATTAGCGCTGGTCCATTATCCTACATTATATCTCCAACACTTGGTCGGAGCTAGTGCGACACCAAAAAGGGATTTCGCCCTGGACCTCAGTATTCCGTGAAGAAAATCATTCAGCTAGTGCATATAACGTATGCTAAGCGACAACAGAGAAACCACCCCTAGAAACTCCAGCTATGTCTAACAATAGCAGAGGCGCTTGCTCTCAAGGCAGTTCAGATATTGCCTTTTTACATTGTGCCTAACGAGAGCCAAGAAAGAACTATTTATTTGGAGTGTATCTCATTCAGATGCATTAAGGCAAGACACAATATGGCATATTTACTTCACCAGTGGAGGCATGCGACATCTCTATCTCTTCTTTCTCTCTCCATTTCCATCAGGATAAATGTATATTTTATTTAAGCGGCCAATATAGCTTTCTGCAGATGGAATTCCTATTTAAATGCACGTATGGGTTCTTACAGTGTCTGTGCAATAGTTCCACCACATCCATCACACACACAAACATTCTCTCGTTCTGAGCCAACCATGTTTTTGACGTCTCTGCTGAAAATCAATATGGATATTGTCACATACCACGGAGGAAAGGGAGCTATAAGGACATATTACTTTGTAAAGAAGTATTGATTCTTTTGTTGTGTCAAGAACATTATCATACTCCCAATATGTAAAGCCTCCTATACCTTTCTTTCTTCGAGCTCTTTAGTCTAGGGCCCATTCTAAATCTACTTCTCAATAGTTAGGTATGTATGCAATGAAAGATATTTATTGCTCTCCCGAGAAGGTGATGAAATGAGAAAAATATACACTCCCTCGAGAAGGGTATTTCGTTTGTCGCGATGGTTAAAGAGGGGTTCCGTAGAAGGGGAATAATTGCCTGTCTCTGACGGGCAATGCTTCGTTTCCCCCAACCATTCTGTCTACCCCATTGTCTTGTTCTAACTAATGAGGTTTTTCAATGAGAAAGATTAGCCCTTCTCCGTTGAAGGTTGGCATATTAGAACGACTTTAATTCTCTCCCAGTCGCTCGATGTAGAACTTTGAGCATATACCTGTCCCAAATAGAGTCCTCTGTTAGTAGCCGTATTCTTCATTCTATATGCCTTAGTTTTTACCTCTTTATTCATAGGTTCCCGTATAGGAATCTAGTGGACCCACGAGAATATGCTCAGTAGAAATGTGTACTTTTTATTATTTCATATTAATTAAAATTTAAATGTATTCAGACAATAAAACCTTTCAACAACATGCACCGAACATTTATGTCATATACAGTATACAGATAGTCCCTAGTATATTTGAGATATAATCAGTCCAGCAATGTGATTTATTAATTATATATTTGTGATTCACCATTTTCAAAGGATCTATACACGATGGCCATCAGGAGCATGTGTGAGCTTCCTTGTAGCAATATACATATTGAAAAGGTGCATTTAATGTACATCCCTCAGAAGGCCGCCTCTCCTAAATCACTTCCACTTATGGGGCATGAACGGTTCTGCATACGAATCTTTCCCTCGCATTCTAAGAGGTGCACACTCATATATGATATTGTACGCATAACATGAAGTATGTAACATGAGTCATAGTATCTTCGAAATGTTTATGTTCATGCTTCAATTCGGTGTTTTGAAGTAACTAATGTGTTTCCATGATGATGTTTTGCAGGTGAAATGTCACCAGGATGGATTGTTTATTTACTGAAGCCAACAACCAACGTCACAAGCGATCGCTTCTTATTTACAGTTACTGATCCTGGTGAGTACATCTTTCAACATTATTCATTTTCTTCTCGTATATTACTTTCAGCGTTGGCAAGCATTGATATCAACACATAACAGCCGAAAAGGCAAAAGATTGACTCTTGGCTTTAAGCTACGTACAGTAAGCCCGATGAGAGATTGATTGGAGCCACAATTGGAAAAGATGAGAACACAAGGGTGACCCTAACATACTGAGGTACAGGGACAAGTAACTCCATCTATCATTTCTAGACCAGATGAGGAATGAATCTGTCTGTTACTTCCACCATAGTTTATACACAAAGATAAATTGCCGGAATGCACTAGAAATGTTTTTGTATATATATTTTTCATTAATATCAAGGCCGATACATATATGTCCACTTTTTACATAGCCATGATTGCCTCTACACTCAACTCCGGTGCAGAAATAAATCTCCCGATAGCACTTGATTTGAATTTAAAAACATGCGTAGTCACTTATAGATGGAATATTTTAGTACCGTTATTATATGGTTTGTTGGCTGTTTGTTCATTTGAAATATTCCTTATTCAGGCTTTATCAATATTTAATAGGGTTACATTTCAGGTCAATCAATATACAAAATATCCACACACATATCCACATAACGCTAATATGGCCCCTGGCTTTCATGCCATGCTATTCCATGAAATACTATGCAGTATCTCAAAAAAGGAAAGAAGGGGTATAACAGATGTCATAGAAAGAGAAAAGAAATCGTTAGCTAACGAAGTTAAAAGAAGGATTTAGTGCCGTACACATATATGTGTCCCTTTTAAAAGGAATAAGCCCTACCTTTGTCTACACCATGTCCATGTTATTTCTCATTTCATATATAATAAATTTAAGTAATTGGACCTCCCTTTTTTACATTAAAAAGTTTGTTTACATTTAAAAGTTCATAGAGCCGTTCATTATAAACTCTTTCGCCATGTCTCGCACATAAACTTAGTGATTTAACTAATAATCGTGAGAGATTTGCAAGAAATACTTTTTTAAATGGACCCTTTTTAAGCAAAGCTAACAAAAAAGTTTTGATAATTGTAATTGTAATTGACGGCCAGTCATGTTCGACTGGAAATTGATGTTTTGTCTATGCTGAAACCAAGATAACTGAAATGTTTAACTCTTTTAATCGGATTCCCTAGACATTCAAGGTTTCCATGTCTTGTCCTTCTTAAAGTCGCTTTTTTCCAAACAAATATTGAATCTTGGCCTTACCAGTATTGACTTTCAAACAATTTCTTGTAGCCCAATTATTAAATTATTTGCTGATCCATAAACTATTTGAACTATGCATTCAGCAGATCAGGCATTGGCGCTAGGTCATTTGCAATTCATCTGACTATGGCCGAAAACCTGAAAGTAAACTATCTGAACCAACGCTTGAATATAAATACTGCCATAAATACTGCCACAATATCAAATATGAACTGGGTACCGGTAAATGTCGAATCAGTATTCATTGAGGCATTCACTTTTATCCGTCTCCGGCACCAGTCCAGTAATACTGCAAACATGTGGCATATGACAATTCGTACTATAGTTCTAGGAACAACTATCTGATCCCATGCTGCCATTTCTTCTATCAAATGTGTCAATAGGTTACAGCGCTCACAGGAAGTTCCGCCATTGTAATTGACGTCTGCCTTCTTTCAAACAAAATCAAGTGGTTCAGAAACCCTATACGAGGAGCGGAAAAGAGTCTGCGAGTCGTGACATGTAAATTTTAAGAAATGGGAATAGACAGGAAGAATGACACTAAAAAGGAATTTAAGTAGAACTGTAATACCCAGTAGATTTACTTTATGGGAGTGTTAATGGCACTAGTGATGTCGAGAGTCATGTGTTTCTTGTTCCTGCGATGTTATCGGAAATGTTTTGAAAAGCGAGCTGGATAACTAACGTCTCTGTTGGCCGTGAGATGGCATGTCATCGTGACCCATTACAGTCAACGCTATCAATGTAACCACAAAATACACATATATCCATCTCCGTTGTGGGTGGCACACCCCCACCAGTCAGGACATTGATTTCAACTTAACGAGAGTAATATGTGGTTTCGTTTTAAAGATTGTTCCATAATGGACATCTTGAGGGTTGTTTTAGCCTACATCGTGCCCCGATCTGCTTTCCATTTTAAGATGGATGCGTGTTTCCGAGCTCAGGCAATAAGAGAAACGCAGCCTTGCTTTACTGGTTAATTTGTCGTCAGAACGATAAAGTTGCAGCCAAATCTCTCTCCAAACGTTATATTTTCCTTCCACATGTGAACCTGCAACATTCTCTGGCGAAGCGAATCCCCAGAGAACCCTGAAAGGGGGCCTTGCGAACGGCCTATACATGTGACCAGTTTGATTTAAAGACCTCGAACTACAAGACAGGACTAGATGATGACCGCATCACACACTCCTAGCTCTTCTTGCGCGTTCCCAATCTGCCAGTTTGGATGATTCGGGGATATATATCATATAATAGTTATTATTATATTGAAGTGTTTGTATATTAGACTCACGGATATAATTATATGATGATAAAACGCTACAGGTTATATATATATATATATATATATATATACTGTGATTAATTAGACCCCGATGTCTTGTCTTTGATATACAAAAATATGAAAAGAAACGCGGTGGGACTGGGGGGAGTCGGGTATTCAGAGTTCAGACTCAGGGGCATACATTGCGGACGTTGTAGCCACTCTAAAAGAGCTTTCTTGGTATTTCCGGGTGCCTGTATTGTGAAATTCTTATCCTTTCCTCCTGCTCGTCATGTCCGATGAAGCTGTCCTAGCAATTACTATTTGGGTGAGATGGCGGAAATTAGAGTGACTCTGTTTACCTAAAACAGGATAGAATTACAACTTTCTGCAAATGCTGTACTAAAAGGGACTTTTCCCCCTACTAAAAATAGAGCTTAAGTACACATTAAAAAAACAAGATAGCGAACATTAAAAAACAATATAGACCTTCATAAAACTGTTGTTTACAGAGAATACAATACACCTTCCATTGCACGCGATTAACGGTAACATTATCGCTGTTATGCAAAACCTGAATGAAATGTTATTTGTAGTTCTCTGTAGGTTTTAGGAGTCATATTTCCTTCAGGGTCATGACTATTGATTGGTAAGGTGATGTCTTTTACAGCAAAACGACTACTATACTAATCACAAACCGAATTGATATCTCAACTGGTAGAAATCCAATATAAATTATGCATAAAGCTACCTTTGATATATCATTACTTCGTCCCATAAATCATTCTATATAGGTATGGGGATGTAATAATTAATTTCCTGTGTGAAGGGAATCTATACTTCTGCTCCAGTCGTCCCCTGATCGATTCATTCAATTTCATGAAATACTCACCTTTTGTACAAAAGAATTAATCAAAGTTCGAGAACCGTTTTCACTTAATTAGAACCTGATGAGTTGGTGGCGAATGGTTTTATTTCAATTAATCATATCAACGAATGCGAGGCCTAAGGGTTATCAGATTCCTAACAGTAACAAGAAATGTGTTGGCCATCCTACTATTAGACTAAACAAATCCGGCGACGGCGGGATTGCAATTAAGGTTTTTTGCGATGTTGACACAGACCAGAACCTCGGGAACATCTCATAAAAAGCAAAAGGGCTGGTCTTTGCAAGTGTTAACTGAACTTCCGAGGCGAGCGCACGAGGTCCGTGGAACGGCGCCTGTCTTCCAATGCAAAGCTCACCGCCTTTGTAAAAGGCGCCTTCTTGGGATAAATCTGATTAAGCTACAAAAAGGAGAGGAATAAAAATTTAGCCACTCGTGCTCTTCGTTTCGAATGAGGCCGCAGAATTTTAGCTCTCCTCGTAAATGCATTAGACTAATCAATCGGATGGCAAACATTACCTCTTGTGAACTCTAATCGGATGCACAGATGCATATAGCCCGCGGCTTATAACAATAGATACTGGTTACAAATACCAATCAATGTGGTACCGGAAATGCTCGAACGACCCTGAGACATGTAATAGAATGAGTAGCAGGACCTCTGACCCAGAAAATAGATCCCTTCGATGAGTGATCTCGATCTCCTATCTTAGCCTCAGTGACCGAACTCTTTGTTACCGTCTTCTCCTGTCATCTACCTCACTCGCCTGCGTTCTCTATCATCCCTTTTTGCATTTATTTCATCTCCTTTAGATCCTGCCATCACTCGTCCCCTCCCTCTGTCACTCGTTGGTCTCTCATTATTCTCGTACCCTCCTAAGAGAACAGAGAATATTATTAACCCCGGGAACTTTACGTCCGGCAAAGAATCCAATCGATTCTGATGTCAGAAGACAGGTGGCCCAGACCCGTACGTAGATCTCTATAGACTCGAAGACTGCAAAGCATTTTGTATCTGGCTTCTTTCGGTTCATGTAAGATGAAGAATGCCAACTGACGTTATGAAGGATGATCATATTCATGTGGAAATCATTTGATTTATGATGATGAATGTAATCAAAATCATAATTACACTCAGTGTCTATGCATCGGTAACCTTAGAGGGAATCCCCCCACAGTGGAACCTTGATTAAATCCCATGTTTGGTCAAATTATACGTGCGATAATTTAATTTACATAATTACTTCGGTACCCCGGGTATTATCTTTTAGTATAGTCTTCCAGGTGAATGTCCTGTTCCAAATTAGTTCGGACAATATTTGTATCCAGTCGAAAATATCCTCTATATAAGAGTTGGATTTCAAACATGTGAATGATACCACAGACCTAAAATCGCACTTACTATATGAGATAGATATAGATATATGTTTGTTAGATTCCAGTACATTGTCCATTTTCCTGGGGGAAAATATGCCTTTATTTGGCTCCAGGGAATCCCTTAAAGCTGGTGGTGTCGATAGCATCTTTCTCAGAGTACGGAGTTGCAGCATCATGATGAATCGGCGAAAAATCTTTCGGGGAAACCTTTTGAATATTTAAAACGTTGTCCCAGAGGGGGATAATCCCACAAAGGGCAGTGTTTGACAAGGCGGTGAGGGAAAAGGATTATGGATTGAAATATTGGAAAATCACTTTATGGTTTCATGTGGCGTATGCATAGGTCTGTATTATATGCAAGAGCATCGGGAGAATGACTTATTCATTTTGAGGCAATTATATTTTAGCAATGAATGTAATAATACATGTAGCTAGCAATGCCGTCTTCGAGGCAATATCCCATGAGCGTATTTATGCCATTAAATAATATATTCCAAGGATGAATTATGGAGTGATTTGCAACAAATCTAAAATGCAAATGAAGCTGTCTGTAGTAGGTTTCCTTTACACAATTCTAAGAGAGAATTTCCACTTTGACACTGTATGGTTTCTTCATAATAATGACGAATATAGATGTTTTTATCTTCATATATTAACCACAGTCATAATTAAAGATGGATGTGCAAAGAAATTGTATAGCTAGGATTCAAGTATTGTTTGCCTCGTCATATAATCTGTAGTGCCTATCCCGGAGGCATTTACCTTTATCAATCCTTTGAAACGCCTTTCCTTTGCTTTGCGTATATATATATGGAGGAATATCATGTATTAGATAGGATCTTGGATCCCGAAAGCTACTGTAGCAATTGCTATGGAAGATGCGGATGCAGGCCTTTGATAAGTATCTTCGTACCGTTGGTGCCAGATACTTTACTTACAATTACCAAAGGTTGTGGTTTTCTTTTATGTTTGCTGAAAGTTTAAGAAGTTGAAATGAATGAGTATCATTTTTGTGTTGGTTATAGGGAGTTTTATTGAATATTTTCAATGAGGCATTTTTTAAAAATGATATCAATAAAAACATGGCCAGATTAGACCATTGCATATGCATGAGGAGATTTCACTAGTGGAATCCGCTTTTCAAACGCACCCAATTTACTACGGTATTTTCGATTGGTTGCGAGATATTAACTAAAGATAAAATAATGATTAAACAATGCTTAAATATATATCATGGCATAAAAATAGAACTAAACTTGAGCTGCATATATATATGCAACAGTGCATTCACAAAACGTTTGTGGCTTTTGGAAAATGTCTTTCGCCAAAAGCCACTTGCGTTTTGTGAATATGTTGTCGCATATGCAGCTCACCTTTAGTTCTATCTTATTATTATACACACATTGCTCTGATAACAACGTATCTAGAGTGAGTTACGCATGGTGCGTATTTCACTAGTGGGTTATATGGGGTTGTCAAGGCAACCAATGTCTTTTTTCACTATGATTACCGCTGAAATTTAAACTTATGACTCGATTTCTTTCTATTTCTATGATTAAAAGCATATATAATAAATCTGTTAACTAACTCTTTGGTTGAAGGAGCGTGAATATTGCACGAGTTGCATGTAACGCGGATTGCATGTCAATATATGCAATATATGCGGCATTAACGTTTGAATGCCAGATGTTGATGTGATATGCAGACAGTGTGAACTTTTAACAAAAGATCGGCAGATGTACCTGTCTCAGACACTTCAGGAATGTAGGGGAAATGATCAAATGTGCAGTACGTCGTTTATCCATGTTACCCAGGCCGAAATATCTGGATATACGTGAAACTGTATTATTGATAGCGGGACGAGTAGTTCTGTGGTCGCAGCCTATAACCTTGGTGCACAACGAAATTGTATTGATTTTACCATCAGATATGAGAATTAAAGACACCAAGCGTACTTTAGTGATAATATAGGGACACTATTATACGGCTCTTTGGAAGTATAGAGGAAGATCGTCTAGAGCATGGTAACAACATTTTTAAACATAAATAATTTAATGGAGGAGGAAAATAGACTAAAAATAGACCTAGGCTATAGGAGTATAGCCGAGCAGAGGAAGGTGGACATAAGGCTATGTAGAGGCTTAAAAATTCAATATACAGAGCAAGTGCAGGGGACAGTATTTGAAGCTTGGAGAAAGGAAGAGAAGGAAGCCACTACAAAGTACAAAGATTTATTTGGCAAAGGAAATACTAGCTAGGTTGCGAGATAAGAACTAGACAGCAAGGGGAATGTGCACGGGGGCGACGATAGGGGACTTGTATAGCAGACATACAGACGCACTCAAAACTTTTGTATGTTTACGTTATGCGCAATGTCTGGTTTATCTAAGCTTCCTGCCGTGTCTTTAAGTTCAATGGTTTAATTCAGATTTTTAGAGTATGTGCAGCGCTTATTTCTCCCTTTCCAGACGGGGATAGATATATTATTAATGTTTGTACATCTATTGTATTGCAATGTACGAAATTGTGCAATTTGTCGTTATTTGGAGGCATTTGTAAAAAGTTACTGCTATCCGGTTGGTTTATTATTGTTGGTATATAACAGACACACTCCCAGAGTTCCTTGTGGAAATGTCGTCTTTTGTGAGAGTTAGAAAACCTCACTAGAATAAGCTAGAATTGAATAGAAATGAATCTAAATTTGTATCAACCGTGACTTCCACTCTAATGTGATTCGTTGGAGATGAGAAGCAATAATGACCAGTTTGATGAAATAGGGTAGAAATTACGACAGGACCACTACATCCGTACTAATTTTTTTCGTCGATATTGTTCGCGCCAATTTGAGCAGCAGCCTATCAGAAACATTCGGGAGATGTTCTTCGCTCAACCAATCTCAGAAGCAGACTGTATGTCCATAGAGACCTTTCATATTGTGAAAAACTACTAACAATGTCAATATATGTTATCCAAGACCATGTTTCTGTTTGCTTCGTTTTGATCCAGTCATCGATATGCTTCACTGATCCCGTGGTTGTGTGATATTAATGCCCCCTCATTGCGAGTTTCTGAGAAAAGGAAATCATAATGAAGTTGAGGTGCTTTTGTATCAGTGTGTCCGTAAGAATTAAGAGCATACATGAAAAGGTCTGTCAGATCGAATAATAGGTTAAAAGTGACTCGAGGCACATTGCAAAGTTTATGATACATCTGTGCAATTTGAGAACGCAATGGTTCCAGAGTCGACATGACTTATTTGTGTATAAAGCTGGGAGGGTTTCCCATGGGGCTAGGGGGAAAAGCCATATGCAAGCCTAAAAAGATGTCAGCGGATTTATGTCACATAAAAGGTAGGTGGGGAAAGCTATCAAGGCTATGTTACACAATGAATGATTGTATTGGCGCGCTGGATGTTTTTGCTGAAAGTCTTTACTTGCTCTATGTTTGGCCAGCCGAAAAATGAAGTAGATAAAACACACCAGGCCCCACCAAACCATCAGCAAAATATCTTTTATTAACGGCATGCTGAAGGATATATACATGCAGCTTCACAAATCAATTAACTTCAATTAATCTCTTAGTGGGCGGTAATGTAAATCATAACACTTTGGTGGAGACTGTCAATGCCCACCATGAGGATGCCGTGGGCATGAAATCTTAGGCACGGGCCTTTTTAATGCAATTTTTCATAGCGATTTTCATCGCTTTTCTCATTAAGGCTGCATTAACAATGGGGCGGATGAATGGGCGTTTCTCTTATTCAATCAGAGGCGGGCATCGTTCAATATAACTTTCAATGACAATGCTCGCAATCAGTATTAATCAAGGCCCTCTTTTAATTACTGACTTTAGTCAAGAGCTAAATGACAGTGTGGAATGATAAAACATAGGCTGGCCGTGGGAATCAATTGCCAATTTAATAAGATAGACCTCAGTTAATGGTCAACATCAAACAAAATACTATAAGTTATATTTCGGTGTTCTTATAATATCGAGCTCATGGATCTCGGATCATTAGAAATAAATTTAAATGCTAGTTGTTAGGCAAACGTCATTCAGAAATGTTTTATCATTTAGATGATTGTGCTGAATGATGATAAAGAATGATAGTGGTGGTACATAGGACGCGTATACAGCTCTGATGTAAAAACCGTACGTTTAGGCCAAACAAAAAATAGGTGTGTTTCCGATTTAACCCCCCTACCTAGAAAAACCTTACCCTACCTAAAAAAAATTTTACCATACCTGATTTTTTCCCCATCATGTCTAACTTTTTTTGGATTTTTTTTACAAAAAAGGCTTATAAAAGCAGGAAAACGGGTTTTCCTAACCCAAAACTGTCAAAAAACCACATTTCCCATGTTCAAAACAACTATTGTTATGAAAAAGACATTTTTTTCAGTTCCCCGGAGGTGGTTTCCAAACAAAAAAAAATTAACAAAAAAAAAAGTTACCCCCCCTACCTAGTTTTCAGCCAGATAAATCGGAAACACACCTAATTTTTTTTGCCTTAGTACAAATCATTGAACAGTGGTTAGGACACTGAAACATGAGTATACATGTATCAATGCAGCATCCATCATAAATCTAACATGGCAAAGTCTTAAGTTACAGATGCATTGCAGCATTGTTGTCCGAATCGACCAAATTCATTGGATGTTATCGCAGAGCCATCTTGAATCTTTCAGTCCAGCTTTGGATATGGTTTTGGCCAACAGATGAGTTTTGATGGGGTGCATATGGGTGAAAGGTATAGTTGCCTTATATAGGAGTTTTCATTGTTTCAGGCGATGGTTGTTGTTGAAATATCTTTTTATTGAGGCAGAAATATTTAAATTACATCAGTTAGAACGAAACCATAAAGAAATAATTATATGCATAACCATAAGGGATTACTTTCATGCGTCGCCTCATCTTCATGTACAGTTTAAATTGAATGTTCAAGAGTAAGAAAGAAAGTTACATCAAGTACATCTCATAGAAAACACCATTAGAGTGACAGAGACTTATATAAGTCAAACAGTGTTTGTCTGCCGTAGTTACATTAAGATCATTTTGAAAATAAACAATTTGTATCAATGCACATTTCTCATATACTTGATATCTAATCCCTGACTGCTCCTGGTAACCGATTCCATTTGAAAATGTGGACTCACTAGGACAGGAGTACTGTGTGGTCTAACTACTTTTAAAATGAAATTTAAATTTTTTGTCAAAATAGACTAAACAAATTAATGACCTCCATTTCGGACAGGACTTGGGACCTGACATTGATAAAACATTCGGCCTTGCCTCGGAACAACCATAGCCCTCTTCCTGTCCTCAATGTCAATTATTAATCCTTTATTTGACGAAAAATGCCCCTGTGAGGGGATGCAACCCTGCAGTGATTAAAAAAAGAAAGGATTTCATTTCTACGGTGGTTTCCTCTTCAACGTTATTTCTCTTTTAGAAATACATTCGCAATAGATTATCTTAAATCGGGCTTTACCCCATGCATAAAGATACATCATTACATGGGGCAGAAGCCAACTCATATACATATATACATCTGATCATAACCAAGGGAACAATTGTTGAAGGAGCATTGTACACAATAATCGTTTTGCTTTCGCTGAGGATAAACATACGAATATCTATGAATGAATATCAATCATGTTATGCATACATATAGGAGTCATGTGTCATTTCTAACAATTTAACATCTATAATTTAATTAAATGATCTGCTAATCACCCTGTGGCTTCTTGTTATATGAATTCGATTATTTTTGTCCCACATGTCGCCCTTTCAGGCGGAAGTTCTTTCCATCATCCATGATCATCCTCTAAGTGAATATTTCTACACGTACCAGATAATGGACAGAGTGCGCAAATGTCAAACTACCGTATTAGAGGGTTCCTCATTCACTTCACAGGCTCGAATACAACTAAATATTTCACACAACATGATGGACATTAAGTTCCTCTATGAGCTATAAGTTAAAGTATAAAGTAGCTCATACATCTCCAGTTGGGAGCACATACTAACCATATATCAGGGGTTTTGTGTATTTTACTACTAAGGTGACACCATAGTGTTCTTCCCCTATGCCAGTCTATGCAGTAGACACAATTTGCGATATTGTATAAGTTAATATTAAAGAATTGTTTATCCCATGGCATGGCACCCGTTCTCTGGGGCAATCACAAGGACTCCATGGTTATATACACGATGTTTTAACCCAGACATTATGGTAGTCTGCACGCTACGTATAGGGTAAAACATGACCATAATCCGCAAGTACTTGCGGGTGACTACATTTTGACAAGTATGATTGATGAGAGACGTGGGAGTCGGGTCTATTATGGTGGATGAGGGAATGTTTGGCCTGCTTGGGACGGACAGTTGGCGACTGATCAGGACCTATCGAAGAAGGTGCTGGCCTCTAGTCGGAGAAGAAAATCACCACATGGGTCACCGAACCTTCCCCCTCCATCCATAACTGAAGTCTGAGAATATCTTTATTTGCAAATAGATGTGACATTAAAATATGTCCCTCCGTCTTGCAGCGATCGACATATCCCTCGATCTGCCCATCTCCTGCTTTTAACATAGCTATGTATGAAAATATGGGGTGGGCGGGCTGAAAGCCAACATTGAAGTGTAATCATATTGGATTATATTGCAAATGATTTGAATTGCATGAATCTGTTATCATGATCACGGGGAACGATGCCTGTAAAAGTGTAAAAAGGATTTCATTGACGACATGGAAATCCAGGGGTCTCCCCCAAAGTAGAAGCAAGCTTTAGGATTGTAGAGGAATTTTTAATTAAAAAGAGGTGATGTAATGTCCTAAGTTCATAGGTTGCTGTGTTTCAGATGAAATATTTTCAACGTAATTCATTGAAGCCAAAGTCTCCTTCTTTCATTGATACAGCATGTTAGCTACCTTTATGAGCGGATCAAACCAATGCATGTCAAAAATTATGAGCCATAAATGTATCCAAAAAGCATTAAAGTGATGGACTAAGACTCGTGTTTTTACACCCCCACAATAAGACAGCAGCAATTAAGCCAAGGCAAGTGTGAATAGGAACCAAAACCATCCCACGCTTGGCATTTTCCCCTGGGTTTTCTCCTCAGAAGACGGGAAAGATGGATTAAATCGATTGTTTTGGTAGACGCAGGGATTATAGAAGCAATGGATTTCCATTTTGTGTTTTGTTTTATGCCGATTGAAAGGGTTAAAAAAGAAGGAACTAAGAGCCGTGTGAATCAAAAGTTAATGGAATGGCATGGTGTTTTTGGGAGGGCCATCTTTATTCCCGTCCTATTTTGGGTCTTTCAGTTTAGCCAAAGTTCACATATTTGAATTCACTCGAAATTGAATTTGCACCGCCTTAAGATAATGTGCAGAAAGGAACTACAATATTGAAATGTCAGCGGTAAGCATCGGCGAAAATCATTATAATGAATGCCAAAGGCATTTCTCGGTTTGTTTCAATCATAACAGTGGCAAGATATCATTTGGAACCGTTTTTTGTTCCGTGTTTACTAATGCAGTATGGAAAGACGGAAGAGCGGCACCTTTAATATTGGTTTTGTCAGTGAGTAATCCCTCATTGCCCCCGGATCTACTCTTAGTACTCAGTGAACACGTGCGAGCAGGTGAACGAACATGTACCAATATTTCAGGCGGGCATCTCCGACAGCCATTGTTAGATCAAACAAGGAAAATGGTCTCTCACAAAGTGCATCAAGCCCGCATCAAGCTGACAAGAAAACACTAACTCTCACGATCCCTTCAAATAGGCAAGGGAATAGGAGGTTATTATAAGGATGATGTGCGAAGAGCATGAATGATGGAAACCTGAGTAGGCTCGGGTTGGGGAAAGAACGGAAAGAATGACTCATGTTCGAATTGAGATTGGTGAATGCGACCTTCACATCTCACCTGAATCCCTCAACCCTTGTCAACCATCTGGGTCATAATACCATTAATCTCTTTATCCCACATATTGTTTTGTCAATTGTCACCTTGGCGTGGTTTCAATTCCGATCATGACGTGCGCTGTTGACTTTTTCGAGGAGCCCCGTCCATTTCCCTTCACCATTGCAACGTCATTGCATCGTCACGACTCGTGTCTATAAGTAAACTGATAGGATTTAAGTTATATTGTGGTTGGTGTGACATGCATTCTAGAACAAGGAGGCTTTGTGTTCCATTTCCCTATAAACCTACGTATAATTGATGTGGAATTTAGTAGTCTATTTGTCAGGTCGTATCTGATCTCTGGCCAGCAAGAATCGAATACTGACTGACATGTTGCCTTTGACCTTGACCTGCGGCCACACCCAAGCGGTGACCTCGCGTCTATTTACCCATGAGGTCAGGTTATAGGTGACCCAACATGAGTTCACTGCATTCTCTCTCTCTCTCTCTCTCTGGATGACAATTTACCTTCTCGAAAGGTTGATCTAAAGTGGGTGCTCCAAGAGACGAAGCGCGTTTATTTGGAATATTTTCAACAGATGCTCATATAACCAATGGATCCACAATGGTCTTCCCAACCACAAAACTCTTAAAGTGTACATTTCTTATGTTTAAAACAACTAATATATAAAGCCAAGTACGTTGAAATAAGACAGAATATATATTATTTTTTAGTTCCTGGATGGTGGTTCCCTAAAAAAACTACCACCCCGCCTACCTAGTTTCAGCTAGATAAATCGGAAACACACCTATTTTTATTTTTGTTTGCCTTATCAGTAATTTTGTATTGAGAGGTAATCGGGTATTCATACATGTGTGGTCAAAATCTCGCCGCAGTTGCTAAAAGTGACTATTGGTTCCAGATCAATTAAGTAACTTCTTAAAACTAAAAGCAAAGACCTACAATTATCAGTAAATGTATGAAGCCATATATGAAGCCAGTTGTTAAACTTACCCGTATACTGTGAAATGAATATTGTATATAGGCCTATAGAGTGTCTTATACTGTGCATAAAAAAATGTACTATTTGTAATTGTAAGAGGATACACAGCTTCTCCTCTGACTTGCCTTGTGTCTAGGGTAGAATACCCGCCATATTATATTCTACACAAACGAATATAGGTCTATATATAGACTTAACACGTTCCTTCCAGACTTATATAAGTCTGGAAGGAACGTGTTAAGTATTACTGTAAAGAATTCCCTCGTAACATTGACAAATCTATGACTCTATTTGTGTGTTTGTGTAACATTTACAATATCAAAAGCAGGGCTTTGTATTCAGAATAAAGGCATTTGCATAGACATTTCGAAGTACGTACAGTCTATTGCATATTGATATATGCTAGGGCTGGCATGGAATCGAGTGTTTTTGTCCAAAAAGTACGGCATATAAATACACAGTATTGCTATATATGAATGTATGTTTTGCTTTTCCTTAATATGATTCGTATCGCATACGGGGGAATGATCCATCTTAATCCGGGTGGCAGTTTCCATTCTGCGCACCTCCCTCAAGACATGAGTCTAATTACTGCAATCAATGATTTCGGATTAACAACCTGCCCTCCACAGTGACCCTAATTTCTCCTCCATTATTCAATACATATAATTTGTTTATCCCCCATACAGGAGGAAACACATTGGGAGAGCAGGAGTTCCTCTTGCGCTGGGCTTGGCTCTCGCTGGCAGTGACATCTATCGATGTGGACGAAGACCAGGGTGACCTGGAGGTCAAGGTGAAGAGGAGAGGTTCATTGGAGCACACGGCGTTTGTCAGTAAGTATTGTTGTTGGTAAATGCATTGGTACTTCTCCTAAGAATTGAGGCAAATGGGGTTGCTCACGGAAGGGTCTCGTATAGGCTGCCTGAGCGGAACACCGAAAGGGCAAGCAGGTGCTTCGTCCCCTCATATGCCTTTAGCTCGCTAACAGCAAGCGCATACATGGAGGGATCCTGTTTTTATAGACCATATCTGGTCTTACAAGATTTATTTTATTATATATAACGTAAGACACCGACTCTACATTAGGTGCTTGCATTGCTCCCTTTGCTGTTGTTTTGAGCTGCTAAAAATAAATCCCCAAATGTATTTCTACAGGTTCTTTTTTTCCAATTACATTTTCTTTACGTTTGATTTTTAAGCTGGCGTTGGTAAGAATACTTTTGATGGAGCACCATCACAAGATTTATTCGGCTATATGCCTGCTCTATTGTTCCAAACAAAGTAGCTTTTGCCATTCGGCGACTTTGTTTTTATCATATTGACAATACGAATACGGATCTATCATTCTATACTATGGAGTATCTCCGTTGGAAAACTGCGACATTTTAGTGGCATAAATAAGCAGATATAAAATCAATTATGTATAACAATGATGGGATGTGCAGTAAATGTAAGAGGTAATTATATTGATGTTATCCCATGATATGGCTGTCCAATCGTAAACTGAAGAGTCTCATGGCTAGTGGTGTGCATGAACACAAGTATGGCTTCCCCTGAAACTTCTTTTTAGGAACCAATTTAATAATTACCGTCCAGTCTGAAAGCCTAGGCCGAGAGCCTTTTTGGCGTTACTTTAATTGCATACTTAGTCTAATGTACTTCCAATGTTCAGTTATTAGTGGTTCTCGCTTGAAAATGAGTGAGCGATAACATAAAATGGAAAAGGTTTTAGTAACGAAAAACAGTAAGCCATGTCATAGCGTATATGATGAATATTTTAGTATCAACCAAATTAAAGACCGAACACTTTAACGATATGAAATTGTCAATCTAATTAAATACGACTACTATCCATGATGGAAGATTCCATTTGACACTACGGACGAGGCAGGGTGGAACGAGAAAAAATCTTAAGAGATGAAAATCAACAAAATCGGCAAATCCGATCAGTTTTCCTTGTGCTGGGAGATATTTGTATAATTATTTCCTTTCAGACGAGATGCTAATGAAACAGCTGTCTGGCGATTAGCATGGAAATGGGAACTACTAGCAGACATTTCTGTATAGATAAGAATCTTAACACTACACCTGTTGTCGCTCGATTTGTAAGAATATGTGACATTATATATCGGCACATGGAAGAAAACCAACAGCTCAGACGATATTCGATACGAAGCCTTTCATCTAACAAATAGATACAGGATTTTCTCACAGATATCTCTATTGATTCGTGAAATTGAAACTCTTTGTGAGAAATGTATTTATTTGTGTTACCTTCCTAGTAACCAAATGGATTTTGACAGATGCGCTGGTGGTAAGCCACACAGCCCTAATGCGATTTTGCCTACATTATCCCCTCCTTTACACAGGCAGGGGAATGGAATTTTATCCCGGTTACTAATATGGTTGATATTTTAAGAGCCCTTCATCCTTGTGTACTTGGCCTGTGTAAAGTACAAAATGGAGTACGCTCCGTCAGTACACCACTTGCTTTTATTATGCACTAGCCACCTAATCAAATCTTCTATAACCGGCCCCAGCCTCAGAACAAACGTGATGGAATTTTATGGAATATTTTTTTAATCTTTTTTTCTAGTGCGTCCTTGTGTTCCATGCTTTTGCGTGGACATGCACTTGATATTTGATAGCACATTCAAAGTCACGATTTGAGATCCCAATCCGCAGTCCTGTCGCTTTCACTATTGCTAGAAAGGATCCAGAATATTGTCAGCATCGACCCCGGGGGCCGGATCGGATACCGGATCGGTGGTTGAAATAAACTTCCGGACTTTCTTTGTTTTAAAAGTGTTGCACTTCTGGCAGTCACAAGATACTAAACTCCTGTTTCTGATTTCTGATGTCATTGGTCGCATTAAATGTCATAGGCAGTAATCCGAGCAATCTTTAGCTTATGTAATCATTTTGTTGGGCTAGTGTGTCCATGTGTCCGACAGATAGGGGCCACCATATTGTATAAAGGGCCTTTGCAGTGGACAGCCATTAGTTTTCATGTTGCTCAAGCCCTTAAGGCAGGGAGTATTATCATCCTGTATAGTAATTCTGGGTAGAAAGACTGACGTTTCCCATGTGGGCATCAAACCCATCAGCTCATTATTATTTATACATGTGGAGTACATACCAACAAAGCACCTGGTCATGGCCCCAATATTAGTGACCCTGTTAGTGAAGATTGGCTTACCCTTGTAGGGAAAAGGCACGTGACCTCCTTATTAGACAAATGTCAGGTGACCGACTAAACTACCGGAATTACCATGTCGCTCCATCTCTGTCACTCAAGCCCAGGCGTATATACCCTTGAGCAGGCATAATGTGCTTTATTAAGAAGTCCTAATGATAAGTGTTCTCAGAATGAGTAGCCTATGTCTTTTAGCATGGAATTTCTTAAAACGATTGTCTTTGTGATATTAGATACAAATAGGTTTATTTATTTCATTTAATGCTGATCACACAAAGGGTAACCTCGGTTAAAATATAGATGATCATACTATTGTATAAATTTTAACTTATGAAATAACCAACATAGACATGTAACACGTACTTTGCTACATGTATGGTTGTTTGTCCTATGCCTCCACTAGCAGTTCTTAAAGAACATTTGCGTGCAAATCATACTTGCCGGCGAATGGTCCATATATGAAAGTTATGAATGTGTAAGGTAACTGCCCCCATATGTGATATTTCAAGTCAGTCGCTCTACAATAAACCTAAATGTCTGGTGCTAATTCACACGTACACGGGCACAACATCTTATGACTGCCAGAAGAAATGTACTCAGCTTTTTGCTTCTCCTGTCAGCACGATTCATTTGTTAATGAAGTGACTCGCGAGTCGGATTATTAATGTCAAACTTCTGGTCGACTCCCCACTGCCGTTTCTTGACCTAAAACGTGTTCGGAAACAAAACGTCAGTTGGAAACCAGGTCTTAGGAAAACACCCCAGCAATGACTTTGACATCTTTCCAATTTGTCAGGGGACAGAAAAAGTCCGTTTTCTAAGGTTGTGTCTAATTGCATCAGTTGTGATCATTAATCCACGTTCTTCTTCCTCAGTATAAGTAGCGGACGTCGCACGAAGTATTTACCTAAATATTGAGGACATGTAGTAGTACGTGCATAGTAGTACTGGGAAATGAGGCGTTGCCGCAGGTCTAACAAATTAATTACACACATCTGTTCCGAGTTTCACATGAGTATCCAATGATGTGTGTTGTCCTGATAATTATCAAGTTCATGCATGCCCCATTTCTCGAACTTCAAGGCCATGAAAGTGTTGCTGGGATAAAACATTCTAATTAAATGAGTTTGGCATAGACGATCTCATGGGCTGAAGTATAAACACTCTCCCCGACTCAAAGTTTCCTAGGTTCGCTGGAGGTGAATGTTATTTTTCCACTACATTTTCCAATCATGCACACCTTTTGCTTGTAGTTCTCCTAATCATTGTCTTCGCGGACCTATGGCGTCCAACTTTGCAGTTCATATGTTTCTGTTTGTCCCTAAAATATCGCGTGTTTCTATAGGAATTCCCGTTAACGACCATCAGCCCTTCCCCCTCCCACTTTACTTTCTTTGCGTTTCCTGCTCCTTTTCAAAGCATCTCTATAGGGTAAAGTGTCTGGAGTGTGGCAGGCCTGTCAGAGAAAACATAGCAGGCTGCTTTGTCGGAATATGGACTCGTATTAATTAGTTGGGGCTATGAGTGGCAGGGTGCACCCCGAGGGGGTTTTGGGCGTTCGTGTCAAAAGCTAACCGTCTCTTCTCCCCTGCACTCGGCCAGACAGTTATTGGCTTCTTGCCGACATTGACAGTGCCTCTAGAAAATATCTCATGTGTGTATTTCATTGTGTTCCTCTGCCACATATAAAATTACCTTTTATTAACAGAAGGGCCGCATTCCGTTTTACATGTCTCCTTTCGTTCAATCCCTCTTCTTCGCGTTCATTTAAAAATGATTTCTTTCATAGGTTGCTTTTTCCCGGCATGTTGAGAAGCGGTTATTCATGCTTTACAGTTTTATGAGCTTTGACAATTTATTTACCGCTGTTTTTGCCGGGGATAAGTAGCATGGTACGTCTGTTCAGAAAACAAAATCATTACATTTTCCTAAGAATCTTGATTCCCTTTCCTTCATATTATGTACGCCACAATCATAATACCTGCATGGGTAATACAATTTCAATGTTGAACTGTAGTTTATTTATTACCCTAGAAAATTCATATGTTCTTTATTACAATCACTAGAGTACCGAAACAAGTTAATGTTTCGTATATCGTACGCCATTGAGAAGCTGTTATGAAAAAAGCTAATATTTCGGGCGTGCTCATAAGTAACCTGTGCGACAGTTACTCCGGACATCATTCATAATTTTCTTTTAATTTCCAGCTGTAACGGCAGTTGATGGAACAGCTTTAGCAGGCCATGACTTCGAGATGCCAACCTCATCCCAAGTCCAATTTGCTCCAGGTAATTCTACCGTCGTAAAATAGACAAAAATCCCCAATTGGAACACTTGTAGCTACTTCGAGAAATAGATTATAAGAAGACTTGCTCATTCATTCTGAATAGGTTATTATCCTAAGGCTATCATTAGAACATAATCACCAAAACCAAATAATCATGGTCTCAAATATATTTCCTCCAATATTCAAAAGGCCCCATTAGCATTGTATCGGTGTGAATTTATACTATACATGTACATATAAATAGAAACATGGGTCAAGGGCATTTTTTATACTTTTGATCATGGCAAAATGTATTCAAATTCTTGAAGCTAAAAAAACAATACTTTTATTGCAGGTGAGAATGAAAAGATATTCCGGCTACGCCTTGTCTCAGATGGGGTCTACGAAGCCACAGAATATTTCACCCTTCAGCTTCATGCCCCAGTCAGTGCTGCAACAGAGGCTCCTCTTACCACTACAGTCCGTGTTAACGATTCAAGAGATGGTACGTGACAATATTTCAACTCTAGTTTAAACTCTAACTCTATTTATGCACTGTATTAACAGCGAACACGCAGGCCAGGCCAGCGGGACGTGTACCTTTGTTATGTTCATATCCACAAATCTTGCAAATAATGAAAATAATAGAAAATGTTTGATTATGTAACGTACTCATTGTGCATACCTCGGTGGCAAGAATAGTTGTCTCGGAATTTAATCTCCTGTGTCATTACCAGGCAATTTGGATGTTCAATCTTAATCTTTTTTCCAGTAATTACAATTAGATTTGTATTGACCCAGGAAGTGGCAAGGCATACATTATGTTTTTCTAAACATTTCTAGTGGAAAAGGTATGCTAAAGACAGTGACTTCTGGTAGGTTTTGTACAGTCGATAATATCAAAGATCGTGCCATTTATCAGATTCAGATTTAGGACGGCATATGGAGGGTCTGATGAAAGTCAGTAAAACCTTAATGTCTGTTGCTCCGAGAGGTATACTAGACTCTACTGGAATTAGTTTCTTAAAAGTTGATTATGAGCACCCACAATCAGCTATGCAACATTAAACATCAAAATACGTTTGAACTTGACTAGTACAGTCATTATAATTATTATTACCACGATTCATATTCCCTTTACACGGGAATGGACGTCGATGTAATAATACATTATCTTATTTCAGTCCTTAATACAGACTTCAATTACTGAAATAGAAATGTCCTGTTCATCTCAAAATTGTTCATATCACATGCAAGGTATTTGTTTCTTACCCTTTCAATGAACCATAATTATCTGCCCCCATCTCGACCTATATCCCACTCCCTTTTTACATACCAGCAATATAGTCTCAAGTAAATAATTATAATATGTACCTGGAAAGTGTACATTTCAAACATTAAATCGGTACTGATATTGAAATGGCTGCCGGCCAACTGGTCCAACTTCGCCAAGTTATTCTTTCAAGTACTTCCAGATAAAATATTATCAATTTGTAATTCATGGAAATTACACTTAAGATTTTCTTGCCCGTGGTAACCAGATCTCCATTCATTAGGACGTGGAATTCGCCAGTAATGTGGCCAATTCTCTTCCCATCTACATAATATTTTAGCGACCAGTCCCTGTTCCGACCAGGGAATTCCTCCCAATCGATTGCATTCACAGTTTCGCAATATGTTGGAAGGAATATGTTAAATTCCAACCTATGGAATATCTATGACAAATTCTATATTCTGATTCATTAAAAACCCCAAATATTCTGCATAGTCATTTGCTCTTCATTATAAATTGGTGCAATCAGAATTATTTTTTATCTAAAAGATGTTCTTAGTACCTGAAATAAAAATATCATTCTTTCCATGCCGTGCTTGTATTCAATTAGACTACCCTTTTCAGCTTTCGTATATTTAAATGCAACAAACCTCGGGAAAACGTTGTTGTTTGATTGAATCGACCCATCGGTGTATATATTTGGCCATGGGCCTTGCCCTTCTCACCAAGGACAACATATAAGTAATAAATAGAGCCATAATGGTTAGAATCCTATTCATACGGTACGATATTCCTGGTCCATATGTAGGAATCGATTTGTAATACATTCCTTTATGAAGATTAATATTTCAGACGTACCATATCGGGAATTTATTTTAACACCGTTTTAACATAATGTTCAATTATGTTCATGTCCACTCATTACAGTGGTTAGGATATATATATTGTCTGTCAAATGCGTTTTAAACATGGGCATCTGAGCCTCATTTTGATTAAAATGGACAATTCTAGAAACCATTGTATCAATTGTAGGTAGTGATTCAAATCGTGTGTTGATATCTATTTGCATTACTTTTCAAATCTTTCTCATTAGAACAGACCCATCGCCTCATGATGCTCTGTTCATTAATTTGCATATTCAATATGCTCATACTAGTATTCCCTTAAGTGTGACCTGTATCTATATGAAGAAGAATCATTGTTCTTCCTTTCCGCAATCTCTAAGTTTTGGTTCTCATCTTTATATTCACCGCCATTGAGAAGTCAAACTCACAGTGCATTAATTTCCCGAGATCGTTCAGCCAAACATTACATGACATTTTTACTGTGTAATGTTGTAAGGACAGAAAACGCACGTCTGTGCAATGAGTGAGAACTCATAACGAACACATGCTGGCAATGTCCTTTCAGTAGCTAATACCCTGCCAAACAAGGTCAAATCAAGGTAGAAATTTCACATCCAGGGCCTCTGTATTCAATGAATACGCATATTAAATTCTTTGAACGTTGTTGTTACCTGGACATGAAAGGGAACATGTAACGATTCAAACAAAATGATTCACATGACGGAAATGAATTGGACATGAATAATGCCCTAATTACAAGACAGTTGTTAGTTGCTACTGGTGGTAAGCCAATGGTATGCTCTTCCAGACCTCCTGGGCATATACCTAGAAATCCTTGGACAACCTAGAAATCCTTGGATATCCCTAGAAATCCTTGCATGGGAAGGGTATGAGGGAGTGAGATAATCGCACCTCTCTCTCCCTACAGCAGCCATTATGCACACCAGCAGTGACTCAACCGAGCCGTCTGCTTGTGTATCCTGAATTCAAACCACATAAAATTCTAGTCACAACAATACAATTGGTTTTATTCTGTTCTTTAGAGAGTGTGGTGAGTCCCGGAGTGGCTCATCTGGAGGTGAGGGAAGACACAGGGGAGGCACTCATTCCACTTTTACGAACAGGCGACGTCAGCGATGAACTTCAAGTTATCTGCTTTACAGTCCAAGGTGAGAGAATGCATTTTATCACTAATATTACTGATATCACCATGAAATGTATGTTCGCATGAGTTAAGCAGCTTTCTTCTTTGGATGGCCTGCAAGAACATGATATCTGAGAGAGCAATCTTATCATTCCCTTCTGCATGGTCAGTTATGTAAGGATTAATGACCGACATTGAGCAGCTGTTGGTGCACATTTTGGTGCATAATCCCGAGGCGAAGCCAGCACCAGCAGACCCTCAGTGTACAAACAGGCCCTCAATGGAGGTTATTAAACATGTTTTAGTCTCTGCCTAAGGTGATCCAATATGATGTGCCTTTATTATATCCAACTTAACTATTTTCCACTCTAACGGAGTATAATTATTTATAAACTACAATTTATCCTTTTAGCAGCACATATATTCACAACATCCTAGCATGTATATCCTGAGTATCAAAACACGCCTTCAGTAGTCTACTTAGCTGTAATGTCGGGATGACCTTAAAAGTTTGGCTCAGTCGAAAATCATTTAGAATAATAGATTAGATTTCTCATGTAAACCTATAGCTAAACTTCATGTCTGGGCCTTGTTACTTTTTTTATCGTGCGAACAAATAGATTTTCAGAAAGCGGTGATACGTAACACTGCTCGGACTTTTTCCTTTTCCTTTTTATATGGAGAGGTAGGGCCTATATGTTCGTGACCGCAATTGCATCGGTACAATACAAGGCAACCAACTCCATTCTTTGATTATTATTTTGCCAAGCCGAGTACTTTAACACTAAGGGGGGTTGGTTCGTCCAATGTGCCAAAACAATTCCATTGTGTGATTTGTGTGGTTTTTTAAATCAATGTATGCATGCATGTAAATATTGCCTGAGAGGAAAGGCAAATCCGATGGTGTTCATGCATTCTAATGGTAATTGTAGCTTTCAATCCAGTTCCCTTCTCTACAAGCTCAAGTAGCCTTATTCCCACTTTGCTATTCTTCCGCAGGAAGTGCCAAGGGTACAGAGCCTCATTCTGTGACGTCATTTTCTGATTACATCTCGCGTTCACGTGACCACTATAGCATCATTAGATTTGATAAAGGCCAACATAATGTGTTCTGTCCTGTGACCATCATCGACGACTCACTCTACGAAGATAAGGAAAATTTCTATGTATACCTGAGTGATCCGCTGGGGGGCCAGTTAGGTCCCCAAAACAGGACAGAAGTCATAATATTAAGGGATGAAGAAGACGGTGAGTCCTGATTTCCATTGTTGTATTCTTTCTAGAATAGAGACATTTATTTTCCTATTCACAGAACCCATTTGGCATATGATATGTGTATCGTGTGAGAGATGGCAACTGTAATTGATGTTTATCGTGATATCCAATTGCAATGTTGATAAGCTCACGATTGACCTAACTGTGCTTAAAATGATATTTATCTCAGTTTCTAACATATCAATGTTTTGAGACAGATTATCGACAGAGGCTTCCAATATCCTTTATCAAACATATTCCACATATTGACGACCTAGGTTTTAATATTTGTCAATATTATTGATATACAAGCCTTTGATAGTTTGCATATTTCGAGAACTGCCATAAAGATAATCTTCTGAATACGACTCATCTATATGAAGACGAGAAAGAATTCTCTCTCAAACTAATTTTGGTCGTCCTGGGGCTGTATGCACTGATAAAAGAATTGGGCAGATCGCTAATCAGGAGTCTCAGGTTTAGCAAAGCAAATAATGGCAATGGTAATGGGAAGGTATAGTAGCATAATGTAAGATATTCAGCCGTCTTGTACAGGCTGATTATTACGAGCCACAAGGGAAGAGCTTTCCTGCGAAGTCTTCAGGAGAATTACTCGTTAATGTATAACCGAGGGAAGAAATCAGGGACATTATAAGACTGCTTGTAACACCCGAGGTAAAAGGCAAGAAAAAACTTCCACTGCTAACTTGCTGATATAAAGCGATGTCTCGGCATGATGTATGTGGCTTCGGCTAGGCGAAATATACAAAACTTTATAATGATTACTAGACTGGCAAACAGGGTTCCAACCCCTTGGGGCTAATTTGCACTAAGTGTCAATAATCGGGCTTATCAGGAACCATCATTTGAGAGATTCGCCACCGGGGGCGTTAGTGCGGGGTGTTAATGTATAAATGACGGCCTATTACATCCCAATTCACTCCAGGTGGGAAGCTGAAGCCCTCACCATCGTATTTTTATCGCCGTCAGCGGCGGAGGAGAAACTTGGTTTGGAAACTCCATGCTTCATTTTTCAGTGATTTGCTTAACCGTCGAGCGACAAAAGCCCAGGGTGTTCAACTCCTTGATAGGCAGACGCCGAGACGTAAGCTGACGTCTGTTACCATTGGCAACGTCAATGTGATGCCTCGGCACACATTATTTTCTGACTCAATCTGGCTTCAAAAGGACTGTAAAGTCGCTGTTTCCTCTAAGTAATTCGGCGTGTGGCCACAGATTGCCTTAGGTCAGTTTTTGCCTTGGGTGGTTTACCAATTCAGTGGCACAATATCCCTTTTTCCCTTTGTCCAAATCGAAGTTGAGAGGGAGCTCTAGATGTGAGAACTAGATCTTCGATCCTTCTCACGTTTTAATAGTTACGTAGGGATAGGCTTGCGGTACTAAGAAGAAAAGCAATCTGGCCTTCTATTGAGTAATAACAAGTAATAAAGGTAGGATCTGCCTCCTTGATATGATTGGTTGTCTGGTATTTAAATTGGAATGTGGAGTTTCATTATCAGCTACTCATATTATGTAGTAGCATTGTTTTTCGGAGTGTGTAAGACCAATGTTATCGGTTTTCCCGAAAGGAACAACCTATTGAATTGTAGATCTATTTTTAAGATAGGAAGGGTTTCATGAGCTCTTTCCTCAATATGGAGAAGTTAGTGATGACAGACACAGCCAATGAAATGTGTCCGTGATGTTTCCCAGTACCTACCGCTAGGGTGGCCTTATAAAAAAGGACGTCTGCGCGCGATACTGACGTCACACACCTACAATAGACAAAGACACCACCGGAAACGAACAGCTCCTTCACGTCATCATTGATGTCTGTCTGACAGTTTACAATAAAAGACTGCATTTTCTCTTTTTGGCTGCCGGCGCTGAGCAAAACATTCGAGGGAGGAGGGGTTGAAAGATTAAAATATGAAACAAAGAACATTGAAGATAATACCGCTTTGTGAAAAGGGAATGTAACTGGGCGCTGATGGAGAAGTGGACGTCAAGCAACGCTATTTTTGCTGACATTTCTTAAAGGTGCATTCTCAGCTATTACGACAAAAATATCTTACCAAGTTTATTCATGCTGTCTTTACTATTATTATGAATTATACGACTGAATTGATCAATATTCTGCTGCTCTTATATAATGGTTGAACAACAATATAAAGTGGAATAGACTGCCGGTGAGCGATAATAAGTGAAACCACCACAAGAAAGGATTTCGGTGGGTTTCCGAAATATATACATGTGGAAATTTATGAAGCCCTGTACAAACGACCAGCTAAGAATATAGCTTTAACCTAATGACTTTTAGATGAGTTAATAAATGAAATAACGGAAGAAAAAGTAGAAAATCTTGACCGATGTTAACAGAGAATGCAGCTTTAACATACACATACACATACACGCACATTAAGGTTAGATATTGCTGACATTTTATATTATTTTTTTCTATTGAAGACATTTTATATTATTTTTTTCTATTAAAGACCGTGTCGGTCTTATTATTTAAAAAATTGGAAAAGATCCGTTAATTATTTACGTATCTACCGCTTTATGTCGTGTGAATACATGTACCGAATTTCCAGACAGTGTATTAAATATATCAATGCATTTCTAAGGTCAACCTATGCAGTATATTTGGCTACTTTACTAGTAATTGTCTATCTAGAAATATTACAAAACATTTATTCAAAAATAAAAATATCAAACTTAAAATATAGAAATATTTATTAGATGTCCTAATATTTACTAACATTATGGTCGGCTTGATCTCATCTTTTCAAATAAGATGATATCTCAAAATCCATATTTTGCGAAAAGGGGGAAAAAGCATCATCAAATAATCTCTTCTCGGCGAAAGGATTCTTAGCAAGGTTTAAAGCTCGTTTTAAAGTTTACATTGATGAATACAATCAAAGTTTTCTTTCTTTTTGTCCCATTCCTTTTCTACCCATATGAAAGTCATTTGACCAAAGCGTTGGATGATTTTACCCTGTTGTGACCCACCGAAATTCTTTCGTGAAGTGGTTTCACTGATTATCGCACACTGGCACTTTCTTTGGGCCTATTCGACATCAAATACTTGTATAAACAAGCAAAATATTCATGACGTCAGTCCTATGTGACAAAGAATTTCCCTTTATAGCTGAGAATATAGCTTTAACCCACCAGCTTCAGTAAGGTCAGGTTCTTGCTAACTATTGAAAATAAATGTAAAGAAACCTGAGCGCGTTTTGATTAGGCTAATATATTTTTCAGCTTGGTTATCTGATTACAAATCCTCCCCTCATATCTAGTTTGACCAATTAATTAATACCGGTAGCTACACTGTATGTTAATCGTCTCTATGTATGTAGTTTCATAAAAAAAAAAGTGTTGTGTTCAGCTAAAATCGTTGATGAGATCTCGGTCTGGAAACTTGTCAGTGATGAAATCTCGAGTGGGGATAGCTTCATATTACAGAAGCTATTTCCCTGAACAGTAGCCCTACATCTGGCCCAAAGCCACCTATGTCTCCTCCCAGTGAGACCTAAGATAAAGATAGATTGAACACTAATGCCATCTGAAATCTCATTCGTCACACTATTCGGAAGGTGTCGGTCTCAATGCTTTTGTGGCGACAGGTCATCATCTGCTGGCTTTTATGTGCCAGTCGCGTGGCTTCTCCGACTTGATCGTCTTCCCCCACCTTGGTAAACATGCATGGGGCTATATATACTGTCTCTTAAAGGGTCTCATCTATAGCGCATTACATATGGAATTAGTTCAATAATCCATCATCATGATCCAACACGGGTGGTGAAGTTGCCCCGCGAAGACCACGACGTATCCCTTTCACCCACTTCCTGTCGTCTGCAGGGTTATGTTGACAGAAAGCTGATGAATTCGTGTGCGCTCAAACTTAGGGGACCTTCCCTGTGCACCCTAGTGGTTATGTATTAGCCCCATGACAAAAGAGGGTGTCTTGGTGAACATGCAAGGGGATGCCAATGACGATAAGTTAATTTGGGCGAGCTATGACGAAGTGCTTGTTATATCCTATCTGGCCTCTATATCTCCCTGCTACAACAGGGATATCGCGCCCACATTGTCGCCTTGAGTGGGATAAACCGCCCCATTTTGGGAAGCTCTTTTAACAAGAGACATTGATCTTTTGGTATTGCTTCCATTGAGGCTTCTGCCCTCTTCTGTGTTGTACCTTCCATGGATACACGAGGTGCCACATTCAAGGTGAGATTTGATTGGCCAGAGTGGGCTGTGATCAATCTGTGACGCATTGGCGTGTCATCCGGTTACCGCCTCCCTCTATAGCTTTAATCTACACCAATCACAGCACATCTCCCCAATCACCACCCATCATCCCCTGCACCGCTGCCCGCTCCGCCCAAAACCACATCTACAACATCCACCTACCTCAATCTCGCACATGCTGCGATGATATAAACTAAAAAGTCATCTTGTCCGTTCGCTATTATCATGTCACCTATCATCCAAAGCGATCGCCAACAAACTTTATATAGGCGGTCTGCATTGTAACTCCGGGATGGATCAACAATTCGTCCATCTTAATAAATCACATTTTACGCCTTATGGTTCAAAGAAGCCTTTCTGAGTGTGAAGGAAGCACAACTTTACTTTCTTGGACCCATCTCATATTTCGCTCCATTGTGCACTGGCCCGGCCCATGTCCATTTATAGAAGAGATCCACAAGACACATTATGGGGAAATGGAAATGCTTTTAAGGCGAATCTCAAGACAGAAAATGTCTACATGTATCTAAAGATGCCCGAGGCAGATATAACAAATTCCTGCAATCCGTAGTGCTTTAGAATGCCAGCCCGAGCTGGATTTTATGTCCATATTAAATGAAGCTCACTTCTTCCCAGTATAATTGGATACAACTGAAGATCAAGCAGATTCCTTTTAGAGTGTAGTGTTAAGAATCTAATTCCAGGTGCAAGCTAACACAATTTCAGCATCTATTTATTTAATGGCTCGATCCGTCGAGCCTGAAAGCTGAACTGAGAATGACTTGAGAAAGTCCGTCCCATTATAGCAATAGAAGGGCCTTATACTTATTGAGGCCATTGTCGCTGCTGAGTGTAGATATAATGGGAAGGCCATCATTGCTGTCTGTGTAGTTTTCATAGATTCTGAACATCTGATCCTAAAGGCTTATTAGTAATAAAAACTTGCGCTAGACTTACTGGGATGTCTTTCGGTCTTTTCAATATCTTGAAAGTCATTGAGGTGTCGGGAAACTTGGCGCAGACAGAGTAATAATAACTATAGACAGACAAATGAGAAATTTTTATATCAAAGGGGAAATGTCATTTTTCTTAGTAGAAAATAACATTTCAAACGGTGCGATTGTGTGTTCAGGATCCGTATACTGGAATTTATATCACCGTGGTCATTCAATATCTAATAAAGGCCTTCCTCCCTGAGAGTGGATTTTGGCAACCACTTCTAGCAAATATTGGCATTCTATATAGGAGACTTACACTGTGATCAAATATTCCATAAAATAATACATTGCATATTTCCCCAAATATGGTTGTGCATTCTGCCATTGTTCCGACCTCCAATGTATACCAGTTGTCTTTGGCAATTGGGAAATAAATATGTCCACAATAAAGCGCTGCTTTTAAAACCTTTGATCAGAGTACGTATACATGTTATATTGTTTGAGAATTTAAAAATTGGAATTGGAACAGTAGGCCCAGTATGCCGCGTATCATGAAATTTCCAATTGAACACAAATAAATAATTGGTTAAAAGATTTTAAGAGACGTTCAGTATTACACCATTAGGAGATACCCCGAGAGATATACGCACGTTGCTAGGAAAATAACACAGATCCTGACACGCCTGTTTGGCAATAAAATACACGCTACTGGGACTAATGTAGTGTGTATATGTATGGGAGTCCATGTAAGATAATGGTAAGGTATTGTCCGGAGGGAGGGCTGTGCTCTCGTTTCATATCAGAACCACAAATAGTAAGGAAAATATCCATGGATCGCTATTCCACCCTGGAGCAAATTTACCTTTAAGGTCAGTCTACCCTTTTACTATCGCTCATCATGCCATCTCTACCTAGTCATTTTGCCCATTTCCTGTAATTTCCATATCTTAAGGTGGCGGTGTCACGAATCGAAGAGCAATTGACCAAAAATGGTCTCCCTCCGACACGCCAACAATGTCTTGGGTTGCTCCTTTATCATGAGTCATTCTATAATGTGAGACGAAGTGACATTAGCATTATGTCAGCAAACAACGTTATCCCTCAGCAATCGATGGATTTGGCTTCAGGTTGTGACTTGCGAAAAATTACAGCACAGTCCCCTGAAGACATGACAGACACTTTCCAGGTCCGTGTTATTCAATGGGCTGAAAGCTAGCTATGTGAGAGAGCATCGTTATGGGGAAGACATGAGGCCGATTCGACAATCATAATGAAATTTTCACATTTTGTTTGATAGGAGGTAGAAGCTATAAAACGAAAGCAAACGCTATCTTATTGATTTTGTCTTCTGCCAGGGACTGTTTTTTTCTCTTCCTTCCCAATATCAGCTATATTCTTTTCCCGATAATCTAGTTTCCATTATTGCGTAAGACAATTAATGAATAGGAAACGGAGCTCAGGTTATCGTCGTTCTACTTTGCCACCTTTGCGTCAGATAATGTATTATATTCTGGTCCAGTCCAGGAAAACCACCGGAACTGAAGTCTATATTGAACTGATGATAGAAACAACTCTGAGGCAATTCCCAGAGAAGTTGGACCATTCATCAAATTCCTACCATATTTTCCTTCTAGTCTATAGCGCACTTCTTCTATGGTAAATCATAGGTGATATATATAATACATATGTTGGTAAATGTGCACGCGTATATTTATACCATTTTTCTCCCATGTTTTTTTTCCAGAGCCTGTGATCTATTTTGGTCGCTCTTCCTATGAGGTAGACGAAAGTGTGGGTGAAATGGAAGTGTTGCTATGGCGGGCGGGCACCGATCTCTCCCGTCCAGCTACTGTTACTGTGCGTTCTCGTTCACATCCAGACCTGACCCCGGCGCAAGGTATTTATTAAATTTATCTCTCCCCAACGTTCTCTGATTGTTTTTTCCGCCGAACCGATGCATGCTATCTGCACCTCAATCAAAGTTTAACTGAAGATAGTTTGGAATTCCGAATAGGCCACCATGGACGAATTGTGTGAGTAGTATAGGGGAAGTGGACGTTGCTGTAGGGAGCAACGAGTCTCTGAACTTCTCATCTTAAATGTGTTTCATTCTCAATGCAACCCGCGTATTGCTCTGACAAGAAGGAAATTAGTGTTCCTGAATGGATTTGCACTTCCTTGTTTATTTCATTGCATACATTAATAATTGATTACTTGCGCTAGGAAAATATATAAAGACTATGTATTGGTTTACAACACTCAGATATATCAAGTTCATGTCGGGTTTTCATGGGTTTTTTTTCAGTCGGAGAGGACTATGTTGGGGTACACAGAGAGGTAACCTTCGGCCCTGGGGAATCCTTACAACAAGTGCGAGTGAGAATACTTGATGACGTAGGAGTGGTCAGTATGGAAGGGGCACGGTCATTTCAACTAGTCCTGACCATGCCAGACAACGTCACCTTGGGTGACCCAAATTCAATTACCATTACAATTAATGACTCCGAATCGGACTGTAAGTATCCTTTCATGCTTTGAATAATAACATGTGTATGTGTTTAATGTAAATCCTTTTGTGATGCTTGCCCACACGTGTGTGAAACATGATTCGAAGGCGTCAGACCTGATTTGGATGTATGACACCAAATGATACCATGTACTTGTTAGCTAAACTTAGAAGTTAAACCATTGAATATTAACTGCCACTCCCAACATGAGTGAACAAATTGTGTTTGCTGACGAGACCCATACACCGCCGCCGACAGGGGGAAATTTCCTCATATTTCTCCAGAGAGGATATACATCAATAAAAGTCTGATGATCACCGCCGTCCTCAACGTTTTGTCATGTGTAGGTTATTTTAAAAGACCGGAGTGGTTAGAAAATAGTAGAGACCGATAGTCTTGAAAGCCCCCAAACCTTTGTCTTTAAGAAAAGGGTCAATCTAATCAATTTCATTCAGCCTCGGTCCTTTTTTGTCTTCCATTAAAAGATTTGTTGAAGTCTCGCAGAAAGGCGAGGCGACTTCGTTTTGCTCTTGGGGCAACTTAAGAGGGTGTCGTTAGATCCGTCCTCCATGAGAATAGTTACCGCAAATTTCGCAAACGTCAGCAGAGACACAATAACAATTTGGAGATACATGCAATTGATTGTGTACACATATTGGTAAGAAACAACCACATTCAGGTGAAAGTGAAACCGATGCATATAATGTATCAAGAGCAATCGGGTTTTTTTTACAATGGCGGACGAGGTGTAAATAGAAACGGCCGGAGAGTTTCGATTCGCATAGGACATTTTCAAAAGGCTGTTGAAGGTCATGCTTGTCCATCATTGTTCGTTCGATTAGACCACTGCACGTGGGTAATTAAGAAATAGTGTACAGTGGTGTATAAAGTAGGCTATGCTAGGCTATACACATGTCTCTTCTATTCCTATTCTTTGCCTCTCTAACTAACTATCACGACATTGTCCTCCTCATGCGGGAGCCTGTTCGAGTGGGTATATGATAGAAGGTGTGGGAGTGCAATTGGGTTACAATAATATAGTAGAGGATCCTATGTCCATAAAGCAGCCACATGCACTTCCATTATCTCGGTGTTGACTTCTGCGGGCCTTCATATGCACTGACACCTCACATATGAAGACCCATCGTATATTATTCCCATCTATAATTTCCTTCATTTATGCCCATTGATTTTCTTTTCAGTACCCGAATTGAAACTCACAAAGGCACAATACACGGCTAGTGAAACGGAAGGCCGCGTTATGGCGTTGATCGAGCGGTCAGGTGACCTAAGTTATCCAGTCAGCGTTCACTGTTACACAAGGCAAGCGTCGGCAACTGTGGCTGAAGATTTTGATGAACGGCCTAACACCGACGTCTCCGCTGTGACCTTCAGACCAGGTTGGTGAGATGCACAAGTTGTAGCCTCCGATAGTTCTTAAGAGTCCCCAAGATTTCCTCCTGTAATATGTTGTTACTGCGCCGATGGAAATCAAAAATGACAGGTGGTAAAAATGCATCCAAAGGCAAATGATTAAATTGAATTGTGTTTTTTGAACGGCGTTCCCTGTAAATGTAGATGATATTTGCATTGCCATGGGAATTCTTCGGAGAACTGAAGTGGATTTTAAAAGATGGAGATATGATGGATGAGTTTGAAATTGGGAAATTGTGGGTGTCAAATAATAATGAATACGGAAGAGTATTCTCATATCGAACTGATAAACATAGTAGAATGGGAGTAAGGCAGTGAGAGAAAGAGTCAGGGAAGAAGATTAGGAAATAGCTCAAGGGAATTACGCAGAAAGAGAGGGTTCGTGGGCTCTGTTCATGACAGACAACCTTCGCACTAAGTCCTAGATAGGCAGCCAATTTTTTTTGTCCTTGAGTCCACAAACGGATGGGGTTACACAGCAATTCGCCTGTCTTGTTGACGGCCATGCCCTATACTGTCTCAATCCATTCAGATACCAAAGGTTCGGCCATAGATTGGACATAAACAATGCTTGTGCAGTGCATGAAAATTGGCCGCTGTCGTGGCTTTATTAGCCGACACCAAAATATACCAACGTGTGAAAAAGGCTCGTGGCGACAGTGGGCGACCCCAGAAGGCGCATCCGTCAACAGCAGAGGTGCTTGCCCCACTAAAGCCGGGAGGGTCTTTATGGTTTGAGAAACTTATCTTTCACAAGTCGCTTCCTCTAACCTTTTACTGAGCGCTTGCTAATGCTCTTTTTCTCCATTTTCAGGCCAAAGAGAAGCTCCGTGTATTGTGCTCATCCTTCCAGACAACAAGCACGAGGGTGACGAGCAATTCTTCATTGTTCTTGGCTCTGCCACTAGTAGCGCTCCTGGAGGCGCACGTTTGGTCGACCCTAAACGTGCCACGGTAACGATAACCGATGATGCAGATGGTGAGTAATATTCGTTATTATTATAGTCAAAGTTAATATACTAGCTAGAACATCCAATGGAACACAATTCAGGGGTAGGGTAGGGGTAGAAGAAAGTCTTAACGAAAATAGTAGCCCGCGTGATTAATGATTTGTGACTTGATTGACAAAAACACTCGTTAGATCTGATATCAAATTGGATGGGAAGATCAAAAATCGATCATGTTGATGTTCACTTTGGTGGCCAGATTGATGTGCATCTAATTAAACTCCAGTCACTTTGAGTCCATCTCTAGTTTGTTAGAACAACACGACGAGCAGACCTCCTTCCTTTATACTATCGTATGGGGGTCGCCGTTTCCCCATCATTAAATAACAATAGCTGGAACCAGTGTCGCCCATCCTTCTCCTGTGCACATCTTTCTTCATACTAGAACAATGCCACATGACCCTTCCCATACCCCGGGCCTAGTATCAGATGTCATGCTCTTCGAACGCTTCAATTTCAGCCTCTGTGATCATGTTCGGCGAGACCCGCTTCGTCATTAGGGAGCCCCAGAGTATTGATCGCGTCACGCGCGTCACGCTCCCCGTCATACGATTGGGTGATACGTCTAGGACGTCCGTCGTTAGAGTTCATACCAGAGACGGCACTGCAAAGGCCACAAAGGACTACATTGGCTTCTCTAAAGGTAAAGTTTATTTTTAATTTAAGATTATTAAGTCGTGAAATAAAATAGAGGGTAATCAACGAATTGGTTTGAGGAGCGTGAATATTGCACGAGCAACGAAGGCAATATTCTAAGTGACTGAAACCAACGAATTAGTTGACTATTTTAGTATTATATGCTTTAAATGATATGAACTGAAAATTGTTGGGGGTCATTTAAAGTTGGATTTCAGCCTTAAACTTAGTAAAACACGCATTGACTACCACGCGTAACTTACTCGTGAAATACGCAATGTATAGGCATAACTCACACTAGATAAGTTCTCAGAGCAATGCGTAGCCTAAATGCCAAATATATTACAAGCGCATCTTCTTAGTCTCACTGGTAATAGTATTTGAGAATATGCATGCATGTAGGCCGGCCTACAGTGGGAATAAGAATGGTGAATTTTAATATCGTTTCTCCAGTTTTCTCCTTTTTAATTGGATAACACGTTCGAAATTCAAAAACTTAGTCCGGGTATTATGACCATTCTCTCTTACAATGATACCCAAACTTGTAAATGATATCCTAATCCTAATTTTAATCGTTCAAAACAGATTTGGTATTGAGTGGACGCGAGATTCTTTTCGCATCTGACTGTTTGCCGTGCGTTGTCTATAAAAACCTTCAATGTTATTTTCAAAACGCCCTATCATGTGCCTTCCATCGCCTTGATGTCATCTCGAAATAGCCGTCAAAAAACCTGTTATGAAAGATCAAAGCGAATTACCATGGATAATGTTTAAGCATGAAAAAGAGAGAGCTTATAATATTACATCTAGGTCTACGTGTTTCCCATGCGGAAAAGCGAATGCGGATCACCTGGGAAATATATTAGACTTCGCGGAGACAAAACATCAAAAGGACATTTCTGCTGATTCATTCAAAGTATCATACACAACAATGTTGTATTGCTCTGCATGTACATGTATACACTTTCCTATATAAGTGAACATTGATTGTTATGAATGTGATCAAATTCCCATGTGGGAAAATATGTTCGTGATGTTATTTCCTCCTGAATATCACGACGAAAGCTTCGCTACGTATACAGTCTGAACAAAACATTATTTATTGCATTATTTATAGCAAGAGGATTTCGGTATCTGAAGTAATGTTTTGTCGTTTAGAAGAACCCCTCCCATAAAAGCCGCATATAATCGAAATTGCAGACATAAGAAACTATATGACAGTATTCAGTCTATTCTATCATCGATCAGCCGTCTATTCCAATCATCTGAACAGACGCAGGATTAAATCAGGCATAAATTTCAATTCTCAGAGGGATTTAAAACTCCAATATTATGCTTTGGCTGTCGGATACTTGTATGGTCTATCCATCAATTGTCTGTGCACCCCAGGATCAATTCATCCCCACTAACTACTCTGACTTGTTTCACCACGATTTCCAAACGATGTATTACGACGTATCGCCCAACTCTTCCTTTTCGTTTTTCCACAGAACTCACATTTACCCCTGGTGTGACGTCACAGGAGGTTGAGGTCGTCATCCTTTATGATGACGAAATAGAACTTCGCGAAGCATTCAGTGTCATCGTAACCCATGACAAAAAACGAGTGGCCATGGTTAAGGTAACTAGTTATTTATCTCTGAACATCATGATTACCCTAACTATGTCCAATCGAGGTACCTCGTTATTATGACGCAAACAGAAAGGCATTCAGGTGAAATTAATGAAAGTTGGAGATCACCCTGTGGTTGATGAATGGGGTTGATGAATTAGCTATATTTTAGTTCTTATATTTGACAATGATCGATGGAAAGCCTCCTCTCTGATATATAATTGGCCATGAACCCTGAGGTGTGCTACTTTATCACTCTCGAGCGCAGTGTCTTTTAAGCATTACTAGTTCCGACGGTAAAAGAAGCATTATTATAGGCTTAATTTGGTTCCCACAGAAACAAACGAAATAATTAGAGACCCTAATACTAGTATCATAATCAATTCTCTAGAGCATCTGAGCATGCTGCTGACAAAGTTATTACTCATTATTGCATTGTAAACTGTATAGATAAGAATTATACCACACTGTTCGAACCATTGCTTTTCTATATGAGGGATTTTATACACAGACACTTCTAGATAGCAGGATAATTTGCCCCGGTGACATAGCCATGCATGCATAAAACATTCATTTTGCCTTGCAGAATAATCGTGCTATAGTATTCATCGAGGAACTGTCTGGGTGGGCTGATGTGACCTTCCCATCGCCCCCTCTAGTGGTGTCCCTCAAGGACTATGATCATATGCTCACCACCGATGGCAACCCCACCTCCGGATATCCAGTCATATGCGTGACGGTGAGTCCTTGAAAAGTTAGATACTAGGGACGTTCAGCAAGTCTCACCTATACGTAAACGTACGGATGCGTATATCTGATATACGACCATACGTTAAAAGGAAGAAAGAGGTTCAGCAAAACATGGCGGGAAAAACGTAACATAATATATCAAGCAAAACTTTTCATCTCACAATTTATTTGTTATACATGAAATGCAACGTAGTTCTCCCCAAAGATACGGATACGGTTACGTAATTTAGATAGGTATGCTTGCAGAACCTAACTACTGCTATTGTCTGTCTTGGTGAAGAATCATTTAGACAGTGTATACTATAGTATTCAGCATTAATATATTTTGTCGCATTATAATGTACTTAGAAATGTTGTAGGAGTAACAGGAGTAACATGATTTGCATTAAATCATTAAAATCCAGCACGAAGGAAGTTTGAAGTGTTTCTATTTTAGCTGCCTTCCAGTCCGCACGTAGGCCGATGTTTAGACTTTTTTTTAAAAAAATAAAATCGCCGAAAGACTCTCCTGATGACAAAACATAGTTTCCACGCAAGAAATTGCTCAATCCAGCCGGTTCTGGGAAGCTCGAACACGCAATCTAAGAAACGTGCATATTCGTCAAGCAAAACTTAAAAAAAATATGTCACGCACCACAATAAAGGTTCTGAATCGAAAACGAATGACGCAATTCTGCATGCATAATAGCGTATATTACAGTGCCACGTCACATCCTAATTTGATATATTATAAGGCTCGAGGAAACTCCAACAAATATGATGATGGATGCATCTATCATTCGTTATAAATGAAATATGCATCATGACGCCTAGGTGCCCTGCTAACTCATTTTCAGCTACAAATCTATTTCACCTTTCTTTACATAAAGGTTAAGGGTCGGGTGGGCCCCATCGTGTATATTGGTTAATACTTGATGCCAGACAGTGTTGGCTAGCTATGACCATGCCATATTCATCTCCTGCCTCTCTTCCTTCCAGGCTTGTGACCAGCGCTATCCCGATTACGACCATGTCACTCGTGGCATCTGTCACCGAGAAGGCATCAACAATACCTTGACACAATATAGATGGAGAATAGCGCCCCCTCCTGGCCAAGACGGAAATCAGCCAGAGTTACAGGACTTGGAGACAAACACATTCTTCACTAGCGTGAACTCTGTGACACTTGACAGTGCATTCTTCAATCCAGGTACCTATACATACCTGCTCTTGTTTATTTTTATTGCGTACCTTTACCTCAAACTGTTGCATGTTTATTTTTGTATTTTTTTGTATGGTAATAAGCGGAACTCTGAACCATCAAAAGGTGTCGTAGGCCTATACTAAAGAAGGTACATTGCAGATCTATACATCTTCCTAGTAATTGGCCATGTACAGCTGAGTGCGCTATCCCACCCCTACGTACCTTTTAATCATACTTCTACCTGTTTAATCCATCAGACACTGGCCTTTTGTTCTTATTGTTGCTTGTTTTGTATTGCGTGTCAGAAAAAGTTGCGATGTTTACGATGAAATGAAAACTCTTGTCTTGATCAAATCTCCCCCTATTGGTAGTATTGGCTGCATTTAAATCAAAATTGGTGTCTCATTTATAATTAAAAATTAATCCTAGAGATGAATGGTCCTATCTTGCCGAGCCAATTGGCAATCTACTTTTTATGGGTTGCCTTTTTTAATTGATTCATCTTTTAGCCTTGCATTCAGTGGTACTAACCTAATTAGGAGAGTTCCGGTGCACGAGTATACATATATCAGGTTCAGACAGAGACCTTGATATGTGACATTTCAAGTATACATTATAATATCCGATCATTGACCCAAGAAATGACTTGACAAACATCGCATGCCCCCGACCATTTTCTCATATCGTGCATCTTTGTGAAGCCATGTTTTTTAGAATTGAAAAACAAGGGGAAAAACAATTATAATATTTTGTATTTAAAATATTTCAGCTGTACTGCCGTATGAATCATATGTGTAGTCAAATTGCATACGTGAGCCAGAGGCATAAGAATACCTGCTGACATGAACTACTGCGCAAATTAGAAACTAGAAAAAAATGGTCTGGAAGGATCAATGGGAACATTTGCGGGGTCAGTTGCACTAATTTGATTAGGGAGAGGCCGTTGACCATTTAACCTGCTATTAGCCTGATTAAATAGCGGTAGGCCTTGGAACTCCCCAACGCAGAGGAGGTCCCGAGCTAGATTAAGGCCTTCTCAGTAGCTCGGTATTAGTGTAGGCAATCTGTGGGTTCATTCCAGTAAGGTTCTTCTTAGGACATAATCCAGGATCTATACAGAACTTTGCTGGAATTATCTCTGACATAACTAGGCTGGGTACTTTGTCAGCTAGCTCTTCAACAAACAACTTAACACTATAAAGTATACGTAGGGGCGAGTTTATCGTTAAGGAATTAGGATATGAAATTGAGAGATTCTCTTTATTATCACGTATATATATGTGTTATGCTGTATTGGGATGTATTATATTATGTGGAAATCATGCAGAATCAACTTGATGCATTTTACAAGAGAATCCATCCATGTATTCATGAGGTCACGTTTAAAACGATTTGAATCTCACTTATGGCGGACACATGTTTTATTCATATTATTGGATCAAGTGAATGTCCCCATTCATTATAATCTTGAAACATTTATGTCTTTCTCTTTCTCTTTCTGCTATATATATAGTTCCGTTTAGTGTTCTAGAGCAATTCACATTCCGGTATAAATCTCGGAAACAATTATAAATAAAACATTGCTTCTGCATCTCTATGGTAACAGTAATGGAAAGCGATCTGTAACCAACGACCCCTATCAATGATTTAATTGATTATTTTTTCTAGGTAGCCAAGTGCAATGTGTATCACGCGCTGTTAACCGAGGTGGAGAGCCAGGCCTGGAACTCTCCAGTCCAAAAGTCACAATCAGCAGCAAGGAAGCCATGTGCCCCCCTCGTATACCAGGTTCCGTTGGTACGGAACCTTTCACTGCCTCTATTATGTACACAGGTAAGGAATATGTGCATGCACTCCATAAAGAGCTTTTAGCATCTCCAATATTCATCACCATGCGCCCAAGATAAAGTTTACTTCCAAAAGGCTTCGTGTTTACTCAGTATAGCCTAATATCCATAAATGCATAACCTAGCACGAAGGCATACTTATCAACCTTATGTATATTCGAACATGGTTTCTGTTTCAACTCCTATCATCAGCCACGATTGAAGCCATGTAATCCAATCATGAAAAAGCCAGAGACTTTTTGAATAAATTATTGATGACTATAGCCGGACTATAGCCGACTGCTGAACAATATATCACAACCTCTCAACAAAGTTCTTTCTGGCCAAAGCGAATGATACGAACACGATGGGAAATCAATCATGGTACACTCGCTCCACACATGGCAGCGTCTGTAGCTTACATACCACTTGAGTAATTTTTATTCAAGCTTATTCCTGAAGTCTCGGGAAACTAGTTGGCTCTTTAAGACATCATAATAATAGCTGGGGACCATTATCCTATTATAACTTGCATCAAATTGGCCTTTTAGATTGTCAATTACCATGTGATAATTGAAGAATCAGAAAGGCCAATTCCACAACAGCATACTGTACATGTATTCCTGTAGGCCTAGCCAATATCCCTTCTTGTCTAATACATGTATAAGGGAATAGCTACCGTATGTAAAATTTCAAATACCCTCCATTTAAGAGAACATCAGACTTCTGAGATGTTGCCTATATTCCAGGAATGCTCCTTCTTTTCCAGGTCCTGACGATGAGGTTCACCCTAATCTTGTAAAGATTAGTGTTCGCTTGCCTCACCGCGATGGCCTGATCCCAGTTATCTCTACTCAGCCAATCACAAACCTTGAATTTGCGCTCAGTGACAGCGCCTTCCGTGTCGCCCAACACGTCTGTTCAAACCTCCTCACGCCGTCGGAGGTCGCCACAGGCCACGGCTTCCTCGACAGTCACGAAATGTCTGCACCGTCGCCATGGATACACAACCAGCCTTTCCAGCATAGCCGGGCTCTAAGAACCAATAACACCGTCAATTTCTACAGGTTCCTGTTACCAACTTGCATTTCTTACCAGCTGTTTTGGCACACACTTCTCCTACCCACCCACCCCGAGCACTTCCTCCCAGAATCCCATGTTATGCACGTGTCGATGGAAAAAGTTGCCATTGTATCAGATTGTTCCCAGCGTTACTGATTTACACCCTCCGGAAGTTAGTACCACAACCGGCGGAAGGCTTTTGAGGAAGGATCGATACGAAACAAATGTGGTTGTTTTTGGTTCCATCTCTTTGCTATTGCTCTGGCGACCTGGCTGTTGTATAATTCATAACATTTGAATGCAGATAGTTTTTTATCTTATTCAAATGGAAATGGATGGAGTGTTACCAGGCAAGTGGCCATACCGTCTTTCAGGTTATAATGTTCCCTGCACGAAACGCACCCTGAAACCCGATGCAGATTGTGCCTTGATATCCACTTTCACCAGAGGCAATTGTGTGTTAAGCAAGAACACTTGTTTACATGTGTTAAGCAAGAACAATTGTTTGTGGTGGGTCGATGAAATATAGGCCTAGTTAGGAACTGGCACTGATAATAAAGCAACGGCAGGAAATTCTAAATGTATCACAAGGGATGGAAGTTTGTTGATAAATGTGGGTCACCTGAGGGTCACAAATCTAGGCCTATGTTCTTTTGCCAAAAGAAACGAGTGGGTCTCTGTGATATGTTCTCAATTTTTTTAAAGCTCCTTAACTGTTGACGCGATCATATTTTTACATGTATCCATTCGCCCTTGTAAAGCTGTTAAATCCCGTTATCTCCTTCAAGGGGATATTAGAAGGGCTATGTTCGGATGTCTTTATTCTTAATGCCAATATGAGAACCACGCCTATACACTTACGTTTGAAGCTTACCATTTTACTGGCTATGACTTGAAATACACAAATGAAGAAGTTTTCAGGGAATGACAAGAGTGGGGGAAGGGCACAGACTTTGTTCCAAATGTAACCTCTATATATTTGTTACTTTATCAATTTCTTCAGAAGTAAGCAGTTTCCTTAACAATAGGAACAGTGGAATAGCAGAATGCTAGTGAAATTGTATATATATATATATGTAGATTACAAGCGCATTTGTATTGCTTATATAGGCCTTGTTGAAGCTAGACACAATAGATATACACAGGACTGCTCTGATGGTACAGACACAAGAAAGGATCTAGATATTATATATGTTCTAGAGGTCTATTAATAATACAGTGGGCTGTAACCTATGTGGGTGGAGAGATATGTCCTTCCTGATTAATGCTTTATAAATTGAGCCTTATAGCCATGCAGTAGGTTGTGTGTGTAGATTTCCATTGGGACCAATTTCATTGTGTCAGATTATACACCCTGAAGAAAGTGGTCAAAATTGTTTGGCTTCCTGTCGAAACACCATCAGCATCAATCATCCATTTGGCCCCATTAAGGGTTGATGTGCGCTATTCACACCTTGACATATTCATCGAGAGGGCAGATGGGCATATTTGAAAACTCTACTTACAAAATATGCTCTCAGCACCTGGTTTTATTGAATTTGATCACACTATTTGAGCCCGAACCTGTGTCTCTCAGCCAAGCAGTAGGTCCTTTAGTAGGCTCACATATCGCCCTCTCCAGCCCCCAAACTCTATACACTACTTACACATCTGACAGCCTTGCAGAATAACTTGTCATGGACCTTTTAGCCGAGGATGTTCTCGCTCCCAGCAGCATAAATTTACACACACGATGCCCTGTGCTTACTTTATTAATCAATATGAAGGAACAGCACAGAGGTAGATACAGCGTCTCTTCTGTTATCAATTTGCATATTACCCATGACCATACACCGAATTCCCCCGTTTCATAAAGTGCCACCGTTGACACGTGTCCCATTTCCCTGCCTGTAGTATCTCTATTGAGTTTTGGTAGTGAATGCAACTTGAGATTATCGGAGGGGGCCTTTCTGAGCTTCATGTTTCACGAATGTATTCATTCTTTGGTAGCCTGGCATAACCCGTATACTGCTATCGCAGGATAACAGAATGTAAAGTAACCAGAGCGAGTCTATGCAATGGGCGATGATAGAAAAATATGTCTATGGCGTATTGATTGTGCCTTTTCGTATTTTTTCAGGGCTCTCGATCTTGACTCATGTCTGTGGGAGTTCGAAGGATACTACGACCTGTCACAACTTGTGGAAGTCTGCGGTGGCAAGAGTTCGACTGTAGGGCAGGTTGGTTTACAGAGCAGCAGTTGTCTTGAATTCATTATGTTCAAACGAAGTATTAGTTTGAGTACATATTTCAGGTTTTTTTCAAGGTCTTCCTATATATGACGATCTAATTGCTTCTGGTATTCTAAGGGAAAATAGAATGACTGTTTAAACTCATTTATAAGCAAAGGTTAACGCCAATTTATTCATCTATATTTTTGGCCATTATATTCGAATAAAATACTGTATCCCTGAAGTCTTTGATCATAATCTAAAGATAGTCCTATCCCATGTTATATTGGATCACATAGGGCCATGTTTTTATTGGAATTTGGTCTCTCTTCCAGGTCTTGGATCTGACACAATCTTTTCTAACGGTCACGGTGCCCCTGTACGTCTCATATGTCTACTTCAGCCCTGTCTTACTGCGACAGTGGGCTCACTATGACCTGAATACGAAACTGAAATTGACCTTCGTCTACAACACCGCCATCACGTGGCAGAGGGCCGTACTGCCTGCAGGAGGGGACCGTATACAAGGTCAGTATAAGGTCAAAGACAAGTGGGCATTATCTCATGACGGGCAAGAACATGTTTCGAGAAAAAGGATGAATGGCTGGCCTTAAAGAGACAGACATAATCATTGAGAGCTTTAGCTGGGGTTGGATGAGGTGTTATAAAGGGTTAAGGGCGCAGTATGTATCTGTCAACATGTGATTATAGCCCAACGTCGATTACATTTTGATTACGCTCGTAATAGATATGGTGGGGCTTGGTGTGAAGAAGGGAAGCTCGGTTAGAACTACAATGCAGTTTAATGGGCGCGTCCATCAGATTTACCTATAGGCTAGAATCTATGTATGTCGGGCATCATTTTTATCTTTGCTGACATTGAGGAAGAATGACAAAGAATAATTCATAGAGGGTGATTGGAAACGCTTGCCGGCATAATTCAAGTGAATTTGTGCCGAGTAGATTATGATTGATGCCAAATTGATGGCTATGACCCATCAGATAGTCATGTGTCAGGATGCTGCGATTCGTCATATCAACCTAATTGTATCGCAGATTAACTCTGGGCTCCTGTTTCAACGGTCTAGGTTGTAGGTGGAGATCAGCATGGATAGGCCTATGTAAACCTCCTCCCTAAATTCATGTTTAAGTTAGAATATTAAAATGTGCATGTTCATTTACGATGTGGATATAGGCCTAATATTGATGTAGATGCAAATTCTTACCACAACAAATATAGGGGCCTATACTATGGACATAACTTCAAATAAAGGATGTCGTTGAGACTAGGTTGAAACTGAATGTTAAATTCTGGAACTCAAAATAGTGTAATATAAGGTGTGTTACATATGAAAATTTAACCTATAGGTCGCATCCATCCAATGAGAATGCAGATAAACTCAGAGGGACGTCTAGTGGTGACCTTTAGAAGTGAGGCTTTGTTCCGAGGTCAGTTTGTCAATGATTATCCGGGTACTCAGCTGAGGTCATCAGTCACATGTCCAAACGAGCCACATGTCACCTTTTCTCTCAGTTTACTGCGTGGCGACTCTACCTACGAACAACCTCAACAAACATGGCAGTTCACGTCTGACATTGCGGTGAGTCGGACGAGGAGCAAATCAATATAACTTCTTGTTTGGATTTTGAACTTCAATAATGCATGACGTCTGACACCTTTTAAAAACATGATCAATATGATGTACGAGTTTTTGCTCATCCCAATCTCTTTTTCTCAGGTTTCAGATTATACTTGTAATTACCTCATTAGCCTGGTGCCCTGCACAGTGTCACGTGATCAGAAATACTCACTCCCAACCAGATGTCGCCCCGATGCAGCGGTCTCCTTTATAGTCCCGCTACGCCTCCAACAGGTCAACGAGCCAGTATCCACCAATCTCACGCTCAACACATCCCTCAACGTACACAGGCAGAGGAGCACATGGCAGTCAGGTGGACTAGCTAGCATTGGTGACGACACTGATGTAGCTTTTACCCCAGGTAATTTATAGTTCAGCCCTTGCTTGTTTCAGTCCCTCGATCGAATCCAATAGAATTAATGGAATAGATTAAAGATCGAGTGATTTTCATCCCCAAACCATGATCGGTGTAAGGATATCACTGCCATCGTTTCCCAAGCAGTTAGGACATGCCTGACCAGTCATTGATAGGCAGAACATATAATATATACATCAGCTAAACACAGTTATTATGTAAAGGAGCCTATGTGGAAGCAGAACTATTCAGCCTAATTCTTTTTATGACTTTAACTGTAACAGAAGTGCATTCACACAGGACAGCGCCATGGGGTCGCCTTAATCCAGGTTCCCAACCCTGCGTGTATAGTTACGGCCTGATCCCTTTAGCTTACTCCTTAATTGCCTTTCATCTCACCCGTCAGTTCTTGATCCCCTACATCTCCTCACTTGTCCTATACCACATATATATCTAACATTCCCGAACCAAGGCTTCAAGTCTTGTAGTCTATACCCATGCCTTCGCAAAATGTCTTTAGAATCGATTAAGAAAGCATATACATAGAATAGTAGTCGGCACAGCAATCGGAAATTTCTGAAAACTCGCGCCTCACTCGTACCATTCTCCTCATTTATTTAACTCATATTTATATCAAGGTTATATCAGTCCAGATCTGACACTTATTTCACTATAATGGTAGTATACAATGTACTGAAAACACGTTTAATGGGATCATTTGATGGTATCACTTTTTTAGGACCTCCAGTTTGCGAGCTCATGTTTTAAATCTAATCTTTATTAGCCCATTATAGCAGGTGTAATTTATCTGTGGGCCATGTGAGTGATTATATGATCTTAGTAAATATAAATTATATGCTGCTAAGCGCACGTAAAATGAAGCGTGATGACCACAATCCGACGATTCTGCGACAGACCTGGTGATCGAGGGTATACCACAACCGAACTCCCATCTTCGTATACTACTGATATCAGAGCGATTTTCTATACACGATACATATATGTGATATTAGTTTTACATTGTCCCACCTTTTGTACCTAGCTATAGTCCTCAGTCTTACAGATAAGCTTTATGAAAGTAATCTCAGTTAGTATGTACTTTATTCAAATGATTTCGCCATTCTGGAGTAATCGGAAAATGTTCCTTTTTGATTTTCTGAGTAAGATACTCAAATTACCCAGCTGAAATTGTATATGTAGTACTGTATACAATTTTAATTCAGTCATCTGAAGCTCTCCTTTTGAACAAAAGTATGCTTAGAAGTCCCCTATATAGGTGACTATCATTTTTCTTTAAGATGTATCTCAGTTATATTGTGGAAATTAAAAAAAAATATGTGTGATATATAATGGTACAAACAGAGGCGGTCGATTGGGCCGTTATATATGGCTCAACATTTCAAAACTTAACTTCGTAGGTTCATTTTTAACTCAACGTTACAGACCATTCTCTCCTTACGTCAATCAGAAGTTGTGTTGTTTATTTTGACCCTCCGCCTCCGACGTCAGGCATTATATATACATTGTGGAAATAGATTACAAGCAACTGGAGCCCCGAGGCGTTTTGTTGTATGTCCCTTGGATCCCAACGTTGTGTTTAATATATATTATATGTATACATGTATATACCCCTCTGCTTCCGAGGAAATCTTACGGGCATATATACACACGAGCGAATAGTTGACTAAACATATAATGTTCGGAACGTGGTGAGGGAACTAAGTGCACATCGTAGCAACTGATTGAAGCAGTGTCCGATGTACGAACTGGTTTGCACGAGTTAACATTTTAACCTTTAAGGTGAAGGTTTGGGACGTATCCAGCCTTGCATGCAAACTGTATTGCTTTAATATTTTCACCTCGGCTGGGAATGCCATAAGTGGAAATATGTTATTATAGTAAGACTTTCCTTATAGTGATGGTTTATTTGAATGTACTGAGCTGGCTTTTGATATTCCACAGATGACATCATATATGGTTTGGTAAAAATGGATAGTTCACAAAATATGGGAACAGCGTACGATGTCAGCGTAGAGAAAGTGTTTGTATGCACCGGTGTCCAAGACTTTATCCCGCATTATAAACCGCATGAGGGGAAATATGGATGTCTCGGGCCCAACTCTAAACTCCTCCACACCATTAGAGTATTGGTATGTATGCAATGTGGAGACTCTGCAGTGTTTATTCTACACTTATTTCATTTGGCACATGATGCATGCAATGGCAATATTATATTCAGCCCTTCCTCAAATAAAATGAATAGAGATTGTTATCCACATGAAAAACTAGGGAAATACAATTTATTCGTATACAAATCAGCGGATTCTATTATGAGTATGCCAAAAGCTTTTCCCGTCATGTGTGAGGGAAAAAATAGAACTATGTGAATGTTTATTCAAGGGAATACTCAAGACCAATTGTTTCAGCAAGACAATGACGTACAATGTCATTGCTTTGCTAAAACAATTGCCCATGAATTCTTTCTGTATTCGACGAGTGACAGCACACTACAACTTAAAACATTTCGAACCATTGCCAGTGTGTTCAATGAGGTTCTAATTTGTGTCAGACGATAAGCCATGCATGTTTAATTGAAAGACTCACATTCGGTTTCCTAGACTGAAATGGGGAATACGGTTCGCAAATTTGGAAAATCTAATCATTGGAGTTTTGTCAATATCTCAAACATGCTTTAATTCGGGTGTCGCTTCTGTTTCATCAGGATAAAGGATCCCCTGCTGCTATAAACACGAGGTTCCAAGGGGCAGATTTCGAGGCCAAATTTGCAGCTGAAGACACCCATGCTCGCTCGCTGCGAAGAATGGCAGGACTTGATGGATTTAGGTTCTCAGCTAAGCCCCTCTTCAAGGTTGGCCTGAATAATTCATATCCATTACCCAATTAATTCCACCATTTATCAATATTAATCCAGTGCATGATAAAAATGTTGATCACAATTGGATACAATTATAGCTAGTAATGATGGATTCTATTATCATTATCATCAATTCTGTAGAGCAATGCATAACAATTATTGTCTTTCTTGATCAACGAAAGAATTATCATGATTGGGACGAATTAGATGAAACAATGGGAAAGAAACGTATGGGTAGGCTAATCATGCGCTTGTATGGCACAGACCTGACGCAGATTCCACACTGAGCCACAGATATGAGTACAGCATGAGTGATGTTTGGTATTAAATGATGGATTGCTTTTTTGTCGACAGGTGGACCCTGGTCATCATTGGTTCCTCCACGTTATCTATAGTGTCAAATCATCAACGCCCCAGCGAGTCAAGCGTTCTCTTCATCATTCTATGATCTCATATACATCAAAGAATCCCCCAGCTGGTGGAGTTGCTGAGCTGCAACACCAGCCGGGGTCACCAGGTTCTACTCTTCAGCACGACACCAATCCTGTCATGTTCGCCAACGCAGGTTTTAGACACATGCATCATAAGAGTTCTTCATCCTTTGCACCACACAACGCACTATTGAGATCCCCACCAGCAAGCATAGACAAGCATAGCCTAGATCTCACCACCTCCCACCTCCATCAAGCCGATTCGCCCAAACGCCAAGGGGGTCGCCCCCGCATTCGGCGAGCAAGTCTCCCTGAAGACGTTGGTGCTCACGCTGGTACCGGAACCAATATGGTAGTGATTGCTTTGGACTATAGTTTCATCTCTAAGACCAGTAGTTTATTTTCTGAAGAAACACAGGAGTTGACCTCGCCCCACGTTGGTCTCGTGGCAGGTCTGTCCACTGCCTTCATTGTTGCGGTAGCAGTGATATTAACCATCCTAACAATTGCAAGGTACAAGAGCTTCCACCAGGACGATGAAGACGAACCTGGTGAGATCTCTGAATATTGTGTGCCCCCACCGCCGCCGCCGCCACCTCCTCCACCGCATTCATCATGTGGCAATCACCCCTTGAACCAACCCCCACCACCTCCGTGCCGAAAGGTAACCCAGGTGTGAACTGAAATAACCTTGTGATCAATGAAAAATTTAGATTTCATATCATCGATCTTTCTGTCAATATAATTCGGCCCACGCAGTTGACCTGTAATCGGGTATCACAAATTTTAATCGAGAAAAAACGAAAATGAGCATCATAAAATATATATGTACAAAGCTAATAAGACTTTCCATTGCATTTCATACGGAGAAATTGTTGGCTATTATACAAAAACACCTAATGCTATAAGAGAATGAAAAATGACCGGTTTCTCATTGTATAAATAAAAATGTCTGTAAATTTTCGGTGTGAGGTAGGTATCCACTAAAGATTCACTGATGCCTTGTGTACATGGTTCCTTAATCTTTAAAATGTACAGATAATCAAGGGACGCTTTGGTTTTAACACGCCAGAAAGAGATGTAACCAACATTAAACGAATATACTTAAGAATCTCAATATCGTTTTCAAGTTATCGCAAAATGTATGAAATAAGTTGTATTGCGATCAACATTACTGGAATCAATGGAGTCAATCGATCAATCAGTGTTAATTGGTTTTGTTATAAGAATCGCGATGTGTGTTCTATTCTGGGGCAATTGAGTTGAATGCTTGAGGACAGCAAACACCTTAGAATGGGTCCGTTATAGCTACTGTGCCGCCACCTAAGAATAATTGTTCAATAGCCATGTTTGCCTGGAAACGCGTGCAATTCAAGAATGTTGGTCTCGTCTTTTTCTGGGATTACCCCCGGTGTCTAATTCAAATGGCCCCTTCACTGTAAATTAGACCCCTTGTCAATACAGCAATTTTCCACTTGCATAAATACAATGTACCTTCATCCATGTTAGTCCAGAGGCGGTGTCTTAGGAAAGATAAATTTAGTTTTAGTATTTTAATTGTCATAAATATTAATTGTGCTGTAGCCTGAGCGATGCAACTATTATTCAATATTGCAGTATTAGGATTACCTTCCTTCGAGGTCACTGATTTTCAATGGTGCATGAACTTCAAAGAATATGTCTCCTCTGTTTTAAAGATTTTTTTACACTTGCAACTGAGGTGCAGTGTCATTGTCTGACGAATTGTGGAATGATTGTAATTGAATGTAGCCTATCCGTCTTCAAGACCTCGTTTATAACTGTATACCAAGTCTACTTTGCACAAAAATACCTTGTCGGTTTGAATATGATAAACGGACAATCTTGCTTTCTGCTTTTTCCCTAACCAGAGCACTGAGAGAGCGAACTGCTTATATTTGTTATATGTCTGAATGTTGTACTATACAGCTAAATATCATTCATTTACATGTATATAGCATAACACCTCAAAAGGAACAGTGATTGGTATAATTCAAAGATGAATAAAAACGAAACAATTTTGACATGTCGTTTATTTATAACTAGGCTATGATACATTCTCTGCATCTAACGTGAGACCACCTCAAGCAGGGCGGTTGCTATAGCAACGAGATACCATGATGCCACATCTCATGCTTTGTTATTATGCGCTATATACCTATGTACTATCATACATTTTAATATATCGAATGTGACTATTGAGTACATTAACATCTTCAGTTTAACTCGAGTCATTAGTACAATCGCCCCATGATTCAGTAATAGATCTATTTTCAGTTGTAATATATTTCACAAAGTGAAACATTTCATTTAGGCCAACGAGACTTCTAATTCAAATATTGACCTCATGCTCAATACATTTTATACCACGTCATGTTACAAATAAAATGGCAACTTTAAATGCTTATATGAGTCCGTGAAAAGTTTTTTTTTCAGGAATTGCCTCTGCACTAATATCGACTTAACCATAGCAAAAGGGAAAACATGATAACTGTTGAAACATGCTGCATACGGTGTATATAATCATATCACGGGCAACAAATAAATGTGTCATAAGATTTGATACAGTTGGCAGTGAAACACAAAAGACAAGGCAGAACTTGCATAGAACACCGTCGTGGATATGTCACCTCACGTCTTGAACACTTATAATATGCGCACACGACCAAAGCAACCAAGTGAATCTCTCCTGCCGAAAGGAAATTCCACAGAAACTACTGATTATGCATTTCTACACAAGAGAAAGATGCATCTCTTTGTATTTGTATGACACCACTGCATTTCTCTGCACTAAGGGTCATCATGATAATAATTATAAGAATATTTGGCAATAACAACTTTAAACTCTGTCCTGAAGCTGGGCCAAGTAAGAAGAATCTATTTTGACATATTTCCATGACAATGAAGCAAGCCATGCAACATAACGACGGCGCATATCAATGTGCGAGTACACATTGTTCAAGTAGTGCAAACTTATAGGTTACATTTATTCCCTGAATAATTCAGCCCAGGCATTTTCTTTGATGTTTTTTTTATATCCATAGATTTCACTCTTTCAAAAAAGAGCAACCTGTCCCACAACTGAAAACAACAAATTCTTTTGTTTGCATGCAGCAGCACTGATCCCATAGGAAATAAAAGGTGGAGAAAAACTATCAGTCTACTGGAAACCCACTAGCATTTCTACCTGGTCACAAATTAATCCATTAATCCATTCATTGACTGTATTATAATGTATATCTCATGGATAAATTGGTAACACACCAATTAGTTATATTGCAGTATTTATCACCGAATTGTCGGCATTTACATCAGAGTATTGTGGGCTTGTAATGCATAGCTTGACTATTGCCACGTTCTATGCACAATTGAAGGCTCACTGGTTGACAAGAAGGAATTCACATTGTAACATTACTCACGCCATTCTAAACTCTTCTAAGCTCTAATTTCCATAACAAGAACACTGAAGCTGATAATAATTCTTCTTTTCTTCTACCCAGGTAATTCCATCTATGCATGATAATACGCTTTAAACATCAGCATATGACCCATACTATAAGTACTATATACAAACTAGCAACATGTTAGCAACATTAACAAGTCATGAGCTATTTTAGTTTTTTATAAATACACCAGTTCTGAGTGAAGGTAAATTTCAAAGCATACGAAACTAAAATGATAACTCAAATAAATGATGTGGATTATTTCCAAGTTCTTTTGGGGACTTATGGGAAAGATATTTCTGTATGTTAGGGATACTTGGACCGAAAATAATATTAAACCACCCAGTCTCAAGGCATTGGCTAGTTGTGCACATAGCTCCTTTGTTGAGATTTATCATTGAAAGATTCCACAGAGGCAAATTATTGAATGGTGTAAATTTGGTCTAATATTGTCTGAAGTGAACGTACACCAGTAACTCTGAACGTTGGATACACAGCCACACTCAAATAAGAATCGGTTTGATACAAATGAACCACAGTACACTGTATCTAATATATTGCTTGATCGTGTAATGCGTGACATCGTACTTAATAGGGGAAATGACATCGGAAAATGAAGCACTATCAAGAACAGGCTACATAGCACTTCGGGCTAAGGTTGGAACACCATGTAAAAAGCACATGAAACATTATAAATCAATGGTCTGGTCCGCGGCAAAGCATGGCAAGATTATTCTATTCACCATCGGTGAAGCAATTGCTTTGGTTTGGAGAGAAATATCTCTTGTTAGTTGTATTTTGACAAAGCAGCTACAAAGCAAAGATCCAAAAGGATATGGGGGTAACAGCCGTCTTGAACAAAATTTACACTTCCTAATACATAGGACGAAGTCTTTGGGATATCCCAATTAAACATCGTTAGCTAAAGATGTCACCATACCATTGCAGATGCTGAAGGGCGTAATAATTGGGGAGCTGGTTTTAGGTCCAAAAGCCTCATCACATTCTTACTGGAACTCCTAAGCAAGGTGATCCTGCAGCACGTATATGTAACAACAGTTTTAACTAACAGTAATTTGTGGTGTGGTATCTGTTATTGTTGGATGTAGACATGATCTCAATGACTGGCACATGAAGGATTTCACTATTTTTGTTCTCACCAACAGCTAACTTCAATTTGAATGATCAACTGACAAAGGATGGACCTATACATAGAATGGTGTCATTACTTCCTACATACACAACAACATATCAGTCCAACACCTGTCCTACGTCTTCAAGCCAAGTATCTTTTCGATATAATAATCAATAATTTAAACTTCTTTTAGAATGCACCTGTTCTAGGGACATAATATCTTGAAAAGCATCGAACAATATTCCATAAGAAAATAATTATATCTATGTACACAAGATATTGTGCTGTTCTTTAGGAGAACATTCAGTAATCTGTTAACTTCTCCTACTTGTCATGGTGCACCGAAGTCCCACATTTGCGTGACTAATCTTTTCCTGAGTCAGTCTTTGGTCGATCAGTAATTAAAAGGGAAAGAACAAACTGGGAATAAAGAGGGTTGTACATGGGTTAGACTCAAGCTAGCGCTTTGAAACAAATACATTTGACCAACGAATCACAAATATAATCATTTCACTGAAGTGGAAACTTGGAATTTCCTGCAACTCGAGGTAAAGTATCAAGTTCACACAATCGAGATAAAAAGATCGTATATGAGGATATCCAAAGATACATTCATAATTATAAATAGAGGAAATTTATTATCAAAGCCGCTAGCTTGTATCAGTTCTATCTTCATGAAACAAAAGCTTCAATCTGACCTCTTGGTAGAGAGGAACCTTCCATAGGAGTAACATTACACATGAATACTTTTAGGGGTTGGGAATTAAATCAATGTTTGTATAATATATATGTATGTAAGTTAGTGCCTCTGTACATGAGTTAAATTTGTAAATGGGAGTGTGCAGATAGGATAACCAGGTTGAGTCAGAAGTAATGGAATTATATTACTAACAGGCGGTTTACTATACGTGTAGACATGGCACTACTGGATTGATATGACTAGTGAGTCGGCCCTAATGTGCGAGACAATTGTCTGTGACCATACTACAACCAGATTTCACTGAAAGACAATCAAAATGGCAAAGAAAATCTACCACCTATCAACTGAGCACCTACTATTCAATGTCAATATCACCTACGTTTGCTACATCGGAAAAAGTAATAAATAACTCATTGCCTCTTCTTGTTTGTATACATTACATTTAACAGAGGCCCATAGGGCCCGTAAGTGATCTGGATATCAACAGATGTATATTTGGGAAATGGTCTCGAGGGCCTTCTACACACAAGGACTCGGAGATTAAATGCACAACACAACGGAAAATAGTAAGATATCATTCAAAGGCAGATTTAAACCACATATGCTCATCCCAACGCATCTTCTTTTGGCGCAGTTATTCCGTGATTGATATGGAGCATACCAGACTGACGAGTGAAACACATGACGACCAGTAATAGGGTCTTTTCCGATGACCATCGACCTTGGCTTCTGATCATTCCACTCAATGATTCCATGGGCATAAAGAAATGATGACAGACAAATAGATGTAAAGGAAAAATGAAGGAGGCCCGTCAGTATTGAAGTAAGTTCTGCTTATTGATATGTACATTATTGCACTGTCTCTGTAAGAAAAGATAAGCTATCTACAAAGGGTTACCTTCAGCTGAAGTTTACATTATCAGTTCTCGAGAACACACTGATATCGAAAGACCATGCAATATATCGGTCTCATGAGCCTGTTTCTACGGTTTTGTTTTCAGAGTAACATAACAACGACCAAGTATAGTTTAATCTTATATAGACTAAAGCATACACAGAATAATAAAGCGTTGACTTTTTGTTTAGTGCGTAGGTTGTATAACATCTTTATACCTTAGCAACTGTATAGCTAATAATGGTTAGAATTTGGTTAACATTTGTCATTGCATGGGGATGTTGGATATTTTACAAATGGATTTTTGTTACAATCTACATATTCCAAACTAGCCATGACACCGCATGAATTCTCTTCCAGTTATATATGTATCAACAGCATTTCATATAGGAATCCCACTTTAAACTATAACGTAAATAATGGTACCACAGCTATATCAGAGAGTATTTTACATGTATACCTCGCATCGTTATGGATGATGATTAACATTGTTACATATGAGAGATACAACCCAGGTTCTGATAATGATAGAATGAGGACTACGTGTAGCTGAACCCTTCGACCTTCCACACTTTTAAGACAGTGGTAAAACCGCTGGTTGATGAATGATCAGTGGATTTAAATGATGGATTCTCCGTTCTCTTCGTCATCGACTACGACTCCGTCAGTTCGAGCAACTTTGACACCATCAGCGGACGGGTCCTGTGGGTAGAGATAAAGACAAGAGTAATAAAGCATCTAGAAGGAAATAAATAGTGTACTTGCATTATCTAAGTCCATATACCTATTAGACTACGATCACCAGAGTATTAATTCTTGAACCTAAGAACCTATTTAGATCAACCTTACTGCCCGAATAAGTAATTGATTATACATCAGTTCATTTAAATTTCAGCCAATATAAACCTAATCCAATTAAAACACACCAGAACAGGCTACAATTATTCAATGCACTTCTAATATGTAAGCGAGTGACCGTAAGCATTTTAGGAACAATCATGGAATAACATAACACTAATTCTTTAGATATTTCTTTTGGTATAGAATAAGTCGGACTATACAAATCTCGTTTCTCTAGAAGAATGGAGTTTCCGTACTAAAAATAATTGATGGAATAATAATAACTTCTTCAAGAAACTAGTTATCATATGCCCTGGAAATCTAATATGCAGCAGCAGCTTACTATCCCACTTGTAGAACCACTAGGAGAACGCCTGGAATACTCTTATTGAATGATCTCAGGTAAGGACAGACCATGCTTTAATTCAACTTACCGTCTCTAGCTCCCCTGCAGGCAACGGGGAATGATAACATACCATTAGCGATCAGTGTGGAAGAGCAATCTTATTGGGGATTATTTTACAATATTTTTCCGATCGAGCTTATAAGTTTATCTAGAACTAGAACATGTTAACTTTGAGTTGCAATTCTCGTGCTGGACCAATGGATATTGGAAATATGCATAATTAATTGATTATTAATAACGTTAACGTTAGATATGAAGGAGAAAGGTAAATAAAACGATCGGAGTACAGATTTCCAGCCATGCTTGCGTCAATTTCTTCATTATATCAAGTGAGTATATTATTGAAGAATACCCTTTCTTATTTACATCAATGTACAAGATACTATCCCCAACTTTGTTTGAGAAATGAGATGAATTGGCATAACACCGGACAGAAACAAGATGTAAGTATAATACCTTGAGTACTATACTTGAAAAAGTTAGATTTCACCATAAGATAAGGGCTCATCTAAGGAGATAGGTAAAGTTGCATTAATAGCTAAATATTTAGGCATGCCTATTTGTAAATTACCTTGTACAGAATGTAGTACGTATACTGTAAACATGTAACACTTCCAACTTCACTAATCAAATATCAACTTTTACAAACATGACAAGATATCCAAAGGGGTCAAAATATATTAAGAGGGAACCATATCGGCGACATAAATAATAAGGACAACATTTTGAACCATACACACAATCTTATTGATCGATAGAATTTAAGGGGAGATACGGTGGAATCATGCTTTCGCAATACAAAAGGAAATGTAGTACATGCATATTAATAATTGAAAAGATCAGTATCATAATATGAGTCTCGTAGTGTCCTCGACTTACTACACGATGTTTATTGTAGAACCCATGGAGCAAAAAATAGGGACATCATAAGGCTGGTTAGGCTCTACATAAAATACCACTTTTTATTTATTCATATATTATAACAAAACAAAAGGAGCTCAGAATGAATTATGTGATGGTGATGGCGGTTGGTACATAGTTATTATATATTATATATGTGAATTATTGACATGCAGACGGCGGTCGGTTTCATTTGGTATTGGTTATTGTTCATCATGCCCGTGTCTGCCTACCTGTCCCTGAACACGGGGCCTTACTAGGCCTGTTCGCGCTGCCACCATTCGGCGCTGCCGCGAACCACGACCTGCTGTGAACCACACACAGTATTCATACACAAAACACAAAACCACTAAATATACATGCTGCTCTAATGACTGCAGTGGCCGACTTCAATGCTCATCATGATCAATCTTGCAACTCAATTATTTTAAAGCTTAAACGAACTGCTAAAAGAAACATAGTAAAAACAAAATAAACTTTGTTTGGCAAGTCATTTGATGGCAATCCATAATTTAATTAGTATTACATGATTGAATGAACGCATCGTGCCATGTTCGCATGAGATGATGTAGAATGATTTCTTTTATTCACAAGAATGAGGCACCGGGCCGCACATACTGTCACTAGGTGGCAGTAGTTCCGTATAAGGTTCTGACAATTAGGTCACGCTGACACAAATGAATTTACTACCTATAGCTGCAATGAACTCTTAGAATCTGGCTCTGGTACATGTTTTTTTAATATGTACATTGAATATCACCTTATTTTTATCATTTGATGAATTTACTCCCTAGCTTAAAAGGTTACCTATTGAAAAATACATATCAAGGAAAATTAATTTTGATTATAGACACTCGTTACATTGAACACCAAACAGATTTGTGTTTAGCTTTAGCACCCATAACATGTCAAAATGAATTTGTAAACACTCATATAAGTGAAACATATGTTTGGATGGGTGAGGGTGCACAGCACTTGAGTAGGTTAGTGGAGATTTCCATGACATGTAATGATTTGATATCATGTAATGATAATATACTGATTATTTGGTGTCTGTTATGCTTTCTCCCAACTGCTAGAAAAATGTGTAAAAACAAAAGCGAAATTCAAAGATTATTGCCAGTTCATAAAGTTACATCCCATTGTTTCAATATGCATTAATTCTACATAACTCCCATAATGGCTTATATTATTTTGATGAATATAAAATGTTTAAACTTTATATTATAATATCCATTACAACAATTTACCCTGCAGTTTAAAAAGAACTATCTATACATCTACTTGACAACATAGCTCTAATGAGCGAGATTTGTGAGGGTGTTGACCATGATTTAGCTTATCATCAGAACCTTAGTTGTCACCCTGCCATCTAGTAGCACATTGGCCTCAGCCCCTCGTTGAATTCTACAAGGGTGCTTCTTTCGATACAATTGAAATCAGATAAAAACGTCCTCATACATGCATTTTTCCATGCATGCAGATGTTTTTATATAACACATCCGATCATAATATGGAATATATATCAAACTCCATCACTTATTTAGTCTCCAATTCGAAATGAATACATAAATACATGACAAATGTTATAATGGATAGATTACATGAAGTGCAGTGGAAATGTTAAACTACATCACATGGACATGGGTTAATGATAAGTATGTACATTGACATGTAATATGCTCTTCGTTGTGAAGGTGGTGGAGATGCAAGCATGCGTGTTGGGTTAGTGTAAGGGAGGGTATGTGCGGTAAACACATGTTCATTAAAGACTTCCTTGATACAGTCTCAGTGGTAACAAACATGTTGTGTTGAACACAGATCTACATGTTCTAGTGAAGCCTAGAGTCAGAGGGTCACCACATCTTGCACACAGATCTATACTATTGTCTGAAGGACCTCCCAGGGTTATTATTAGGAAGAAAAACAAGTTCCCAAAAGGAACAAATCTTCCATCAAAATTGTGATATTTTAGGGAGGTCTGTTCAATCAAACTATTCTTTTAATAAGTGTTTGATAAGCACTTTTACGGAGGTGAATTCTAAAGATGAAAATCATTATTTTGTTCGAAAGCAAACTTCCCAAAAAGCTCCAAGAGAGCAAAACTGGCCGAAGAATATAAATGATGTAAATCGGAGTGACCTGTGCACAAGAAATGTGATAACCAGAACTCTGACTGTTCCTGGTAAAAGGAACAAGTGTCTCTACTGAGGACGGACTTCATCAGAACCTTGCATACCTGTTGGGGGAGAAGTAGTAATTGGGTCAGCCTGACCCATTTTGTCATTTTGCTCAGCGAGCTGCTCTGGGGGAGGAGGTGGAGGTAAGTCATCCTCTGGAGGAGGTGGTGGAGGTGGGGGTGGATCTCCAGCATCTTCTGCAGCAGGGGGTGGCGCAGCCGGGTCACCCCCTGATGGGGTGGAGCAATCTCCAGCCCCCTCATCCACTATAGGCGGGGGTAAATCGTCCTCTGTTGTGGAGTATTAAAGTGGTTAATATTGATAGAGATGCTCGTGACGGCCTCCCATCTTAATATGAGGTTAGTTTTTGAGTTGTCATTTGAACATGTACCAAATTGAAATTGTTCAATTATTCCTTTTTGGTAATTTTTTGCAGGACATCCTTTTCAGCTCATAAATTGCCGTTCAAAAATAGAATATCGTCGGTGGATTTATTTGTTGGCATGGTGCTTGTCACCTAACGGATGGCGACACACACGAATTTGTCACTCACTTTTTATCAAATGACAACTCGGCTGTATAAGTATATATATGCAAGTGATGAATGTAATGGATTGTGAAGAAAAGATATTAGTACCGGATGGACAAAAAGTTACAGAGCAGAATGGTTCGAACACATCAAAGATCACGATGGATCACGTAGTAGAGCAAAACATAACGAAAACTTTGAAGGTATTGGTTTATTCGCCAGTTGTAAAGGGTGACATATATTCCCAAAAATATATATAGTTAACATGAAAATAACAAAGTTAAAATCAGAAGAATAGCAACTACGTTTCAGAAACGTGTGAAAGAAATAACCAAAACAAATGATGTAAACACAATGGACAAACTATGGGGAATAAAGGTATTACTGCTCTCTAGTTTTACTAGATCACGTATATGGTACCATCCATAAAATATCGGATTAACTTAGGTCATTAATGTACATTTGGGCAGAAAATGAGTATTACATCAAAAACATTATCCTATGATAATAATGATAACAACCGAGAATATCAGAGGTATAAACCTTCAAATAAAATTCAGGATAACTAGGAATTATTGACTGGGACTAAAGCAAATAATAAGAAAATATGATGGGAAACTTCTAAAGATATTTTTTAAGTGTTTTTAGCTCTTATGATCCGGCATTCCTCGATCAACGAGAGAATAAGAAATATGGACATTTACAAAAATACTAATAAGTCAATCGTTTACATTTATACTAAAATCTACAATTACTTGTTATAGAAGAGTGCATTTGTATACTCTAATATTCTCGTGATACAAAAGGCAATATAAAATATTCCTCCTGGTCAAAATTCTTTTCAAAATCTCCCCTAAATATCAATCGATGATGACATGAGTTGGCATACGCTAACTTGACGCAGGGACACACACACTATACAGTCGCATTAAAGAACGTGTAAAAATAATTACACCCTTCATAAATTCGACCCTTGTCACACTGTTAAATCTACTAGCTAGCTCCGCATGCAATGATCAGTATAAACTCAGTTTTTAGTATTTGATTCTTTCCCATAAAGCATTTCACCCCGTTCTAACATACATTCCAGGTTGGCAGTTGCGGGTACATATGTATACGTACGAATTCAGATTTGAATTACATTTCTTATTTCAAATCTTAGAGGATTTGAATCACATCTCTGATTTCAAATCTTAGATAAGGCTAGGGATTGCTTTGTGCACATGTTATATCCTAGATAAGTGCAGGGAAATTATCAATAGTATGACATATAACTAAGGTTTGATATCTACATAACAGCAATATATATGTGGTAGGTTTCCTATTAAGGGTAAGTTTCAGCTTTTTTAGTTTCGACGCCTAGAAATAATATATTCCTCAGGGCGCGATGGGTACATTGTTTTTGAGTCGATGTAACAATTATGGCACATGGGGGTAGAGAAGTGAGAAGGACCCTATACATTAGGATTATTATAAATTATTATGCGTTATGTATAATGTATCGTGTGATTAAACTGTGGATTCGCGAGGCCCGCCATGATTGTGACTCCAGTAGTTGTAGATGTGATCTCTGTAAAGTCCTACAAACACAATCAACACGAGACACAAACTTAAACAAACTAAATCATCTAACACAAGGTTCAAGCAACACGAGGTAGGAAGAAATTAATGAGAAACTAAAATAAATTAATAGACTACTCATTACATTGAATCAGTGAAATGCATGGGATTCATGATGTACTGATACAATTTTAGTTATAGCAGAACATGCAATTTATTCTTTTTAAGATTAACTAATTAATTTTTGTATTTTGGCTACTAGCAATATTTGATTTTAGAATGTATACTTAATGATAGCTTATTCGATTTTAAAATGCATACTTAATGATAGATGGGTATGTGTTTCAGGATTTAAATTATGGAATTTGTTTCATATCTCACCGTGAACTCAATAAATTTCTGTTTGCCGATTGCAAAGCTTAAGTGTACAAGCATAAGACCAAAGCTTCATGTGCAAAAAAGCTTCTGGAATATTGCAACAAAGCGCCAGGGAATTCTTATCAGGAATCCCCAAACTTAGAAATCTCAATTATTAACTTTATAAATCTTATAAACAAACATGATTTACTTCAATGGTGCTGGGGCCAAGGAAATGGTGATTTTAAGATATTTTATCTTTTAAATGAGTATTGTTAGGAGAACTATAGTTTCTTGCATATTCAACACTGGTAGGGTTCATTACCACGATGCACATGATATCACTATCATAAATGACTACGCAAGGCCATTCTCTATCTATGAGGTTCAGTTCTTAGGTGGGGTTTAACACATCATATCCAAGGTAGCATTTCATTGCAGGCTTTACTCACCAGGGGACTTTCCAGGTGGAGTAGGTCCTTCGTCACTTGGGGTGGGAACGGTGATTTCTAAAGACGGGGGCAAGGGACCTGGTTCCGGGGGAGTGAAAGGTGGGGGACCTACACCCATAGGTGAGCCAATACTCTGTAAATTCAATCAAGAATTCACTTTGGTAAGAAAATCTGGGAAATTAAGCGAACAGAAATATCACAGCTAGAAGAGGATTGATTGATTGGTCTTACATATTATACGTAGCTCTAGAAATGGCTAAATATATATTTTACGGGTACAGAGGATTCTTATCATATACGAGGAGATAATGGGTTGGGATGACTTGAACGTAATCGGTAATATTAACAGGTTGCTCTTAAAATAGGCTCACACAACAGAATCACCTGTATTGGCAAGGTTCTTACCTCGGAGTCCATAGCCTCGAGTTCCATGACGACTAGAGAAGGGAAGACGCCGGTCTTCCCGTCAGCGATACCCTCCCAGAATCCATCATCAACTCCATCATGTTCTTTCCTCAGTATACGGATGAGTTGACCCGAATGGAAGGAGAGCTCGTCCTCACCTTGTGCTTCGTAATCGTACAGTGCCGTCGCCCACATCCCCTCTGCAAAAGCACAAATCGCATTGAGGACATCTGTAATGGTAATACTAAGGCACTATGCTTTGACCGCTCGTGTTCTCCGTTTGATGTCTTTTTACACTCAAGAGGGACAAAGCCAGAACCGGCAATAGAATGATATAACCCCTAAGAAAAAAGGTGGGTTACACAGTCCTAATATAGGTAAACTTGATTAGTAATGAGTTGAATTTAAAAGAGGAAACAGTAACTTTGGCAGAAAAAATCTCGTCCTGGCTAGATACTAATTATTTCAGTCAAAACAATTAACTATTATATATGTGAAAATCATATAAATATGTGTGTCTTATTACAAGGTCACTTTTATAATTCAGTAATTCTTACGAAAGTAGTATATTGTGCGGTCTTTCCAAATAGAATAGCAGGTAGTCGAGAAACGAACTGCCAGCGATCGAAACAAGACCGTCAAAACGTCGATCAAAAAATTGCAAGGATATTGATACAAATAAGAGAAATAGAGTTTAACTTAAAACACCACAATTTACGTTTGTGGTCTGTAAATCTATAAGGTTGGCAAAATAAAAGATGTTTTAAAGAATAGAAATAACACCACAGCATTTTGAAATCAATCAAAACTCAAGCATGCTTTCGCTGTATATTTTAAAGAAGATCTACATACATATATAAAGCTTCAATATCCTAAATAAAGCTTCGGAAATAGCCGATGTAACTTTATATAAGTCATGAGCCTATCGTGATGAGAAAATAAAAGAAATCCGTATACTATAATTGACTCAAATAAAGGTATGGGAGTATGATATGAAAGCCCACTAAAACTTCAGAAAAAAGAGACATCATAAATGTATGCAGACACAACACACAAGAGAATTCGTTCATAATAGAGTGTGTGAATATGAAATAGTGTCCACTACTAGAACGGCCATATCCATCTGACGTTTGCAAACGTTGCGTCATTGTTGCGTTTTGTCACGTTACAACAGACGCATACAAAACGCAGCAGGCACACGAGGGGAAAAGTCCAGTGGATATGTCCCAGAAGAAACACTGCGTGATGGGAGTTGAGGCTAAGGTATGAGTTAGAAGAAGATGGAGGCATGCCGCAAGTCTAGTTTCAAGTTAGGAGTACCTTCAGTACCACCAGGAGCCCCAGCAGCTAGGCTAATTTCAGGAGGTTGGGTGTCCTGGGGTGTTGGGGGCTCCACCACTGGAGTTGGGATTTCTTCAGGGAGGTCTTTAAACAGGCAAGTTGTTAGTAAGTTAAGTTAAATTGTTCTTAAATAGTAATGCAAAGAATAAAGTTAAGTAGAGAGGAGATCGAAGTGAATTATCCATTCATTCTCTTCCCAAAATTGTTCTGGGGGTTAGGCGTAGAAAGGAAGTTGAAACGTTCCAAGAAATTATGCAAGGTACCTAAAATGTAATATTCGTTAATAATTCAATAGTTGGAATATAAGAACTTGGAAAAACTTCAAACTTAATAGTTGCAACTATTCAGTAAGTATAATAGTTAGTCACCTAAGTCACTTAGCTGATATCAAGAGCCCAGGATTTAAATGATAACATTATTTCCCTATTTATTAAAAAAAAACAAAAAAAAAAACCCAATGTACAGTCACATTCCATAGAATTATTTTCCACTATGACTGAAGCAAAATATTTCCTGAATGTAGACGCTAAGATGAATGAAATATGGAGGTAAGATCCAGTCCCCACAACACACACAATATGGGAACCCATAACTTTGCGCTTCAGGGAAGTAGAGGTATATAGGGCTTGGGATTAGATCAATTTCAGCACCTTTCAAGATTCAAGATTAAGAGACCGTATCCTATACGACAAACAGATCCCAAACTATAATTATTTGTATTATGAAGGCAATAATGTCTCAATGATAGCTTTATCTCTGGAACTCTTCGGGGGCCTTCCAAGTAGGTGCACACATGTACCTTAGTCCTCCCCACCCAACAACTTAAATTTCGTGAGAATTGCCCCGCAAGAGCCATTTTTAGCACCAATTTCCTTCACCAAAGCGTTATTTGCTCTCCAATTATTACAATACGTTCAGAGAATAACTTATATCATTGGCTTTCGCTTTCACCACCCGATAATAAAACCCCAGAGCCAGTCCCAACCTGTAGTAAGGCTTTACACAAGCCAAAAGGAAGTCAGACATTCAAGATGCAATCTATACACACCAGATGGAGGCACTCTAGCAGTGACAGGCGGACTATGTATGTCCATAGTTTGCTGGACTTCATAATCGGAGGCTGAGTAAGCCGACACCCGCTCTCCTGCATTCATCTGGTTCTGCGAGGACATGGTATTGTAACCTGTGCTGTCTGCATCAACGTTTACCTCGTTCTTATCCACTATGGCACCACTAGCCGTTGTGTCCAACATTTGGATATAGTTTTGAGGAACGAAACCGACCTCTCCTGTAGACTTCCTAGCCTGCGAATTTGAAAGAAAAAATAGAAATGTTAATTCAAGACAAAGTTTCGTAATTTAAAAAAAGGATTTATTTATTGCTATGATTGAATAAAATCATACTTTTGGAAGTAGTATATTCCGAGAGGAATACATCGCAGGTTTAATTTTCAGCAGAACAGTTAGCAATCAAGCCATCCTTATGCATTCATTTCTTGTGGTATTCTATAAAAGGCTCTGAGGCCCCACACAAATAATTTAAAAATAATTTTGAGAACTTACCTTGACCCAGCCGTCACCTTCTCCCTCTGATATGAGTTCGAGCTGTTCGTTTTCTACAATCGTCAGCTCATCGTTGTTACTAGCCTAAAACCAGAGAGTATGGGTGGATTAATACATGTTAATTTCTTTTCAACTCCCCGACTACATTTAAACATATAAAGTAGATTCAGTCGGATTAAAGATCCTGAATCAAAAGCTAGGTAGGTGAAAGCATAATTCCTCTTGGATAATGTGGGAGGCTCTGTCAGTCTAATGAAAGGATTTAGTCTGAAAATATAAGGAAGAATATACAAATACATGGATAATACGATGAAGTACTAATGTTACCTGGAAGTCATAGAGAGCCATGCACATGATGGGGAGCCCAGAAGTAGTGTAGCTCCCACTATCATCGTGGTTAGATATAGGTGCCATGGTGGAGCCGGCTGCAGCATCAGTTGCTGATGGGGTAAACGTCTCATCCACAAAGTCATCCTCCTCCTCGTAATTAATATATGTGCTATCATTAGGTTGCTGAGATTGTGACAAACGATAGTCTTGTTGATCCTCCACTGTACTCTGTGTACGGCTCTGAGGTACGAGAAAGGAAACTGGCATATAAATACTGATACCCTGAATTCAGACTTCAATTATGTCTAAACGGTTTACACCTCGTCCCATGGACAGATCTTAGGTTAGTGGAGCATATAGATTTTGTTGATATTCACATTAAATCGCGAATCTGGACTAGTTTTTTCTAAAAAGGAATCCTTAACGGCCTATTCAATACTTTAGAAATATATCAATCAATATATAAACCAACCAAAAACCACGAGCTAAAGGCATATACTATTCTAGTTTTAGTATTAGTATTCAGTTAAATATTCTTAAGGCTTTACCTGAGGTCCATCGCTATCAGTCCGACTGACAGATGCAGTGGTGACACTGGTGGTTCTTTGTGGAGGCTCCTCTTCTTCTTCCTCTTCCTCCTCTTCACTATGTTCTTCTGTACCAGCTGTAGCTGCACGTAGGTGTGAATCTACATCAACTGCAGGTAAACGAATCTAGTGAGTGTATGTTGTATACTTTTAACATGTTCTTTTCTTTGAAGGCAATAACCCCAAAGGAATTTAATATCGCAAAGATACTGGATAACTGGTCATAACTAAGGGGTAGATCGGATCGGTTTATAACCAGATATACCAACCCTCTAATACGATATAACTTGAATATTAAGTTCAATTTATAAGTGTTCAAACCATTTTCAGTATATTTTCCTCTATGACTATGTCTGTGATCTATCCATGACCATCTCTTATTTACATTACAGCATTTCCATGGTAACTTGATATAAAGAAACTTGAATTCGAAATTCTGTTCAAATAGCTCAATAATTATACACAAAAAATAACACTTACTGCCTCCTTTGCGTAGGGCCTCAATGCGTGCTTCAGCTCTCATCTTATCGGTCTGTTAAACGATAAACTAATTTGTTTTACATTGATCAACAGTATTTGTAAAACTAATTTGAATTATCAGTGGTTAGATAAACAGATTACCATCGTTTTTGGTACAGGAAAGTCCCTTTGATAGCTTATTTATATACTCATGAAATGGTAAAATCAGTGGATTTGACAGATCAGCAAAAGTCGCTCTTAAATGTCTTTAATATGTACGAATTTCATGATAAAGGGATTGTACATGCATAACGCCAGGTTGTTTTCAGGGGAGAATTAAAGAGATGATTTACCTCGGCTTTTCTAATTTCCTGTCTGATTTCGTCTACTTTGATTTCGGGGTCCACAGCTGCGACTTCTCCTTCCTTCTCTTTTTTGTCCTCCTTCGTTTCGGATGGCTAAAATGAACACGCACACACTGTTAATCATTATCCTTGGAATGCTCATTGGTAAGGTAAGCTATATAATGCAAGAGCATCAAAATGCAGTAACTAAATATCCTCTTTCAAACAAAATGTAATGTCTATACACATATATCTATTCAAGCTTATTGTCCCATGTTCCAGCAACTTTGCTTCCCATCCAAAAAAAAAATTGAATTAATAGAAGGAGTCTAGACTACAATCTGAGGATGAGATTTCCACTCTGCCTGCCGGGCAATCAATTCATTAAGTTTTCCTCGACCAGGCAGCTGTTTTATCAAGACCTGTCATGTCCAGAGCGTCGCTAAGAAGATGAGAGATGCATTACCTTGTGGCTATGCTTGGCCTTTTCTTGCCATTTACCAAGTTCTCGTTGACATCGCCGAATGGTCCTGTTTTGCTTGGCTATCATGAGGGCACATCTCTCTGCCTCCTTGACAAGAACCTCTTCTGCCTGATGGTCGGCATTTACGTTTCTCATCTGTGATTGATAACGTATTATCACATTAGTACTTGAATGTTTTATTGTTGTATTTTAATCTATTACAAAGCGCAGAGAAGGGCAAGGCCCTTTTGACATTACTTTAGCGATGCAGCACATTCGAAGAAAGTTTATTGGATTTGATAATTCGAAAGGAAAATGGAATAATTATTTCATTATGAGGATCTGTTTGAAAATGTGATTTACTTGCAACTGACACAACTATTTTTGATCGTGTTGACTACATATTATGTAATGGTGAATTAAAAATACCCATTGATAAAACCACTTACTGTATCATTATCTTGGGGTTCAAATTTATATTGTACAAGGTCTGTGTAGACATGATTTTCATGTAGGAAACATTGAAGGTTATACTGACGGCTAATCTGAAAAATAGAAATATTTTTTTGTTTTAAAACGGCAGATAGGCAGGCAAAAATTAAAGGGGTTACTCTTATTTGGAATTCCTTTAGCAGAGAAATCGTCACAGAATTGCACTGAAAATTACGGAATGAATGGCTAAAAATTGAAAAACAAAATAATGAGGGACATGTGAAGAAGCATGAATTGTGCTAAGACTTACTAAAGCAGCGTCGGACATAATTTTGGTGAAACATTCTTGCGTTAGACCGCAACATTCTAATTCATTGCGCGCTAATGTAATGAAAAACTCCCGAACTTTGTCGAAGACTTCCCCGTCAAGCATCTGCAAAAAGATGGTAAAAAAAGTCATTAAAATACACAAATAGAATTGAAATACAATGCCGAAATTATATAGATTTGACCCGCTTTGTCAGCGTAAATGGATATACGGTAGTTGTGGGTATAGATATTAAACGTACGAATATAACAGTTTAACAGAGAAGATGATATTACTGATAAGTTCTATGAGTTCCATAATACGTACCTTCATGAGTTCGGGCAGATCTGTGCTATAGTACCTTATCTGATGTGCGTTTGCTGAGGCAAGGCTCAATATGTAATCATTCCTAGAGGCAGTAGATTTTACTTCACATACATCCTTACGAGAGCCTAGCTGTAAACGCAAAGCAAACATTATCACTTAAAAGAAGCAAGAGAATCTGGGGATTAATATGTAATTTATACATCACACGAATCTACAATCTCACTGATGATTGATACATCTCCAGTTCTATATATATATAAGTGGGGCGAAATGTAATGATGATGTATCTTATAGCAACTGTTCTAATGATTCAGGTAAAGTGGTAACAGGATACTAATTCCTCTTTTGATCCTTATGTATCTCTGCCCTACCTAATACAATAGTGATAATTATAAGTTGACGTATTAAATGATTCAAGAAGAAATTGTAATAGGCAACGCATGAAAACAGTTGGAGCCCAACTATGCGTAGGTTATATGTTGAACTTTTAAAACATCTACTAACCTTATTGCATTTTTGTTGGAGAGAGGCCATCGATGTGAACAAGCCCGTTGATTTATTCTTGACTCTGGGGAAATGAGAACATAATATTCAAACATTGACACAGGACTACGATCTTACTATTAATGGACTTACAATAAATGGATCTGCCTCTACCTTATATATGATCAAACAAGTAATTACATGGACTAGATGTTATTTTAGAATTCCTGGAAAGCATCTAGAGGTTCCGTATCCCATAAAATTTGCAAGTGGTTATTAACTAGGTCCTTTGGGAAAATAGAAAAGGGGAACTTTAAGTTTGGCCCAATCCTAGATGATAGAAGGGAAAACATTCAGGGTAAAGGAAATCTTACTTGGAATCTGCCTCGTTAAATTTGGCTCTAGCTTCATGCGTGACATGTTCGTCATCGTTGTAGACTTTCTGTGACTTGATCATGTCAGCCACTGTTACAGCGACCTCTTTCTGTAAGGCGCTACATTGTTCAATTACCTGGAGAAAAAAAGCGCAAGTTTAATTAGAACATAGGGACACACAACCGGTAAGTAAAACACAAGATAGGATATAGCTTTCGTATAGAGAATACGTTTTTTACTGACAAGTATGATTGTAATATGCATATAAGTGGTTTTATCAAGTCATATCTATCAATAGACTTTGTGCCGTAGCTAGAATCATAATCTCATTGTTATACAGGTATATACAAAACATGCCCTTTGTCTTTCACATACATTTGTTTTTGTTTGTATGTGTAATTCTTAAACAAACAGAGATTGCATTGGAATATACATATCAAATAATACATATAAAACTTGGTGGGCTGTATAAAGTTAGCCATTAGGCATCGTTTTCATTCTGGTGTTTATCAATCGACAATAGTCCAGATATTGTATTCTTACCACTACATTACATGGAGAGGTATTGCTCATTAACGTATCTAGGTAAACCATCTTTAAGATACTAAGTCACAAACCGCCCGAGAATGCCTTGGAGGATATTTTAATCAGAATCAATTCTAAGTATGTTGAGTCACTATGATCTTATAGTACACATGAATATCAAATAATCCGAAACAACAACAGGATAGATTTATTAATATGACACCTGTTTTTTCCAGGTTTTTCACTAAGAAACCATATATTTTCGGTCTTATGATGGTTACTCAGTGTACATTTGTACATTAATCTACACAAATATCTGTAAACAGTGTAACACATAGGCACATATTATAAACATAAATATTAGAACGATTACATTACAGCCTTTTCTTTGGTGGCAGGGCAAAATTCATATATATTCACGAAAGCTTGGTTGTAAGCTTGAAAATCGGCGATCCTACCTTTTTAGACATTTGTTGCTTGTGTATTTTGAGGGGTTTCGTGGGCTCGAAGATATCATGCATATAATTGTCTGCAGCAATTAGTCTCATCTTGCCAACTCGCTCCGTCTCCGCTAGCACCGTTTTCCACACAGCAGCAATCAACCTTTAGATCACAATGAAACCTGGGTCAGTTGACTTAATTAACCGAACGAGATCAAAGGTATTTCTAGGTTGAGTAGCTCACCCCCAATCCATCCCTTCGCACCAGAATCTTTCCTGTTCTTCATCCTATTGCTGGGTGAGCTCCCCACAAAGGCATGGCAATGGTTGCCAAGCAACAGAAATGCTTCTTAGCCAGATAGTGAGATACACCTTAATTCATCATTTCGTCCCTTTAGGCGAAATTGGAAACTTAGGAAAACGTCAAACAAAGTGGGAAATTACAGAGTAACAACCCTCACACTGGTCCCATTGTATTTCGAAAATAATGAAAATAAAAATAATTTCAAGTATATAATTCTTTAAAGAAATAAAAAAAAAGTGTTGCATTCCAGCTGATTAGAGAGCGCAACTATGTCACGTGATTTTGCATTAACATATAACTCTCCGCCCTCGTGACACATAGAAGCTAGAGTGCGTGACGTATGCGTGACGTATACGTCATCCAAAACCTGTGATATTTCTATGACGTTGGATGCAAGCGCATGCATGCACGCACTGACGTTAATGAAACAGTGAGCGGTGACATATCCCAAGCGGTGGGGCGGGGGCATATAACTCTTCTATCTGTTCATTAACTTGCATTTCCTTGGGTAAATCTACTCATAAGAATATATATTCGCATACCTGCAACCCAATGAAATGTGCTCAAATGGCGTAAAGGGGAATCGTATAGGGTGACGTTCTAGTATCTTCGCTGTTAGACCCAATACCACACGACCAAGAGGGACACTGATTCTGTGCTTTCTAGACAAATGATAAAACTCAGTGGGTTGGATGTTTCACATAGAATTTTCTCTCTTGACTGATTCTAACGGGCAACTGGCCACCAAATTATATAACCTTGTATACGCACCTTCCTTGATCCAAGCCGCTACATAGTAAAGTTTTAAATGATTCACATAAATCCATGAAAAAAAACCTATTCAGATTGGACCGTGGGCAATATTTAAAATAAAGGAAAAACCTATAAACTCCAGAATACATGTAAAATGCATAACATCTGAATCATTGACTAAACTTATGCGTTATTACTCCATAATATACAATATTCTCCTGAGTTTGGTCAGGCAAATATCCAATGAAGTTGCTGAGCTCCGACATGCTCTGTGAAAATCTTTCTGCAACAGAACTTTCTGAAGTACTCGACCGATCAATACTTAATACTTCACTTATCACCCTTCATACAATAAACATGACGATAGTCCCCATGAGATATGCATGCAACACAGAACAGTCTCTTAAAAAAGACAAAGATAACTAACTATGGCTCGCAGGACCTTTCACCAATAATACCTTTCGGTTATTTCATATGTACGGTATACCTTTCTTGTGAATTCTCAAAAAGTACAGAGAAAATGATATTAAGATCCCTGAGCTTTAAAAGAAACAGCTAACTAAACTGCTGGATTGGGGAATCAAACTTGAAAATAAACACATCTACAAAATATGAAAATAAAGAAAAATTACGGAAATAGTCTTTACTACTGGGAGAGTATAAAAAACAACAGAGACACATCCTGCACGAAAAAGTAACTCTTTTTTATTCTGAACTTGAAGTCTAGAGTCCAACTAATCGACAAATAAAAGATGTTTTCCATGACAATGCGGTAAGATATTCTTAAAAACACTTTTTTGGGGGGATATACAAGGAATGGTAAGGAAAAACAGCGTTTCTTTCTGTAAAAATGGTCAGGAAAAGTGACTTTCTACGCAACAGGCGAGGAAAACGCCTGAACACTTTCTACCTGTGGTAATAAACCGCCATTACTTACTATTACACACATATAGAGCGAGAAAAAAGTAATAAAATATGAAGGAAATAACACCCAAGACTATTTCAGCTAAAAGCAGATACTTTCGCTGCAAAATAGATAGACGTGGCAATTCATTCCGATCGGCGTGGTAGAAAAATGGAAGCATAGCTCAAAATAGTCACTGACTAATTATCTCACTAACATGCACACACAGAATATGGTAAATGTAATGCTATGACATGAATTACACTTGTATGACTATTTGTATTAGTGACTATTACCTTCCTGGCGTTCTTCTGTTAGAAAGTAATGCAAACTAGTTACACGTCAATCCAATCAAGCCAGTCAAACCTGGAAGCTTTCAATCAAACAAAACCAACCCATACTGGGGGCGACGTAATGTGGTCAAATATACGACACCTCTAACATTTATAATTTCGTTATAATCCAGAACGTCTAATTGATCAAATATTTGCTACATATTCCATTGATTATATTTTTAGAAAGATTCGATGGATCCAGTATCGTGAACCTATTTTGCCAAAACTGTTAACGGTAGATACTTATTCGAATGACATAAACATCTTCAAAGACATTTTCTAAATTTTCTGTAAAACAATTTCTTACTTAAAGGGAACTGTACTTTGAACATTTCCACAAGGCTTAATAACCTTCGCCTACAATATAGGTTCATCATTCCTGTACATTTTGATACATACTTGTATGAAAATATATGAATACATTATCATTTCAGATGCAGTTCGTGATTAACCATATAGGGGTAGTTTCTCTTATTATTAAGAGGATAAATAGAGGATACATTGTTGCCTTATCTTATAACAATATCAGGCATTGGACAGACAGCCATGCCTTAGAGGTCCATATGGTTCTTTATTGTCGGGGGGTATACAGATGAAGATGAAGGCAAGACAGTGGAATCGAGAATTTGTAACACAGTATTATTAACACGGTATTATTTTTTCCTACTAACTTCGAGGGTTCAGATTAGGTTATTACTGTTAACATTCTCATCAGAAAACTGTATTCATTTTGAATAGGAATCCAATAAGTATTTCACTCACTTATGTTCTTTGCCATCTTCAGGGACTACCTTTGGTATGTGGAAAGTTCGTTTGGAAGCGTATTGCTGTCCTAATTTAAGTAACGCCTGCAACGAAAAAAATACATCAACATCGATTAGTTTCAATTTCTGCTTTCACACAGGTGCGTTGGCGGTTAAATGTATACATCAATATCAATGAGTTTGGTTTATCAAGGGTCAAGAGCTCCTCGCCCGAAGGAGTTCAATAGATTGTAGAACACTTGTACACGTCAAGAGACCCCATGCAAAACGTTACTGCAAAATCAATAAACAAGATTACAATAGAGAGATACACTACTTAGAGGTAAATCGAGAAATACCCTGGATATTCAAAGTGCAAACTTGAACTTTTGCCCCCTAGCACAGGAGTACAGGAAAAATATCTATCCTGTGCAGGGGAATTATGTTTGATAGAGAATGTACACTTGGACACCTATGCAAAATTAAACATAAACTGAGGTAAAATGTGAACCAAACATTAAACTCCAGCTGACCTGAAAGGTTGCAGAAGGAGGTTGGAGAAACAATAGCCATGTTCATTTTCATTTTGGCACCGACTAAACCGTTGATGTAGGTGGCTTTATGACACTCCTGATCACAGAGCAAGAGCAGATCCGGGGGACAATAATAACATGGGGTGACTGAAGAGAGGAGAGAGAGGTGGGGGTGGAGTGGGGAGGGGAGGGGGGAGTGAGGACAAAAGGGTGGGAGGGTGTTTGGGTGGTGGTGGTGGTGGTGGTGGTGGAGGATAAGCCTAGTACTGCAATGCCTGTTACACAATAGAGGAAGCCTCCTGCGTACAGGCCAGGTTACGTGCAGCTATTCTACACCACGCGCCTCCAGCTAAAAGGCCTGCCTTCACACTCCCTAGAGCTGCTCCACCCAATCGCTCATTCCACCCCCACCCCGGATAACCACACCTACAGTCTGTCCAGTCAAACTTGAGCCATATTTTCGTGTGATCATACGATGCTTATGCCTATAGACACTTTGAGTCACTGTCATATAATACATGCTTTGATTGAATTTGAAAATGATTTATTAGTCAGGGGTCGATTCAATCGAGGGAAATGTCTGTCTACGGAAGGTTTACACAACCATTTAACTTATACATTTATATTACAACCAATACCTGAGAAGAATATGATGTAAATATTAGTATTATACATATATAGTCCGTCGATGATCAAATATAGTTTGCTCCTATTCCATGTTACTTACAGATATATTTTCATAATTAAGATGGTCAATATGACTCACATTGGAGACGCGGAGAATTACACTTTTCTCTTACAGAATTAATATTATAGATTGTATTTAATCAATTAGTACGTACAATGGACATTCTTGTCTCCAATCTCTTTTTCTATGTAACATAATTTATGTAATTTTACATGGTTTTGGTGTTTTATTGTTTAGAAATGTAAGACTTAATAAACCCATATTTATCTACCAATAAATGCGCTTTTTACAGTATGTGGGGTCTCTACGAGTCAGTCAAGCTCTACCGTGTCCCCAGAGCGACTATAAATATAATTATTTCAACTAGATCAACCCAAAAGACACAGACTGTAATCATCCTGAAAGCTCATTCTGCAACGTTTCTGTATGTAGAGAGTATGGATATGCATAGAGCAACAGAAATCAGGATCAGCAGATATGTTCTTAATATAGGGTTAATTGAATGTCAGGCCTCGGGAGGATATATAGGTATTGCTGGTGTGGGAATATTTGCCACCAATCAGTTTAGTCACACGATAGTGTAGGTCTAGCCATTACCTCCCATAACCGAAGTAGAGTAATGTATATCATATCATGCAAAGGGACCACACACTCCAGTTTCAATGAATGACAGAAATGTAGATGGTATTGAATAAAAAATAAATGCAGTACTACTTGTGATATTTAGTCATGTAACCAGATATCACCCTGGAGTGAGAGCAGCAGAAAGCTTTTGAGATAGTGCATGTTCCTCCAGACGATAACACAACAATATCAACCACGCCCGTTCATTCATTTTCTGAGATTAACTCGACATATTTACGATGTCAGTGCAGTAAGAATTTACAGAGTGCCTTTAGCAGACCTATTTCCTCAAGACAGCTAATAAGGCGCGGTCATTTTCGTCGGCATTCCTCTGACCGATAAATCACTAGGCTAAGATATTTATATCATAACAAGGCTTTATTTTGTATCACTTCTATTTCAGGTAATACTGGTGCAATCGGAGCATGGTATCTACCATAGTGTATACTTGAAGGGGGTGATCCTGGGCTCGAATATCGGTGGTTTCTTTTAAATAGGTGAGACAAAAAAGTCACAAAATTATTCTGGTGTAATATATACATGTAAACAAACCTATAGCTTGCATATCATTGGTTTCCAGCCCCGTTTTACATTGTGAAATATATTAATTCAAAGGATATACTTTGGATAAAATGCATCGACAGTCAAACAGGCGACAAGGCAAGAGCTCTATTGCTTGAAATGTGAGTTCATTACTCCAGAAAGTAAATTTAAATACCTTATTACAGACAAAAACCAAGATATTGTTTAAATTGTTGTAATATAACAGCAGGATTAGTTGATGCTATCAGTAACGCAAAGCAAGCTGTTCCAGAACAAAGATGAGAGATACAGAACCTAACAGGACAAGTAACTGTATAGTAACCCATCACTGACTAGTACAAGCAGAGGAGCAGGGAAAGTATGGGTCTAGCATAGTGGTTCCGGGCTCGCCCTCATCCACAACCCTACATAGAAACACATCCATATGGAGCTGGGCCGACCAATAATCAATAACTACACCCCCGCTATTTCGAGCACCTCCACCTCCTCATCCTCCCCAACCTCTACCACTCCACTCTAACTAACATGCCTCAAACACTGGGAGAGATAAATAGCTTCCCTCCGACACTAGGTCAATGGGTCCACAACACCATATATACTGCCTTGACTGACGACTTGCTGAGTAAAAAAAAACTCACAGTATGTATACGCAGAACTTAATGTCACTTGTCTATATGCCAGCACTAAATATGATATCAAGCTTCATGTCAATGCAACTCATACTTATGAGTTGTCATAATGATCTATGTATACACAAAAACGCACACGCAACACACCAATATGGACCCTATAAAATAATGTTTGTATCCATCTTCCAACCTCAGCATCTCTGTCTTACATTTTGGGCCACTTCTCTTTTAAAACAAGGAATGACGAAAATCCCTCTTATTGATTTAATCCTGCATTTACTCTTGGGTTTTAATTTGGTCTCATTCGTCATTTTTATCAATGAGCCCTCGTTTATTTTGATACCTTATTCCACAATGCCATTAATATGACGATTTGGCAAGGACAAGGTATATCACATATAAGCTGGCTAGGATCGCAATAATACATTATTCGGTCTAGTAAATATCCCACACATATATATAATAGTGTACACAGACTAGTATATATACAGCGCGCGAGGGACTAGGGTTTAATAACGGTGGCATACATAATTAATATAGCTAGGAGGGAAGAATCCTCAGCATCATTGCCATCTCTTTTTATCTCATCAAAACAAATTTGTGACTGTTCCGGTGTTCCCTCAACAACCATAAACCTCCATCTCAGTCCATTATTTCAAAGGCAGATAATTGCAGTCAGATCTCGGAGGCATCCTCGAGATTCCTGCTATTTGCCAGGCCGCCTTTTTGCCCTTGTTTCATCTCCTTTGGGAGTATTTAGGAAAGACCAGGGAGACAGCCGTTAAGTCTTCTAATCTAAAATAGTTCCAGTGACATCTCTAGCTAGCAATAGAACAAACCGTAACTACCGGGCATAGAGGGGCCTGGGCTATCCTATCTCAATGAGGTTATATTGTTTTATATTGATATATATATATATGAATAACAATTTTCTCGAATAAACACAGACTGTCCAAGCAGAACACTCAAGGTGCATGTCATCATGATAGTATAAGGGTCAAAGGGTATATGGACGTTTAAGTCACGAACGATAGTCACTAATTTAGTGCCCAAAGGGTGGGTTATGACATTAGGCAATACTTATACACAAGCAGAGAATCTCAACTCTATACACATTGATAATAATAACATCCAAACAAAATACTTACATACAAACCAGTATAACAAACATAGTACATGAACTATGGACACTAGAACCCAAGTCAAATCATATCAGATTTATATTTCTAAAGAAGAAATACAGACCCCTTTTATAAAATGGGGATAACTTATAATACTATGTCTGGGCTATCTCAAATAGTCAAACCAAAAAGGTAATATTGAAATACCTAAGGGCTTTAACTCTCTAAGCCACACAAATCTGATACATGGGAGATATATATACGGAGAAGTCTAGATTTATCTGGATATACTGGACGCTGAGTCCTAAAAAGCGTTAATCTTGGCGAATCGTGATGACGATTCTGCAGGGATCAATAGAGAACCTGATGAGGCGACTACAAGACTGGCAATGGGCGCTAACATTCTCTAGCAAGCTTAATTTGTTCCCTGTATTGATCCCTGAATAAGCCCTGATAAACCAGCCTGACACAATCTCTCCCAGAACGCGTCTGTTCCAAGTAAAGCAAGCGGTGGGCTACCGCCACAAGACAGTACCTGCAGGTCCCTTTGTAGTAGTCATGCACCTTTGACTCCTATTTCTGTGGGAGCAAATCACCGTCCCTCTCTTCCCATTGCATAAAAGCATACAGTGATAGGAATAGGTGACTAATGTTGCAAATCCCATCTTGGCAGTGCAAGTTTTCCTGGATGAGGATTACAAGTAATATTAAATTTAAATTCTCAGCACAAGGTACGTGGGAGGGGAAGGATCGAGTTTTCATTCAACCCGAGCAGACGAATATCATTACAAAACTAGCATAAAATCCATGATCTCGTCCAGAGCTTTTAAAAATGATTGTATAAAAAATGGACATCTCATGATTAAGGGCTATATAATATACTGACTGGTACGTGCGACCTGATCATTTTGTATGGACAGTCATTCATTCAGCCAGTCAAGTCAAGCTCCTATAGAAGTAACCTAGATATCCCAGGGATGAACCCACTTGTCGGTATATAACTATACTATTTCAGGGGCATACATACTTGGTATATATTGGATAACCAGATGGTATGTATGATACACCCTACATTTATATGTATACGTGAGCGTTATGTTACATATACGTACGAACATAAACTGTCGCTGAGAGACAAGGATGGCGATTAGAGCAGCCAGAGTGACCCATCATGTCTGAGCATGTTACATCCTGCACTTCCATCCATCGACATAATTAGCAACAAATGCATATAAATGCGGCAAGTAACGACAATTCTGATCACATTATTTGCGCATCCACACAAGCATTTAATTGCTTCTCGTCCGACCGAGGGTAATCGATTTGTCAATATCTACACATATAATGTCATGTCGAGCTCTGGGTTCTATCCCAGCAACATCACGCGTACTCGTCATATTTGATTGATGGAATAGTTAATAGCTTAGACCTTTAATAAAGTATATTCCAAGTATAAAAGCATTAATACAAGTTGTTGCTAAAACAATTAAGTATATCATTAGTGACCGATGACCTATAGATTCACAATTTCTTTTAAAATCAGTTAATGAATTTTGTCGCCTTGGGAACTATATACATGTAGACAATAATGCTAATAACGAATATTTCCTTGAACCAGGGAGGAATATATACTTTGTATTTAATATCTTTCTGCTTGAACATATGTTGACCAAAACGAAAATTAACAGGAACCAGTCCAGGCCTAATCCCTCAGATCAGATAAGAAATGATATGTCAGTGATTGGACGCCTACTTCGCTAATCAGTTTACTGGCCTAGGACTATGCGTTCTAATGGGAATATAATAACATTTTGCGGTCTTGGTGGAATTATATTGTCACTTTACGGTTTGAGGCGAGAGGCCTCCGTTTGAAGGGACTTTCTCATCTTTGGGCCTAGATTGGGAAGCATCTAAATCTCGACGACTAACTAATGTAACGCATTGCTAATCAACACTTTATTGTTGTACAACATTGATTGCATGATGACGTTGGTAACCTGTTATGGTTATAACAAGATTCTTCGATTTCCAATATAGGATTGCAGAGCATATCCCCAAATTATGCATGCCAACAGATCGAATAGTACACCCAGGGGATCTATGAATACACTCCAAACAGAGATTCGAAAGGTAATTAGGGCATAACAGTAGTATTTCATGCTCTATACCACACAATCCGTCATGGTTCTATGGTGGGCAGTATAAAGATAACTGCCACAATATGGAAAAGAATTGAAAATCGCTTCCAAGCTCATATTATCTTTATGTCGATCAGCCTAGAATCTATCACAATCCATCTCTCCACAGCCCAGCAGCTTTCCTTCTACAATAAAATGAGAGAGTCCAGGGTCCATTCAGCCTCCCAATGCCTCGGGAGGCTCATCATTGTAGATTGTTGTATAGCCCCAGGGGATCCAGGCAAAATGAGGGTCGCCAAACTCTTGGAGAAGCCCCCAGCCTTGCTAGAGGTGAGATTACATGAGAGTGGCAAGGAGAAAAGTTGGTGGCGGGGTTGGGAAGTGGAGCAGGTCAAATGTACATGGCACAATTCATCAACCTCTGGCCTTATTTGCTATTGACAACCTGTAATATCGGATCATGAGGCTAATATGAGTGGGAGGGGATCCGGAATGATGGGGCCTTTAGTGCGGCCAGTTGTGTACTAAGTGTTGAATACATGGTATAAAGCAGTAATTACACAACTATCATGTGTTTACACCACCAGTGCGAGAGATAATGTAGCCAGGGGGAGTTGGCAATGCAGTTCTGCTTATTTAGTGTACCTTGGAGCTTTATTTATGTTCGTGGAGGCATATATCACGCTCATTATGGACGGAGTATCGCCCACCCAGGGCAATGAATGGAGTCTTGAATAGGTTTAGATCTATTATAGAAAATATATTTGAAAAGACCATACTATATATTTGGTTGGGTTTCATTTTTTCTCATATTTCTATAAATCGGAAATATAAAGTTTTGATTAAGTTTGTTGACATTATATATAGAGCAGTTTATTCGATAAGGGGGTCCAACATTGTATCTAACAATGAACAGGAATATGTTGAAAAACTGCATATAACTGAAAGCCTCCACTCAAAGCAATATGTGAGAAAGGTTTTGATATGTCAACAAAAACACGCCAAAAGAACAGGGACATATTCGAACGCATGGAGGAGGCTTATTTTCATTAGTCTATCTAATGTAAGTCCAACATGTAAGGTGCCTCGACCCTAGTCTGCCAGGAGCACTTTATAAATCACAATGCAACCACATCAATAATACCATTTCCGTGTGCTTCCGGACATGGTTGGAATGACCCTGGTAGATTAAAACCTAGGACAATCTGAGTACGTATAGTGACATCATCTGTCATATCAAAAGCTAGAGATTTAAACTGAAATATCTAATGATGATTCAAGTTTTTTTTCTGATTCGCCTCCGGGTTAGCAATTTACCAGATTTATTACGATGTAGAAAGTTGAACGCTTATATAGTGATCACTGCATAACCCCAATGTATGAGCTATGATTCCAATACAAATTCATTTAAATGGTAAATATTGAACATTCGCAAGAGTGGATAGTTTCATGGGCCTAGGTACTACTGAATGTGTCAAAGATTCATGACCAGAGGAAGGAATTTGATATGTTGGTTTAAAATCCAAATTACCCTTTTACCTGTCTAAGCCTTGATTTTACTCTAAGCAGGTCTAAGCCAACTCATCAGGTAATCATGGTGTCAGTCTATGTATATAGAGGCAGTCAAGATTAGCTAAAAGCTGTATAAAATGCTCAGAATGTCTAGTATGCAATAATGGCAAGTGAGGATCAAGGGCCATGCCTAATCAGCAGACACGGCACGTGTTTATAACACATAAAGCATATAGAGAGCTTGTCAGACCCTTTCCCATGCCGTAATTACAAAATCCATATGGCACGATGATAAAATCTGACATGCTAGGCTAGTAGAAGTCTGTAAATATCTTTTCAAAAGTAAAACATTCAATAACCTCTTGAAAGGTGGATATTCTCTCGGGTACCACTTAATATGATATAAGTTACTTCAAATGTATGACACCTGAGTTATATTTACAACAGGTATCGGCGCTTTGGGGGTTAAGAGCCCTTCCACGAAGATAAATTAATAAGAGCTATCAAATGGCTATATGCTATGCTATCGTTCTTCTGGCCCTTTAGCCAAAACCAAAATGCTATTCGGTCCCTATCGAACGAGACTGGGTGTTTTATAGTCGCGGACGGCACGTCGATAGGAGGACTGGACCAAACGTCCCACTATCTCGAGCATGCGATGAATGATCAATATTTCCTCTAAATGCTACTAAAGAAAAAGGTCCCTAGGGCAGGAAGTCATACGTAGAGAAATGTAGAATATGATCTTCATGGCAGTCACTCGATATGTTATCTGTCTCAGAAGTATCAGACCCAGAGACCAAGGCAACGGTATGTATCTATGAGAAAACTTATCAATAAAGTGACAAGATTTACGTGTAAAAGGCCAGAGCTCACTCTCATATTTTGCTTTTTAAGTGGCTTGATTTTCCATGAGACAAGGATCACTGACACAAGCGTAAAATATCGTAGACGAGAGTAATTTCCTAGTTTGAAATGGGATATACGCACACGAATTACAACACCAGGTTTTGCTTCTCATTAGCAGAAGAACACACGGGTGGGCTTTTTAATCAGGTTAAGGTCAACATATCGGGTAAAATGGTTAAAATAGACACGAGTGAGGTGACGAGGAAGATGATCCAGGCAAGTTATTTCTAATCTACCATGAAAGGCAGCTTCAGATAACCTCCCACTAAGGAGTGGAAGAAGGACCTTAATATCCAGAGAAACGTCAAGATTAGAAGCATGTAATTAACATGTTATTTTAGCATGTGGGTCTAAACTGAGCAGCCCACATGCACGTGCGCAAATACCTGGCTCCTTGACACCATGAACTTTGCTAATCACATTAACTTGATTTATAGCTACGGCACACTCCAGAGCAAGTAATCTAATTAGCCATGATATAACTCAATTCTCAAGTCATCCCGAATAGTCGTCATCCATTTTCACTCCATGCCACAATCAAACAGTCGGATACCAAAATATATTGAGCTCTAACATGCTTTGACATTTTGTTAAATGACAAGTTCGCGAGAAAAAGCGTCCACACTTTTTTCTAGGAAAAAGCGCAACTTCCGAGTTTAGCAGTAGGCTAGAGTCGACTATAGGTCGATACTCAACCTCTAATAGAAAATGACATAATTCATCCAGAACAGAGAGAGTAGAATTAATGAAGAAAGGTTTAATTAATCAAGTAGCGGGCACAATACATCAAGAGCAACTGGTTTTCTTAAACACACTCCAGAAGAAAAGGGTAGTAATTCTCAAGTACCACCAAAGAAAAAGTCTTCTATTTTTGACTTTATCAATTAGCGCGATAAAACGGAGGCACTTCTCCCTTAAGTGGCGATTCCTCTTGAAATGACACAACCCCTTCGGCTGGCACTTAAAAGTGGCAGTAGTGACTATAAACAGGCGTAATCAATGTCTAAAGCCTGCATGAACGACTGTCTAATTTGTAGTAAAAGCATGGTCAATGTCAGGGTTGGGGCTCTCGAGACGTACATTACCCACACTCACAGAACTTACCCAGCTACAAGTAACAATACACCTGTACACCAAATACAACCCAGATCATGACATTGCTATGGTCAACTCTATTATTAACACTGCTCTCCTTTATGATGTTTTAACAGGCTATGTGTTGTTCTAACAGCGGATCGTCCACAAGATCCAGTGGATAGTATACAACCATCTATCTTCTTAGATGAAGAAAAATACTAGAGCCTGCTACACCTATATATCCACTCAAATATAAGCAATGTTCTAGTATGCCTATATCTACACAGGCTGCCATATAAATTACTAATATAAAACAAACTTGAACTCTTTTTAAATGTGGGTTAAAATGTTTTAATCCAATACTAAGTTGCTGATATAGTCATGATGAACAATAGCAGATGCTATCTGTAAATGTCTACAATAAACATTCCAATCCTTTCCAATACACATACGTATAATACTTGAGGCAGTTAGAACAAGAGACGCGCCAGCTGGCTACGGGAGATGAATAGGGGAAGGTGGCCCAACTGATAGCACTTTAACTAATGAATCTAAATTTTCTCATTGATGGCTTGCTTCCTCGCCAACTCAACTTGCTCCAACCCAAGGAATGGACAGAATATATATGGTCTAAAAATACACCCAGTTTTTCATAACCTCATCGTAGGGCCATCTGAGGTCTGAATAAATGAAACGATTAATGGGATTTGATATGATACCTTTACATGAGATTTTATGAATTTATTTCTTCCGGAAAGTCACATAGTATGTTATTGCAAAGACCTAGATTATTCTGAGCATCCCTTCCATGTACATGGTTCAACTTAATCTGATTCGATATCTAAAATTAAATTAAAAAATATAGAAATTCATAGTAACGATGTTAGAATTGAGCCTACTGTCACGAATATGTAAAGACTGCCTATATAATTCCCATGTAGGCCCCATTCCCTTTTTAATTCCTTGGAATTAAGTGATGGTGGGGGGAAAACATGAATAGATTCGAATGTATTCATGCCTTCTCGAGGCATTGCCTTTTTCCATTCCTATTTCACTTTCAGAAAAGCGTCATAGGCTGCAGTCTGTATTGGAGACACAAATGTTGAGCCTTCCTCGGGACAACTAATGCCTCCACTTACCCATCTTGGGTAGGGTGGTGATACAGAACTGGGAGACCAGCAGCTGGACTGTTGCCATGCCACTGCCACCCACACTCATCCGCGATCCCCTGTAACCTCCACAAAACCAATCATACCATGGATTAGCAGGGCCATTGCTAGGGGCCCTCGAGGATACGGAAGGTCCTGCAGACACTTCCACGCCCGAGGCAACTTTGCTTCCCATACATCTCTCCCCTCGCATGTCCATGGTCAAGCAGGGACAATACATGTAGAAGGGCTATCCTCAGTCAGGAGAGGTAAAAAGTTAGTTGCCCATATTAGGAATATACATGGCGAGAGATAAGATTCAGATTTCCAGTGAGACTATTTGGTTAAAATATTGCCCACTTTGAATAAAATTATAATAATTTCCATACTGCATTCATTGCGAGGTAGATACTATAGAATAAAGGCAATTACTTCAGGCTTGGGGTTATCTGGAATGGCTGCATAGAGATATCTAATTATCAGCAGAGGCACCATCAGGCATTCTACTGGCTAGTCTATTATCCCACTAGATCAAAGACCCAGGCAGTAGAGGCAGCCTTCTGCCGCCAGCATTGAGTATAAAAATTATAATCGCTGCTCCTATTATAATTTCTACCAAAGACACATCAGCAAATTTTAATATATAAATATAAGAACTCCTGACAGCAGGGTTACTGAATTGTTTGAAATACAGAAGGTGATGTGGTGGGAGGTAGCATAGAGAGAACATGTGAATGGAGAAACTGATAGTGAATGAATGGATACTAAGATAAATTTAATATTGAGATAATGCATGCTGTTGTCATCCCATCTAGAACAGAGTGGGCAGCATAAATAATCGATGCGCAAAATAGTTTGTTACGTTCATATTGGTAGGATGCATACGAGATAAAGAGATACGGTACAGTCGGCAGTAATTCTAGTTGTCAACTGTATTTATTGGGGATTATAGCCGAAACATTTTATAGTGATTAGCATTGTGGCTCTGGCCGTCATACATACTGTTACATCCAGTTTCATGTCACCCTACCTATAGCGTTCAGCATGGGATGGCTAATAACACTATATATATAATACAGCTGAATATGCATGAGAGAATGGAATTACTGTGGTTCACACATACATACCATTGCAAAATAAAGAAACTTGTCCTAAAGTTGGATAAAACTCTCAAATGTCTATTACTCAGACAAATTAGTCTGCTGCACTACCAAGTAAATCAATAACAAGGTGTCTCGGTATAAGGCTATAACATACTTTTATTATGGTATATTCCAGCTTTAAATAATATTTTATGTCTTAAACCAGAAATTATACAACATACCTTCCGCAAGCTAGTTAATATGCGAACCTGGGTCAGAGGAAATGTTTGACCTTTCTAGGAAAAGTTTGGCCTTTCTTGAGAGCCAATTAGTGGCTACCATGCACTCATGAAAGATGCTATAAAGGCCTTCTCGCAGGTTCTAACATTAGCACAATCATTGTAAATTTGGCACACAATGTACTTGCTCCCCCCTCGCTTCACTACTGTACTACGGAAGGAAGTGGGCTCATTTAGAACATTTATAATTGAGTCAAATCAGTCTGGATTCTTTTTTTTACATAATATCGGGCATGAATTAAGAAATGTTGGACTCTATCAGTGCCAGATCATCATAACAAACTATGTCCATGTCATAATACAGGCACCATTGTATATAGTGATCTATTGACAAAGCCCTACTGTCAGGTCTTTTCTTTTCGAATGATAAATCCTAGCTATAGCTGACAAGACCAGGAGCAACTTGTATGGAATTTGGAAACACACAGATAGTTCATATAGGCACTTGGAATTTTGTAGTAAAGACATGCATACATGTGCGGACATACTTGTGGTAAAAAACACTTTACATCATATATACAGGGACCCAACTGTTAACGTTTCTTTGTTCAGCTTCCTCGTTTTCCCAAATCTTCTAACCGTCAATACTAGCTCGAGGGCAGGGGATGTCATTTAACAACATAATGATAGAATCTAACATTGACCAAGGATCTAATCCACTGCTAATTCCGCTTTGACTGGGTGGATCCAAGTCAGAAACAAGGTTATCGCCCACCTCATCCACCACCGCTCTGTCCCATCCATCACAAGGCTATGCTTCCTTAGGACACTGCACTATCGATTGCCGCTTATAGCAGATTTAGACCTTGCTCTGCGGGATGATATAATACTGTTTTTTTTGCCGATTATGGGGCAGACAATGCCAAAATGCCTCCACTAATATACCGTTATTCCCCTCCCCTCCCTCGCTCATATACCTACACCTACATCGAAGTAACAAATGGGTTAGGGAGCAGTGCTTTTCCGAAATGGGATTCATCCCATTCAGATCACATACTTGTTACAAGTAAGCGAGAATCGGCTAGGGTACAAAGGATGCTGTATGAAAGGCAATACCATAGCCAAACAAATATCATTCAGAAATATGAAGGCTTATATATAACTCATGGTTAATATTATACTAGCTGATATCTTCCAGGACACTACAGTAATCATTCATACATTCAATCATTTAGCAAAAGTTTCTCCACCACTCCTTCCCACCGATGGGTTTAAATTTGTATGCGCAGATATAACGTGATCCACCACACTGGAGTTCAGTCGGAAAAGTCCATATCGTATAAAAGGTAAAGTTGATCCTAAACCGGCTCCTCCCACGCCTGATCAAGGCACCTCATTGTATTTCATTACAGGAGATCTCATTTGATTCATCAGCGATACCTCCGAGTGGCAGCTCTCGTATGAAATTCCATTCCCCCTCAGATCACAATGGGCGAGGCCAAATCAATTGATGGAGATGCTGCAGAATAGGTCTACATGTACGCTTTTAAAAGGAATCTGCCGACAATATTAACACAGTTCATTTTTTAACAAAGAAGTATGAGGGCTGGGAAAGAATGCAAGTACCATAGCAGGTCAAAATCTGGATCAACTGGTCGGGTTACATCACCTAACACAACTCTAAAATAAAACAGATATAAATTCAGAACTAAGCTTATAAGTATAAGGTTCAAGAGAATTTATTATCTGTGACTATCACGAATGAAGCAGGTCGGTTAAAGACGTAAAGTACGGCTCTAATCCAGCAGCATAGCCGATATATAAGAGGCGTAGAGACTATACCCAAGATAATATCCTCCGCTCAGCCTGCCTGGGTTTACACCTACAACTACTGTTATCATGATAGCGTGTATGGGTGGCAATTTTTTTAGCCTCCGGTTGGAGATAGCTGGCATGCCTGTCTATACAAACAGGGGATACGCTCAATGGCATGAAACTCTATAGAGCAGCACTGGAAAGTATTAAGCCAAGACTAATCTTTTGATAACAATTAAAATTGGCATTTTTCGCAACCTCTCAAAGCAGGGCAGATTCTACTAATCTATGACTGAGAAAACTCGCGAAAGGAACTAATCTCTGCTTTGGAGGGTGATTTTTCGAAAAGTTCCCGCTAAAAATGGATTCTGCCAAACCTTAGTTATGGATTTTCAATGCACATTGTCATAATTCTAAACGAAAATGATAGGTGCATGGTGTAAGTGTATAATCGTATTGGCACATTAAAAAGACCAGGCATCTATATTTGCATCAGCTGAATAAAGATCTGGGGACGCACCCTACCCAACCAAGTATACACCCAAAGGCAACCTGCACATATATACTAACCAGGTACATGACCCTGATACCAGCACATGGAGGCCACATATATCAAGGTAGAGATACTACAATACCTCATGTAACGTCAGTCTCTTCCCTTCTGAGATGTAAAACATTATAACCAGTAACCAAACCAATAGATACAACCTTGAGATCTTATCTCTTGCTCTCTTCATCGATAATGAATAATGGAGCGATAGACATATTAGAGGAGCAAAGAAGAATGATGTCTTCAAGATTAACGAGTGACGACTCATAAAGGCTGTGCCTTGGCTCAGCCAAAGAGTAATGAAATACAATAGTAAATGAGCCTTCCGAGGTGGGGAGATCTGTAGCCATGGGCTGGGCTGGGCTGGATACTTGTCATATGACATGAAGCACACGATAGACCGACAGCAAGGCAACTCCACACTCCTCAGACATTAGAGTACTTGGCTCCCGTAAAGGGACCCACATGGCTCTCCAATACTAACATCTAACATGTATGTTGTTTTAAGGTTATATCCACTGGTAGGAAATTAATCAATATAAAAGATCTGTACTTACTGTTGCATATTCTTTCTCTATCATAGACCGTTGCTTGGCGAAGAGTCTGGAATAAAAAAAGAGAACATATTTATTTTTGCCTACACACATATAAATCTTTCAATCTCGTAAGACATAAAAAAATAATTACAGAATTTGAACGATATCATCAATTTAATGACGAATTAAAGGGTTATAATGAAGGGCTTGTACGTAACATTAAAGCCACATGTATTACTACGTCAGTATGTATTTATTTATCGTTTCTCCTATTTATTTTACACTTCGTGACGGGCATTTTTACACACAAAAGAAGCTAACCATTCAACATGTGTCCGTGTTGACCAAAAATGTGTAACAAATACTTGAAAAGGAGGAGGGCTAACAGGCAGATCATGCCCGCTAAACCAATACAATATCTGTGGCAAACCACACAGTTGCCATGATTGTATTCGTGTGTGGGTGGAGGAAAGAATATATATATCACAACATAGTGGTCTACATGGAGATTCTCCAGATAAGTTATTAACCGTACTCTCTAGACACCTAGTCTAGCTGGGATTTCCATACATGTATTTACGTGTACTGATATTCCAAATGGCTCTCGTTCAGAAACATCATATTTCCTATGCGTACATTATCAGTTTTATTGTAATGAATTACCACAGGATGAATTCACAATAGATACGACTAGTGGAAGAAAAAATAATTGAATGAGGAGCAATTAGTCATCACTAATCAAGGAGGTGGGTATATGTACCAATATACAGTCTAGGGTCAGAGCCTATCAGATGAGATAAGATCGGTATGTCAATGGTTTTCCCGGCCCTGGAGCAGGCCCACTTCTACCATCCTAATGGGATTTTTAAATGAGCATTATGCGGTCAGCACACTCTTGACTCGACCTTTTTTAATTGAATTAATTTGAGACGGGCCAATAATAATGGCCGACCTGGATTATCTGACTTGATGCCATTGGAATCCGTCCAGACAGACCAATAAAAGCATTGCATGTTAACCCGCAATCAGTTGACGTTACTGTTTTCACTTGGGCATGGAATAAATGCAAGGCTGAGGGGGCAGTGATAATGATCATTTCAGACTATGATTTGTCAAGGGACGTCAGGTTAATCGATAAAATTGAGATAAACCGAACTGACTTTCATTTTGGTATTTCCCTTAAAAAAATGTAATTCCACTTGGACCAATATGTATAAAGACAAAGGAAATGTAAAAATAATCTACTGGTGTGCATGTTATCAAGGCATATTATATATAATATTAATTAATATAAAATTACGATATTAGTGGTTATATCCAGGTGTACAGGGAACGAGTTGTCGGGGGCGGGGGCGGGGCAGAGAGAGAGAAACAGAATATGACCAGTAACGAACTCTATGGCGGGACAAGTACATAATTTCTAATATTTCCTTTTGCTGACATGGCTAACCTGGAGGGGGCGAGGCACTGCTGGGTCCCGGGTCACTAACAGGCTTTATGTGTCAAGACACACCAGCAGGAGGAAACGCTGGAGAAAGAGAGAACCTAATGACAAATCATCTCTGAAGGAGGCCGGAGCCTAAGGCCAAGGCTACATATCAACACATACTATGGAACCACTGACCTTGGACTACTGTCTCAACAGTTATTGTTTACATTTACTTCTATCTATAACATCTACTAGCACATGGCAGGCATAACGTGAGCATGGGCCCAGGCCCGAACATCGGGGTTACTTTTTTCCCACTAAATCTTCTATATGACCGTATTTGCGAGGGAGGAGGAGTGATATGAATGGGAACGGCAAAAGGGGTCAAGATGGCATGAGTTGTTTACTACAACAAAACAATCGCCTCAGACGGATTGGCAGGAAGCAAAATGACACGATATATGCCAACGCATATAATATATATATTCCTTGACTCCATTCTTCACAAAAGCCTCGCCGAGAATATATGCTATGTTTATCTAAACGTTCAAAGTAAAAAAAACATTCACCATAAACGGATTTTTAATCGCAACATTTAGTGAGTATAATGTGAATGCCATTCTGTTAAATACCGGTTTGCCAGCACCCGCCACCCCTTTCTGTCGTCTCTGCCTTTGAATAGGTGACACAGATCTCTGAGAGATCAATAATCTTACCGCAAGTTGACAGGTATGACTGGAGGATAACTCTTAAGTGCAAGGATGAAATTAATATTTTTTCAAATATATTCTCACGCTCTCATACGGGATTTAAAACCCTGGTGTCGACTATCCTGAGTTCATATATCTCAACGTAAAATTAATTGTTCCAATGTTAGTCTTTATTTATGAGCTAAGGCTATAGCTACAATACACTTCATATTGAATGAAATACCTTTTAGTCTGTTTTTATTTAAAATACCCTTCACTGTTTAGTTCTAAACGGCCCTACGGACATACCCATATCATCGAGAAGTGGGCGTGGTTATATTTAAGATAGACACACTTTTCGTCCATCCTAGCACCCCAAGATCGGGGATCGAGGAGCAATGCAGGCCATATTTAAGGCAGATGGTGCTATCAAAACGAATGCCTCCATTCATTTTGTACCCAGCGCCTATCAACCTAAAATAATGGTGAATCCTAAAGCAAACGATAATTATGTAGGGAGTATGATCCCAAACATAACTTGTTGTGCCATATATATGCAATTAACAATCCAGCAGTACCATGCAATAACATTGGTGCTGAGTAGTGAGAGTAAGCTGGGCCAGCTTTGATCTCGGATCATTTCCGCATACTGGTATAGCGTTCCCTATGGTGTAACATTTATTGGGCGAGAGACGAGTTTTTCATACTGTTGTTATACTGTTGTCACAGGTCATTAAAAGAAAAATAGAAATAATGAGTAACTTAATCCATATTTTAAAAATATGTATTTATTCGTGTGTGTGTGTGTGTGTGTATATGGGGGGGGGGGGGGAGCAGCTTATAAATCCTTTCGATGATAAATTGGGAAAACGGAGTGGCAGTGAGTTCGAAGTAAGCATCAGTATAACTAAATTGTAGCGAACCGATTAAGAAATCAGACCTCACTTGGGGTGATGATACATAGATCCTGTTTGCACCCAGCTGGCAGCAGTAGTGATACCCCGGCCTTCCTCCTGGGTTTCTCCAGGGTATACTGTATACAGTACACATATACCAGCCTCATTATTGAGCCACTTTCTGCCACTGACCCAGTGCGCTAGTACTCAGCCCCGCTGTCAGTCTGCCAAGACCCCCGTACACAAATGTAATTACAATTTACATTTCTCCAGTACGTCAGCAATGCATGTACATAGGCATCCTCAAATTTGGTCAAAACTTCCAAAGGAAGAGGTAAACTTGACATTAAATAACTGTTCATCACCTACATGTATAGACTCCAAGCTACATTAGTGTAATTAGATGAGAATACAGCACACATGAATACCACGATGACCTTTTAAAGATAGATTATGAATATGCTAGTGCAGACAACTGGGTATTGTGGAGTATGTCTAATGAAAATAGAAATACAGTGCACCGAGTTGTTAGCAGCAGAACTTATAAAACACACGAGATGAAGAAGCAAAGAATTCGGTCAAAGCAAGATACTTCTGAATGATTAAAGGTGGATCCAGGGTCATAAGTCAATCCCAAATTTATGGAACTCAGCAACGGGTGGTGGATGTTGAGCAAACATTGCATAGGCAATGTTGGGTGATGAGCATAATAATTTTGTGGAACGCCCTCGAGTGGTGAAATATGAGGTTAGAGGGTTTGAGGGGAGTAACAGATACATTAATAATTCATTTTGATGCCACAGTATGACCCCAGCTTTAAGGTGTAAAGTATCGTCAAAGAATCGGGTGGGATTATATACAGTGGAATTATTTCATGGGAAACCTGAGCAACATGGTAATGAGTGGAAAAGGGCTGTTAATTATTGCTCTGATCCATATACAAAATAGCAATCGTTGGGCTTCAAACAACTGCGAAGGCATTGGCATGGGATTTGCTAGCAGATACTTATAAATACAGTATTAGCTGGGAGGAAGTTCAAGAAAATCGCGCACTTTGTGACAAGTTTTTGAAATTTGGTACAGTGATAGATATAGGTCTAAGGTTTTCAAAAACCAACGCATACAAACTGAGGTAGCCCCCTGGTGGCTGTATGCGCAAAAACCAATATGGCTGCCATCAAGAAAAAAGATAATCATAACTCAGCTCCTGATTGCACTAGATTCATGTATAATACCATTTTGTCCATGTTTTTAAGTGAGAGGAATCCATTTCTGACCTTAAATTTCGGTTTCAAGGTCATTTTCAAGGTCAAAATCGAATATGGCTGCCACCAGGATAACGAATGCCATATCACAGCTCCTGTTAGCACTATATCCATGCATAATACCTATTCTCCTATGTTTTAAGGTGTGAGGAATGCATTTCAGGAGTTACTTTTCTTTTTCAAGTTCATATAAGTCATCTAAGGTCATTTTCAAGGTCAAAATCCAATATGGCCGCCACTGGGGTACAAGAATGTCATGTAGCTCAGCTCCCTTTAGCACTATATCCAAGTGTTATACCTGTTAGTCCATGTTTTAAGGTGTGAGCAATCCATTTCCGACCTTATATTTCAGTTTCAAGGTCATTTTCAAGGTCAAAATCCAATATGGCTGCTACAAGGATAAATAACGTCATATTTCAGCTCCTGTGGTAAATACATCAATGTATAACACCTTTTTGTGCATGTTTAAAGGTTCAGAAGTTAATCTCCCCTCCCCTCTCCCTCCCACACTTAATCAATGGCCCCTCCCTTTGCTGACCTGATGGTCAGTCCCCCCCCCCCCCCTCCCTTCCCAGGTGATTAACCCTAAGATGACAATGACATGGACAGCGACTTGTACCTTGTACCTTGGAAGTGACCCATGAGTGTGTGATGGGAAGAAAGTTAGCTAGCCTCTGAGTTGGTAGGGTGTATGTCTGAATGAGACCCATAAAAATAAATCCATTAACTTCAAGGTCAGGGCAAGGATTTTACAAACTTCACTACTTCAATGTTATTCAAGATCACTTTCAAGATCAAATCCAATATTGCTGCCATTGGGTCCTAAGAATCTCATGAATCACAGCTCCTGCTAGTATTACATCCAAGTGTAATACCAGTTTGTCTATGTTGTAAGGCAAGAGAAATCCATTTCTGAATATTTCATGGTCAAAATCCAATGTCATATCATGGCTTCCTTTAACAATACATCCAGTAAAATGCCACTTTATCTATGTTTTAAGGAGCCAGAAACTCGTTCCTGTTCTCATATTCATGTTTTTCAAGAACTATCAACATCAATTGCTTATCTCTTTAGCTTTCTGGACGCATTAAAACAACCATAATATTTATTCCAATTCTCCTTAATAACACCCATTAATGGTGAAATTTTGTGTTGTGTTGCATCACTCGAAATGATGTATCTATTATATTATTAAAACAACAGTCAGTGAGAAAATTAAAAGGCCTGTTGAGTATGAGCTGCATACTGCACCACTGTTCTGAGATGTTACATGTCAATCCATGTTTGGGGCTTGGAGTAAACTGAAGGAGTTTGTGTCCTTAGGGGGGTCTTTTCACCAATCCTAAACATTGCTAATACAACATTGCACTGTGATGATGCAGGGAGGAAGGGGAGAGCAAGGCAATGTTGAGGTCAAATAATTTGGAATAGAATAGAATGATTTTTCATTTGTCAAAAACGATACAATATATGTTGACAAACAGGTCAATAGGCCTCTGGCAGAGTCCCACCTCTTCCAACCATAACCTTAGTATATAATGGAATATGTCGGGGATAGGTGTATCTTATTATGTTTCTTCCTGATCCAAATCTGATCCACAACTCTGAGAGGCCAAGCTCAGGAAAGAGATCGTTGGCCAGCCCCACACCATCTGATGGTCTATGACCTCACCAGTATCTAATGTGATGAGTTACTTAAAGAGTTTGACAACTGTGCAGAGTACAGAGCCTAGAGGTATTGAGGAATTGAATCCATTCAGCAGTTGAAGACACTGGCTGATCTTTTTTTGAGGAATAAAAGAAACCCTCCCAAACTAATTAATGACACTCAGCAATTCAGTTTTAGAAAACTATGCCCTGCTACTCCTGTTGTTTATGAGTGAGGCCTTTTGCCAACTATCCTACTTTAGAAACTTGATGTTGGACTCCTGACTCAGACCAAGGGCCTTAATTCTAAACTTCTTGTCCACTTGCCAGAGCCGTCACTTCTACATTTCCATGGGTTGGTTCATGATGCCCATAACTCATCCAGCAATACTCATCGTTATGTATAATGCCTGCACTTTGAGTATGTAGCATCAGGGAAGACTGAGCATCTATACATAATCTATGCTTGACAGTTTCTATCATGAGTCTCTACAAAACAAAACAATTTAATATCTAAGATAGAACCTGTAGTGCTTCAAGACCAGATAATAGAGACAGGAAATCCAAGCTGGTTTGGTCTACCACCATATTTATCAGGTATCAAACAGACCATTTTATTGGGATTTGGTCATTCTTGCAGCCATTGGAGGAAGCACCCTTTTTTCCTTGTCTAATGGTTTGTATCCATCAAATCTGTGTTTTCTAATTGGAAACCATTTAGTTAAAAGTCAACAGAAACACTACTCTCCTAGATGGTTTAAGTTGTGTATAAGAAGATGGAAATAAATGATACCCCCAACACTCATTAGTCCATTACTTCAGTCAACCCTAAGGGTTATTTTTCCCGGTTTTTTGTAAGTTTTTAAATAACATTTGTCTAAGAGTGCACTTTTTTCATTATGAAGTCCTAGAATAATTGTTATACATTTGTGTACTGAGTATTATATTGAGGCTAAGATTTCAAGAAGTGGAAAAAATAAATAAAATATTGTGCACTGTATCTAGACAATTTACAGAGCGAGCCTCTTTGTGATTTAAACATATACGAACAGGTATCTTATATGGATATAGTGCCAACAGGAGATATGATATTCTATTACCGTGGCAGAGGCTGTTCAGGATTTAAACCATGAAAATGATCTTTAATGACCTAGAAACAGGAAAATGACTTCAGAAATGGATTCCTCATACCTAAAAACATAGACAAACTGGTATTACACTTGAATAAAGTGCTACTCGGAGCCAAGATATGACATTCTTGTATCCCTGGCGGCCATATTGGATTTTGACCTAGAAAATGACCTTGTATGACCTTGAAACTGAAAAGTAACTTCAGAAATGATTTCCTCACACCTTAAAACATGGACTAAATGGTATTACACTTGGATATAGTGCTAAAGGGAGCAGAGATACATGACATTCTGGTATCGTAGTGGTGGCCATATTGAATTTTGACCTTGAAAATGACCTTGAATGACTTATATGTTCTTGAAAGATAAAATTAACTTCTGAAATGTATTCCTGGCACCTTAAAACTTAGAAAAATTGTATTATACATGGATATAGTGCTTGCAGGAGCTGAGATATGACATTTGTTATCCTGGTGGTGGCCATATTGGATTTTGACCTTGAAAATGACCTTGAAACCAAAATATAAGGTCAGAAATGGATTCCTTACACCTGAAAACATAGATAAAGAGGTATTATACATGATTCTAATGCTATCAGGACCTTAGATATGACATTCTTGTTTCCTGGTGGCAGCCATATTGGTTTTGTGCATAATGGCCACCAGGGGGCACACCCCAATTTGTATGCGGTGGTTTTTGAGAACCTTAGACCCAGATCTACCTCTGTACCAAATTTCAAAGACTTGTCACAAAGTGCGCGATTTTCATGAATTTTGGCAAACTTCCTCCCAGCTATATACGAAGAGCAAATTCTTATTAGTTAAGAAATCAATTAATCAGTCCTTACACATAATTCCAGGGGATTTGGTGTTTACATCACATGGCAAATGATTGAGAAACCAGCAAGCCAGTGCCCATGGTATGCATATTATGTGTAAAGGACCTTCTTCAAAAGGATCCATCATTATCGGACACTATGGTGTTATCTATTGCTCTGAGCCCAAACATTCCTGTTAATCATCGGAGCTGGATCCTTAACGAAGTCCTCCTGTAGTAGCAATCACCCTCACTTAGTCCGCCTGGAATCTAAGTGGCATCTTGAAACACTTATTCTCTGTGCCTTACATGACAGCCGGAGGGGGGAAGATATCGGTAAAGATACACAGAACAGTTTCCATGGCCTCAGTTTTAAATAATTCAGTTACCTACGACCCTGACCGCCCCCACTCAGTTATATCAATATGCGTGTTTCCAATAGCAGCCAGCAAAAGGCCTCTGCGCACGCATAGAAATCGATGGCGGTAGGAAGTATCTATGTAGGGAGTTCTGGGGAGCGAGGGAAGTGACGTTCCTAGCTGGGAAGGAATAGAAGTTTGCATTGTGAACTGAGTCTAATTGATTCCCATGGGCCTGCCTCATTGCCAGGACAACGGGCAAAATAGTAAATAGACAAGGAATTCTATGATAGACATGGCCTTTGTTTTGAGTATGCCCAAGATTGTGAATAACAGACATTGCAAGAACCATTTCTTTTATACTTCTTTGAATGACTTGATAACAAATCTCGACATATTTACGAATATTTATTTAAGATGTAATTGCTATAACAAAAAGTCGTTATCCTCTTTTTTACATCTATAATAAATCAGAAAATGTTACATCCAATAGGTAATCCGTACAGTGCTATTTTGATCCATATTTTTGTAGACTGATTCGGTCGCAATTCCATCTGTAGATGAAAAGGGGACACTTAACGATAACAACATCAGACGGCTTAGGATAGATGTAAGGTCGCGCATGTAGCATGCCCTTATCGGAAACATTCTGAATAATGGCTATTTTAGTCTAGAACGTCACAAACTCAAAGTAGAATTCAAATCGCAGGCTTCCATCAAACCCCCAGAGGCATTCAGTCTAGAGCAAATCTATTTGCTTATTCACTCATTTTTTTTCCCGGGGGGAATTCTTATAAGATTTGGGACCTGCGGGATAGTCAACAGTTAAAATATTGATTTTCTTTGGCCCACAATGGTTGGGCATTGCTGCTCCCTCATTACGTTTCTTTTCGACCCTCACAATACAAATCCAGCCTTTCAACGCAAGCATTTAATCACCAAGCATCTATTCGTCCCCGAGGATTTTCTCCACTGGTCGAGTATTATTGGTTTTGCAACGCTGCCTAACAACCGCTTTCTGACCCCCAAACCTATTATTGTACGGATGTCCCTTTTAATGTAAAACCAGCTTTTGTATCTATCTTAATTCAGCCCACGCCATTGAGGCATTCCAGTTTTTCTGCGACGCTATGTGAGGTGCATTTTACTTTCTACTTCAAGTCCAGTCACTCTTACTTCCCTTCCGTTCTTGGACTTCCAGCACATTTTCTATTCTACCCCTACGAGTATGTGGTCCTGGGGTCGAAGCAAACTTCCTTTTATTAAAGATCCTACAAGGAGCAATGTATTTCAGTGTGTATACCATAAAGAAGGCCTGGGGCTAAGACCTCCATACCTCCTCCGTTGGCTTCCATTATAGATAGATGGCCCCCGCAGGAATTGATATGATGCTTGTCCCTGATGCAGCAGACCGCTGGGATGAGGAACCACTATATATAGTGGGAAGAAGCTGGACGCTGCCCCTGCCACCCCATCAACGTGAAATAGAGGGACCTGAAGCTGAGGCCCATCTGCTCAACCCTCATTACTACATGGAGTGTTCAGCATTCACAGTATGGGTATAATATACATATGTGAATTATGCATCGTCTTAATAAATGCATATATAGCAACAGATATATTCAACAGATATAATGACAGTTACTTCTTCCTGATTAAGACTATGTTGATGTAAAAGGGCCTTGCCCACTAAGCCGATTCACATGCGATTCTCACATAATTTAGTTGAAAAGAGTCCACTGCGGAGCGAAATTGCATGAGAATCGGCTTAGTGGTGAGTGAGTGAGATTGGTTGCTTTACGCCCTATCAACACATTTAGATGATTATATCAAGGGCAGGAGAGCTTAGAGAGAGGCAGTTTATGATCATACCCAGGAAATAGAGACAGAAGAAGGGAGAGAGAGACAGAGAAAAGAGACAGAAAGGCACTTTATGGTCATACCCAGGACCACTCGGCTTAGTGGACTATGGCCTTTACGGTCAAGATTTTAACGAAACCAAGGACTTGACTTGTAAAACGGGATACACTTGCGCAAGTAAAAGAACATGATGAGATGATATATAAGTTTTGTATACATGATCGATGGCAGGCCAAATCTATGGTCACCGATGTCAAGACAAGGATGAAAAAAAAATACTTTGTTTTTTGCTTGTTCTTTTACTGAGTAGAATTAGTGTGATAAAAAATAACGAAGTTTTTCATTTTTGAACCAGACTATGAAGATAACCATATTAACTTGCAGATCAACTTGTTGGATGCACTTGTCGTCCATCTGACTTTAATTGTATTTCGCTGCCCCTGAAACCTTTAATCCGATTGAACGTGTCACAAATCAGGGGGTCGAAAACAATTGAGATTCATTACAAAAAGTTCGAACCACCGGTAAGGTTCTTAAGAAACCACCCAATCGCCTTGAATCTGCGAGCCGAGCGGTATCCTCAGGTGATACATGGATTTTGACCCTGGGCATCGGCTAGGAGCTGTCATGCATGGAAATGTCAGTGCCTCTTTCCTAGCTCTCTTTCCTGTAATACATGGCCTTCGCGCCTGTTTGTAGGCGAACACAGTTGATTTATCCCCTTCAATTTCTAGTGGTACACATAGCTGTACATATCCCATTGAAACACGCGTACGCAGTAGCAAGTGCCGATGTACACAATTAACAATTGCATCTCATAGACAATCACTATAGCTTATTAAAATGTAGGTATCACTTCAAATATTCTGTTTATTAACTCAGATGAAGGTATAAAATATCATATTTTCAAGCAACTCCCTCCCAAGTCTTACACATTGAACCTACCACCACCCGAGTATAGACGTATCGACAAACAGTAAATCACAAAGCCAGGACATCATAGGTGTAGAAAAGGTATTGGTTGTCTCACACAAGACGCTTGGCAGAGACCAAATAATTGGCTTCCATCGCTTGCCGATTCAAGTCTCCTTTACCATAGAACGGCATATACAGAGTTTGTTTCAGCCAATCTTCAGCCTAAAATGAGCATTCTTTGAATCAGATCTTTTTATCATTGCTCTCAAAATATGGACTGCCCCACGACAATCCCAGTCCTATACAAATAAATGTACAGTGCTTTCTTTTAGAGACCAGAATAAGCCCCGGAGATATTCCTGCCAACAGAGCTGGTAATAAAGGTACTGGGTAAGTGGAATGGATGCTGCAAATAAATGAGGCCTTCAAGATGAGATGGATTGGCGGCTTTTATAGCATCCACTGGTTTCAATGGTAACGACCAAACTGGTAGATACCTTTCCACACACAGATATCTCACACTCCCAGGACCCTATATTTAGCGGACCCAGGAGGTGATTATTATCTTATCCTTAATTCATGCTCGGCTAGGTTTGGGTGGGTGTGTATGTATACGCCCTATAGGTCCAAGCAGAGCACATTTGTAACCACCAAACAGTTTATTAGTGATCGATAGAGACTGCGCCTTGTCCCACGACACACAGGCTCCCTCCCTCTCTCGCTATTCACTCTAGCCTTACGGGGACGATTTAATAGCGGGAATAGCAAATGTACTGGTCTCGCCAATGCAGTCTGCAACATTTAGATTCAAATTCGAGCATGCTTTGAATAGTTTAATGTCTGAATTCATTCCTGGCCAAATTCTTCGCAGATAAGCCTTCAATGGATTCTATGAATACAATAGGGGCAAATTATATGTTTCACTCTGACTTGCTTCTTGACTCTAACCAGGTACTGTATAATATTTATCAACATGTGAATTTCCCGTTCTATTCGAAATGTCAGAACAGGCAGCAGAGGAATGAGGGGATGTAGCGGGGGATGTAGGTGAGGGAGGGCGAGGAGAGAGGGAGAGGAGGGGAGATCAGGGAGTGTGGGTTGGGGTGTTGGCTGGAGGGTGGATGAGGATCGATCTGTCTCTGCTGTCGGCAGCGACTGCGGCGCTGGTGACCCAGCGTCAAAGCTGTCCCGGGCCATGAAGGAAATTGCCTAGCTAAGCACAAACTCAGCCTGGGCTGGTATAGCACAGGAGGCCAAGGCCAAGGCAGGCAGGCAGTGTAGGCGGTGGAGAAGGAGGAAGCTGGGCCTCTTTAGTTAACACGCTTACTCCCACCACAGAGGACAATGTCAGAACCAAGGGGGTAGGTGATGGGATCTTGCCACTGGATCTCCTCCTCCGACTTTTGGATCACCCCAAGCACAAAGAGTGGTATACCAAGAAACCAGGAAATAGAGGCACGTGGGGCACCAGCGAGGAGCCAGGAAATCCAGGGGCCCCATGCTAAGTTTGCTGTAACATTTGAAGCCATAACATTTATCATCAAGACAGGTTTTTGCGTGCTTGATTTTTGTGTACTGGGCAAAAACTGCACTCTCACAAAACAAGTCTGGACTACCGTAGTTAAACGATGTTGTTGGTCTGGAGCATCAAGTCTAATCTAATTCCATGCAGTAAAGACACGAATAAACATTGTATTTAAGTAATGTTCCGCCGTAACGAAAGCTGCAGGTACAGTTAAGGCTCAAAGCATCTCAGATCAGATAAGAATGGTATGTCAGTGATTGGACGCCTGCTGCGCTAATGGATTTTCTGGCCCAGGAGTAGGCGCCCTAATGGGATTTTAATTTTACGGTCCTAATGACATTATAATGGCACTTTGCGGTTAGGAGCGAGAGGCTCTCCCTCAGTTTGAAGGGACTCTCTCAACTTTGAGCCTAGACTGCATGTAGAAGAAACTGGCGGAACCTAATCTTACCTAAAAAAAACCCCCAAAACTCTGAGCAAATAACGTTATTTCGGTGAATATTTTACCTTTTAGTCACTCATTCAATACATTCTTTACTTCTTGTCAATCTCAACATATGTTCATCTACCTGCACGTTAGAGGGCGTGGCTGAGAGCCCGTGTATGTATCTGTCTCAGGGTGTGTTGTTTGTCTCGCCTCTCAATCTTACCAAGAATCTGAGCCAGTAAGTAGCCCAGACCTGACACTAGCAATCCTCCGCAGGCAAGCAGCCTACAAGAACTCATCTTATTTCATATTTATTTTTCCCTTTTTAAATTGACACGAGCTGTTCCCATTTCCCCACAGCTTTTCCATTTCCACCTCTCAGACTGATGTAGCATACTCCGGGTATAAGGAATATTTATATGAAGGTTTGACACTGAGATGAATAGATCCCGGTCCGCAGGCGGGTGAGGTGTGTGGGGTTATGGTCTCTAAATCTTCATCATCGGCTTTCTTTTGGGGAGAGGGAGCGAGGAACCTGAACTAGAGAGCAAAAAATACACTTATGTAGCATCATAGCAAAAAGAGGCAAGAAAATATAGATCAAAATCTGGCACGTGCCACTGGGCAGATCGCTCCAAGACAAGGTAAATACTGGTACATAACACAATCTCCAGAGTGATAAGAGTGTTAGACGTGAATGTTGTGGGATGAGGTAGCAGAGACACGTTAGAGCCAATTCAAGTTTTACAAGGAAAATGTGCGTCAGACATAACTATTTTTGACTATCATTTGAGTTCGACAGAAGCATTTGAAACATGCCCCAGGCTGTCCACAAACTTATACATCATGCACAGAGAAGCCATGCATACATTCCAAGGATGCACGTGCAGGCTTTTTGCGTGGTATGAATACATCGCTACTAGGTCTATAACTCTCTAACCCCTCCCTCCTTCTTCCGCCTTCCCTTCTACCTGACATACACTAGGGTACAAGCATTTTCACATGCTAATGCACGCCAACACTCACATGCTCACGCATGCTGGGTAAACGATGGGGTTATGTCCCACATACCAAAAACTGCGCTTCGGTACCTGCCCGTGCGCGTGAAATTCACCATATCCCTTATGGCTCTTCGGAGAAAAATATTGAGATTAATCCCCTTTTTATCCAAATCCAGGCATGAAAATGTTCCGCCCCAAAACCAGACTGACATTTTTGTGATGGCTAGGGGAATGGAAATACACAGATGAAACCAATAAAAACAAAAACAGTCTTTGGTGCAGTTCTTATTAACTGCCAACCAAGTCAGTTTTGCTACACTAACAAATGTCTTTCCATTGCCACACTGTCTTAAACATCAATTAAAATCACCTTCTGATAGCAAAACTGGCCCGAGGCTCTCTATCTGTTCCTATGGTGCCTTGAGGGCCGGTGGCTTGATCCTCCTATGTTGCTAGTGGGCACTTCAGAAGTGACTCGGTGTCCTTGTGGAGCCCTTATGTGGGTTTTCTATGCAGTATCCCACTTCGAGACCAGTGAATGGATGTGCCCAAGAGGGAAGGTAGTAAAAAGGACAGAGCCTCAAGGATCATCACGCAGATCAGAGGATTGGGTGACCTAGGCATTTTCACCCCCACCCCACCCCCATTTTCTATAGGACTTTTGGGAACGGAGACAGCCCCACGGCGTGATAGTAAATAATTACCATATTTTGGAAAAAGAATTAGCTGATATTATTACACGCTGTTGTTTCAAGGGGGCCCCCTGGAGAGTCATAAAAAGGACAGTAAAGGGCAGGGCAGAATGGCCCCGATATGTGCATGGGGATTGAGGAGAGTCACCCCAAGTGAAAAAAGGACCACAGGATCTAACGCTCAACGCGATGATTGCGGAGACAACACTTTGCTTGATAGAGTGCTGAATTTAACATTAGGACCAGTACAGATGTACAATCAGTCAATGGTATAGAACACCTGGGTAATGCGATGGCTAAATTAAAGTTATCAACAGCTTAGAAGACCAAGGTTGACCGATGTCCATTCTTTGATTTCTATATTCGTGTATTGACGCATGGTTGTAAGGACAAGGCTTAGTGTAAAAGCAACAAGCTAGAAATATAAAACAGGTCTTGAATAGGATAGGAAGAAGCCACAGGTGAGATGAGTCAAACTAAAGGAAGGTAATATGTAGAACATGATAGGGATAGTTCCACCTAACTAGGAACGCTCTATACTATTGTCCTGATCAATTAGCAGTGGCAAGACTATAGATGAGGAAATGAGGTGCTGCTCAGGAAGTAAATGTTCAGAAGAGATCATTCAAAACTAACCAAGGTACAATGATCCATATGGACAGCCTATGAACAGCAATCTGTCCAGCCGTAAACAATATGTTTAGAACTTAAAATATGCTATCCATTCATCCACCTACATTATAATATAAGTTTGAAGAAAGAATTAACCATACATTGGTTTGATTTCTTAGATATACATTTATTTATATATAACACTTAAAGTACTTACTTACACGAGCACTTATGTTAACAAGAGAGTTGTATTATCTTTCCAAATCAAATATATGTCTGAATCAAGGTAAGAAAGTGGGAGAGATTGCACGGATTAGAACTGGAGGAAGGAGCAAGGCTCCATTCAGTAAAAAAAAAAGAGAGAGAGAGAAATAAAAGAGATGTATTCTCAATGTCTATATTCACGATCGACTTCCTGATTCAAGCAATCCAGTGAACAAAAGTACTTAGGCCTATCCTTTGGTACAGACTATCTTTGATCTTTGAATAAAGGAAGCCACTCTACCAGACTCCGAATCAAAGGATTTCAAAGACACAGACCTCGGACACACTTTATAACATGAGTACCATACAGGAGAGAGAAGAAAACCTCCAATGTGTAAAGATGTCGAGCAACGGGCTTAAACCTACTCAAAACTCTTAATATATTTTGGCCTAAACATTAAGGTTTCTCTAGTGATCATGATTTTCTTTCCATACCGGGAACAATAATAGTAGGTATGTAAATGGTGAATTCAAATCTCGCAGCTAGGGACTTTCTCAGGCCAACCATTTGTTGGTTTAATAAAACAAAAAATACCTCCGGGCCCAAACAGTGCACTTCTGACAATATCAACATGTCAGGATCGATATGTCGGTATGTTTCTGACAGGCCTTTTCTCCGCTGACCCTTACTTAACAAGCTCCAACTTTCTCACCCAACTCGAACCTACTTTTCTCCCTTATTAAGCCCAAGCGCCAGCATGTATAAAGTTCACCGGCATTTCACATCAAATACTAGCTCCAGCAGCCTATCTCTCTATATATGTGTGGCATTTAAAAGCGGCCATCTCGAAGACCAGACGAAGCAATGCAAAAGGGGCACCGTGGTAATATCACTCCCATATTTTCCACACGACTGGTCTGTGGCGGTGCTTTCACCCTCCAATATAATATAAACGCTGGCTATTGTGTAGCAGTGATGTCTCACCTTGCAGATCTTGCATCACACAATGACACTTCACCCTATGTTCATAAGCGAATATTACAATAAAACGCATAATAGATGTTCCACATCACCAGCTTCCCCAATGAACTCACAGATTTGGAAGCACTAGAATCAGGATAGTTGACACGGAGAACAGTAGTTTTCATAGAAGCGCAATTTATGTTATTTTCTTAGAGGCGAGATTTATTTGAATAATATTTTAATACGATGCTCCATATTGTACGAACCTATACAAAAGAAATGCGAGGTTATTTTTTTGTAGAGGCGCAATTAATTCAAACAATGGTTTAACATGATGCTCTATATTATATGAACCCATAAATAAGAAATGCGTGGGGTGAAAGAAATGAGGTAAGGGATCTCAGACTCTCTGCAACCAACTAACCCCACCCCCATGCGGGTAGGTGGTGGGGGCGGGCTTCATGTGAATAAACAAGGGGATCCCATATCTGTGCATTACTACACCAGTGTGGACGTTTACACAAGGCCAGCCTTTATTATCCTCCCAGTCTACACCGTTTTTAACCTCAGTAGTTAACTAATACCCCATGTATATCACTCAGAGAGTAAATATCCTGAGGTGAAAGCCTCACTTATAATTCACCTATCGAGTTTGTCATTCTGTAAAATGAAACCGGGTAATTTTAACTCGAGCTAATATATACCTTTAAATGAGCTAATATGTGCACAATATCCACCTTAAACACAGGTGGAATCTGTGGTAAATGAATATAAACAGCCTGCCAATAGCCTCAATCCACAGGTCAAACTGCGGAAAAAACCCATTTCGCCTGGGAAAAAAAGATAATAAATCGAGTCAGGTTTTTGGAGGTGAAGAAAAAGACTTGTGGAAAGGAACCTGACACCTGTGAGCAGAATGAATTGAAAACAAGCAATCTGTCGAAAGGCAGACAATATAGGGAGAGAAAATAGTCTGCTAACGATCTGACTTCGTTCCAGCTGGGTCATTATTCTTTTCCTTCCAGCATTTGGCCATCACCTATCCTCACGAGACTGCCGTTCTCCCCCAGTACTAACAAACACACGGCCGTATACCTAATCAACGTGTGCTCGAATAGAAAGCCGAGAATTAGGGGTAAAAGCTTTTGATGCAAACAGGAAGGTATATTGGATGAGAAAGAGAGAGATGTAAGGAGTCGAATGTGAAAGAGCGAGAGAGAGGGGAGAGAGGAGAGGGAGAGAGGAGAGAGAGGGAGACAGACAGAGGGAGACAGGGGGGCAGACAGACAGGCAGACAGAAACAGAAAAAGGGTCATAGTCGGAGGTGATACAAAATACAAAAAGAAAACATGAAAGCAATGCCATTTGAAAGAGTGTCAGAACAAATGTGATACAATATGTTCCCAGTAAATGAAAACGGTGCCAAGTTTACAGAATGAAGAAAGATGAGAACAGATGGAGACAGCCCGGAATACGTAAACATATAAAATAGAGCTTAGTAATCTTATTTGCTAGAGTAGATAAGATACTTACAGGGGACGAAAACAACTTTACATTCATGGGATTTAATCACTTCCATTTAAGACACTTATTACAGCAAGTTACTAACTGACGTCTCTCTTATATAAGTGTCGTATTTGATTTCGCTGACTACAAGCAGTACTTGAGTGATAGGGCAAATGCTAGGTACAATATGCATCTCTGACTCAGGCCAGAGGTGCAGATTCTGTATAGAGCTGGTAATGCTGGCAAGGCAAATGCAAGACTATTTCCTAAACTTGTTCCTTCTTGAAGGTGAACTGTGTAGAACATATGAAACAGCTAAGATATGTTTTAAATGACAGGATTGTAAAGGAACCTGAAAGATATCTCATATTGAATGCCTAAAGGGCGATCTCTATTTAGGTTGGGATGTATCTAGTACAAAGATGAACTACGCGACAACATCCTCGAAAGTCACACGCATGCATCAATTCTCACAGAATTATTGTAACGGTTGTAGCAGCACACTTCAGAAGTGAACACGCGGCCAAATTAAATTGCTCGAAAGATTGAAAGATTGAATAAAAAAAAATAGTATTTTAAAGTAAAAATAGAATTCCAAAGTAGAATAATATTGGCAAAGAAACGATAGTTATGACATATACCTTGAGTCGTAGTTCAATTATAAACATGACTGTATAAGCATGGGTTTATATTAATTGGATACTTTCACGCCATTAAGAACTCTCTTTTTTCATATTTCAAAGCGTGTAATTGCAGGTAAGGTAAAACCAATTATATGTTGCCAATCTATACAGCTATCAATCGCATTTTTTCCTTTGAAATTTGAACTTCATTAGAAACGCATGGGAAGACGAGAATGATTGTATTTCAGAAGTGTCCCTCCTTTTTGAACTTATGCCTTCATAGTATACTTCGTTAAATTCAATAACTGCCAATGCCATTGAAATACATTTTCAGTGATATGCTATTACAACCCAATAAAACATTTTAAAATATTTCCACCAATTATGGCAAAATAAACTTTAGAAACTGTCAATATTTATAAATGTTTGGCAAGAAATGTAACCTAAATTATATATATGGAATATAAAACATCATGAATAAGCCCAAAACACATACATCATTTCTATAGAAATCATTTGATAACTAAAGCCATCAATCTTCCTGGAAGAGAGACCCAATATTATATGATCTCACGATGATTAGTTATCTTGGGTAAGCGTTTCTGGAAAGCCCACTTCGGAGATGGGGAGTAACACAGGTATCAAATACGGACAGAATGGAGCTCATCTATCTTCCTCAACACGCGCATCATCCAGCACTGAACACAGGTCACAAGTCCATTTGAGAGCATGTAAAATGCCATAGAGTAGCACTATACCTGAATAGGGCCTGAAAGCATGCCATTCCACCTGATATATAGTAGGAATTATGTATGAACGTGTAAACCAAAATATATGTGTTCGAAAGTAAACTGAGGATCCATAACTGGAAATTGGTGACAGTCCATACATATTCAAGACCGGTAGAAGTCGAGAGGAAAGCGTAGTATGTTCATCAGGATACCAACACCTTGTAACATTTTAGGTAATTTTCCGATAAAAAGAAGTGTTGATGATGAGAGTTTCCAAACCCTACAGCCAATCCTCGGAGAATTACATTAGAGAGCCTTTCACTCGATTGCTTTCGCTGACGCTGAAATACTGATGCTTTTACGTCGGCTGGCTGCAATATGAGGACTAATTTCCTAGTGGAAGGTCTTAGTCAACACAGTGCCAGTTTCTCAACAGCCTAGAGCATTTTTTTCAATGTAATAAACGTAACCATAAAAAGGCAAGGCAAAGCTAATGCTACTTTTTTGCCATCAAATGGTATCGTGCCAGTGGGAAGTGATCTAAATTAGCATCTTTAAATGGCTATATTAAGTCATTAGCTTTTCCTATGGATATTCCTTCTTTTTATCCTTAGAAGTGTGCAGCAGAGCTCATATTTTGGTGTGGGCTGTGGCAAAGAATTGAGACCACATGAAAGATGTACCATGGCTAATGTGAATACAATAATACCTTGAAAGGTGCTTGGATTACGTATACAGCACAAAATTAAAGTGCAGAGCAAATTCTGCTTGGCTACCAACATTGTCAGCTTTTATCTCATATATTATAATTATGCTAATGAATACAAGTAGTGATTTACATATTATTGTTTCTCGTTAGATTCTCCACCAGTTATATGCATGCAATAGTAGCAATGAGGGACTTCAGGCTATGCATTTCACGTTTCGTTTCCATTTTCAATATTCTTGATTTATTTTCATTTGAGATACGTGTGCCAATTCAGAAAGAGTAGACTTGCTATTTTCCAGAGTCTAATATAATTATTAGCTCCAAAGCAGGTTTTATAATGCGCAACAAAATCCAAACGCAGTATTCTTCCTAGTTTACAGATAATTAGCTCCCTTCTGTGAAATTAAATATTGCAATGCCTTAACTACAATTATAAGCAATCATTCGATAACTATTCAATATACCAGTCGAGAACACCATCGATGCTTGCCTTCTAAACTCAGCAACTCAATAAAACCAAACTAAACCTCAGGCGCAGGTCAACTGCCAAGCCTTGGCACTCCACTCAATGCTCGTCACTTACTCAAACTTGACCTCTCAAGAGATCTGCCGAGCCAAAATAATTTTATATCCCGTTACAACCCGGGTTTATTAGATCAGCAAATAGAGGCACGCACCGGGCTCTCACAGAAATCTGATCTACATGCAAACAAAATGTCCGTGTCGATGTATGTAAGAGCGGAAACACAACTCTGCCTCCACTTGATCCATCAGTGAATGATGATGGGAGTTTATGTATACACGTACATGTTCATAAAAAATGGTGAACCGCATACAAGCAGAGTGGTTTAAACACGTTCTCGATGTTTCTTTTGTTAAACGAACTGCAATCCGTATGCTCATATATTTTAGAGGGTATGCCCAGGTCTCTCCTCTTTTTGCGAATGATTATATTAGATACAAAGCAATAGAGAAATAGATAGAAAAACGTATAAGGGGTGATGCTTTTTGAACTTTGCGAATGTAATATTTCAAATTTACCTTTTATTACTCGATGTCACCAGAATTACATCAGAATTATATCATTCACATTTCGTAGAACAGGCTAAGGATATATTTGGAATAAAATTCCAAACCGTATGATATCATATACCATAAGGAAACTGAGTCATCGAAGCTTGATTCAGTTTTTACAAAATTAAATTTATATTATGGTATGATTTAGGGGAGTTCAGGGTCGTTTCTTCAATAGTGATTGTCAGTTTTTATCTCGTTCTTGGCTCAAGTAGGGATTCTATGGATTCTGTTATGGTCCTAGCTCAGGACCGCGATTACATTCTCCCTGTTAATCCCCCAAGGATAATGCAGTGCTTCAAGAAGTGCAGTGGCGCCAATAAAGAGCAATCAATATAGGTTCTAAATCCCCCTTTTACAAGTCCCCTACCTACGGCTCAATATGCGGCGCGAGGCATTCACTGCATGAGTATGGCAGCGCAGAGGAGGCCCTGGCGAGGAGCTCTTTGTTAACTATAGGTCTTTGACAGGCATCTTAGCTCAATTTTAGAGTTGATAAAGAACCCAAGCCCTTGGACACTTATTTTCGTGGGGGTGCTTAGTTCTTATTTTCCATTCAAACCATATTATATTAAACTATTAGATGTCTAACACAGTAAAAATTTCCAAAATGCTCCCAATATGTTATAACTATACCCTCGAAGTACATTCACACTTCATTCCTGAAGTATATAGCAATGTGCAATTGAGTTTCTGCTTGGGGGTACTCTTGCGCTTTCGTATGTATATGCCAGACGCCTCGTAGCATGAAGCAAGCCTCTTGGAGCAACTCATTCCCAAACGCTGAGTAGGTCACTGTTGCACCTGCTTTGATCTGCTCTCATCCCTCTATATACGTAAAGTCCTTCAATGTTGTTTGATGGCTTGTTAATGGCGGGCTATGCGTTTAATACTAGGGACTGCATCATAACTCTGAAAGAATGAAAAGCTCGTGCACACCTCTTCTACGCCACTTATTAATAATGCAAAACATCCTTAATAGTCTCCGATCCTTGATTTTATAAAGCTTTATAATGTTCTTATGATATAGCTGTAGTTGCAAACCAAATGCTTATTCTGTTCGTTCGTTAGTGATCCTGAAGGTAATAGCTGGTAGTATAAAATCATCATATTGAATTTAAGTTAAATCCTTTCGGTAAGATGGTTGGTAGCAATGTCTTCTCGACCATCTGATACGTATGGTAGAGAGGCAAGGACCTAGAGTGGCCTGAGGCGAACTGTAATTAACAGTTAACAAAGCTGGTCTCCTTCTTTGAAGCCACATCTTCTGATATGCTCACCACACACCCTCACGTACAGGTGGTAACACTAGCCACTTCACAACTCTTAGAGGATTTCTGCACCGTGAAATACTAACCATAAAGCATGACCTGCATGGAGGCTATAAGCATGTTTCAAACCTTCAAAGCCAGCCAAACGAACTCTTCTTCTAACAAGGCCTCCCAAAGAAAGCTGAAGGGCATTGCTGGGAGAGGATGGGATGTCTGATCTGTCAGGTATGAACAACTCAGTGAAATCGTAAAAGTTTGTCGTTTGGTTAGCGATCCCGTAGAATGTTCTAAGTGTATTGCAGAAATTGCAGTACCAAATGGTCATTCATGGCTTAACTCACCACAATATGTTCGAATTTTAACTCAAAGACCAACATCTCTTTGCAAGTTCTCTAAAAAGAATTTAGGGAAACCCATTTACCTTTTCATGAGATTGGAGATGAATGACTGGCCTATGTATGTGAATACACTGGAATCAAAATACATATTCATACTGAACATGCAAAATCCTGATTGAAACATTCAGTAGGCTCGTACAGAATTGTTTAAGTGTTCTGGTTGCAACACGAAAGATGTTCATTACTTTGAGGAAGAAAATAGAAAAACCACTCTCGAAGATACATAATTCATTATCTCTCCCATTTGAAATGTCACTATCCAATATTTCCATAAATTTCTTGTATTATTTAAGAGAAGTAGGTTGATAAAAACTTCCACTAAATCCATAGGGTCAACAGCTCCAGGTTCTCAATTAAAACTTAAATCGTCATTTCATAGATGTAACGTAGCATGTACTAACAAAAAAGGAAAAGAATGAATCTTTATTTTAAAAAGTGAAAGGCAAACCTAACAGCTTATCATGTTTGGAAAACTGATTTCGCTTTCCCTGGATGGGCGAGATAAAGCAAGTTAAAATTCTGTAAACTTCCTCCCAAATCACTTCAATTATCTCCAGTCAAATGATTTGAAACAATAGCAAGAAAAATCGCTCAACAGTCAAATGGCGAACAGGCCTGATTGCAAATCCCAGTGAAGGGGATTTATGCCGATGAACACACAGAAAGGAACGCCCGAGATGAAATAAATGTTTGCAAAGTTGGATTTAAAAAATGAAACACGAATCTGACACAATAACTAGGAGAAAAAAGTTTTCCTGCGACATCCGCCAATCAAACGGAGATGACGTGATAGTGAAACTAGAAGAATGGGATGGAACTGGGTAAAAGATACCGCAGTTGTGAGAGAGACAGGGTGAGGCAGGCTGACTGACGAAATCCAGAATAGAGGAAACATGAAAAGATGGGAAGATCCACAAGGAATTACGCATATGTATGGCCTGTGGTAACGATTCTCAAAGGGAGTTGTCTGCTAAAATATACACTTTCAGGTCATATCTAATAACGTAAGAGTACATGTTTAGATAACAAGGGAGATGTCCAGACGAATGATTGCCATCATAGCAACATAAAGAAATAAACAACGCCTACGGACTATAATAGTAGACGGGGGATCCTTGCAATATATATGTGGTACACGGATACTATGTATCACATGAGCCGGAACAAGGAGTAAAGAAACTGGGGCTGCCACTCAGTACCTAATCAGAAATTGAGCACTGAAGCCTGGAACCTTTGACTAAGGTAATTATTTGGCACGCAACCGGCTCCCTTTCATTGATATTAAGTCTGCTGGGAGAGAGGGAATCCCTAATTGTTGCAGGGATATTCACGATCCCGATAGCACTCCCCCAGTTTTTCCCTTTCCCCAACGTCCAAGCCAGACAAGTCGTTCAGTAGCTTATTCTCAAAAGAAATCGAGACCTAGTCTGCTCTAGCCTTTTTTGCACCATATAGAAGAACAGCGTTATTCTATGAAAGGTCCAAGTATGCATAAAATGTATCTTATTAAATCAAATGGATAATCTTATTTAATCATAATTATATTAGTGCCATGAATCTATTGGGAAGACTTCGAGGAAAAATGCATGCAAAGACTGGGGCTTAGAGATAGAAGCATTCCATTAGGTCTCAATGAGGTATTAAGCGGTGGACAAAAACATCCTCTACCTCTAGTGGACCAAAGATAAATGAATCATTGCCTTCCCCTGCGTAAGTACCCTTTAATCCAATATTTACCTTCATCCAGTCCTAGCGTTAAAGGCCCCAATGTACACGAATGGCAGCATACATGTTATTTTGGTTTTTGAAAGAGAGAGTTGCTTCATTTCCCTCCATCAATAATTGAGCTGTGGTTCATTTCAAGAATGCTGCCTAGCCTGTTGCATTGAACCAGCTTTATAAACTGGTAGATAGTGAATATTCTGGGGCTGGTTCTCAATGGACCCTGGTAGATTCCACACCAAATGAGCCATTTTAACGGCGGTAGAGCAAGAGCCTAGTCACCATTGATCCAAAAGCTAGTAAATGTTACTTTACTTGACTATACAATGCCAACTGGTCCTGGCTCCAGCTGTTTGTCCACCTTAAGTGCTTGAATCTCCTCGTGGCCAGCTCTTAGACTGCTGAGCTAATCCTGTCCACCTGCTGCCAGTCTTATAAAAGTCAAATGGTTTATCACCGGAGGAGCCATGTTTAACCTGGACAATCGCCGAATGGTATTAAGAAACACAACAAACATTAATACCCAGCGTGCCGTATACATAACTCTGGGTTATCATATTAATGCTATTATACCTGTAATAGAGCTCTGATTCTAGCAAGAACCAAGCCGAAGTCATATTTTGACTGGTAATTTTAACGCAGAGTTAATTTTTGTACCAAGTAATCGCAACTGATAAATGCACTAGAAACGAATATTAATAAAATAATGTATTGTGTGCCTTTTCAATTAAACACAAAGTAATCAGTCAACGAAAATTAGATATATCACGTACATAGAATGTTTCAAAACACTGTTCAAATGGATTTAATATTTTCACTATAATAATATGAAGAGTATGGTAACATTTAAAAACTCAATATGAACTAACTTTGTGATATGATAAAAACTAGTCTTGCCCTGGAAAGTATCTGTCGTGAAGTGTTGCAACTCGCAGCCACATTGCCCAGACCAATAAGTGCTTATATCACATCATATCAACTAGGGTGTTGGGTTGTTGGTGATGGAGACACGTGTCAGTGTGGTATATTACGTATCAAGGGCCTGAGGGACAGAGGCCAACTGGCAGGTCACAATCACGGTCATAACAAAGCTTTATACACGGCCGCTATATATAGACTGGGATCCATGTGGAGAGCCAAGTAGCACGAGATATGATGCATATAGATGTATACATGTATCATTGTGTATGATATATGGTGACCACCACAGCTACAAAACTGGAGCCAAAAGAGTGACTATCGGGTATTCACTGGTATAAACCACAAACCTCCCAATGAGAATTTTACTCCACAAAACGTTACATCGATACATACAATAATGATAGAGATGGGATGCAAATGAATCGTTGAAGTATGACTCTTTGGGTATATGGCTACAGGACCGGAGTTCAAAGAGTGTCTATCTGGTAATCAAATACAAATATATCCCAAAGCCCCTCAATAAAAAAAATGTACTCCACAAACATTGGCATCGATACATATCCAATGTTTCAAAACTATTATATGGTATCTGTCATAATTTTATCTGACACTATCATCCGAATGATGCATGAATATACAATGATATATGCAGGATTAAATGTGATTTGCATACAAAAGGTTTTATTTCAATGACAACAAATAGTTGAGCTACTAGATTTTAGTTGTGTCTGCCTTAATACATGAAGAATATTAACACATGTATATATAATATATGACCACAGGAAGCATTGTATTGTTACAATCATTAATTTCAGATGAAAAAGGTATCACTACATATTTAGATAAGAAAACTAGAAAGGCCAATATAATTGTTATTGTTAATGAATAGTGGAAAGTCGATTCCTAGCATATTCTGACAAAAGGCCATCGCAACTGAATCATATCATGTAGCATGGTTGGCAAGGGGCACGATAGAGAGCAAAAAAATCCCTACACCCTACTATGCAACACGGGACAAAAAATACAGTCCCAGATTAACTAAAGCTGAAGGACAACACACCAGAGTCCATGGAATTCTCAGTAAATACTGGGATTTGTGTCGAATTCTTGGACGAGGAAGTGAGCTCTACATGGAGATAAGCATGCCAACAAGCTCCTCTCTCTCTCTCTCCCTAGAAGCTGCTTGCCTGCCTGCCTGTCTCTGTGACATTTGTTACACTGGGAAGCCTCATATATGATATGATGTGTGTGAAGCCATAGCGCAATCATATCTACACAGACCACACGGTAGACTGAGTATATGAAGGACGGATGGGAGGGCGTGCAGATTTGGGAACTGATGGAATAGTTAGAGATCTAGTTGAGGTATGCGATCACAGTTCCGAAACTGGGCAAAGTTCAGATTAAAGACAACCGCCTTCTTTCCACACCGACTTCCATCATGACTTGCATTTATACGAGGGCAATCTATTTAAATTAGAAGAACTGTAGCATTTGGCATGGTCTCAATTCTAATCCTAGATAAAATTTTACCGTTTCCAGTCCAACAGTGACAGCCATATCACAACGCTCGATTAAAGGCAGATAAGGAATTTTCTTGAACTCCGGCTAATGACATGGATTTCCAAAAGAAATAAACCCAAGGGAACGCATGTTCTTGAAGGTTGACAATTCCAGTATCATTAAATTGAGTTGGTTTGATGTTAGGGTCGGGTATCTGATAGGCCATCATCTATAGGGCAAAGGGGACTTAGAAAGGAGAGCGAGAATAGAGGATGAGGAAGGACCAATTTAATGTACTTCAGGAGAGGGAAATTTTCGAAAAAAGAAAATGGTATTTCTCTTTCCTTCACATGTCTATATTGGCCAGACCTGTTGGGCTTTTGAGGTAGTTATTGAATGGTGTAGTGCCATTGACCAGTCTGCTGACCCACACTCATCTAGCGACCCTTTCTATGAATATACATGTACATTATATACGCCGAGCTTTTACTTATAACGGGCCAACGGTAGACTGGCCTGTCTGTAACAGACAGACAGTGTGAATGGTGGTCTGATAGTTACTGAGAATTTGAATGACATGTAGCAAGGGGTTTTAAAACAAGATACATTTTCAGAACTATGGCTAACATTTTGGGGATTTTCGACTAGGAAAATATAATTGTACCTCTAGTAACAATTATTATTCGAATGCTGATACCTATCAACATTCACGACACACGTTTCCTGGTCCCAAGGCAGATTGCTTAGTATTTCATGGACATATATCACATGATAGGGTGGAATGTAAAATATCAAAAGATAAAAAGGAACGATACAAATCGCCACTTCTTCGACAGGCTGGTAATATAAGCAACAAAGCCCAGCCCAAGCCAACAGTAGGTACTTTTTCTACATTCAGACAGAGATCTTATATTGTTGGCTTTCCACGGTACAATATCCGTCCAAAAAGCACTTTTCTTTCTCCAGCCTCAAGGATACACATGGCCACGAGAGGGCCTGGAGAGTTGAGGGTAACCAGAACTGGAGGCATGATGATCCACCGTAGGCTTAAATATACTCATGGCATATATAGATTAGTCTACCCAAGCCAACACAACGTTCACCAAACAAGGTATCTACAAAGTCATTTTTTACCATTCTTCTGATCATAATCCTTCAGATATCCCCAATGGGCCCATGCTTCCCGTATATAACGTTCGTATGGCAATGTCCTCGTGACATCAGCGAATCGACTCGGTGCCATACCTTGCAAGCATTCAATTCTTAAACTTTAGTTGTCGAAGATCCATGATTAGAATTTATGTCGCCAACACCGTGGACTGCTCGCCTAAGGTTTTAACTTCGCGAGCCCAGCAGCTTCAAGGCTGGCTTTTTTCATAGTAATAAAGCCAATGTGAAATGGATGTCATGGTTTTATCTGGATGGAAACTGTGCCAAGCCAATTCCTCTCTCCTACCCCCAACTGTTAGAAGTGGGAGGTCAGTAGCATCGCTTTTTGCATATTAAGATGATGAATAGTGTAACGAAATATAAAAAAATAACTCTTCATCCGGAAATGACAGACAACACTTATATGAGAGCCATGTGTCAGAACGCACCCCGGTCTTGTAACAACTTTAAAACTAAGCCATTCCAATTGTACCACCAGCACTAAAACGTCCATTTAATGTGTTGAGTCATGAGATTTTAGACCAAGAACGAAAAACATCATTGTGACAAAAATTAATTCGCACAATGAATAGTGGAATGGGGTGTCTAAATAACGACGTGTGTGGACCGCCAAACAGTGCTTAATTGTAATTGGCTCCTCCTGTGTGCACAATCATTTGTACATTAGCGATATATTCTAAATGTCATATACTTAGCTTTTAGAAAATTGCCAAGAAGACTTCCCAGGGTGTCTCTTTGACATTTCGATTGCTATAGACAGAACTGCGTTTCTAAACACAAGACAACACCATATAGCCCCTGATAAATTCATTTCTCATATAATAAAGAATTATGCAGAGCACGCTCGCTATGCGGAATTAATAACCGATGTTTTCGACATTATGACAGTAAGAGCTAAGTCTGGGATGCTACGTTTCCGCAGTTTAGCCTTATTTTAGTTGTAAGCTAATAACATTAATTATGACCGGGTATCGTGTATCCTGACATGTAGTCACCACCATAATTATATATAAATTAAGAAGAAACAAAATCATATACTGCTCTTTTACTTTGAGAAAAAGACTACACAGTCTCAATATATAATGTATGGCGGAGTAAATAAAACAGCGGCCACTCGAATCTAAGTTACACTCAAAGCGTGCAAACACATGATGCTTTTAATAGCGTGATAGAAATCAATCACTACTACAAAAATAAATGCACAACTTCCGACTTCCACTGCGTCATAATACCAGTATTAAGAACTCCAGAGAATGGCTGGTCACATTCATGTAGCTATTATGGATAGCTATTAATAGAGTTTGACTTTTTGTTTCAATGAATATTGATTCAAAATTAAACGCCCTTTCAAATATTTCCCGCTTTTAATACAGGAGTGACACTTAAATGTCAAACTCCATCCAACGTCATTAGGCTTTGACACTTGGTGGTAGTGCGCTAACTTCCTTGGAGACAGACGATATAAATTGATGAAAGCCAGAAGCTTGGAATGTCTGATCTAAGTTTTAAGTGAGAGGTAAATATTAAGTCTAGGACCAAGAAGAAATGGTATTAGCCTCAGAAAAATCTACATCTTTCAAAGAATTTTCTTTCTAATTGTTCTCAGTACGGCTAAATATATTTCGTTAATTGGAATAACTATTTAGTGGCAATTATCTAACCAATGACGAAACAAGAGTTTAATAATTATTTATTTTCTTAAATTTCATTTTTTTTCTCTCTATCTGTAGCCAGATATTTCCGTAGATGCCCTTGAACGAGCTCCTCGACCTCTCAAAATAATAACACAACACTGATTGGATTAATAACAGAAATAAGCAGTATTTATGAATCATTTGATAATAGTTATCAGACAAAAATCCTTTAATGATAAGGAGTAACATTAATAGGTATGGTGCAGGGCTAGTAACCTACTGGGAAATTCAGAAGAAGTATGAGATCCAGGGTGTGGAATGTATATCAGATAGTTAGGTGAGAGGGATAGGGAGAGGTTGGTTGTATGTAACCCACCTGTCTCAGGCCTACCACAAAGTCGGAGTGAGAGAGTCAGAAAAACCTCCCCACGCTACATTCTTTTTACCGCATCAACCACAGTTATTTTAAAGTGTAGCCACCACAATACACACGGTGACTTTATCATGCGGGTCCATCTGCTTTATTGTGCAATGTACTAATTGTATAGTTACAACCCCTTAAAAACGATTTATTTCTTAACGATGCATCTATACACCCATATTCAAATAAGCGTCCTGTGATTTATGACTTCATGTCTTTTTATTCAATTGAGTCTAAAAAATGCTTTGTTTCACCTTGGAGTAATATCTTGGAGTAATATCATTACTCCAAGGTTTCACAGTATAAATTCCACATTGAATTCAATAGAGCATCAGGAAAACGTATGTTACCTTTTTCTTTCACATATATTTTATCGATATTCATTTCCAGGCTAAAACATGGTTTACTCAGAGATGAAATTGAGTTCTCGGTCTTCATCTGTCATGATTGCTGTCGGGGAGGCCCAATGCATAATCACGAGGCCGGCCCTGCTTCACGGTTCCTTCGCGGTGATCATTACGGTGCACCCATGGGGAAGTAGGGAATGCACATTACGTAAACAAACAAATCACAGCAACATCACTGCTAATCTCGGCTGGTAATTAATGGTATCTCTATCTAATCTCTAGCCTCAGGCCAGGGAATGATGACTGGGGAACAAGTTCTATAGGACAGCCCCTACCAACAGGGGATAAAAGATGTATTGTTCCCTGCAATGATCTACCATCTCACGCATAATCTATATGGAAATGTGCGGCCGTCACCGTTAGTCACAAAAGAATGGGTTAAGTGGAATCTTATAACCCGAGTGCTAATTCAATGATGCCATGATTAATCGATCAATATCTAGAATAAGCTATGCACTTGCATGTATTTTTTTAGTACTTTACCTATTCAGGGAATAATAAGACATGGTCATTTTAGCCAGCCTTGTTTTAAATTGACCCGATTTTCAATTCGCAGACGAATTACTAGCTATTACTCATAGAAAGAACTCCGTGGGTTATCTATCCATCCAAGGGAATATTAAGCGATTTTATAATTTGCTTGTTACCAGCGTTAATGTTCTGCCCTTAACTTAAGGCCTTGAAAATAAATATTGCTTCGTTCCCGGGTGCACACATGAATGTAAAATGCAGTTCCAATTTAAGGATGGCCCATGAACGCGATTTATTTGGAGATGTCACACAGCATAAATCAATGAAGGACTAGGCCATTGGTAAATGACACTACATGAAAACCACAATCATTTAGTTTTTATTATGTGGGTCCAACGAATCGAGACTCCTGTAAAGACCAGACTAGGTACACAGAGGGAGATTACCGCTATTTATATAAGCACAATAATACGCCATGGGACATGTTGCTTGGGGCAGAGCAAGCAACAACGAGAGGATGCAAACATATCACCCCATCCGAACCAAGGGGTAATTGAACGTAATACTCAACATGATAAGCTGTATATAGGATACAAAGTTGTACGATCGTAATTCCATGTTATGTTCTATTTTATTTTCTAGCGTTTCTACCACATCTTAGGGTCATTCGCACTCAGGTCCTTTCGCAGAAGTCATCAAATATAGTGACAAAGTATGTGACAGAAATAAATAAATCTTTTCTAAAACTTTGGAAAATCTCAGCACAAGATCAGTTATTTCCGATGCCAACATGTTTTCCGACGTTAGGATGATAGTAATCCATACACCCAAACAACACCATCAGCCTCATACTACACTCTCCCTCTTTATATCATAAAGCTAGTCCTTCCCCTAGCTCCCCTGGACTAGATCTTAGGAGTGGGACACATTTTTCACATTTAGCGCAAGGTGAGCTATTATAGCACCTAAGTATACAGCTGAGGCAACCATTTACTTGATGTTGCGTCACCGCCCATTAGTTTTCCTGGGGCTGAAGCTCCGTTCTGAGTATTGTCATACATGCATGGAAGATGTTGGGAATAACAATTTAGGAACCGTATCCTGATGCATTACTTGAGCAAATATTGCTCAACTTGGCAAATATTTATCCCCCGTTAACATCGAATTAATGGAAGTCTGTGATGTGCATGGATGTCTGTCTCTTGTTTAGTGAATAAAATTGAAGCAAGGAAGCCAAGCTAGCTTTATTATACACCGAATTGTATGAATATCAATGCATATTTATAAACACACGTCCTTGAAAAGGGCCAAATACAGAAACCACAGCTGAAACTGTTAGGTCTGAAATCGTTCCCTCTTCTCATCAGATTTCATGGCACTTAATCTCAATTTATTAGAGGGTGGCAAATAAATAGTTGGTACAAAAATAACAGCAGTCATCAATCTAAATGTCACAGCCCATAGGCGATTATGCTGTTCAATCGTCATTCCCCCCTACGACGCCCCCCATCCCCCCACCCCCGCCCCACCACTACTTCTTCCTCGTCCTCTTCCTGTATTGCCTTTGCCAGTGATCTATTCAAATGGCATTGCGTTAACGATGCCTAGTGCACAATCTAAGCCAAGATTAGTGATCTTACAACACGGTGGTCAAACGACTGAAATAGTCGGCTGCTGGTCTCCTTGAGAGGAATTAATGGACTGATTGGAATTTGGAACTTCATTATGGGATACTGGTGTAAATGATTATAGACTGAAATTGACAGGGAAGCCGATAAAATAGAAGGAGCTCTAATTTCTTATTACAACAAGGTAATCGAATGCCGATAATGGTGAGAAATATTACCATAAGTGAGGGAGAAATGAAGATGCATCTGAAAGGGGAAGGAAAATTACAGCGAGACTGGTGGAAGATGGATGGCTATAGCAGTCAGAAGAATATGGCCAGAGAGTCTCAATTCCCCAAGGCAATAATATTATATAAAAGGTAGTAGATCTTTATCTGAGTCAACCTGCATATATATGATTTTGGGAAAGCTGCATTTGGATAGTTACCAACTGCGAAATGACTGGTAGTTTTGGCAAAAACTGAGAAAAGCTGAGGCAATATATGTATGTATAGCATCCTCTCTTCCAGACTAAAGCTCATAAATCTACGAGAGGTATTTAAACAGAGGAACGCCTGTGACTTAAAATAGCCATTTATTGAATCCAAACTATCGTCAGTGATAATAAGGCGAGTCCCAGCGGCCTTAGAACACAAACAGGGCGAGACACAGAAGCAATATTCCTATCAGAGAGGGGCAAAGCATAGTCCACCCCAGGCCTCAAGACATCCTCTGTTATCAAGGGCAAGCAGGGTCAGATCTGGGAGGTCTGTGGGGAGGAATCTTGGACGAGCCCTCCCCTATTGCAATTCCCGAGCCCCTCACTGTCCCAATATATCACAATAGAGACAGACCTGAAGCTCTGCTATGTTTGGTTGCACCAAGAATGCAGCAATACGGCCCCCAACAGCAGTCGTTTATGAAATCTATAAACACAGGGGGATCCAATTGAATGGGCCTGTTCAAACACACAATGTAGAGGACGAGGCTGAAACAGTTGCCTGTGTTGTATGGCGTAATCTTACACCTTGTTTCGGGGTCACACACCCTCTCCACCTGACCCGAACCCAAAATGTTCTCAAAAAGCTCAATAACCCTCAAGGGCTCTGAGATCCAGAGGAGCCTATGCCCTAAGTGTTGTAATACGTATAGGTCGACACAGCTCAACATATTCTTTTAGATGCTATATCTTCGTTCAAATTTCTATTAAATTCTACCTCATCCGACCTTGGCTGCTGAGCACACTTCAAAGGATACAACATGGTTTATTTCCCGATAAAAATATTCCCACATCATGTTTATAATGGGCAGACGTCAAGAGTAAAGGAACTTTTTGTCGTCCCAACTATTAAAGCAGGCCTATAGAAAAGACCACATGTGCAAACCATCTCACAGAGATTTGGTCCCAGATTTTTCTTATCAATATTATCAATACACATGCTTATACTCTATGAAGGGGTGGTTTAAAGCGTTGTGTACAAGTATACGCAAGCGCAATGAAGGCAGTGGCATATAAGGTTCAGTAACCAGAACTGCTGAACCAACATTGAAATTTAACTTCAGCCGGAATGAACGCGTATGTTGGGCTTCATAACCCCGTAAATAACATTTTTGCTCAACAGGGTATGCCTTAGAATCAGGGTGAAACGTACGATATAGTAACACAAACATAAAACAAAAAAAAAAGATAAAATAAAATAAAAGACACGGTTTCTTGCTCCATATGGCATCGGCCTTGTTTATTTTTTCCTCCATAGTTTTCACACAATGCTCTAGATGAAAAACATACCTGGGTTGGCTTACAAAATGCATTTTATATAATGGGATATTGACGTCAAGTGTCCATTGTACCTATTAGATGGATTGATCGAGATGCATCATGTTTCAATCATCTTATACTAAAAAAAAACGCCGATCTTTCTATAAAGAAACGCCAGGTATATATGAAAAACATATATTTGGCATGCGAAATACTTAACAATGGTACACGCAATCCCTGTCTTTCACTCGGAGCTCCAAGAGCTGCACAAAGCGCAATCTATTGACATAATCAATTCAGTCAATACAGAACATGCAATTTTAATTTGCTTTTTTCGGCCACGCACTGATGCATATCGTTTGGCGCAGAGGCAAAGTGGTGTCGCAGGTGTCACATCTCCCTCCATAATTAATACGACCAACGTGTCTGCCATGACTTAAAATTATCTGAGCGAGTGAATTAAAGATTTTCCTAGTTTTTTTGTATGCGGACGGTTTCCGACAGATGCACAATGATATATATACTTCACCCTACTTTACAAATGTAAAAATAAATGTCCTCTAACTAATCATCGATCCATACCGACCTGGAGAATATACATACTAGTATACCGTAGTATAAACCACATGACGATGGTTATCTATTGCAATTGTCGAATGAATATTGACCAACATTCAATGTGAAAAATTATGTTCAATCAGCAGTTATGAATAAATAAATTATGATGTATAACGCATGAGTGTATATTAAAGGGTGATTATAAAGAATTATAACGCGAACAAATATTAGATATATCGAGGGTAGACAATTAAGCGTTGGACACAGCCATATTGCAATATTCTAGTCAAAGGACAAAGCGCCCACTTAAACGTCGATGATATAGCTGGAGTCCTCCCATCAAGTATCCAAAGTCCAATCCCTTTCTTTGGAAAGAATTTAAGTGGGAGGTAGAGGATATTTTGTTAAACACTTTAGAAGGCCCCACCCCTTCTATATATATGCGAGAGACCCGTGCCAAACACCTGGCTAGGGTAAACATAACGGCCTCAGCATTTTACATCCTCAGTTTGAGCCAGGATTTTATACGGACATAATATGAGTCAAGATGATAATCCCAATATCATGATATGACTGGCACTGACAAGATAGACATTCCTAATTGACTTGGATGTAGAGAGCATAAACAGCGAGAGAGGTTGACAAGAGCATCTCATCATGGAAAGACACTAATCAGATGGTCCACAAGAATTCCTAATTAGGCAGTCAAACTGACAGATAAAACCTTGACCCGATTACTTATCCAAGGTCATGGCGCTAATGAATGTAGCAGTGTCCGTCGTCTAATGATAAGGGTTACTATGCTTATATATACGGAATAATACTATCATGTTTAAAATAGAAGTTCTCACTATTAGACTAATCCGATTTATATAAATGGATACAAGCTAATCAAACAAAGCGCTGGCCTTTAACAGGCATCTCCCTCATAGGAAATGCTCATGAGCTCAGTGAGTACATCCAAATTATCTCTTCTCATTCAACGAGGAACAAAGCATTGATGAAAGACAAAGGCCTGGTTTCATGATTATCAATTATGTTAATTACTCACAAGCTATAAACTGATGTAATTATTCGTGACATTTAATCGAGAATTGAAATTAAGTATTTAATGGGCGCACTTAGGTGCAGTTAGGACATGACATGGCTATCAATTTTTTTTTGTGGGAAAGAAAGTATCCTCCACAGTAATATAGCTTGGTGCGAATCGCTTATCAGTCCATTCAAAGATCTTCACATATTGAAGTCGTCAGTAGTTTGCTTTTCCTAACACTTAAAGTTCTCCTATACCAATGATATATATCTCAATCAAATAAATGTGCTTTTAAAAAGTAAAGAAATAAGAAATTAACATTTATAAGTAATAAATGGAGACTATGTTTTGTGTTGCACCTACATACATGTATCCTTTGGAACCACACCCGAATATCATCACACATTAGGAATATCATTAGGACAACTTGAGAAGACTTGGCTCAGGAATACAAGTGCAACAAGCCAAGAGTCACATGTACAAGGAGTATCGAGGCAAAGCGTCTCATTGATTTTCACTTAATGCATTCATATATATTACGCACGCAAGCGGAGGTCAATGTCAATGTATCAAGCCCCAATTGCTAACGTTACATGACTTCCCTCCTAAGCCATATATACCAACTCACACAGCGAGTTAAGTAACGGTGCATCAGGGCGAGCATGCCTGGGGTGTAATCCAGGTGTACTCCATGTTGCATGATCCTCCTCCAAATGTGCCAGTGTACCAACCATCCAAGGGCTCTCAGTCCGAGAATCCTGGATCTCATACCTGAGTAACACTGATTATTTTTCTCCCCTCCCTCTCTCCTCCTCCCATCCCGTCTTTGCACCGCTTTCCTCCCAACCCCCTTTCCATCCTTCCATTTCTGCTTCTTCACCTTGCTACTCATTCCGTCTCCCCACCCCACCTAACCCACCCCCCACTTTTCTACTTGCTTCGCCACAGACAAGTCAGAGCGGGTGATCCATGCTTCAACTTGAGTGAAGCTGATTTTTTAACTGACTGACTATCAACTACAAGTTATAACGCGGTGGAAATGTGTTTAGCTAACTCTTGCCGGTCCTCGGTTGTATCTGGTCTATTTTAGACCGTGTCAATTCACGTTCCATCTTAGAACATTTCTATCAACAGCATCAACAGTCAATTTCCCAGATACCAACGGAGAAATGTGAGAGGTTTATTTTATAGTGGCGTTGTAATTGAGCAAAGCCGATGAAAGTGATTATCTATTCTGGCATGTTAAAAATCAACTGGGCTTTTTGTGGGAGACCAATGAAGGCAACTGAAATGGGTTATTCATTAATTTGCTCTGGTTAGCTAAAGCCAATCAGTGGCTAAATTATTAGATTATGTAATTATCCCAGCAGCCAAGGTATTAATTCAAATCAATCGAGAATCTGGGAAACATTAAAAAACAGGAAGCGTAGGTACACAAATGAAAGAGAGTATTACATTACATCAGAATACAAAGAAAGCAATTAGTTACATTTACTCTATTAATGCGTTGTGAAATTGATCTAGAAACTGAGAAGGAGAGAGTCACAGAGAGAGAGAGAGAGAGAGAGAGAGAGAGAGAGAGAGAGAGAGAGAGAGAGAGAGAAAGAGAGTGAGTGAGTGAGTGAGAGTGAGAGTGGTGTGTATATGAGTGTGTAAACTGAAATGGGTTGTGTATGGAGGTGTGAGTATGTTTATCTAAGAGCTAGTAGCAAATCCTCCCGTCCATGATAATCCATGCCATTTAACCAGTACACATGGATCTAGGGATTATGGTGCAGTATTGATTGATACACCCTCTGACTCACAACGACGTAAGCATTATCTTGATCCACTTGGGAATTATCTACCATTTAGATTCTTGGCTGAACACAAGAAACCATTCACTAACTTTTCATACCGTACATCGAGTCTACTTTGAAAGGATAATCGATAAAATCGCTAACATTGGTGGAAAACAAGCCAGTGTTATTTTTATTTCGCTGTATCAACGATCCTATGTATAGCTATAGGATCCTTGACTGTACTTTCAGCAATCCACATACCCGTGCATGATTATGTATTGATACAACTAATGTAGAAAGTATTCTAAGAAATCCTAGACATTCATTATAGCCTTGGGGGGGGGGGGGGGGGGGGGACATAAGAGCTAGACTTTAACCGCTGGTAGCCCTGAGCAGCAGAGAACCCACTTTTAATGATATCGAGCGCTCAGCTAGTATCGATCATTGGTGTCAAGGTAAATGTCAATAATGTGTGTACATACAACTTGGATACAACCCAATACTAAACAGGGCAGAGAGGATTTCATTTATATACATGAGTGCTATCAGTATGTACTGTACAATGATACAAACACATTTTCTCTGCCCATGACTTTTGCAGAGAGATATTAAATATAGACATTTCTTCAGAGGCAATATATCGAAGTAGAAATTCAATTCGTATGGAAGACAAGAGTAGACCCTATATAACTTCTCTTCTCTCGCTATAGTTCTCTCCTGGCATACTATTTTAGGACAAGCCAAGAATGCTATTCACTCTGGCGTCACTGAGATCTTGGAGGTGGTGGCCATCTCTATTGTGCAGTGCCAAATAAACTCTAGTAGTAGTACTTATTATAGATAATAAATGCGTATGCCACGATGGCTATACTTATCGCATGGAACCATAAAAATTGGAAGTGTCTGTATGTACTCCCCCTCGAGTCCCCTGAATGACAGCACCCTACCAATCCTCTTATTTGTTCAGTATTTTGTTGTTCCACTATGCTCCGAGAACATTATGTAGACTAAATGTAAACGAAGTCGCTCTTTTATTAAAAAGGAGCCATCCTGTCCTCGATTTTATTTTGGTGCCGTTTATGTCCATATGAATTACCAGTCCCATCCTTAAAAAGAGCCAACATATTGCAATTTGGTTCTTTTATAGGGGTAATTATCATGCATCTAACAAGAGATGGTCATAATGTACCCGGTACTAAATCCCAATATCCTGAAGTGATTTGGAGATAGCCAAACATAAATAATCACAATCTCATCCGAAGCCGAACAGCAATTTCTCCATTGGCTCTATAGCTGAGTCACTATAGGGCCTAGTGGTCTAGTGTAAACTGGCACACTCTATATTGAAAGACTAGGGATGAAGGTCCAGAGCTGCATCTCTGCTACTCTAATATGCATTTTAGATGTCAAGATAAGGTAACAAAATATGCTTCTTGACTCCCAGAAGAGATCACGTGCCTTAGAATCATTCCTGGTCAATTGAAATGTTTTACATTCTGATAGGTGAATGCCCAGGAAATCCCACTTGGGAAGACGTATAAATTGTTGTACATGTTCCCCCATCAGAAGGTTTAACTAGTAGGCATAGCTATAGCCTACTATGTCTATGGTAATGAGAATTTTACCTGCTGTCCAATCTCTGGTTCTAGAATAACATTAACAGGAACATGGGACAATGTTTTGCGTGGATAATGAAGCATTTTAATTGAGGTTCTTCTGCCTAGAGGCCATTTACTATCTATGAGTATGACTAGCCTAGAGCAGTATCGAAGGAAGGGGTGGAAATTAATTGGTATAAATGTGTTCCATGTTATGTTTATAAATGTCATATTATTCCAGTCCTATGTCGTGGTACTGGATACGGCGATCAGATCTGACTGAAAAAATGATATCAGGGGAAACCAGAATCAATGCAGTTCTGAGAAATGACTGGGCTCTCGCCGTATACCAAAGGCAGCAGGGACATGTACACTCTTTCGCTTCATCATCAATGAAGACCAATGCAGCAAGCATCGGTCGAAGAGGGCTAAGGAGGCATTGGTCCAACCAAGGGAGCTTAGCCTGTTCTCCCGAGTTTTGCACAACCTTCACACGACTAGGTCCTTTCGTGTAATATAATACTGATGTCATAAATGGAAGGGGACATATCTAGTCAAGATATAGATGTCAAAAGCCTGGAACAGAAGAACAGTGGACTGTGAACGATGTTTATTCGCACGTTTACACCTTACCGTAAGTCTTCCAATAGCTCCGACTCTTGTTGATGTTTTCGCTGGAGCTTGGACAGTTGCTCACTGTGGACGTCTTTGAGAACGACTGCGTGCTTCACCTACGGAGAAACACCGAAATAAAAACATCAACAGGGTGTATACTTATTTTCGATCCCTCCGTCGAATGAACAGACATTTACGGATGATTTGCAATGAAGAAAAACACTCACCCGCCGCGGTGGCGGTTGTACTTTCGCCATGTTTTCCTCGATCAAGTCACAGCACCGAGCACTTATCCGCCATGTTGGTGTACTGTGCCAGGGAGCGGATGCACCCCCTCCGCAGCAGCAGTGTAACTGGGCCACGCATCCAATCCTTAGACTTGGCTCACCCTCCCTCCCACCACGGCCCCGCTAGGTGCTTTTTGCCGTGACATCTAGTCTTAGACTGAAGGAACAAAACCATGGCACTTGAAGCAGGCAAGGCCTGTGCTTTTCAAAACTATTCAAGCGCGCGGAGAAAAGGAAATGTCTTTATACCATTGAAAGATGGAAGTCATATTATGCATGTGCATGACGTCATATTGCGGGGAACTTGTGAGGGGCTCGATTCAGAAGTAAAAATATTAATGGAAAAAAATGAGGGCAAATAACCCTGCGGGGTCCACAACTGATATTTGTATTCAATTTTCGGATAAAAAAATCCGGGGATAAAAAAACGCGCAAGCTTTTAATGAGCAAATAAGATGTCGGTCAGAGCGGATGAAAAGTTATTCATTTACATGACAAAAACAGGGGTAATAAAAAGGGCAAAGACAAAACTATTAATATGCTGGCAGTTTTATTTGGTAACCTACTAGTATGAAAGAGTGTACTTGGTACTGTACACAAAACACGCGTACTTTCATCCGTTAAACAATTATGAATGTCAAGGGCAGCTTTGTGCATAAGGAAAATAATAGAAAAACAAATTGACACACATCGTCAATAAACTACAACCGATCATTCAAACTATAGATGTAATATATTACATTAATACATTTATCAGGTAATCAATATGAAATAGTATTTTACACCCATGTGGTGGTTTAATGCTTTACCAAGGGGAATTAGGGGGAGTGGAATCAGCCATTCACGCAATGGTTTAAGGTCGGCCTCTCGGTAATGAGAAAGTTGATGGATCCTGGACCAACCAAATTAACACATTATTTAAGTGGGTTTTGTTTTATGTGTATTTAAGACACCACCTTTACACTTAATTATTTACATACAATACATCAAAACCAAGATTTTCATGAGAAATTTTGCAAGAAATGTCTATGAGCGACTCCGACTTCATTATATTGCGAGGCCATTATGGAAAGCGCTATCCAGAGATGAAAGTGGGGACATGGCAATAATACTTAAATATTCTGCCAGGGGCGAAAAATGCATGCAGGCGCACCCAACCCCAAAAATAAATTTTGATAATTTTAAATATCGAAATTTGGTAAATCAAATTTTGTGAAAAGTTTTTCGAAAATTTGAGCATCTTTTTAAGAATTGAGGTTAAAATTGGTGGATTTGGGTAAATACGAAACATTTTTGTAAGTTTGAAAATATACTGAAGACTTGCACCCATGTCAGTGTCTACTCCCTCTATACACCTCCCTGGCATCAAGCAGCTGGGGTCGATTCGTACTGGCGTAATTAAAACATATCGTAAATATAATTCATTACAATGGATAATGAACACGTGTCAAGAGAAAACAATGTTTTACAACCCTTTTCTCATCACATTCTTCCTGGAAGACTTCAGAGACCGCAGGAAACTTAAAGAATATGACAAAGTATACGAGGTCTCATAGAAATATCCATTTTCCACCGGTAAGAAACGGACTTCGCACACACCGGATTGTACAGGTATATTCTTCATAGAGATATCAACTAATGAAAACATGATCCTTCCATTCGGCAGGTTGTAGGCAGTCCATTCTAGTGAACTAAAACCATAATATACAGTTATTTTCACGTAAATCTTACGAACAAAAACATGGAAATTTTATTTGCCTTTCAGGCACGAAAAAATATGACCTTTTGTCACCCTACAGATCAATACAAAAGATGATGGCTATCTTTAATGGGACTAAATTCCAACTCGGAATATGCTATAGATTTAAATTAAGAGCTATTATTACAATTTCTAACCAAGGGAAAACCTGTCTCATTAACAGACTAACACGCACACAATCTACTCATAAATGTGGGAATTCAGATGAAGAAATAGACAACATTTTCGATCCATTTGCCTACGATGGCAGGCAAAGTCTGAATGCGAAACAAGTTTACTTTCAAATATCAGGTACACATACCGTCTCATTATGTAATTTTGAATGACAATTTATATACAAACAATGAATATATCCACCATTAAACAACTTGTACAGAGGCTCAAAACTAATTCGTCAAATAGTTTCATTTTGGAATAATCTGTTACAGATTGAAAAAAAAGAGGTAAATAAACGAAAAATACACGTGAGAACATGATTGCAATTTTCGCTGTTAACAAAGGGATATATTTTGGTGGGTACACAAGCTATGACTTAGTGATGCAAATTACATATACTAGGATGAATAAATGAAAAACTGAGAGAAAGATCACAGAAATACCATGCGGTTTTACAAGTCTAGGTGAAGCATATAGAATACTAAGTATACAAGAGAGAACAGTTATCCTAGGGGAATAACCCCTTCGAGGCAAAGGCATGAGGACAGACACATCAATATTTCTAGATATAAACAATTGTAAATGGGTCTCATGTTGTGAACATAATACAGGTCTTCTCTCGCAAGACAATTTACAAACCACTCTTATATTGATAAATCCTCGAAATTGTAACATACTTGTTGGCAATCAGTATGAAGCTGTACCTCAAATGTAAACCACCTGACGAACTATTTGCAAATATCTTCACAACATATTACAATGTTGTTGCATTCCCGGAGGGGAACTGACTGATTTCAGGTAATTAACGCGTTTCCCCACACACATCCTATCAAACCTAAGACGTACAGAAATACATATACAACCAAATGAAGACAAAATCTATGGATATCCAATAAGGAACCTAGGCGGCAGACAGGGCATTTAGCCACAGGCAAAGATTTACATATTTACAAAGCAGTTGCTGCGAATGATACATATTTACAATTCACATAGAGGCAACCACTTAAAATTCCGCATTACAAAGACTGAAAACAACTATATATAATATAGTTACATTGTCATTAGCTATTATTCAGTGTCGTGGGAACTTTAAGTGACTGCTCACTATTTAGCCGAGATCGTGTGCTATATTTGCTGCCAGAAGAAGTGCTGTCCACAGATACTGTGTCAGCATTGTCAGATCCGCGCCTTCGTCTCTTCGGCCGGGACACACCCGCGTTTTCGCTGCCCTCACTATCGGCACATTCACTATCAGTCTCGCCAGTTGTCCCACTCAGATTTGTGAGTCGCTTCAGCTTGACCTCTAGTTGGCGCTTCAGATCCATGCTTTTCCTAAGGCTGCGCTGGCCGGCCGCTTCTCTGTCTGGAGTGGTGTCCCTGCTCGATTTGATGCTGATTTCCCCATCAACATTGTCAAAGAGCTTGTCACTATCGTTGGAATCCAAGTCCGATTCAATTCTCTTGCGCTTGGACCTTGTTTCTGGTGTCGAGGACGCTTCCTCTTTGGTCACTTTTTCACCCACAGGACTAGCTCGGCCTCGCTGGAACTCCTGCGCCTTGGCCACTTGTGGGTTATTTTGGGAAGAAGCAGTGCTCTGTGCACCAGACGCGAAGATCCCTTCCTTGAAGCGACTACTTTGGAGACGGACTTTGTCCTTTTCCTGCTCGCCTACTTGATCAGATTGTTCGGATTCACCCAACTTTATTTGGGAGTGTTCCGGTAGATTCTTAGAGCTGCCTTCAGATGATTTGGCGGGGTCGCTACTTTGCTGCTGCTGCCCAGCACCGTTTATTACCAAGGACCGATGTAAACGGCTCTGGATCTTGTCTCTGATATTTTGGCCGATGACAAGTTTGCGATCGGGTAGGATACCGTTAGCTTCTAGACTGGGACTGGTCCTCTGAGGTCGATCTTCCTGAGTTTGACCTAACCTTTGAGGCAGCCGGTTGCGTCGGGTTGTGTTCAGGGCTATTTTCCTATCTAACTTATTCACATGTTTATGTCGTGCTAGGGACGAGCTACCCAGTCTCCGCCTACTTAACAAAGAGCGATTCTCGTCCCTTACTTTGGTGCGACTAGCAGCCCATTTATCTCCATGCCGTCTGGGGAGCAAGTCTTTGTCACCCATCTTGCATGGATCCAACTGTTCTTTATCTTGACCATCGGTTTTGGGCTGTTGGAGCCGGGATTTCAGTATTTCTCGGTGCTTGACGCTCCGTTTGTATGGTAATCGGTCATTACCTCGTACACTATTAGTTTCAGAGTCAGAATCCATGTCTCTACCAATAGTTGATTTAAAACGACCAAATAACTTCGGTCTAACTGTGTCCAGTTGGTGGTCAATGGGTTCGGATATTAGAGGAACTCCACCACAGACATCCTGGGCTACTTGTAGCACGTGGTCATAATCGTCATAGAAGGTTCCAGTGGATTTGTGGGCGGTGGTAATGGATGTCAAATCCCTCGTCTCAAATGCATGGTGGTCGGGAGTTAAGAGAACGGCTTGTTGCTTGAAGATGTCTTCCTTCATGCGGTACAGGGTTCTCGACATCTTCTCCCTTCGAGTTACCATGTAGCAAAGATTCCTCACCTTCAATAGACAGGAAGATTTGTTAGCTATGCAAAGTGGGCTGTTGTGAATGTTAACTACAGTGATATATCAATACAAACGATTTGATGCACCACTATTTTGTTTCCTTTAAACCTTGCACCTTTTTGTTATGTTAGACCTTGTATCTAATTATATTTAAAAAGGCGGTGATTAAAGATTAATTAAAGAGAAAACATAATAATCACTGTTAAAGCAAAACTCAGAATGACGGTTGGGAGGTTTATGGAGGCATAGACCTACGTTAGAAAGTATAATGAAATAAAACGTCCCAGATATGACCTACCCTTTCTAGGTCTTGCCTGAGTTGAACAAACATCTTCATTCGTGCTATCAAGCAGTCTTCCTGTTGTTTTGATAAAAGATCCTCCTCCTCGGTTTTTGGTGTTAATAATGGCTTATTGAAATTAGACTGTAAAGTAAATAAAACTTGATTACACCCTGAAAACATTTACCAATGTAAATTCACAGTTAATTTAGATCTATTTGAAAAATCAACATATTTGTTTTCTTAATGTAATGGAATTAACCGTTAAATTCTTAAGTAATGGGAGAAACCATTTAGATTGTCCAAGAATTAAACACACTGATAGAAGTGAATCTCATTTAAGTGTTACGTCCAAGAATTAAACACACTGACAGTAGCGAATCTCATTTAAGTGTTACGATCACCCGAGATATAATGTAGAGGCGCAAAAAATAACAACTTACCTTCCGTTTCAACAACCAATAATTGTAAATATATTCTATTGTGTCTTCTGTCGTGTGTGTGGCCACAGCAACATCCGCAATTTTAACACAAGTGTAGAATTCTTCCGCCAATTTCTTTAACCTGGAAGAAAAATGAATATTGGGTTTCAATCAAGGTAATTGACACTCTGACTCAGTTGAATTTATTACTTATAGTTTGAGGCTTATAATAAAATAGAAGACATGTCTGATTCGTATAGCATTACATCAGATGTTTTGGCCTGTTAGTTGCCTTTCGGAAGCCCAGGAGAGAATCAATGTAAATTGATAAAAAAAAAAGTCGTTGTACTTTGGGTGATGATTATCATATCGCTTTCCCTTACCTGTGTGATCGAAGCTCGGTTTTTTCCTCTTCAGTCATTTCACTTTCTTTCTTAGGTATGCCCGAGGGGTTCATAAGTAAATCTTTTCGAGGAGTTCCTCCATCAGCTTCCGCCCGTTTCTTAGTATGTTTGCCACAATACGCCTACAGGAAAATTTAATTGTATTAACAACTCGCGTAACATTCCACAGAGAAGTCATAGTACAAAACAATCCTAAGAACAACATAGTTCAGTTTATTCAAGCCATTAGACAAAGAATTGATTGAAACAAAATAAAAATCTATTACAAAATATACATACACCCTCCCACAAAAATGCCAGTGTGTACAAGAGTATTCTAGGTCCATTTTCTCAGCACTTTGTCAAACTTCGTATTTTCATAATGAAAGTTATTTCGGTACTTTTTTTTATTGGGGGTGTTGCGTTAGGGTAGAGAAGGGACAGAAACTATCATTCATGTATTTCTAATTTTCCGTAAATTTAAGAGGAATAAAACCAACAGAACCCACTTTAGGACATGAGTTCGCGGAACATTAACAAATTAGATCAATCACTCAAATTTCCATAATTATATCAGATACAAACCTTGAGTTGTATTTCTTCATCGTCCTCCTCTAGTACCGTTTTCATTTCTAGTCCGTGTTGGAATGCACAGGTTACATGGAAAGCTGTCTTGCACGTCTTAACAGAGCACTGGATACAGGCACCCGTACGCTCCCGGCATAATGAACAAATTAATGCCCATCGACTAGACTGGAAATACAAGAAAACACATCAGTAAAAAAGCTACACTTACTATGGGTTTATTTAGTCTCGATCAGGACAAGTCGCAGAAACTCTTGAGAAATCTTGAGCCACTAAGTTCATTCAGGGGTAAAAATCCTGCGAGGGGAAACTCATTTCGTGGAAGGGTTTGAAACATGTACAAAACGTAGGTTTTAAAGATGAGCTCGAACTTGACATGGGAGGAACTGAGACACTTACCGGAATATGAGAAATTTTAGTTATTGGTTCCATTTTTTCAGGGGATCCTATGCTGACTTCTGGGATCCATAAAGAACAGCTCACGTGAGCCCATTTAGAACCACTCCTAAAAACGCAAACATTACAGATGTCTTAAGAAGGCCATAACAATTACAAGAGTATGGTACAGAACTGCTTTATATAGCGATGGCGACCTTCCTATATGGGATAAAGAATCTGATTTGGCAGGTATTACACCGTTCTGCCAGGGTGGTCGAATACGTTGGTCTGTCATGTTCATAAACACCTGCTAAACCAGCCCTCCTACTTACTTGCGGCCAAAAGCATTATATAAATGGAAGGGTTTTCTTCACTTACCGTGTACTTTTCATGGCACCCCCGGCCTTTGGGCATAATATACACGTCGGTCGTATTCCTAGAGTACAAATCCGACACATCCAGTTTCCTTCTGGAATAGTCTGAATTCCATAGCATGCCTGAAAATATTGAAATCAGACATTACTCATTGCCATACATAATTTATGTGATAATATAGTTTCAGTGGAGTTGAGTTGCTTGATCAATTCAAACCTGAGAAGCAGCTTGCTTTACAATTAGCATGGTGGAGGGTTGGATACCAGGAGCCACAACCACATATACATACTCCAGTCCCATCCAGTAGGTGTGACAGAAACTTATTTACAGTAAACAATTAGGTCAGCAACTGTGTCCTATCTTGGAGAGATTACGGCCCGACGGCTCGGTACAAATCTGGGTTTTGAATCTTTAAATGCTCCAAATCCACTTTTTCCTAATATTAATCCTTACGGTTATTGATCACTAACATAATGATCTAGCACATATTTGAAATTCAAGCCAACTTTCCCCCAAATCAGGAGCTCAGTGGCAAGTGTCACTTAAAGATATTGCTATTATATGGTATTTAACTATTACTAAGATTTGCATTTTATGTTAAGAACCCATATCAACGAGTGCCCCATAAAAACCTACCTCACAAGGGTCGAAATGCAGGAGTTTGAAAATGGCTTTACCCTTACATACCTGATGCACACATATGTCACACTGGTCACAGAAGACCATCTCGTTAGAATCTTCGCTATCCGGCTACAAAAGAATGAAACATGAGGTTATTAAAAGATAAGTGGATATAAATAAATAGGAAAGGGAAATAATTCAAGAGGCAATTAAGGGCCTACATTCAAATTCAAGTAATGATAGTTGATACACTGCCCCCACCCCACAAAACTGCCCCCACCCCACAAAATGACCATCTTCAAAAAAGCTGTCGCAATTCATGTCAACTGGTAATCCAACATTGCCACTTACCGATCTACAAACATCACAGACAACGTTCTCATCGTACTCTATTCCAAGGCCTTCAACTGTCTTGATCATAGCCTGCATATTGGCGTGACACTGCAATGAGAAAAAAACATACCATTAAAGACGGCAATATGACATTAAAATGTTAATTAATTTGTCATTTAAAATAACTAAATTACTGAATGGTATTATTATGGAATTCTTTATTGAATCAACCTTTCAATATACAATTGGTAGGACAGTTCTCTCATTGTAATATACTAACCTGAGTTTCCATTTCTTCCATCACTTTTTCCATCTGCCACTCTTCGATTGGAGGATCCCCTGAAATAGTGATAGAATAATAACATACATGAGTTTTGATCTTTCCATTTGGATATAGACATTGACAATGAAACAAATAAAGGGCAACTTATTAATAGCCTTTTACTAACTGACTATTACATACCAAGAAGGCGTTTTATAAGATACAAAAATATGTCCCAGCTCCGAACAGACCATATTGACAGGCTTTCACAAGAAAATTAGACATTTGGTGATATAATAAATGATAATTCATGAACATACCGCACATGTCCCGTTCCTCGTTAACCATTATGAGCCAATGTACATCCTGATCATCGAGATCATAACGACAGACTTGTTCCGCAAGCTTGTGCGTCTCATGGAGCTCGTGAATACCCTGCTTGTAATGCTCGTCATTCATAGCATGAAGTAACTTCCTGGGTCTGCGTGACAAGACAGGGATTGAGAAAAAGTTGTAATCGCATGTGATGGTCGCAAGAATGTCAGTACTAAACCATAAACGCTGGACTTATAAATATTTAATATTAAAAAAACATAGGGTAAGGCACAAACAAAGATTTGAAGTTGCTTAATGACAAATTAAGAATATTATGAAATATCAAAGACATTAATCCAAATGTCAGCTAGACTTGTAAAGTCAGATAGAAAAGCGATGTAAGACTAAGGTAACAAAGAGAACACGTGATACTATTACTTACAGCTTGAATGCATATTCTCCATAATGCTTCTTATTTGCCTCGACCACACTGAAAACAGGATGAGAAATGATGAGAAATGCAATATTTATATTCAAAATGTTTCCAAAAGTCAAACGCCAGCCATTATGTGAAAATAAGCTGACAAAATAGGATTGCTCTATATATTTGTACGCCCTTGAAACAAATTCGGCCCCATCAAAGTTGATTGACTGATTTTGTTATTCTGTTTACAATCAAATATAGTGTGGCTCCTAGCTATGTAGGGCTTTCAGCCAGTCTGTATTTTTATAATCATTGATATTTGTATAGTTGAACGAGGAAACAAGCTAATGAGTTCAAAAAAATGATTATGTCCGTTTTCACACAATATACAGTGAATAAGGTGTCCATAACTGATATGCATTGGGTATTCAAAATACCATTTCTGATTCTCGACGCCACGGTGACTCCGTTTGTGGCCACCGTACGGTGCCGACAAGGTACATATCAATTCCCATAGGTGTCACCCTCAGTCTCTACCTCGGAGAAACGGTACTTGCTCAAAACGGCACACGATCACCTTTTTACACTGATCTGATACATCTACTCATTTCTGTTGCCACAGAACGCCCTCTAAACACCTCTAGATTAATGTATTAAAGTTACACAGTCATCGTAGCATGAATAAAGGAGTAATAAACGTTTTCCTTCCCATGTGTGTGTTGGCCCTTCTCATACCACTAGTCTACACTAGCAACATTCACCCTCACTCCTCCATTCAAGGTTTATAGTCTAGTGGTAAGTCACTCGCACAGAGAGCTGAGGATTGCAAGCTCGAACCTTGGCCAGTGCAGCTACTCTATCTTTTATCACATAGGCCTAGATGGTATGTTATTCCACAGAACTCCACAGACCTTGGAGTTCTGTGGCAAAAGGGATGGTGGGTGGGATGGTGTGGTTTGTGAGTTTAGTGGTGATGGGAAAGGCAGGAGAAAGTACATATCGATATAATGTTGTACACATAATTACCCATCGATAATCAATGGGCTATCGATTCTACTAAAGGAAAAATTAGGCGTTCAGGCCAGCGCTAGCATATGCCACTCTTCCTGGACTTCGCTACCTTTAGACATCGACAAAGATAACAAGTGCTGCCACCATGTGTGTACTCGGATAACGTACCAGTTCTTGGGGAAGGGGATGTTATCTGGATTGACTGGCACCTGTACACCACGTTCCCACTCCTGACGCCAGGGATCCGATATAATGAAGAACTCTTCATCTTGCAGTGTGTCCGAGTCGGCTAGTTTCATGGCACTAATGAGATCTTTCCTGAAAAGCTGAAATGGAGAAAACGACAGTGTTATTCTACTAAAACAAAAAAGCCATCCATACTAAGTCGAATTGACAGAAGACAGTTTAAGGAAAGCTGTCCACAGAAACATTTATTTCAAATATGCTGATCATGCAATGACTTGTTATACTGCAATTATTCCCTAGCACAAAGGAATGTCGGACTGTCCCCGTCCGCACACTCCTTGGTGTGGTAAATAATATATGCTTTACCTCAGCTGGCTTTTCATTGCTATGGCGATTCCGCATGCCATTTAGCCCAGATAGATTACTAGCACTGCCGGGCGAGAGTAAGGATACTGAAATTAAAAAGAATTCTGTTTAAGGTGGTGTCAAAAACGAGGTTGTCATGGATGCAGCAAGATCAATAAAGACACAAATGAATAATGCCGAGTGGGAGATCTCCCACAAAGGATAGCACTATGTCCAAATCTCTGACTTTAACTCTCCATTGCTATGGTACTTAGTAGAGATGGGTCGGGTTATGTACTGACAAATTGGGGGATCCAATGGGACTCTCCATCGATTTACCTTTCAGATATTCAAATTGTTAATAGTCTATTAGACTATAACAAGGTTCCCACAGAACATCTGGATTCCAATTCCATGACTTTCCATGATTATGAATGAAAAATTCCATGACCCTCAATAATGGAGTAAAGCTGTCCATTTCTGGTAGGAGGTAGGAGAGGGGAATGAGATGAGGCACAAATGCAGAGCTGCCAACCTATGAAGATCCCAAATCCTAGTCTGTCACATGGAGCTGAGTGCTGTTTGCGGCAAAGGCACAAAGCCATTCTAGGGGGGTCTGGGGGCATGCTCCCCCAGGAAATTTTTAAAAAAATTAGGATTCAAATGGTGCATTCTGGGAGTAGTTTTACTTCATAATTGACTTTTTGAAATGTTTGGATTTCTTAAGTCACACAGTAGATAAAGTTAAATATTTTTTTTAATTTTTGGCAAGTTAGGGGTGCCTGAACCTGAATTAACAGGTATATGTATAGGACCTGAATATGCACACAGGTGCAATAGTAAATAGCTATCAGATTAAATATTTTTAGATCAAAATTTATCAACAGTTCAGTTCAGTCTATAGTGATAAGCTTAACCACAAGGCTGTCCTGCATCCTACTCCTTGTTGGGCTCTCTACCCCAGCCAGGGTGGATATGGCGAGCTTCATAGGCAATGTTATAGGAGGCTGAGAGGAGAGCAATGCACACTCATAAAGTATTATTATCGTTATTTCTAAGGATTTTGTACTATTTGGAAAAAATAATCTGCATTCAAACAGTCAAATTTGAATAGAAATTGCTAAAAACATTGTTGCCTTCCCAACCCATCCATAAAGAGCCTCACTGAAGGCAAAGCCCTGTCCAGAAGGAGCAACAAGGAGTTAATGAGAAACACCTGGTCCCTAAAAGTTAGGGGGTCATTAGAGGTTTGTCTCATAGTTCAGGGGAGGGTGCAGGGTGAAAAAATTTGGGGGTCAAATTGGCAAAAGAAAATCTAAATGTACATTTTTTTGTGAACATTTTTCATTGATTCAGTTTCTCATTCTGAATGAAATGTATGGTTGTAAAAAATGATGAATTTTGAAAATGATTGCTTTAGGATTGTTTCCATAGCGACCCACCATTGATTATTTCATCATCATTTAAAGGACAATTATTGAACTTCAAAAGTAAATACTTAATGATTTGACAATGCTGGAAAAAACATAATATTTTCAAATGTCTTTGCACAATATTTAAATGTATGTAGGCGAAAATCAAGTTAAATAGAAATATAAATAGCTTATTTACCATAATTATGATAAAAAGGCGTTTAAAAAGGAGGGAAGAGAATAGAGGTTCTATATTTTTAAGACCCTGATCGAGTGATATAATAATTAAGGAGTATATAACAGCAGGTATAACAAGGAACTATATTTAAATGGTTGATTCTCATGAAATGGGGGTTGGGGGTTGTCATTCAGAAGTCATTTTTACAATCTGCTCAAAAGTCAGGAAAATTTTGGGCGTTGATAAACAGGGTAGGGCTGATGTGTTGGCGGGGGGATTTAAACTATTCATCTAAAACATGTTTTGGTCCTAAATTTCTACAAAATCGTAGTTTAGGTCATACAGATCGTAGCATTGTATTTTGATGCTGAAATTGTAGTGACTACAGTGAAATCATAGAAGTTGGCAACACTGCAAATGAGGTGCTAGCTAAAAATCTGGAGACACAAATTCAAGGCCAAAACAGCCTTCAGACAGTGAGGAGAAATGGTGGACAAGTCAAAACGGTGGAAAAGTGTGGCCACTTTGGACAAATGTCATGCTGAACAAAAAATAGAACGTGTTGGTGGTATTATGGAGAATTTTGATTTTAACATTCAGAATTTCATTTTCCATGACTTTCCATGACCTGTCCAGAATTCCATGACTTTCCAGGCCTGGAAAACCAAATCACTAATTCCATGACTTTCCATGACCGTGGGAACCTTGTATAACATAACTCAATTGTGAGTATAGGAGCATGGATCTAGGATTGTAACACTGGAATCTATCAGGGTATTTAATGAAATGCATAAATATGGTATATATAATAGGCATCTTCCCTGTCGGGGTGTGGGGAAAGAAGGGTCGGTTATACTGTATGCTTCTGAGACTTATCGTAGTTAAAACTCATACACAGGCATTTTTACTTAGTGCCGATTTTATGGGAGAAGATGCTAAAATTTGGAGCACACTGAATCGAGTTCAATGAATGAGAATCTCTCCGTATAAATGGTACACAGTTCTTATATACTCACCTCTCCTTTCATCTTCATCTCCAGAACCCTTCAAGGGCTTCATGGGCATTTCGGAATCTGAAATTTTAAGTAGATGATTGAATTCACTGAATTCCCTCAGGGTTCTCGCCAGCCTTTTTGAGCGTAGCGGCCCGCTACGCTGTCTCCCGTCACCGCTACGCTGCAAAAACGGCCGCTACGCTGTCTCAAGAGACAGCGTAGCGGCCGTAATTTGATTCAAATATACTAATCTCATCTAGGGAAATATTCTCCCGTCTCATCTTGGCATTTAAATTGCATATCAAATACCGAAAAATCGCCGATATTCAGACGATTCAGATATACATCTGGGTGTATATTTTCCGTACAAAACCAATCGTGAGAGAACCCTTAAAATTGAAAATCCAGAAGACTTATATTTGAAGAACAGGACGTCCAGCGTAGCAGGAGTAATTTGCCCCAACATTAAGGATAAACTGACAATAGAATTTGACTAGAATGATGATACTTCAGGGATCTTGATCCCCGTCACATTGTAGCAAGAGATTGACGGTGATACATTGTCCTATAGATAAACTGACAATACTGTTTTTTAATTTCACAAGTTTCTGAACTACTAGTCTACCATAAATTGCAAAACACATGTTGAATCGCGCCAGAAAAATGGTCAATTTTCAAATAGGACTGAATCCGAAGCTATTGTTATATTATGAAACTAGATGTTTTGAAGAGTTTTTGTGCATAAATTGGTAAGGTTCCTATCTCCTGATATTAGCTGAGCTATAGGAGATTGACCTAGTGAAGCCCTAAGTAAACTGTACCATGCGTATGCCATGTGATGTATTCAAATTTTTGCCAGTTTTACTGAATATGTCTATATGTATCTCGATTTCTGTGCTCATGATAAATATACTTATTACAAATATCTTATACAGTTTCAAGTTATTTACAAAATACCAGTCAAGTTATACATACAATCAAACAAATGTTCTTTGTTTAGTCGTTGCTCTTTTTCTTGTCTCCTATATACTTACATTTATAGAACTCGATCCTCTATTAAAGATAAAGACCCTATCTTGTTTTTACTTCTACAATTGTATATGTGGACGAGTGCTGACTGGACGTGGAAGAGTATCTCCATCAGCCCATTGTCCACAATACTATTACTGACTTACTATACTCTCTTACTACGACCCCTGATACACAAGAACAAACTATGGAAAACATTAAAAGTATTTTTTTGGCACAATCGTTTTAGGCTACTGGGCCCATTTCGGAGGAATGGACCATGCATTTACTATTTAATATGTATCTGTTATTTCTTAAATACTCAAACTTAATTTGGGAATGGCATAATTATGTCGGCCTAATGATTGATGCAAATGTGTACTTACTGTAAAGTAGTAAGGCCAATAATATTTTAATGCATTCGAAATAAGATAGTAATAAGAATGGTATTTTTTCTTCTATTCCAAATTATTAAATTGTGTAATGACACTATGCTATTAGAAAAATGATATCTCAAAGATAGTGTTAGGTTGACTAGGAAAATAAAGTTTAATCATGTAAACTATGAGTTTAACTTTTAATGTTTAAGGGTTGACCTGATGGCCCTTAAAATCAGCAGAACACACTAAAACAGCATCATTTAGCTCAAAATTTTCCTGGGGGGGCATGCCCCCAGACCCCCCTAGATGGTGTGTGGCCCCCGCTACGCTGTCAAATATTTCTGGTGAGAACCCTGGTCCCTAGGCCTTGCAATTTCCAAGCAACTGTTAACGATCGTATCTACGACACAACCATCATACTATTATTACCCATACTTATGCCAAGGGGAATAAAGGCGGATAGGCATGTGTCTGAAGCTAAATTTCAGAGACTGAAAAAATATTCGATTAAACAATAAATCATGATCTGCGAAATTTCATTGGATGATCAATGACAAATGTATACTAATGGTGTATACGATGATTTTGATGTTATTAATTGCCTCATCCAAGTTCGACTGAAGGGATCTTTTGTAGAGGGCTAACCTTCCAACAGGGTGCAGGAGAGGCTCACGTCGCTTTTAAAGACGACCACCCTGGTTTCACAGGCTCAGGTACTCAAAGGCCTGCTTTTTAAACCGTATTTCACAAGTCCTTGAAACGTTTGCCTTACCTGAATCCTCATCCTGCGTTCTCTTGGACCTCGTCGACATCTTGTCACCAAAATGTCGATATTCCTGCAAGATACACACATAAAATCATATCTCAAATATCCGAATAAATAATTGAAATATTAATACCGTAGGCCTATTAATTAACCCCCTATATTATAGGCCAAGCGGTTCCACACAAATAATTGACGGGAAAACTTATTAACTGGCTAGGAACGATTCCTATAATTTAATACCATGGTCCATGCACAGGCTAGGCTAGAAACTGGGGGGGGGGGGGGGGGGGGCTTAAAAACATCGCAGAGCAACATGTTCTCCTAGACCTAGCTAGGCCTTGATAATGTGCCATTTTCTGTGCCTGTGTATTGCATTGCATGTACCTTTTGGGGCAATGCCATGGAATCCGTCTCCGGCTCCTTGGCATTGCCCCAACCGCCAGTATAGACTATAGTTAGTACTACCGTATGATATCTTCGATGATTAAATGATCAGTTTATTAACAATCAATTCAATTTTGCTTCAGTCAGGGAAACATTTTACACTTTTTCGCGGAGGAAAAAAATAACATGAATACAAAAGGTAATGAATATAATGAGGTATTCATCACCGGACCTTCTGGTATTGTGGGTACATGAATATCCCACAAAAAAAATTGAAGGCATAACACAGGCAGGTTCCTAGGCCTACCAGTAATGGCAGCATCTGGTACTCGGTTGGTTGAACTTGTACATGAGCGGGCACGAGAGTTTGTTTACATGCGATGTAACCCATAGAAATACTCATAAAATTGAAGTAGTTGGGGGTATTGGGGCGTTGTCGTATAGAACAATTAGCACAACTGTAGGGCAAGCACGAGCGAAAGAGCGTTTGTCTAGCGTTCTTGCTGGGAAAACGGCTCAAATTTCGCGGATTTTTATGTTGAACTCAGAGAGATATAAAATCTCGTATGGACGCCTAATTAATTATTCACGGAGCTTCCAATGAGTGGTACTCACCTGATCCTTTCACTTAATAGGAGCACATCAGTGAGTTATATCTTCTTTTTCAATATAGACCATCATATGTTTCAATATATCGTGACTTTCATACAAAAACATGAAAGATTTGCAATCCCATTTGGCGCCATCGTAATGGCGAAGTACAGAACGTCAATTCGCGCCAGTCTCGTGACTGTGTATGTTATCTCGCGAGACTTAATTTAGGTGCCACTATCCTAATCGAAATTAGAAAGAAATTTCGTTCAGTGTTTTCTCGAATTACATATTAGCTTTGTAGAGATACCTTTTGTTCTTATACTACAATTTTTCCAATGTGGAAACTATAATTATTATTTTTCATATATATGTGCATATTTCAGTAATTGTCTTGCCTTGTATACATATTCCGATCACCCGAATGAAACGGCCTTGACCTAAAAGGTCAAGTGCACGCCGCTGAGGGAGCATCACTCGTGATAGTAGCAGACGAGGTGGTTTAGTGCATTTAGGATTCAGCATTGTATTGCCATTCCAAGGTAGGCTAAATCTTTTTCTTGTAAAGTGCTATTATTGACCTAGTCTTATTTCTCAACTAGGCAGTTTTTGCTGTCAAGTCGAATTGTCTAGTTTAATTTACCTTTGAACTTTCCTAACTTTTCTACAAGTGACGAAGTGTCCAGTCTCCAGATCAGAAGGCAGAACATAGCCATAGGCTACATTAGTGCTGCACCTTAAAGTTATAGGCAACTAAGGGACTAAGTTTAGCTTTATTACCTTTTTTTAATCCTTGAAAATTACCATGGTTTCTTTTTTGTTCATAAGGCTTAAGTTAGATACTAGGAGTCAGAATTTTGTCTAAGTTTAAAGGGTTTAATTAATTATGATTTTGTTATCATTGAATTCGAATTTGACGCCCCCCCCCCCCCCCCCCTATCGAAATGTGAGTGACCCAGTCATTTATGCAGTGGTATTTAAAGAGAACTTTTACCTAATATTGGTGGCACTCTGTTAGGGTAATATGTATCCAAATCCTTTCTAATTTATTCATAAATATATCAATCATGTATATATATATATACCAGTTTTTGATGATAGAAATGACAATAGGGGATAGGGGACGACATAAATTATTTTTTATTTCAAATAACTGCCAGGTTTAAGTTACACATATATGGTACCATAGTGTATGTCAAATTGATTCCCTACATTCATAATATCATCACTTCTTTCCTTTGGTATTATAGAATTCTGTTACACCTAATGTAGTCTCCATTATATCTTTGGTATACTATCGAAAAATGACTCCCGTCTTCCATGATGTCATTAATTTATATTAATAATATATTGTCATTACAGTTAATTGGTGTGTCATCGAAAAATGACCCCCCTCCTTTCATAATACCATTAGTTCATATCTTTGGTTAGCCTGTGATACTCTGTCTAATCTTTGGTATGATAACTTTCAGAGACAGAGGGGGGTAATTTTCGATGGGGTGGGTCATTTTGGGGTGGGCCTTAACTTAAGGTCCAAGTTTAATTGTTACCACACCTAAATTTTGTATTTTTTTTACGCTTCCATATCAAAATTATACACAGGCTCAGTTACATTCAACTGCCTCCTATATTATTTATTACTCTGTTTAACATGTTTCATAAGCCTCTAGCTTGAATTGAATATAACAAGTACAATACTGGTACTCGAAAAGGTTAAACTGATAAGCGCTATAAATTATATATAGAAAAGCTGGATGGCCGATTAATTAATTATGGTCTATAGTATATGATTTATCACCGTATTTTTATATGAAAGAAATCCACCGTGTCTAGTCATAATAGAACCAAATAGTATCATTCCTGGAACGCACATGTATAAAGCGCGCCTACTGTTCCACTCCTAATGTTACCGGCACAGATAACAAATGATAGCGTAGTCGTGTGCTGTTAGATAAGCAGTTTGTATTATATGCCTAATGGATCCTCTCCCGTTCTTCAAAAGAACCTTCATTTCGCTAAATATACACACGCGTGCAATAACTACATGGTTTCAGCTTAATTAAATAAATGGATAAATAAATGTATCGAAGTAAGGTTGGTCGCATGTATATCATATGCCCTGTGATAGATTAAGAGATCGTGGGTTGATATTTAGAGATATGATGATGGATTGGAAAACCCTTGTTATTAGTTTAGGTATTTTTATTTAATCACTAGCTTTCGGGCTATGATGTGCCCTTCATCAGGTGACAACTTGTGGTTTTTACATAGCTTAAGTGAAAAATGATGTAGTCATCGTACAGTGGTATTAGTTTCTGCCCGCACTAAATATCAACATTCATGGTGTGGCTGCAGCAAGAAAAATAAATGCTTCATATACAATATGATTGGGATATTCGCAATCGTAGACATTCATAGTGTTGGATATAACACGTCACTTGTGCTATTTGTTGTCTTTTTAAGAATATAAGATAAGATAAGATAAGAACTACTTTATTTATCAAATAAGCACAAATACACGATAAACAGGTATACAGACTTCTAGATTGCCTCCAGTTCTCCCTGCCGTTACCTAGGCCTAAAGTATGTTTTAATAATATATCAGTTTACTAAACTAATAAGAGGTGAGTAAGTACAGGTTAAATTAAAAATAAGATAATAATAAAATAAACATGTAGCATGACTGGTTCAAGTGATTAGACTAGTGAGTCATATATGACTTTTCTTTTGCATAATAGAGGTGGTATGTATAAGGACAGACAGGTATACTCCTGTGTATATAGAGAAGTAATTGTCAATTTTTTAAGAAGGGTTATAGAAGTATCCCTTGGTGGTTAGTAATTTGTTGAAATCGAGTGAAAGTTCTTTGCCAATCGTTTCAATAAATAAATATGAATTTAATAAATGGAATTCAGAACCGGATTGCTATAAATATCAATCGCTGTCCCTTGATATGAAACTTATTTGTGATATTTTCTATGCTTTGATCTAATCGAAATCCTGCATGTAAATTAGGGTTGTTCTACTTGTTAAAGTATCTAACCATGAAATTCACAACACAGATGCCTGTCAAGCGATACTATCGAAGTCCAGGCCTTCAGAAAGGTGCGCAAGAAGTTATCTTGGGAAAGATAAAGAAGGAATCGGACACCTTTGATGTCAAGTCCCTCCTAACTGAACGATGCTTCTACGTTGATTTTCATGAAAAAAATGGTGAGTTGAAATATGATTTGCATTCTCGTTTGTTTTATTCGATGTTGTCTCCCAAACTAGTAATATAATATATTGCAGACATTTGCCGGGAGCCTTGACAGAGCAGGAAGCGAAATTAAGGTACAAAGTTGACACAAGGAGGAGTTGCTCAAGATTCTTTATTACGTAAGGAGTTGCGGGTTGTGGCCGGGATTTTTTTATTTTCGTTCAATTAAAGGCCATTAATATTTAAATATGTACAATCAAATGAAAAAACGCAGTATTCATCACGAATGTTTTCATGCGTCGCCTCAATTGATAACTCTAACCTTCATAGTTACATGTCTATAGGATAGACATCATTAACATACCATGAACATAGAGGTGATGTCTAGACGAACGGCACCTACAGCTATTTTGATAGAAACAGCTATGCTATGCTCTTCGCAATCGGGACAGGTGCACTTGCCCAAGTGTCAAACTTGAATATAAAAACAATTATAGGCATACAGATCTGGTGAAATATAACCAATTTACTAAAAAGTAAATATCCCTTGCAGCGGTTACTTCCTGGACTCGTGGACACATGTAGCTAGACATATAACACTGGTTGAATGGATCTGTTACCAGTCATATACCATTGAAAAAGAATGTATTTTATTCAGTTTAGTTAATACCGTTGCATGGTTTGTTTGCAGATGAATCTATGGATGACAAATTTTCATGGCTTTTTGCGACGCCGTTTGAAGAATCGAATGTTGTTCTGGAATCTGCTCTACAGTGTGAAGATAAAGCCCATCAGCTATTATTTGAAATCGGGCCAAGGTAATCAAACATGTCGAGTCCATTTATGTAAATTAGCGATTCTTATCGCTCAGCAGAAACATAAATATATAAACGCCGTCTATGTGTACATATTTTAGCAAAATCCTCGGCCAGTAACCGGATTCTAAAATTGCTATTCATAAATGTTAACATAACTGGAAATAAGTTCTTTCTTGAGATGCCCAACAGTAGCTATGTATGAAACCATAGTTTTAATTAATAGATAACTCACGAAGCTTTTTTTCTTGCAGGCTAAATTTTTCGACCGCTTTTTCAACTAATGCCGTTTCCATCTGTCAGTCGATAGGATTGGATTATGTGACCAGAGTTGAATATTCCGTCCGTTATCTTATAACATTTAATTCAAAGCCCACAGGATCAGGTATGGTGCTTGATAATGACTCTCTAGGATAGTGTGAGCTCAGAAGACTGAAACCCAATATTCACGAGTTTATAATTGTAATTGCTTTTTCTGACTATCATTCGATACTCATAGCTCATCCCATAATGATAATTATCATCTATTGTTCACGAACATGAATGTTACATCGGAATTGCAATTAAATGTCCATGTAATAGATAGGATACTAGTTCCACCGCCTAGCTAAATTGAAAACTGACTTGAAAAAATAAATATGAACTAAAATAAAATACTAACTGAATGTACTGTAGTAATTTATATGTTCTAAGGAGAAAGTATAATTCTTTTAAGCAAATTAATGGAAATGATTCTATATTGTATCGTTCTGGTTTAGATTATATAGTATACTTAAATGATTGTAGGATCATGTACTAATCTATCATGTACTAATCTCTGTTAATAATAATGTAATTTATCCACTGTACACCGTGTATGTAACATCATAATTCTGTAACGGAAACCTACTTAGCTACAAATGAAAAACGATAGAAATATCGAGAAGTACCAAATCAAATATGGAATAAAAAACGTTCCAACAACACATCATTTATTCCCGGGCTTTTCATCGTCATTCATAAATTTATGTCTTGGTTTTTCAGGGGATTCCATGTTGCTTACAAAGGATGTTGAATCTGCAATATTAAATTGTCTTCATGACAGAATGACTCAGTGTCGATACCTTGAACCTATCACCACCTTTTCGTTAGACATCGAACCAGAAGATGTTTTTACAGTTGATATACTTGGAGAGGGCATTTCAGCACTTGATAAAGCCAATACAGAACTTGGTATGTATATGATAGTAGGTTCCCCGTTAGATGGATGTATTTCTCCCTTTTATTGTTAAGCCCTAGCTTTTTGCTTTTAGAGATTCCCTTTTCCTTTGGTATGCCCTTTGTCTTATGTTTGTCTCCTTCCTACTGATTTGCTGCATGAAATATAGTTTTCCTTTATACTTCACAACTTTATTTTTATTTTGCTCCCTTAAGGTCTAGCATTTGATGCATGGGATCTTGATTATTATACTAAACTTTTCCGTGACCAAGTAAAACGTAACCCGACTAGTGTTGAGTGTTTTGATCTTGCTCAGTCAAACAGGTAAGGAAGACTATTGTTGAATTTGTTTTCATTTGCGTTTGTATTTTTTTTATTCTTTGATTTATGTGTGGTGTTTTGTCTTGCCTGTTATAAGGTTGGACTTCAACTAATTATGGCTAGCTAATTTATCAGTTTTCTCTGATGCCATGCCATTTTACTGCAAAAATCAAGTGACCTAATGTATTCATTTTGTGTGCTAAGAAAGTCGTACTATTCGTAAGCTCTTCTGTAAATCTTTTCCAGCGTAACAAAGGATTCTCCATCCACCCAATGTGAACCCAAATCTAGCTACCAAGAAAATATTTTCTTTCTTTTTGAGATAGATTGATAGATGTTTTTTTTTAATGTTATAAGGCGTGTTTCATTTAATTAATGTGTTAATGAGTTATAAGATATTAAATCATATAGTTCAGTAATTAACATTGTGTGAGTGTGGGATAATGAAGTGTTTTTTTTAAACTAAGTGATTCAAAACTTTATTAACTACTTATTTATTAAACCAAAAATAAGACCTTCTATTCTTTCCTAATCAATTTTAAACTAAATGTTACAGCGAGCACAGTCGTCACTGGTTCTTTAAGGGCAGAATGGTTATCGATGGAGAAGAACACCAAGATTCTCTCTTCCAAATGGTGATGAATACACAGAAGTTCAGTAACGATAATAATGTCATCAAATTTTCTGACAACAGCAGGTCAGTTTTTGCTCTTTCTATTTTATTGCTGTCCGATTTGATTTCTGAACTTATCATTCTATTGGGTATACAATATGTAACTTAGTAGCAGTGGTCACTCTTATCACTGACTGTATAGCCTGTATAGCCCTTTGATTAGATTTTATTTATTTTCTGCAGTGCCATTAAAGGATTCTCTGTGTCTGCTATGCACCCTCGTAAAACATCGGAACCTAGTGCATTCGAAATTGATTCGAATACCCACAGACACATACTATTTACGGCGGAAACACATAATTTCCCTACTGGTAATTTTCCTTCGCTATATGAAAGAAACTACAGCATGAATTAGAAAAGTTCAGTTAGTAGTGTAACATCCAACCATGAATTAGAAAAGTTACTCTTTCTCACTATCTACAACATTCATTTTCTATAGATGATGAATTCTAAATGTGTAATTGCGATTAGATGTTTGTATTTCATCTCCTAGTTATAGCCCTACAAAATATATTGGAGTCAACATGCTCAATTAATAAAGATCGTTCAATAAATAAGTATTGACATTCTAACAATTGCAAGTTTATCAATATCCCCGGTTATATTAATTAATTATTTAGAAAAGAAATTAACTTGATCTACACGCCAACGCCTATTGTTTGACATTTTTTTCACAAAAATCTTGTAATAGGCGTTGCCCCTTTCCCCGGTGCGACCACGGGTACTGGTGGACGTATTCGCGATGTCCAAGCCACAGGTAGAGGAGCCCATGCCATCGCTGGCACAGCTGGCTACTCATTTGGGAACCTCAACATACCAGGTTAGTTGTTTCACTTCTAAAAGTGCGTTTATTTTGAGATGACAAAACTCTCCCTTTGAACCAATGGTATTACTAAATTAACATTGAAAAAAACGACACCTTTTTGTTCTCTCATGAACATAGCCATAGGCCGCGCGGTTGATGCATACCAGTAATCATATTTTGATTCTAATACTGATTGCAAAAGGACATATATGAATAAATATGACACGAACTACATAATCTTAAGAAAATTCCTTTACATAGGATATACGCTACCCTGGGAAGATGAATCTTTTGATTATCCTGGTAACTTCGCTTTACCGTTGTCCATCGCTGTTGAGGCAAGTAACGGAGCCTCCGACTATGGCAACAAATTTGGTGAGCCAGTCATTGCAGGCTTCTCTCGATCATTCGGGATGAAACTTAGCAATGGTGAACGCCGAGAGTGGGTGAAACCCATTATGTTTAGTGCAGGAATAGGATCTCTTGATGCTGGCCATATTAAAAAGTTTGATCCTGAAATTGGTAAGCTCGCGTCAACGTTTTCACTATTTACTCTGGAAATCACCTACTACCACATATCTGATTTGATTTCACTTAAGTTCAAACGTAAAAAATCACCAAAAGACATTAAATTCAATAATCTTCATCGATTAAAGTTTTTTCATTGCTATTCCATATTGCTATTATAAAGGCATGGATGTGGTGAAGGTGGGCGGACCCGTTTACCGTATTGGTGTTGGAGGAGGCGCTGCCTCTTCTATTCAGGTCCAAGGCGATAACGTGGCAGAACTTGACTTTGGTGCAGTTCAACGTGGTGATGCTGAAATGGAGCAGAAGATGAACCGAGTGATAAGAGGCTGTATAGAAATGGGCGAGGACAATCCCATTTGTAGCTTGCATGACCAGGGCGCCGGAGGAAACGGTATGAAATAGTTTTAAATGTGTATTTCTCATACTTTTCACTCATTGCTATTTCATTTCACATTTTAGAAAAAAAGTGAAAGAATATACAGTTGGTGTAACATATAAGGAACAAAGTATTTATTCCTGGTACAGGTGTGTAAGTAAAGTTGATGGTACAACCTTGAAGTTGAAAACAAATTATTCATTTATTCTCTGATTGAAGGCGTGACCTAATAGAAATCGCATCTCTCATTAAAAGTAAGCTCCCCAAGTGTTCTCATTTATTACGTGTTAATTGTTGCCTGGATTGGTGAGCGTCTTTTTGCTGTCCAAATATAGGTAATGTACTCAAAGAAATTAGCGAACCATCTGGGGCTGAGATCCATGTGGAGAAATTCCAGTTGGGCGACCCAACACTGAGCGTCCTCGAGATTTGGGGTGCTGAATACCAGGAGAGTAACGCCCTGTTAGTTCGGCCAGAGCATCATGCCACTTTAGCCAAGATTGGTATGAGAGAAAAGTGTCCTGTCAGCTTTGTGGGCAAAATTACCGGTGATGGAAAGGTTTGTTTATACCAGAAATCCTCACTGTTTAAATGAATGTGTGAATGTTGACATTATTAAATCTATTGTGTGTTTTCATGCCAGTTTGTATCTAAATCATCTCAAACTTTTTTAATTCCGAAGGTATTTTGCTTTCTGTTGTAGATCAGGTTGGTGGATAATCGGCCGAAACCCGAAAGTGAAAAACAAGCTAACAAAAAGAGGAAACTGAATGAGAGTCAATATCCTGTCGATTTGGAACTTGAACATGTACTTGCTTCCATGCCAAGAAAAGTAAGTCGGCCTAAGAGTTCCTTTTATTTACTAAAATTAATAATTATGGCATTAATTTTGTTAAATATATAATATAAAGTCGCCAATGGTATTATGGTTAATAACTCATTCTTCATTTGATATGAAATGGTACAGGTCTTCGATCTTAAGCGTGCCAAACCTTCTACCAGCGCACTGTCTCTTCCTCAAAATTTGACAGTAAAAGAAGCCCTCGACCGAGTTCTTCGACTCCCTTCAGTGGCATCAAAAAGATATCTCACAAATAAGGTACATTTTTTTTTAATAAATTTATTTCTCGAAATTTCCACAATGTGGTAATTCTTATTCAGCTCTATGACAATGACATGGTTTTTTTGAATAAGCGAATGATTGCGTATAATTGATCCCATTTTTCTGTGATTTGCGATTTGTTTATTGGAAATACATATCTTTTGAAACCTGCATGTCCTATTCTTTGTTACTTTAACAATTGCCGCCCTATTTATAGGTTGATAGATCCGTAACTGGGCTTGTTGCTCAGCAACAATGTGTGGGACCTCTTCACACACCCCTTGCAGACGTTGGTGTCATCAGCCTCTCGTATTTTGATACGGTTAGTTTCAACTCAGTGAATTGGCCATTATGTACAACGGGTCTCCTGTAACTATTATGTTGTGATGGATCTTCGCGTATATATCTTGCTATTGGCACGAAATAACAGAACCATGTTGTTACAGTTGGTGTAACATATAGGGAATAGTTAAAGTAGATTTATTCCTGCTGCAGGTGTATAATTGACGTTGATGTTAAAGCCTTGATGGTATACGGCAGGTAATACATCAACCCAGCTACCTTGTCTAGACAGGTACCAGCAAGATAAGATAAGATATCACATGATTTATATCGTTATGGAGATACAAGATAGCATAAAACAATTTATACATATCATTACGTAACCGTTGCGTAATCACCGTAAAATAATCACCTTGTTATATACAGGGGCAAATAATCACGGAGTTTATAAGATTATGGAGCTATGAAGTACAAGATACTATAGAACATTTGACGTTATCGTTAAGTAATTACGAAATAATCACATTTGAAAATTAAATGCGGAATATTAATCATGCAATTTAGTGTTGGCGTGTTACATAATCACCCAAACGTTCGATGTTAAGGAATATATGAAATGTATTACTACAAAGCAAAGCACTCCTTCCTCGTTCAATGCTACCATGCAACTGAGGATCGAAGGATATCAGCAGTGACGTAACCAATACCTCACTGATCGATTATTACGTCATAAACGGTGCACTTGTATCCGAGGCCCCCCCCCCCCCCCCCGGAGTTTCTAAGAATGAAAATACAAAGCATTGTCATTGTTATCACTAAAGCAGGAAAATATGCACCTCTTCCATTAGCTCATGATAATGTTTGATAAAAGATATGAAATGTACGCGTGGCGAAAGTATGATGGCTGCCGTGGTGAGTGCAGCTGGGCGGAAACCTGGCTACTCTTACAATACAAGAAAACATGGTTAATGACTAACTATTACGCAATCAGAAATTTAGTTGCACATGTGCACCTTTCGAAATTTATGTTATGTATACTGTAAGATTACGTAATACATGTAGTTTAAGAATAGAAATACAGCAATGTCATACACTTGGGAATTGCGTTAATACTTAGATCTATACGATTTATATATAAACATTACAAAATTTCACATATTAAATTATCATTTGGTTGAGGGAATAACATCCCAGCAACCGTATTACGGGTGGAAAATCCAGAAACTTACTTACATTTTTTTATTATTATTTCATTTACAGGCCAAATCATTAAGTTACAGAATCATTAAATTACAAAAAAACGCAATTGTCGTTCAACGAAGTGTTTCGAGCGTTGCCTATTAATAATCTCATTACCTAATTAACTACGAAATTGACAAATCGCAGACAATACAGGTTGGTTAAAATAGGATAGTCCCACTAAGCATTTGTAGCAGGAAGACATATAGACACATGATTTAGAGTAGTTGATGACTGGGGCCTGCCTCGAAAGGTATCGAGGCGTAGTTGTCATCTTTCATATACAAACAATACATCAGAGATATACAAGTTCAAATATAAAATCAAGTAATTCATGATAATACACATTCAAGTATAAGATAACATCTCTGAAATACCGTACATTGTGTTATTGACACATAGGAAAGTAATATTTTACTCGAGAGTGATTAAGTGATGCTGTTCTTGATAACAGGTTGGCAGTGCTACGGCTATTGGTGAACAACCCATCAAAGGTTTGATTGATGCTGGTTGTGGAGCAAGAATGACTGTAGGGGAAGCCCTGACAAACCTTGTTTGGGCTCCAATATCTGATATCAAGGTACTTGTTTTTCTTCGATTAATTTCCCTCTATTAAAGTCATTTTTAGTTTTGCATATTTATGATTTCATCCCATGCGTCTCCAAACTATATCTGTTTGTGTTTATATTTAATAGGATGTGAAGTGTTCAGGTAACTGGATGTGGGCCGCTAAGTTACCTGGAGAGGGAGCTGCGCTTGTGGATGCATGTGAGGCCATGTGTAAAGTGATGACTCAACTTGGTGTAGCTGTGGATGGCGGCAAAGACTCTCTTAGCATGGCAGCTCGTGTTGGTAAAGACACCATCAAGGCCCCAGGTACATATTTCTTTAGTTGATATAAATGTGGCTCTTTAGACGTTTATTTGACTATTTCTTGTCCATGGACCGAGAGAAAACGTAGAAGCCGAAGTACTGCCGCTGAAAATCACTACAATGTATATTTTAGGAGCCTTAGTGGTGTCAACGTACGCCCCTTGTCCGGATATTACTAAGGTAGTTACTCCAGATCTGAAGTGTCCTTCTGGCCAAGGTATGTTACTGCGGATTTTTTTTAAATAAACTTTTAATCACTTAGAGAAATGAGTACAGGGTCGATGACTCCATTACTTTCTATGAAAACTCATACTATTAAATCATTTTACAATAAAAATTTATGATGGACATATTATCCTTTTATATTCTCATGTAGGTGAATTGGTGTATGTGCCAGTTTGTTCCGAGAAACACAGAATGGGAGGTAGTGCACTCGCCCAGTGTTACAAACAGCTTGGTGAAACTTCTCCCGATCTGGATCATCCAGATTACTTCGTCAAGATATTCAATGTGACGCAACGCCTAATTAAAGGTTAATGAAGAATAGATCCCATTATTCCTTTCATTTGAATTAATACTTGAAACCCAATATCTATTTTGTAATTCCACTAATGATGTACTTGTATTAAATTATCTTCATCACAACTCCCTACCCTAAGCAAATCGCTCAACTGTTCTGCTTCGTAAACCTATTAATCAACACTCCCATAATACCGATGGTGGTTTGTCTTCCCTTTCATACTTTTAAATTGCCGTTCTAACGCTCACCATTTATTTTCAGAGAGGAAGATAAGTTCTGGCCACGATGTCAGTGATGGTGGATTAATCACTTGCATTCTAGAAATGGGTTTCGCTGGCAACTGTGGTATTGATATTGATCTGCCCTTTGAAGCTCAAGGTAATGAAGAAATATTGTTACTAATACGTACAATAGAAATACTGTTAATGTTGTTTTACGGCATTTAGCAGAAATGGTATAACCTAGATGTTAGGGTTGTCTGGTTTTGTGAAGATGATATATACCTCGTATACAAGGAACATTTATAATTATTTCTAGATATTGATGTCCTGTTTGCGGAAGAACTCGGTTTTGTGATGGAAGTGGACCCTTCGGATCTTGATTATGTGATGATGGCCTTTTCATCGGAGAATATAACTTGTGTTAAAATTGGTCAATCTAAAGTTGATGAACCAAAGGTGATTTAATGTTATCCAATCTGTTGGTGTAAATTCTATTCAAGAACTGTTTGAAGGAATGCATTTACCATTTATAGGCCTACCATGTTGCGAATGACTATTACCATATTTTATCTAATTCAAGGTGTCGGTCAAAGTTAATGGGAAGGAAGTTTTTAGTGATGATATACGCCAACTGCGAGATGTGTGGGAGGAGACTAGTGTACAACTTGAGCGATACCAAACCAATCCTCTCTGTGCTCAGGTGGAGGCAGAGGGTCTGAAACTCAGATCTCAGCCACCTTACAAACTGGCCTTCGATTGTGATGCCAATATCACAGAACATTTACATCCAAAGGGTAAATTCGCCATATTAGTATGTAGAGTATGCATGTTTAATGACTACATTAGGGATTTTGTATTTACTGGAAAGAACTATCTTTTTCCGATATAAGACATCGATCAATAGAGATTTACCTGCCTATTAATAGGATGGTAGTATTTCAGTTGATCCCTATTAGTCGTTTTATTTTAGATACAACTTATGGAAAGAAAGTGTAATATCCTTTGGCATTACCGAATACTTCTAAAAATAGGTGATCCGCCCAAAGTGGGTGTTATCCGTGAAGAAGGTTCTAATGGAGATCGTGAGATGGTTGCTGCGTTTAAGATGGCGGGCTTCGAGGTATGGGACATCAACATGCAAGATCTCTGTTCCTCCCGAATCTCGTTGGACAAGTTCCGGGGCATTGTGTTTGTGGGTGGATTCAGTTTCGCGGACGTGTGCGGATCTGCCAAAGGCAAGATATCCTCTTACTTAGTCAATTTCATTAGAACTGTGTTTAAAAAGGGAACCATCCTACATTTAAACCCATGTACTACATTATGTTTATAATCGCTACTTTCCAGGGTGGGCAGCCACTTTGAAATTCAACTCGGATGTGAGAGCACAATTCGAAGCCTTCTATGCCCGGTCTGATACGTTTAGCCTTGGCGTGTGCAATGGATGTCAGCTTATGGCTCTGCTTGGTTGGGTGGCTCCAACAAAAACGCAAGGTTTGTCATTACTTTTTTTGTCACAAAACGTTAGTTAGTTGATTTGAATTTTTCATGTTAATGACCCAAATACATAATTATTGTTACGAAAAACCAACATTTCCAGTCTTTAATTTCTAATGTCTCTTCCAGAACAAGGAGTGCTTTTAACGCACAATAATTCGGAACGTTTTGAATCTCGATTTACTACGGTTTCCATCAAGGAAAGCCCCGCCATTATGTTCAAAGGCATGGAAGGGTCGAGGATGGGTATCTGGGTAGCACACGGTGAAGGTATTGCATCAATTCGTTTTCACTTGTAGGCTGTACCCCAAATAGTGATTTTCCAGAGTGCACTGTCAGAATCAATGCCGATTTTCTCAAAAACTGCCAGGAATTACATGGGAGAACTTTTGGGATATAATATATAGTATTAGCAGAAACTTGTCAAAAAGTAGTGCCCCCGATGCCGGAACGAAAATCATTTTCTAGCCGTATTTTGAGGCTCAGCTGATGACTTATTGTATATGTGCAATATTTAGAGGGAGGCTGCTGTTACTGCATTCGATTGTAATGGACATTCTTGCTAAGTGCTTAACCAATTCTCGGGAACATTGGAAGTAAATTCAGATATCAGTTTACACACGCAGTATATGTTGGCATTAGGTGAATTATACTAACTGTTGGCGTTTAGTTCTTATTGCCAGAATCTACAGAACTACATGGACGTAGTAGATTTATGCAATTTGATTGTACTATTAATTCTAATTGCTGTAATGCAGTCAAGCTTTTCTCTATGAATGATGCTCAGTTTAAAAATGTATGTTTGTTATAACAGGTCGCATACTTTTCAAGACTGATGCAATCAAGGATGGAATTCTAGACCATAACCTTGCCCCACTGCGATACGTTGATGATGACGGAGAACCCACTGAAGTCTATCCCCTGAACCCCAACGGCTCTCCTCTAGGCATTGGCGGACTATGTTCCAGAGATGGTCGACACCTTGCCATGATGCCACACCCTGAGAGGTGCGTACTGCCCTGGCAGTGGCCTTGGATGCCAAGTGACTGGAAGCATATGAAAACCTCTCCGTGGTTGCGTATGTTCACCAATGCCTACAAATGGTGCCTAGAAAATTAATTTCACCACAGGAAGGAGGGGTTTAGTGTGAAAAAGTTAAACCTTTTAAACAGTATTGATACTTTATATAGTTCACTGCCATGAAATGAACAATAAGTATTCTTTTTTTAAACATTTTCGGGAGTGCTAGAAAACCATTTTACAGGTGCCTTATATAAATGCTAAAATATACGATGGAGTGTCGACTTTTTAAAGTAGCCTGTAACCATTGTGTTAAAATACTTTAGGTTTAAAACTATCATGTTAATCACAAACTGCACGAATAAATTGTTAGGATGCACAGTATTCTCGATTCAGTAAATGTTTATTTGAATATTTTCCATATGAAAATTTAATTAAGTATCGTTACTCTTACTGCAGAGTAATAAACCTGGCACGCAACCAATCATCAAATAAGATGAATACATATAACGACGAGGAAATAACAAGTATCACATTATAATCATTCATCAGATCACAGCCACCTTTATCATTCACATTAGCTCAGCAGTATCACCCAAGAGCCATATCGTTAATGCCATGGATCATTCGTGCCATGTTATGGTCAGTCTCTCCTCTGGCTCTCACTAACGCATTATCTAAAACAACAGTCTGCTCATGTATGCCCCCAATAGTTTCAAGTGAATCACCAGGAATTATTTTAGCTCGTTTCTTTGAAAATACATTCCTGATTGTCGTAACTGAGTCCGCTGCAGAGGTCGAGTTTTGTGGCACTTGAGAAGAAGGGCACCTCAGATCTTTTTTCTGGTTCCTGACTAAGAGTTCGTTAGTCACTTCTATTTCCTTTAGCACAGAGTTCAGGACATTAAGTACATTTGTTCTAGAATCCGTCTTGATCTCTTGTCTTATTCGCACATCATCGGGAAGTCTAGCATAGAGTTCGTGGAGAAATAGAGACAGCTGGACCTCATCTCTGAAATTAAAAGAAAATTCAACGAATATTAGTTTTTTTTTCTCGAAATTACTACTTAATGGTATATATTATGGAGTGGGAGGCAATTTCAACAGAAACGTCCAATACAGACCAGTTGCAATTTAAAATCGGACGCTAATCCGCAACTGGAACTGAAACTTTTAGTGCGCCCCAATAACAAACATGGACACTTAAGAGCGATGAATCTCTGGTTAGAGTTTGGTGTGAAGGCACAGTAGTAGCAGAAGAAAACAGATATCCGTCGCTTAAGAAAATAAGACTTAAAACTCGCCTATGATAAAGTATAAACTTGAAACGTCGATGTTCTTTTTCTATCGGATAAACTCGCACATGTCTAAGGGGGCCGTCTTTCGGTTGGACCCAGTAGTTCAGTTCGGGACAACTATTGAAGCTCATCTGGCTCCACAAATAGTCCTGACAAGGGAGGTTATGAGAAAGTGACTCGGTGACCAGTGTCAATTTCTGCTGAAGCACTTCCAGGGCAAGTTCAGCTATGGCACAGCCTGAAAATAATTGCGAAATCGTAAATATAAGAGGAAAAGCATCCAGCGTTAAATTGCATTTTTTCCCCATTATTCTCATAATTCATTCCAAAGGAAATAGAATCGGGTCAAATCAATTAAGTCCAGCTGTTAAATGAAAAAGTTCGAACAATAGAAAAAATACGCACCTGCAAGATTTTGTCCGAAATCAAAGCCTCCATCTTCAATAATATCACTTAAAGGGATCTCCACGTTCCCCAGAACGAGCTCAAAACGCTCCCCCTCCCAATTACTACCCGGACTATATGACTGCTCCTGGTTGATCCAAGATAAAAGCACGGGGCATGGGAAAGATTCTTCCACTAAGCCTGGAAGCTCTGTCAATATAACTAATTCTCCAATATCCTCTGGATCCAGATCAGATATTCTTTCGGGAAGGTTTGGATGGTCCTTGGTCGGTGAGTCCAGCTTGGGAATTTTAGTTCTGGGTAAACCATCTCCATCGTATTTCCCCTCCAAATCTTTGAAGTTTCTAAAATAGGCGAATAGTTGACCCCGGCTGGTCTTCTCTCCACGAGATATCAATGAAACAGATATATTATAAAGTGTCCTGAAATTTAAGAAAAAGTTTAATACACTAGGTTCAACATTCAACAAATGCACAGTGGCCACAGGGATTCATTTTGCATTTGTGCGACCCAAACATGATAAAACGAATTCATTCATCTTCGCGTATATTACACGAATAGACTTCTAGACATATTTCAACCCTAAAAATTCCCTTTTCTAACAATAGGATTTTGATCTAAATGACGACATTAAATATGTGCATACCTTGTAGATGTATTCCTGATGTTGGCCCCGATGATTAAGTAATTATTGTGGACCTTATGCCACTGGTTGAAGACAGATACCGGAGAGAGTACTGTAGGTATGTTAGATGGTGGTACGTCACCTGATGACGATGCCTCATCATTCACCTCTCCTAAAAGAGCCACGAGACCCTTAAATTGAAATACAAGAGCTCAAAAATATATAATATATATAAACTTTTATTTTCCATATCACAAACTTATGGCCTATATGGAGAATGGGTCTCATGGACAGTTCTTCCGACAGGACCCTCTTACTCACATTCTTATAAGTTCAAATACATGCGTTCTATAATGGGGGTGGAAAATTATCACTCGGGGAGAAGATATTTAATTAGCAAAAAGGGAAACCATAACTGGCCAACATAGGAGAATTCGAAGGGAGAAATACTATGAACACACTTTTAGCATGTTCTAAAACAAAGATAAAAATGATTGTAACGGTTGACTACTACCAACTAGTAAAAAACGACAGATCAAAATGGTAACCTTGTTGACAAAGGAGTCCGGAGCGCCAACTCCTCGTTTCTGGAAGCTCTTCGATATTCCACACATCAACTCCACTTTCGAACGAAGCTCATGGTCAACTGAGGCAAGAAAATTTTGTCCACGCTAAAATAAAATTGTTAGATACCATCTTCAATAAAGCTGCCTTATTTATCCCCCCCCCCCCCCCCCCCCCCCCACACACACACACAATTCAGAAAAAAGATCAATTGAAGCTCTTGGGATCACAACCCTTCGAGAATCTGAAAAGTGGTGTGTTCAGTATGTATATTATATCATTAGTAAGTCCCCGGGATTATCGTTTTTAGGAAATTTGAATTCAAGACGGGCCTACACAGCCAAGAACGACACAAATCTTTTTAGATGTAACTTCATTAAATGCATCGTTAGTTTTTAAAAAATCGTATTATAATCACCTGTGCTCGATTCTCCAATGCTTTAACAGCATTCGCTATGCTATCCTCGTTTTGACTAGAGGTGTCCTTTTTCTGTAAAATAAAGGGAAAATAACGAAATGGAATGTTTACGATTCTTTAGTTAATGGAACTATTAACTTTGCTTGTGATCTACAACTAGTACTGGTATTATTTTCCTTGCACCAGTACTGTATAATTTCTTTAAATGTACGTAGGGCTTTAAAACATGAGTAAAACTTATATATTATGCAAAAGACGGATGCTAGAAAATGTGGTTGCATCCTTACCGTTGAACTAGAGACTGACATTACAATCGAGTCTCCGTCCATGAGGATAAAGTTTGTCCACTTTCCCATGGATGCCAGGGTCTCCGTTTTGTTTACCACCAATAGGAGTTGCTCGGAGCCATTGTTGAGGAAATCTGCGACCAATATCTGTCTCACGTTCTTGACTATATCTTTGGGCTTGGAAATATTAGAAACAAACCTTAACTAGAGTAATCAGGAATGGGCCTACCATTTATGAAATAGTAAGAAGGTAGGCCTACACTTGCTTTAAATGTCACCATGCATTAATTGTTAGTTAGCCAGAATGAAAATAGTATTCAGAATTATTTTTAATCTATGGTTTGGAGTTATAATTAACATCATATATCTCTCTACCAGCATTCCAGAGATTTTACTTATATTGTATGTCTCAATTATTACTTGTAATTATATACAGAGCTAAATGCCTTAGAGAAAACTTACAGTTGCCTGAGAAGTTACAGTATTGAAGAAAGCTGCATCTCCCGTTTCGTCCAGTACCATATAGCATACTTCATCCGCACTGTTCTCTATCATCAGCAGATCCGCGGGGTTAGAATTGAGATTACAACACTTTTTCGTTTTGCCATTTATGAAGGTAATCATTTGTTGAGCGGAAGTAATGATACAAATTTCTGAATAAAATATTCTATTAGCTGTGTGTGATCCACTGACAAGGGATGTGGACTTTCTGCAGTTCACAATGACTACTTTGAGAGTTGTACCAATATAGATGTCAGGTATAAACTTTTCATGTATCAATGCAATTGATAATTGTGTCCTTTCTGATAGTGCAGTTAGTGTGACTTTATATGCAAGTGCGATGTGGGAACTTGGAAGCTCAAATTCTTTATGTGTATTGCTGTTTGTAACGTTACAGGATTCCTTTGGCTTTGGTATAGAAACTAGTAATAAGAATTCAGAAAAAGACCGTTCGCCACAGGATGGATATGATAGTGGGTAATGTGCCAATAGTTTTGAGTCAGGTGTTTTAATTTTGTTAGGCGCTGTTACATTGTCTAGAGGAGAGATCAACTCCGCCTTTAATATACGCTTAGAACCCGTCAGATTAAGTATAAAAACATCCTTTCCAAACACACATAACACATTTGGTCCATCAAGGATAGCAAAGTTGTCAGTGAGAACATTTTCTAGTTGAAGGCCATTTACATCTTTAGCAAGATTGATTACTGAGAAATGACGTGAAAGTTCCATCCCCCATTCACATATTCGGAGGAGGTGCAAATCAACAGACTGGGGGCAAATAGTCCTAAGCAGGATGAATGGATAAAAAGTTCCCCTGATACCGTCTTTCACAATCTGTGGTGATATGATGTCCATGCTCTTACAATCTTTACATTTAAGGCGGAGGTCTTTACTGACTTTAGCCAGTTCTCTGCATGGATCCTCTTGCCAGTCTTGGTGTTCAACACCGAGATTTTGGATCATGGATGAGTTGTCATCACTCAGACACCAACTTGACGACGATACGTGAATCAGATGTTTCTGTCTAGAAAATACCACCTCGTAAATTTTGGCTTGCCACGCCAGGAGAACACTTTGTGGGTTTTTGTCATCCATGATCGTGGTAACATTTATCACGTTTTGAATGAAGATGTAGACCCACCACACTCATCGTCTGCATTGAAAAGGCCGGGAACAGTCTTGACCAATAATATTGCTTGGCTCATAAGACCACAATGAATCAGCCAATAAGCGCAGTTGTGTCATACGAAGTCGGGTCCAAACGGAAGTGTATGCGCTGCGCAATCACAACAATCATGGCGCCTGATGAGGTGATGTTTTGAATGACAGCTCACGTTACTTTTTTCTTTCGCTTTCCCTTATTCAGATTGGGACACCTTGATTATTAAGTATACTTTTTTTGACAACGCCTATTCTCATCTATTGTCTCTTTCATTTCAGGATTATTATGATAAAATTCCTGCCCTGAGAGAAAAATTCGCCGATCTCTTCGCAGGTAAGTCAATCGTGGCTTCAGCTTCCACTGAGTTCCAGCTCCAGCTCCACTGAGAGACTGACGTTTGCAGTTTTCAGTGAAATTGGAATTTTTAATAAAACTGTCTGTTTATTCCATTATATTATCCGCCAACTGTACGTGACATACATTAAGGTATAGTCAGTTAATATTCTACGTATGTTACTTCTAAAAAGGAGTCCGAGCCCAGTTGAACTAGTGCTACCGCTAGGCATGACATGTATTGATGTAATTTGTAAACTAGTAATATTAGTTATTGCTATTATTTTAGTAACTAATGGTTATACTGGTACTGTATAAGGTCTGGGGAACTAGCCCTAGTTATCATTAGTTATCCCGCCTTATCAGCCATGAATCAGCGTTCATTTGATTCTGGAGGCCCCCTATAACACTGTCATTACAACAAGCAACTCTGAATAGGGGTAGATCAACACATAGCTCAAAGGGGAAGTATTCAATATGAGATTCGGGCATGCAGGCCCTAGCAGCAATATAGCAAGAATCATCGTACAATTCACCAGTATAAACATGGTTAAGACAACATGAACATAAATAGTCAGAGGGAACGTCAATACAACCTGAACCATTACAGTAAAGTGGAGTACAATCAAGATCAGCAACCATTAAAATAAAAAAAAAACAAAAAAAAAACGACCTGGCATTAAAGGCCAATGGCCTAGACGACGAGGCGTCGAAAGTGGCCATATTTATGGCCTATAGGTCATACCGCTTAAGATTTTAACCACACCCCCTTTATTTAGAACTACCAGCTAATAACTCGACTCTGCTTCGATCGTGTGAAACTGCTACTTCCCGGCATCCCATCGCCAGAAACAATGTCTCCAGGCCCAGGGAAAACATATACACGGAGATTACTTCCAATACTACATGGTCTTTCAGGTATCAGAACTGAGTAATAAGCGATTTCCCGACCCCTATATGCTAAAGCATGAACAGATATTTTACCCTGCGTACGGCCGCATGGCATCTTCGGTAACACTCGGCATCGCATCTTCGGTAGCAAGGCTCAGGGGAAAAAATCGACCAATCACAGGGCGCGTTACATCAACCTTCAGCTAGGCTCTCAGCCAATGGGATCACCCCTTCCAAACGTTACTCGGCGTGCCATGTACACGGGCCGACGGGACCGGGTGCATGGCTGTGATGGTGGAAGGGGGCCCGGGGAGGGGGGGACAGTGTCGGCGAAGGCTTTTTAAATATAGCCTAAAGTTTCATTATCCGCCCAATAATATACTATCCTATTTAATTTAAGAGTTCTTTGTTGTGACGATAGTCTATCCTGGTGCCACTCACCATCTGGACCAGCCAGTACCTTCATATATTCATATTCATTAATTCATAATAATCATCTTCCGGAATGATATAGTTGTTGTCGCCGACAGGGCCTTCAGGGGTCACATGTACTGGTATGGCAGTTGGTCCGAGGTCGGGACCAAAAGGTGGAGAAGAAGAGGCATCAGCATTGTCGAATGAAGTATCACCAGTCGTAGAAAGTTCAAAGGAATGCTTGATACAGGATGGTGAGTCTATAAGAGGCGATTCATCAACACTAGAAGAAGAAATCGGATGGGATTCTTCACTATCTGAGACCGCCAAAAGTAAACATCCGCCAAGACACCCCAGACTCGGGGGGGTGCCCCAGCAAACCATGATGTCACTGCACGGAATTCCCCTTCTCACGAGGACAGCCCACGGCCTTGTGTTTACCCTTGCAAAGACGACAAGTGTGAGACTTAGGACAGCTTTCGGTGGAACATGAACGGTAATTCCAATAGTAGCAGTTGTCTGCCAGGTAGTCGTCAGGTATGACATCCTTATTCCTGGCTTTTCCCCGACCTCTACCTGCAAAGCCAGAGCGACAGCCCTGACCTTGCGACTGAGGGGAATCCTTCTTGGGAGCGAGGACAGCCCGGTGGAAGCAGAAGTTGCAACCACGGTTGTCACAATCTGGAAAACCCGCTGATTTACACTTCAGGAATGTGTCAACAACATGGTGATCATAGTTTGAGTAGGCAACATCCAGATAATCTCCATCAGCGGCGTGTCTCGTTACAAACTCAAGGTGATTTAGAAAAGAAGGAACATCACCTCCGGTAGACAAGAGGTGCTGAGTGACCATTCCCATGCCATACATGAGTTGGCGATATGTTAACTTCTTATGATCAACGCTCTTAACTTGTACAGAATTCAGACAGTGTTGACAATAGCACTCCGGACGGTATACCATACCCCCATTGCATTTCACTGATTTTGGGTCGACTGAAGCATTTATCTGGTGGAGAGCTGAGGCAACCAGATCAGCCAACCAAGTAGCACCGATGGAAGTGGGGTCGACGTATGGAATGGACTGTTGAGGATTCCCTGCAGGTTGTTGAGGAATCCCAGGAATTACAGGTGGATTACGTGTAGGAGCAGACTGCTTATTAACCTGTGGAGTGACAGTCGGATTCCCCGACGGAGGAGCCTGTGAAGTGACAGGCGGATTCCTTGACGGTGGAGCCGGTGTCACAAGATTCGCTGGTGTCACAGGCTTCGTGGGGAGGGACTGCGTAGAAGGCTGGGTAGGTGGAGGATTAGCAGTCGCCATTTTTTGGAAACAGACAGTGAGCTGGGTCATTCTTTCTAGCATATCTTGCATCTGGATACTCTGTAAAGCGAACTTATGGCCCCACTCTTCTATTGAATGTTCAGTCTTAACCGCCCAAGTTCCTGGCGGTGTAAGCTTGGAATCCATACCTTCCAAGCCCAAATATAATTTCCACAAATTCACGTCACCCGTATTGGCCTTAGACTTTTCACAAGCATCGTGAAAAAACTTACAAGTGGCGTTCTCAGTGTAAATGTACGCATGAGTTATATTTATAATACGGTGTGAAGGTTGATCATTAAGAGGTTAAGTGAATATTTATATGTTAATTAAAGGAGGTGATCTAATAAAGTGTCTTGAGTGTATTGATAGTATTTGGCCATAGTCAGTTAATTTGTTATCCGATTCGTGTCCGGGCGCGGGCATGAGGCATTGCCCCCTCATGATGACATGAGTCGGGGCATTGCGCCAGCCGTGCCCATCGTCAGATTTAAGGTACATTGCATCAGAACTGAGCCGCTCGCCAGCTCTCCGAGGTGTTTCCTGACTGATGCAAGACACGTTTCTAAACATTCTATACTGAGTAATCCGGATAGCAAGGGTAGTAAAAGGAGGTTGCTAGAGTGTTCTAGAACATTTGTGCAAGGCCCCACTAAAATGATGAAATCCCTTTAGTATAAAAGAAACGATTCGTGACAGCAGCCGAGATGAAGACTTAGACAGATTACTCTGACTGGACTGAATAGACTGGACTTACAGTTACTGACTAGACTGACTTGAACTGTTCTTTCTGACTATGGTTTAAACAGACACCTACCTTATTGACTGATTGATTGTGTGACTACTTGGACAGAATAAAAGCTATATCAGCTCTCCACCGTGTACTTACGCTCCACTTGAGTTATTATTGCACAGCTAGCGAGATCAACTAGATTCAACACAATCCACAAGATTCTACATTACCCCACATAGATAATTATCTGAACAACACAAGATAGTTAATATCAATGTTTAATCACCCAGCTCCCCAGCTTACCGATTGTAACATTAACATCAGTAGCATGCGTATGTTTTTGGACACAGGCAGTACAGATCGCCATTTCTGATTCAAATCCGAATGTGAAGGTAAAGCTGTCTCTACACCACTCCCGATACCGTTTCCCGATACTGCTGACACTTGCGATCACCATTTTGTTCCCGATAGTACAGATTTCCCCGATACGAGCACGCACATCGGGACCTGTCGGGAAAGCCTCTACACTGGCGATCATCGTCGGCCGACTGTTGGTGACACACACAATATTTCAAACAAGTTAGAAGTGATCGGTGACTGTCGCCGACAGCTGCCGATAGCTACAAGTGTCGGGAGGCTGTCGGGAAAGCCTCTACACCAACCCCGACAGTTGCGCTGTAAAAGTAAGTATAGGTAGGTATTGCCAACTGTCGGCGATGCACAATCGGGAGTGGTGTAGAGACAGCTTAAGTTCAACACAAATATTCAGGCACAGCAATATCGGAAAGCAAAAATGCGTGTTGAATCGCCTGGGTGGGAAGGTGGAATGGCTGCCTATGTTGCGGCGTTCCTTAGCAACCACCCAAGCTAGCCATTCAGGTATCGATACACAATAATATATACACATTAAGCACACAACACATGAATTTTTATTTGATGTATTTATTGCATAAATTGGGGAAAGTTTATGGTATGTAGGGCCTACCCAGGGGTGCTGGGGAGGCTAGGTTCTTTAGATATGATGAGGATGTTCTATAAGGCGAGGTCTCTGAGTAGTGGAGAGAGTGAGCAGCAGTTGAGAGTTCACAGGGGGCGTGGCCACCATCACCCCCCACCCAGAGGGAGAGTTATAGAAGATGTTTTAAGGGAGGTGGGTGGGTTTTAAAATTGGCGTGGACGTGTGCCCTCCTCCAGAGCTTAGTTCAAAGTGGACGAGGAGCTGGAGGAGGGCTGTGATTGGAGGAGGGAACTTCCGGTCAGCGACTGGTCACTTCCTGGAGTCCGCGGTAATTCATTCCTCGCTCAATGAGAGGACATTAATATATTAAATATTAATGTCTCCCCCATTAAGCACACAACACATGAATTTTTATTTGATGTATTTATTGCATAAATTGGGGAAAGTTTATGGTATGTAGGGCCTACCCAGGGGTGCTGGGGAGGCTAGGTTCTTTAGATATGATGAGGATGTTCTATAAGGCGAGGTCTCTGAGTAGTGGAGAGAGTGAGCAGCAGTTGAGAGTTCACAGGGGGCGTGGCCACCATCACCCCAAGCACTAGTATCACATGGCCTTCAGGGCCTTGTGTACCGAGGTGGTGGCAGCCCTGTGGGGACGGATATATGACCTCACGGCCTCTGATGACCACGTGCCATGAGCCATAATATCATTCACGGACGCTCCCCCTTTATGGTAGGCAAAGGAGGCCCCTCCCCTCCTCAGACTGTGCATTGAATGCACGTCTGGAGAGTAGCCAGCCTTGACCACGATAGCTGCCCACTCCCTCCTCATGTATGCTATGGTGATGGGGTTGTTGTCCTTAAATGACATGAGGGGGGCTTTGGCATGCCGCCCAGGATGGTCGATGAGCAGCTCAGCCATAGCCCGCCTAGGACAGAGGATGCTCCCTTGCTTTCTCGGCAGAAAGATCTCCACTGGGGTGCGCGAGGACTGCATGGTCTTGGTCCATTTCAACCTCAGCCTCACGCCCCCCGGCAGGAGGTCCACATCTCCCACACACATGTGCCTCGTAGGGTCGAAGGTTTTAACCGTTTGGGGAAATAAATTCGACTGGCGTAGAAATCCCATGTACATTATTAGGATGGCCGCCTTCGCCATAGATGGGACCTGAGAGCCAGCCGAGGCCCTGACGCAGTCGATGAGCATCTTTTCTGTCACCAGCTGCTTAGGGGTAGGCACGTGTCTAATCGAGAGTTGTATTCCTTTTACCGCCATGTTGACGTCGTATGTGTGGAGCGAGCTGTCCTTGTATCCACACATCTTAAAGAAGGTTCGGACAGATGATAGATGGTTGATAATAGTAGCTGGGGCTAGGTTATTCATCGCCAGGTACTCGAGATACCAGCACACTTGTGATGGTTGGGGCTTGCGGTATTGGATGCCCAGTGCGCTGCAGAATGCCAGGTATAGTTTGACGGCTGACGCCCTGTTAGCATTCGTGCCCGGTCTGTGAGCTTCCCTCTTCCTTTTCGCTGCCAGCCTACTCAGGGAGCGTTGTATGGGCCCTAGAAAAAGTTTGAAATGTCAAAGTGGCTGTCAGAACATGGGGTAGGAAGAAGTGAGAGTTCAGATATAATTTCATCGGCCTTGTTCTTAAATGAGGGGGATGAGTGCTGGCGTGAGAGGGCGTCAGGGAGGTCCATGAGCCTTCCCGGGATGTGGACAAACTGTAGGGTCAGCTCTCGTTCAGCTGACACAAACCACAGGGCTCTGGCACACGCTGCAAGTATTGGGTCCTTGGGGCGCCCCCCTTTAAAGGCCTCGACGCTCGCCTGGTTGTCGCAACATACCCTGACCGTTTTCGCCCTGTCTTCAGGCCCTGTTAGGACCCGGGTTGCAGCAACGCAGTTGAGGGCCTCCAGATGGTTTATGTGCCTCTCTGATGTTATCTTGTCGCTGAACATGTGGCCATAGTAGTATTGCCCATCTGTGGCTCCTCCCCCCGTGAGGCACGCGTCGGCCCAGATCGTTTTGGCGACCACGTCCTCCGGGATAATGGACGAGCCATTATATTGCTCCACAAATTCATTAAACCACTTCAGGTCCGCCCTTATGCTGGTAGAAATCGCAATAGGGCCGCCTTTTGCGTTTCTGAGGGCTGCCAGCAGCCTCTGCATAAAGAGGGTCGCTGGCTTGACGGTCTTCGCGAGATGAGCTATTTTCCCGATGACGCTCTGCATTGTTCGTGTTGATATGACCCTCTTGGTGGCAGTGAGGGCCAAGCAGTCTTTAATTTCTGCCATCTTTGAGGGTGGTATGGTGAGGCTATTTTCCCTGGTGTTGATGACTATTCCAAGCCATTGGACTGTCGTGCTAGGTGGCTGGGTCTTTTCTGTAGCCACCTGTAAGCCCAGTCCCGCTAGTAGGTCTTTAGCGTATTGGAAACTTCGTTGCATGTCTGAGTTGTTTTTGGCGAGCAGAATAATGTCATCTAAGTACATTAGGGAGATTGTACCTTTGGAGGCTAGAGCTCTTACAATATAGGATGCCGCCATCTGCATGACAAATGACGACATCCTAGCTCCAAAGGGGAGGGCTTGGTCGACATATATGGCCCCTTCATGCACAACAGTCATGAGGGGCCAGTCCAGGGGGCAGAGGCGGAAGTGTCTGTAAGCCCTGGATAGATCCAAGACTGCCATGATCACGTCCCTCCTTCCTAAGTTGTTAATTATCTGGCTGGCCATGGAGACAGTTGGCAGGTTGTGGGCCGCTGGGATGCCGTTGAAGCAATTTTTTGCCACCCATTTATTCACTCCCCCCTCCGGGAAGGACAGGTCGACTATAATCCTTCGTTTCCCGGGCTCGTTCTTTGGCCTGGTCATCATCGGACTGCTGTGATACCATGGGACAAAGGGTGGGTAGCTGAAAGGGCCCGCCATTGCCTTCATGCTGCACTCCTTCACGAGATATGACTTGATATGGTTGGGATAGGCTACAGCCGAGGGGTGGTTTTTCCCATGGTTGCTTGATGTTATTGCCCCCCCCCGTGTACTGGAGTGGGAAGCCATACCTAATTCCATTAAGTATGGCCTCGTCGTCGGGGTGGCCAGTTGAGTGCTTTACCCACTGGTCGATGTTAAGTGTTGAGGGAACCAGGACTTTGGCCCCCTTCCAATTCGGTAGGCCCCTCGACCGCACTGCTTCGTACATGTTGGCCATGGATGTTGGTAGGCACAGAGCAGGGTATGGCCATGATTTATAGTTGTTGAAATGTAAATTCGGCGGAGGGTTTGTTTCTGACACTAGGGGATTCACTTGTGTCAGGCTTTGTATGACTGATAAGGCATCCTGGGGCTCATCAGGGAGCGAGTATTCAGCATTCCCCTCACCTCCAATCGACCTGCAGTTACCACTACACTCTGCAATGTCGGGATGATTTTCACAATATTTCACAAGAACACGAGCACTGCCCTCCTCGTTAAGCGAGTTACTTTCTGTTGAGGGTTTTGTTTCACTTTTCGTTGTTTCAGGTGTACTCACTAACTTTAGTTGGCTCTGATGAATGGTGTGCGAGTCCCAGTTCGTTTGCTGTTTGTTTACATTCTTGCCGGCGGAAGTTACAGCAGGCCCGGGCCGAATAGCCTTCGGGGTGACTGTGGTTGTGTTCCCGCTGAGTGGTGTTCGTTTTGAGTCCGATAATTTACTTGCATGCGACGTATGTCGAGTCATGCTTGGTGATGTTGTGTTGTTAGCGTTGTTTTCACTCCCTGTTGGTTTGCAGGGCTTGTTAAGCAATGTAGGCAGAGTAGGTTCAATTCAATTCAATTCACAGATTCTTTTATTGATGATGTTATTTCAGTTACAGGTTGTTCGTCGTCTGGTTAAATACAGAATATTTAGCCAGTTCTTCCGGCGAATGCCTAGAATCTTGATTGGCTTAGTTACAACACAATTTGAACAGTAGAATAATGAGTTAAATGATAGTTTTACAACGATTGATAGATTAAATGATAGTACAGCAACAGCAGAAAAAGGGTGATGAGATGTAATGATGAATTAACAGGTTGCAACTTTCTGCCTGCATCACTCGGTATTTTGGCCTGGGCGGAAGCGTGTCGGCCATTTTTGTTGTTGACTTCCGGTCTGGTGAGTTCTAGGGCATGGCTTCCGGTGTCATGGCCACACGATTGAACAGATCCCTTGGGACAAATGGTATGACTGTTATTACTCACTGATGTAGGTATATATGTGCTTGTAGATGTATCAAGTTCACACTCACTGTTTTTAGCGTCCCTCTGTTCTGATTCGAGACGACATGTTAGTTTTTTGCAGGCCTGTCAGCACCTCCACCCGCGGCCGAGTCACGCGGTTTGCTGGGTGTATTCCAATCTCGCTTCTTATTGAATCCGGGGGTGCTCTGGTTGTTTCCACTAGCACCTGCCGTCGCAATAGCAGATTTGCGGTTGTTGCACCCTTTGGAGGTATGTACGTATTGTTTTTTCGTAGTTTTAAACCAGCAGAACCCACAGCAATGCACAAGGTTCACCACACCTTCCACATGCGAGTCAGTGGCCGAGCACTCCTCCCAGTTGTACATGGGGCACGGCACTGTTACAGATGTAGTTGACTCCTTTTTTCTGGTAATCCCTGATGGTTTGTGATTCCAGCTCAGCCTGGCGCGTTGTTGTTGCAGGTAGTTTGAGTCTTTCCAGGTAATCGACCCTGCCACAATGTGATCTATCACGGTCTGCGACCAAAGCCTGGGACCTTGCCACTGGTGGATTGCAGCATCTTCACCCATTTCACCCAGGTGCTGCAGCATGTGGTATAGCGATGAGCCCTGCCGAGCCCTGCAGGCACACATTATAGCAAAGCCACAGAAGTACTCTGCTATAGTTAAGTCCCTCCTCTCATCTTTAATTCGTGACGCCAGGTCTGGGGGAAGGTAAGTTTCGGGTGATATTTTAAGATAGTTACCTTTTGGTGTTGAACGGCCCCTATATTGTTTATCCAGAGCCTTAGTTGCTATGCGTTGGTGTGCGTAGACGCGTTTCAGATGGCTAGGTGTAGGGAGCCTGCGGCTGCGGCCGTCCTCACCTGAGGACGAGCTGGAGGACCTGTCTCTGAATGGGTGTGCACGATGCTGGGAGTATTTCTTGCTAGTCCTCTTATGCTTGTTTTTGCCCTTCCTCCTAACTCTCCTAGGTGAGGAGTCTGAGCTAGAGGCCGAGCTAGAGTCCGAGGAGCTGCTGGAGTCATCTTCCGATGAGGAGCTGGAGTAGCTTGGAGAGCGGCGAGCACGCTTGTGCTTTCTCTTGACTCCCCGAGTTCTCCTATCAGTCTTTCGGCCAGTCTTGGATTTGGAGACCTTAACGAGTGTCCGACACAGCTTGTCGACCACTGTCTGCCTTCCCTGCTTGCTGTTCTTTGGTGTTTTGGGAAGCTTCTCGGAGGTCTTGGTCTTGGGGTCTCTTTCTTCCCCTGATGTCTCGCCCTGGGTAGTTGAGCCTGACCCGAGGTCCTCCAAGAGCACCTTTTGCGTTCTCTTTGGGGTGTCGGTCGCTTTGATCTTTTTCTTAATCACTGGCGGTTTACCGTCTGCTAGAGCATTGTAGTCTAGTTTTGGTACGTCTCTGGAGGTTCGGTTTGCCATCGTGGCCACGTGTCCGATGTTCCTCTTTTAAAATTGGCGTGGACGTGTGCCCTCCTCCAGAGCTTAGTTCAAAGTGGACGAGGAGCTGGAGGAGGGCTGTGATTGGAGGAGGGAACTTCCGGTCAGCGACTGGTCACTTCCTGGAGTCCGCGGTAATTCATTCCTCGCTCAATGAGAGGACATTAATATATTAAATATTAATGTCTCCCCCATTATATTTTAGAATAACATATAAGGATACATAAATTCAAACATGTTTGAAATCGTCGGCGACTGTCGCCCACAGTTGCCGATAGCTACAAGTGTCAGGAGGTCGTCGGGAATGCCTCTACATTACTCCCGACAGTTGGCCGATAAAACCATCGGCAAGTATCGGCAACTGTCGGCGATGCACAATCGGGACTGGTGTAGAGGCAGCTTATGGACCCTTGTCCAAGTTGGACAATTCACTGATGTTTGCTCTGTGTCTTTACAGGCTCAATTAATTCTGGAGTTTATGATGAGCGTGATATTGAGCGCATTCGCTTGGAAGACGAGAATGCCCGAGCATATCTCCGCCATCAAAAAGGAAATGTTGAAAAAGCAGCCGCCATGATGGACATGGTCCTGAAATGGAGGCAAGAAATGGAGATAAATGGTACTATTTCAATTTGATAACTATTGTGAGGACCTGTTTTAATGGCAATACGTTTTACCCAACCCTTACCGATGATTATTTTTTATTCCCTCTGAGAAAGTTCTCATTAAGAATTAAAATGAATTCTCAAAATAATCCATATATTCTGCCTCTCTCATAAGGTGATAAATCTATTTATAATAAAATGATTCCCTGACATTGACTTCTATTAAATCGCTGCCCATGTGTCTGGTTTACGATTTATATACAACTGTTATAACCTTAGTATCTTAGATAGTCAAGTCTTATCCCTAATGACCGATGACATCTTTAACTGAAAAACTTGTACTGAAAAAAATCCTTTCGATTAGGCCAACTAGAAGTGCTATCAATTGATTTTTTTTTTAGAACTTGACGATAAAAGCTTTCCTCGGGATTTCCATGATCTCGGCGCTGTGTACTGGCACAATGAAGACAAGGATGGACAGAAAATATGTATGTTCTTGTATTTTATTGGTTATTCGAATTACATACAAAATGTCCTTTTTGTAGTTGCCGCATGCTTTTGACAGTTTTGTATCCAAAGCATGTCTTTACGTATAGATTTATGTTTAACTTTACTAGTGCTTATATACTGGGTATAAAATATATGTAGTACAATTTTTAAGGAGTTTAAATAGTAAAATAAAAATTAAAGAGATTCCGATGTGTGCCAGTTTGAGAAGTGAAATGATCGTGATTAGCGATTAATGATACTAATTGTAAATCTATTTTTGTGTTCCAGTGTATTTTTCAGTCAGAAAGAATAAAAAGGACCCAGAAAAACTACCGCTCGTGAAGAAATATATCGCGTGGCAAATTAATAAACATTTCATTAGGCACCCAGAGAAAAAGATCGTTGCATTACTCGATATGACAGATGCTGGTTTTGGGAATATGGTATGTTCAATCCACATTACCTTAATTATTAGCAATTCGCTATTCAATATCTGCAGTTTGTTCATGACGTTGAATATTAAAAAGAATTTTACCATTCATACGCACACCGAGTCGTTTCATAACCACCGTTATTACAAATATCAGTTTTCAAAAAAAAATATAAATCTAATATTATTTGTTTGCAGGATATGGAACTCATCAAATACCAGATTTCTTGCTTCACGACGCATTTTCCTGGAATGCTGAGTATGAATCAATATTTGTACTTCTTTTCTACATAGAGGGCTGCATGAATTCATATTAAAGTTGGGAGTACGTGAGAAGCCTATAAGGGCGACCATAAACATGTCTGTGAAGTACGCGTCTGTTAGAAAGGGATATTAATTATAATTGATATTACATGCTGTTTGAGGGGTGCAATAAAAATACACTCTTTCAGCCCTCCCACGTAATCGTTAGATTCTTCTGACGAGTCACAACCACTTTACATACTTTGATGTAAGATTCGTAACATTTTTAGGGCATTGTTGCACGCGCCATACTTAATAATGATGATTGAAGGCAGGCTTGGGAAATTAAGAATTTTGATTTTTGATTTTTAAATAAAAGGTTTTTAATATAAAGTTGTATAAATGTATTAAAAATTGGTAAAATAAAGTAAAATTGAAATTGATAAATGAGAATCGATGTAATTGAGAATTGAATTGAGATGAATGATTTAATTAGGTGGTAATAATTGTAATGATGAGAAGTAGGTTGTGGGTGGGTGGGAAAATGTAGGTGCGGTATAAGCGGTGGCTGAGAGTGAAGTGAGAGTTTAGGAGAGGGAGAGTGGTGAGTATGATGTAAGAGAGGGAGGGGGTTAGTTGATTGGTGTGGGGCGATTGGCTAACAACAATGCCTCGGCATTGACCATGGTAAATGCCAAACAAATTTAGTCACGTCAAAAATCATTCCATTTGTATGCACCTACCCCATTGTACGCCTACAATATAAGTTAGAATTTGTTTTATTTTAACTATGAGATACTTCATGGGGAATCGGAATTAAAAAGAGAAAGGTTTATTTTTCAATATTCTTCGCTGCTAATGTCCTATGAATTCTTGTGTTATACATCCTTGACAGGGTCTGAGAGGAGGTTCAAGTGAAGTTGTGGTCTCCCAAAATTCCCTGCCCATCAAATTTTGCATTTATTTTAGGCGAGATTTTGGTATTAAAATTGTTTTTAAAAAGTAGTCCAAATGACCTGAATGTTCACTGCTGGCCCTCATAGATTTAACATATTTTTATCGAATTTCAGGTTATATGCTCATATTCGAGATGCCCTGGGTTCTAAATGGTAAGCTTTGTATTCAATCAATTTACCAAGTCAGTTTTGACTGATTTTATTTTCACCAATTTTAGTTAATGGCGTTGTGTGCTCATTAAATCTCGTGTGTTTCATATTTCAGCGATTTGGAAAGTTATCAAGACCCTCCTGAGTGCAGAACAACAGAAGGCTGTTATTTTCGTAAAACGTGGTGAGATCCAAAAGTACATCAATCTTAACCAACTCTGGATTCATATGGGAGGAACAGTGAGTAGTGCAGTTAACCGTTACCCCTATATCATTATTGACTTGTGCTGATCGAGTTTCTGTCCGCTCGGTACATTAAGACATGTTATTGAGAACTATTTTATGATATAATAATTGTTCGTATTTTTCAGGATACATATCAATACACCTATATTCCATCTGAAGATTCTGGTATCGATATCAATAACGGAGAATTAGCTACACCAATTGACGATGAGGAACCTGAAGATCTATTTCAGCTTGCTTCTGAAAACTCGCCCAACAGTAGCTCTAGCTCAAGCAGCAGAAAGCGGGTTAGTATAAGGTTGTCACTGCGTTTGGGACCGATCGTGAAATGCCCCCGCATATCCATGGTGGGGCTCGAACTCCCGACCTCCCGATCTCGAGTCCTGCGCTCCAACCACTGGGGCTACAGAGGCCGGTTTCATTCATCAATTATTAATTGTATGGTTTTGAATATAATAAGGGGCACATGAAACTTTCAATTAGGTGCATGCCCTGTTGTCAATAGCTCTTCGGCCAAATAGGTAATTAATGCCATGAATTATTTTCTGTTATTCTATTTCGTTACTTATATTCAGCGTTATTACTTCGAGAAATATTTACCCTTTACTGGTCTCGATTACGACCCCGGGTTCTTATCTCAATCTTATCAGTCTGGTTTTTGGTCGATATATCATCCGACAGGAGATAAGTATATCATATCAAAGTGATTCACATGATCCCATAATATTCACAACAAATTTTGCAACGAGTTTTGTTCCATCAGTAATAATTATTCACCTAAGCTTATGAGTGCGACTTTGCCTGGTATCGCCCAGATATATGAGACTGCAGCCAAGGTACAGATCAGATCTTTCTAACGGCTCTATCGTTTTTTCAGTCATGCCATATTCCCTTGAGATAAGGTGCTTGGCACTAAGATCGATTTGATGTGTTTGTACTTTGGGTTTACCTTCGTGTTTATTGTTGCCCCATTGCAGGTGACGTTTTCGAATAATGATCAGGTGGTGTATACAAGTTTTGAGGCAGAGGGAGATGAAAGTCCCCCCACTCAACCAAATGTTTCAAATAATAACGTGGGTATTCGCTGTGTTTCATTTATGAATTAGTTTGCTTTCGTGGTCTATTTGCTTTTTATTTCGCGATGGATTTGTTGGAGATATTAAGTTCAGCTTATAACAATACTTATCATTTAAATCTTGTTTCCTTATAGAGACACCATCTACCCCCATTGAATATCGCTCAGCGAAGAGCCACCGAATTAGAAAACTCGGAAAACGCCCACATTACACCTCTTCTCACAATATGGTAAATGAAGTTTGGAATCAATTTATTTTTCTTGTCGAAGCAATTAAAGCTTTTTTGCGGTGTTAAATGATTCATTAGTTTGAGGCATTGTAACACAGTTAATTTCACCATGCTACAGCATGGAGGCTTATGCTTATATACGTCCCTGGTGTTGATGTTAGTTTTACTTCATTTTTCATTATCCTCTATATATTTTATGTGTATTTCTGGTATTCCTTAGTCCTGCAGAAGAACTGGAATTCAACTTCCAAGAAGATACCAAGGGTGCATTGGATATTCTGTCTTTGAACAACACCAGCGAACAAATAGTAGCTTATAAGGTATGTGATATTTATATTTACTTTATAGATTGAAAATAGTTGAACACTATCATTGTAGATATTTCAAATCCTATTTCTCTAGTTGCCATTGAGTGTGTCATAATTGACAATTTTTTAATATATCACACCCTTGACATTTTACTCAATTTTATATTTAAAATGGAATGTTATGAGAAAGATTTTTTTTTGTGGGTATCTAAGTCTTAATATTTTTTCACAGGTTAAAACAACAGCCCCTGAGAAATACCGAGTACGACCGTCCACAGGTATCATATCCCCTGGTGGTAATGCTGAAGTCAATGTCTATCTACATTCTGGTAGGTTCGGTTTTCTTTTCCTACTAATGTGTTCCTATATAGTAAACATTCGGTTGCTTAATGTCAACTCCCCTGACCCTTGATTGACGATGCTTAGGAGTAGGCACTAAATAATACATACACTCGGTGTTTGCTATAGGGGTATTGGAGCAATTTGCTTCCAGATAGAAATTTGAGAAATAAGCGCGTTAATTATTTGGGTTTTTTTTTACCTCTGTGCTTGGCATAATTCTCTTCTCCCATTCTTCTGCACCTATGAAATAAAATCTCCAATAATTTCTACAACATCGACATTTGCCATTTTGTTATAGGAAAGGATGTCGGGGTTTCTAAGGATAAATTTCTCATCATGTTTATGGCTGTTGAAGAGGAAGTGTCGGTTTCTCAAGTGAATGATCTTTTTAAAGTCACAAGTAGGGATAATTATAGTGAACACAGGTAAGAAAATGACGACTTTTACATATTGAAAACTGACTGATAAGTCTAATACTAAAAATCGGTTATTGGGTGTACACACAGAGTGATTTAATTCATATAATTGTACAAAGTTACCTTTTATGGATATGATAAATACTAGTAGTCATATTTCTGATACTTATGCTACGATGTTCTACCACTTAACGAGAATCAGCGATTCTCGGGACCTCATTGTTCTGGTTGAACTCCTATTATTGCGTCATCATTACAGTGCACTCGTGGGGATGTAAACATCCCTGATCATGGAAACCTGAGTCTCAACGACTCTGGTTTCCATGTTGATATCACATCATTTGTCAAGTGACATGATTCAACCTCATTAGTGTTTGGCATAACATGGTTTCACGTATCGCACGCTCACGATAATTAGAAAAACATGATGACAGAGTATTCAAATTGATGTGAAGAAGCTATAACATGGACAGATTGGTTCTTATATCTGGGGGATATCTATTTTATAACCAACGTACTTGTGTTATACTATTATACCAAACACCCACTACCATACTAGGTTGTTTGATAGAGAGATTTGTTAGGTATGAATTTATGACGGTAATTTATAAGAAAATTTCAGTTATTCTTAGGTAAGGATAACTTTTTTTTAAAAAAATCTGATACATCTATTTCTATTACGTTATTATCTTTAATTTTAAACCCCTTTCTTTACAGATTGCGATGTAGATTGGGTCTGGTATCCCCCAAACTCTCTTCAAAATCGATAGATTTGGGTTCCAAAGATTCGTTACAAAATCAAGTAGAACAACTTACTAAACAGGTAAGAATATTGTTTATTGATCGTCTTTCCAATATTGGACTTTTGAAATATTTATATCACATTCCATCCTATTCACAACCCTAGATGTTATCGCCGTCTCTTAGCTTACCACAATGTCTCGTTCACTAAGTGTTCAAGCCTGCATATATCTCATACCGTACAAAATCTTGGAATGAGCGAAAGTGAGCCTCTACTTGATTATAGAAGAGATAGGCGGATGGACGAAACATCGCTATCTTCTCTTGATTTCGACTTTTCTGATCCCGAGGTAGACTGGTGGATTATATAGCCCGTAGAAATGTTCCAGTTTCACATTCCAAAATTTTGGTTCCAATTTACTGGTTTCTATTGGCATTATCATTACCGTTCATCCACAGGTATAATATATCGTTGCTGATGTATTTTTCTAATAATAATTATAGGGTTACGCACTTCCTGCACAGTGCAGGTCTTCCAAACTATCGCCCGCTTGAAATAATAATCATTTCATATATTCAGAGCTGTACATACAATAGCTCTGATGTATTCAACATTAATATCGCAAGTACAATTTGAATAAATTACTTTGCGGAAGTGATACCTAGTTATTGAGTTACTGAGTACAGAACTATGTAAATCGCTAAATTATAACAATTGCAAAATACAGAAACCCCCATTTCCTTAAAACGGGAGCACAAACTTAGTATTTTTAATCGAAATTAATTTCATTTGACATTTTAGAAGCCATGTACTATGATGATTATAAACTATATTTCAGTCATCTAATTGGCATTGGCTATAATTAATTGATTGATTTCTACATTTTTCCAGATGGATGAACTGCTATTACAACAAAAAACATTTGGAAAGCAGATGAGGACCATGCACTGGCTTCTCGCATTGGTCCTATTCTTCTTATTCCTTATCTGTCTAACGATTTTCCTTGTGGTTTGGCTAGACTACATACCGAGTACTCACAAGTACTCTCTGAGTACCTGTTCCACACAACCTTTATAACCTCAGAATCTGTCCCTGGTCAGGATTTGGCTAATGATTTCATTCATGGGAATGACAATTATATGTATAATTCGTGACTGTAACTATTTGCCACAGGGATATCATTGTTTTTTGTTTGTTATCATGGTTATTTTTTCCCCGTTCCCACAATGTTATTCCCCTTGGGTGGGTGACCCTTCGGGCTATTGGGATATCTGAATGCACTTGATATCTATGGAAATTGACGCAAAAGCATTTTTTCACTTTTTGCTTTAAACTTGCCCAGTTTTTTTTTGCTCTGCCTTTACTGTCTCACGTGATAACTATGTCCAACATTCGTTTTCAGTATTGCGAAAAATAAATCATTTGTGATATTGATTAATTATTATTCCAATTTGTAACAGTTTAGCTGTAACAAACATTATTTGAGATAGGGTAATTATATCAGTCAAATCGGGGATGAGTGGAATTTCCTTATGAATTGTTTAATTGTTCCTTTGTCTGTTAAGTTTTAAGTACTCCTTTTTCTTTCATGGTTCCTCCACCTATATAATTCTGTGCAACCGGTGAGGCAAATATTGATTTTTTTCTACAAGGTTTGTACAACTCTAAAATATATGTCATGGTGCAAATATACTGTACATTCCATCCCTGGTATGATAATGGGTGCATTTTAGTTATTCTGTAGAAGAAATATTGCCGTAATATCTGTAAAATAGACGATAGTATTCAAATCATGACTGGATGAAGTACCTTGATAATTATTTGGAGTGGAAAGCATTCAGGATTTGACGGCTATAAGAAAATGGCCGAGTTGCATTTGCGCCGTTTTGAATACTGATTCATAATGATCTATTGTCCGATATATATGAAAAACATACGTCATGAAAAAAAACACGTCATGAACTGTACTGTATATATATGTAAACTAATGTTTTTACACGCATGGTCGAGAGGGCATTATCTTTTCTTTCCCGTGGTGCTATGCATATTTGTCTCCAAAGAAAATTGGTTATACATTTTAATGTTGGCTAATTATGGCGGTTATTTTTCAAAGCGGTTTGTGCCAAAAGGAACTACCAACAGCCCGACAATCCAACATTTCGGACATACGGTACACAGACTAATGCAACTCGCCTATTGGCCACTCGTTATATTCTCCTGTCTGTAAATCTTATTTCCTATCAAATGTTATTGTATAGATGCTCTTAATGTTGGAACCAGTGTAAAGATGTAAATGTTCTTGGGGTCTATTGTTATAGATTGCACTGCACCTGTGACTGATACCTTGAATATATTGGGAAGTTACTCGCCGAGACTATTTTTCTAAATAACCTGAACTTGATTGACCAGGGAGTAATGTATTTCTCTGTATTAACATAATTTAAGTGTAAATCTATTTGTTGTGAGTACGTCTGAGTATGAGACATTTCCTAACCACAAGGCGCAGCGCTTACCTCCATTATGAACCAAATGGATTGGATTGATAACTTCGATCGTTCTACTGTAACTGTACTACGCTATATATTAATGTTCAATTGTTACAAAGATATATTTTAGTTGTTTGGCTAGGCCATATTATCTATCTGGAAAACATGATTCATCAGGGAATACATGATGTACACTGTTTGTATTATTTTTATGGATTTTACATATATTCAGAAGCTGCTGTCATATTACCCTGAGATAAAGAGTTTATTCTTTTAATACATCGATGTAATGTACACGGTAAAGTTGTACATAGCTGACAATGTTGAATGTAAATGCGAATACATTGTTATGAATAAATAACCTCAAATCTGTCGGAAATAAACTAATAAATTGTCTCCGCGTATCATGTTATGCATCATGAGCTCAGTGGAAGCTTAAAAATCAGTTTTCCTTTTTTAAAAAAATTCCCCCCCCCCCTATAACAAGGCCTATTTCGGGCATTATGTAATTTTTTAATGGGCCCTGAGTAGGCCTACAGAATGTATCACCTTGCCTGTTTCCCTCAATATCCATCCCTTAAGGATAATGAGACGTTATACTTAGGTTCTTTCCCACTGCTTAATTAAGCCTACTACAGTACTAGTTTAATGGAGCATACGGTAGGCTACTGTTCATATCCATAAATCAATTGATATCTCCAAATCATTTAATGTCATAATGATATCAATAGGCCTAATTATGTTTAATTATTTAGATACCTTCAAATCATTTAGATATAATACCTTCAAATCATTTAGATATATCTTTAATATCTCTAAATCGAGTTCAAAATATCTCTAAACATCAGGAAATCAATTTGGAGGTTTCTTCAAATCGATTTGGAGGTATCTGAAGTATATGATTTATAGAAATATACATTTTATCTATGATAGTATATATCATGCAACAGAACGCGACGCTGTCGGACACATCACGTGGTTTCTAGTGTTTTGTCACATGACTAGAGGTCACATGATCTCCGTCAAAATGGCGCCGGGGTACCTGACGCTTTTGGGTTTGTTTACAGCTGTTTCTGCCTACACCCATGGAAATGGGGGTAAGTATCAATTGCTATGCAATAACAAATCAAATCTAAGTTTATTTGGAACTTTTAAATACCCATGGCTTGTTTCTGGATGCAATATTCAATGTTTAAACAGCAGCAGAGATTTCGACCGGCTCCACTGTTCTTGGCCCGGTCAACATTTCTCCCCCACCCCGTGCTCTGGGAGTCGGTGGGCCGTGGGTCATGGTGGGTCATGCGTTGGCTCTATGATACTCTATACTTAGGTTTATTTTCATACGTATATATGTTCTATTATTAATTGGTTTTAGTTATCTTATTGAATTGACTATAACAGAGTAAAAAGATTGAATGGAAAACCTGGCACTGCCATGTAGGAAGGCGTAGGCCTATCCCAAAGAAGGGGCGTAGGACCCTAGCTACATAGACTTATTATCACAGATAGGCATAGCGATAGCCCTGTTAATTGTTCCTTTGCCTGTATCATGGGTCAGATAAAATTTAAGCCTGACTAAGAGGGGCCCGGGTCAGCCAGGGTCTTGTGTATTAATAATTCATAGGTTCTATACCGTACCTTCAGTGTAGGTCATCCTTGACCACATTTGCCTTCAGGTCATGAGTTCTTCGTTCCACATACGCGATACAAAGATGTACAATGACCATTATAAGCATTAAAGCTATATACTGCTCCAATTTATTTCTATATTATATGTAGGGCCTATCGTATTTACTTTTGTCTCCAAATTTCTCTAAACCTTTTATCTGTTGGATGCGTTCGTGCCAACAATTTGCGTGAATAATGATTTGTCAGCAGTTATGCTGGATCGTCTCCTAATTGATATGTTTACCTAATGAAGTTGATAGTTATACTGATGCCTTTAATTACTTCTGAAGTTCTGATAATTCCATGTGCGTGTAAGCTGTTCTCTCACTCCCTGCATGGCCTATTAATTTGTATTATTATTAATAATATTATAAACCATAAATAATACCATGGCCCTAAAACGACACTTACTTAATAGATATGGGTCAGATTTTCTGAAAATGTACAATTCAACTTCGCCAATCTTCTCAAATAACCCAAATTTTAGACGAAAATAAAGTTCAAAATACAGTTCAACCTAACCAAACCGATAGCTAGAATCAATGCAATGCCAAATATACTCCAATTGACCAAGTATTGACCAAATTTCAGCCTAATTTAGCAGAATTTACTAAATGTGTAGAGCTGCCAATTGTACATTTTCTGAAAATCTGACCCATATACATCGCTATGCCCATACTTATATTTACATGTACCTAAACAACCTCATATTTACAGGGTTCGTCGCAACAGGACGTATGTCATTACGCCTGAATAACAACTTTGGATTCAAAGTAGCCGTTGACAAAGATGTTTGGTTAGAAGGCAGTAGAGTCTTTATGACTATAAAAAACAAAACATACACAACGGAGGATGGATCACTGCAACTAATAAAGAAATCAATGGATAAAGGTAGCGATGCCCTGGGCAAGTGGCAAGCTACTCGCTACCAGTTTCAGCCCTCCCATATGAAAAATAGGATGATTGCCTCTGTGTATACCTACACTAATATGCCATTTATGATATTTGAGCAGGTGAAATAGCTTTTCTTTTTTATGATTTGTATTAAAGACCATGATTATTGGTATTAGTGTTTAACATATATTCCCTATCAAAAACTATTTTATATATTTTTTTATAATCTCAAAGTTTCATCTGCTTTGGTCTATTTGTATATATATATATATATATATATATATATATATACAGGATAACTAACGAGTTGGTTGAAGGATTGTGAATATTGCACGAGTTGCGCAGCAACGAGTGCAATATTCACAATCCTCCAACCAACGAGTTAGTTATCTGATTTATTATATATGCTTTTATATAAGACAGAACAATGTATATTTTGTAGAAATATTATCAAATTGTGATCTTATCAGATGCTTGATCATGTTTTTTGTGTGTATAGGCTGATTACTATGCACCGCGCTGTTCTACCACTGTCCAGGCATCACTGCGAGGAAAAACAACTTGAGAAAAATAAGCTCAAAGTTCCGAATCAATTTCAGATACTTTCACAGCTTTAAATCTGTTTTATAATAAAAATAACACTTTGACAAAGGGTAGACTTTGATTAAGATGAAAGGATTTTAGTTTATTAATTCATTTGAAATATATATTACACCTCTAGCTACGTTGGAAGTTACGACAATCTGTTGTTTGTTGTCAGTTGTCAGTGGGCCAGTGCGGGAAAATCGCTGATCACATTTTCGAATCAATTTCTAACGTTTTCGAAGCTTTAAATAGTTTTAAAACCACAGTAATGCTTTAACAAGGGTAACACTTAAATAAAGATGAAGTATTTTAGTTTATTTCCTTAATTTTGATCTAAATTCACCGTTCTACCTCCCGTTCTGTCTGCGTTGACAACTAATCAGTTTAATGGCGTGATTCCCCTCAGTTGGGCCGTCACGCTGCCACAGGCGCCTTTGGGATGTCACTCAGAGCGTGGAGTTGTATACGACACAACTTAGAGCGTGGAGTTGTATACGTGCACAACGTATACAACTCTACAATACGTTGTTTCAACGGCAACGCGTATATAATAAATATATATATATATATATATATATATATATATATATATATATATATATATAGATGTCATGCGGATTGAAATCCACTATCTTGAATTTATCAATATGACCTAGGTCTGATTAAATCAGTTTTTTTACAAGTACAATCCAAAGTTCCATAGACATCGATTAATACATTAACACATCTACTAAGTCTCTCCAGACTGAAGTCAAGTTTTATCATATATCGTGCAATTATCCATCCACATATTATATTATTATCTTATACTCAATATGTTTTCTTATCCGTCATGAACAAAGTAATGCAACACCAACTATCCTGCTATAGCTTCAGACAGCAGCTAGTGTGTTATGTGTTATGTTAAAATGGAATTCACTTAATATAATTTTTTTCTATGACTTTAGTGGCTACGTACTAAAACAATACTATTACATTTTGGATTGCATTTCGAGTGAAAAATGAAGGAAATTGTCATGTTACTTGGAAGACAAAATAAACGTAAAAAAAAATCCTGGAAACGTCATAGGCCTAAATATCAATTTTCCAATGTTAATTTATTGTTATTTATGATGGTTAAAATAATAGTTCGCTCAGTAGCTTTCTCTAACCAGAGATCTCCTAACTCTCCAGCCAAACGTGTCTTCCCGTTCTATTTACACCAGCTTCCACACCAAATATAGTATTCCATTATCTTTGTTTCCATAAACATTCACAATTTTATTATTATTAAATTTAGATACATCATTTCAGTGATTTGTACACTTCCTTTATATTAGGCTTTCCCTGATGGTGCTGAAGGAACTAGTACAGGTGATGCCAACAAAGTTTGTACTGGATTCCCAAGCATCAGTCCCAGTAACACCAACCAAACTTTGGGCTTTCATGCTTTTGGTGGAATCATGTTTGGAAACACAAATATGCGGACAGGAAAGTGAGTGTCTGGCACTGCAGAATTTAGTGCTTAATATTACTGCCTCTGACAAAGTCGACTAGCGTGTACTCAAAGTAAATAGCATGCCATTATGTGAAGATAATGTTCGATCTTTCAAAATACGTTTTCTATTAATATTAATAAGGATGTCCGAGTTTCGTCTGCACTTATTCAAGCCCGATTTCATAGTCAATGCATTTTATGAGAGAATTTGGTAAGTAACATTTCTCTTTCGCTTTCTTCATAGATGGGGAAGTAAAATGACAAACATGCCAGTGTCGGGTCTCGATAGTGGACCTTTACTTTTGTTTGACTCAAAGGACAATGCAGTCATCATCTCTTCCTTTTCAAACTTCATGGCTGGTTCTGCTACGTATGATTCATCGCCTACTAGAATGAATTGGGGTCTTTTAGGTAAAGCTAAAAGTATCCCTAAAGGCTTTCAGTATAGCGTGATACTATACCATTCTAAGGAAGGCATCAATGATGTATGTACTACTTTGACTATCCATGATTTTCGTCATTTGAATACAGTGTACTGTATTTTCCTCATGACTTAATTTTAATAATAAATAAATGAATATTGGGGCGGACATAGAGGAGATAATTATAGAGGGTAGAGCTATATAAAAGGAACATGGAAATATTTCCCTAAGGATTTTAGTAGAGCTGTTGGGAAATTATCCAGAGTCATGTATTTCATACCTTGAGTATTCTTCGGTCTATTCTTCTTTAACCATCTTGTGATCTCTGTAGGCTGTATCCGGATGGGGTTACACATTAAGGAAGTATTATAACAGACATCAGCAGTTTAGATATTCTGACTTTTCCAACAATTATCTTGGTTACTATACAGATAACGGTAAGTAACTGTGTCTTTGATTATGTCATGAAATCTAGTATAATGTTCAAATGAACTTTTAAATATTACTATGGAATACCTGTACACACATTCAATGTTTAGTTTGATTAAAGTATATCAAAAACCAGTTTTATAGGATACACCGGTAATGAATGAATAACTATGTTGCGTCAGATTCTTTATCATCACATCACATTAATCATCACATCACCACTTATACAATTTGTATACCACTGTGAATTATTTTCATCATCTTTTATTTTTGAATACCGTGCCTTAAGTAGTATCTGTTCGTTCCAGGTGCATATTACTACTACAAAACAGAAGCTAACAAAACTTATGCTGAAACCCTGTATGATGTCCAGGACTACGCCAAATCCCTCAATATTCCATACAGGTATGCTATATATAGCAAGCATGTTTTCATATTATGATGTGCGTACGTGCACGTCCTTTGAAAAATCATATCGTATATTTTGCGTAATTTATGACTATTTTTATATGGTTATGTCTGGATAATGACGACCATCTTCTTTTCCTCATTTATTCTTTCAGATATGTTCAATATGATTCGTGGTGGTATTACCAAGGTCCGCACAAGGGGGTCACTGAATGGGTTAGCATGGATAGCATATTCCCCAAAGGAATGAGGTAATAATTGGGCGAACCCAGCTTCCATAGTTTGAATATCTTCATGAATTATTTTACCCTATTTCACTTCGATTACTTCTGAAGTAATGTAAATATGTCCATAGTTGAATCATATGTTTGTATTAGATAGTAATAATAGAACTAATTTTATAAATGTATTTTATGACTGGCCCGCCGTCAGCGTTATTTGCCATCTTCAGGGTATGTTTCATTTGTTTAGGGCTGTTTGGAATAGAACTCAATGGATGTCAGTCGCCCATAACCGATGGTGGTAAGAATTCAAATTATTCTAGGTAATGTATTTGATATGAAATTACTTTCCAAATGGAGTTTACTTGTTGCTTGAAATCCTATCATTTTAAAACAAGTCACCTTTATTTTAGGTCATCTGAGACCAAATATGCTAAACAAAATGGTGGGAAATACAACTTTATAATAGAAGCGTCCCGGAAAAAAGCTCTTCCAATGGACCAGGTATGGAGATGCACTATATATATATCTGCTTTGTCCCTTTTGATGTAAACTTTCTTTTAGAATAGTACATTTGCTCGTATAATGAATTGTGCTACAAATCTGTGTGTGGTAGGAAGTTAGTAAAATCTAAAACTGCTGTGATGTATCGGGTGTGATGTATTGGGAGTCTAATGATATTCTTGATTACAGATGTTCTGGGATGATCTAATGAGTAGTTCAAGACAATGGGGCTTAATGACATACGAGCAGGTAGGCTTCTTATATCATTATTTCACCTCTGGAATGGACTGCCCATAGACTTTGTATAGGCGTGTTATATAGAGTGAGCGGGAAGAAATATGTTTCATTCGTCCCTAGGGACGAAACAGATGACCCAGTTTCTCCATCTGCGTTTTCATTGGTTATTCTGAAAGTAGGCCAGCGTTGTCATAGGGACACGCCATGCCATGACGTTACGTCGTCTGCTAAGCATTGTAAGTGTGGAGGCCTTCGTTAACGTCACGACGGCCGTCATAAACTCAAGTGTCACTGGAACGATGCTGCTCCCTTGCCATGTTTCTCTCGCATCAAGTTACCATAATTAAAAGCAATCTAATATGTTTAAAATCGTTTGTAAGAGGTCAAATAAATCTCGAACTAACGTTAGTACTGTCTGTGGTTCGCTCCGCACCTCGGGTTTCCCCCGCCTCCAACTCGGTGAAGAATGATCCCACAGACAGCACTGCGGTCAGTTCTACCTATTTCCTGCATACTTTTAAACTTTTAATGATATATACTTTTTACACCAAACCTATATTTTCTCATTTTCCCTATTTTTAGTGTATGTATTAAAGGGAGTTAGATGATAGAGTAACACCATTTACTCATTGCTATGATATTTGCCTTGCTCCATGGCTAGTAGAATATTGTGAAGGGTGGGGTCTCCACGACCAAATAAATAATATATGTGCCTAATAAAAATACCGAAATTCGCTGAAATTCAAGACCTAGGGTGGAAGTTATACCCAATACTGAGTTGACTCGCTGCATATTCACTGATCTGCTGTGATGAGAACAGAGAGTTTACCTCCATAGATTTAATTGTCAAATCATCACAATATCTTCCTTTACCTACCAGGACTGGCTGAATGTTCAGTTTGATCAAATGGATGCTACCGTTAGTGACTTGAATATTGGACGGACTTGGTTGAGGCAAATGGGACACGGTGCTGCCAAGAATGGTCTTACTATACAGTACTGTATGTCTCCGTCCCGCCACGCCTTACAATCTCTCGAGATTCCAGTTGTATCACAGGTAGGACGGATTTTATCATACTCATCTGTTATGAGAAAGCCGGCCGACAAGATACTCAACCTCTTGTGCATTTGAAGAAATAAATATTACATAAATCTAAATACGTATATACGCAGTGGTAGCATTGCGTAGCCTTACATAATACCTAGAAATAATTACACCATTCTTAAAATTGTCTATACGAGAAATTATTTAAGGTACTCAGATGATCTATTAAAAAAATGCTGAGATAAAATTACGTAATTAGTAAAATTGCCACGTAGCATTATATGTTAGGTACGTAACGTAATTACATGATATTAACATTACTGAGAGGAAAAATAACCATGTGATTTATACAATTATGGAAATATCATATAGTTATCTTAATACATTTGACAGAATATCTTACGTAATTGTTATGTCACACCATGCAATAATCTCATGATTTGAGAATTAAAAGGGAACATAATGATGTGATGCTCAAGAACAATGAAATTAAAGAAAAATCAAGTTCGCATGGCGCGGCTAAAGTAAAAGGCAGTCGCGCTAGGCGCGCGGTGTTTAAGAATAGATGTGAGCCCGCGCGCGGCAAAAGTATGATGGCTGCCGTGGTGAGTGCAGCTGGGGGGAAAACTGGCTACTCAAACCTTGAGTCTACTAGACTGCTTACGCGTGGGTCCAAGATATGATTTAAGATACATGATAAAGTGAATATATAATACCAGATAAGCCACGTAAAGTTATTACGTATTATGCAGCATTGCGTAATAGTACATGTGATTACGTAATACATACACTTTTAAACTTTTGTACATTAGGGGTAATAACATTGTCATTTTGGTTGAAGTAATAACATTCTAGTGTCCACACCACGGGTGTAAAAACAAAACCCTGGAACATATATAATATAATTAGAAGATAGAGCAGTCCCTCCTGGTGTTGTTTATATTGAAATGGGGCGTATTTACGAAGTGTAGACATTGATCTGGGATTTTTAAAAAAAAATGCTTTGGTTTGGCGTCTGGGTCGCTGTCCACCCCACCGCTGTCCACTCCGTCGATGGGCAGCTATTAGGACAGAGAGTGGTAAGTAAAGTATGTCTTTTAATATACTCTTGTTATATGTTTTAGGCTAGGGTTTCCACTGATTACCTCCTGTCTCCAGAGCAGTGGAGAATCGGCATCTCCTCCTTGTTTGCCCATGCTATTGGAGTGGCGCCTTTCAAAGACAATTTCTGGACAACTTCACGACAGCCTGGAAACCCCTATGGTAGTTTTTAATCATTGCCGAACTATATTATAAACAGCTTATTTCTCTAGGATTTATATATGTTCCTCTTCGGACAATGACTATTTTCCCCCATTTCTCCACAAGTCAGAGAAGTAACTACGTCAATGATGCAGAAGTGGTAAGAGGAAAATGATTTTAACTTTAAAGATGATCTGAAAGCAGAAGGTCTGAGTGCGCGTTGTCGCAACGCTGCGCGGTTAACGCGGCTCAGGCTCCCGCGCGGCAAAAGTAAGATGGCTGCCGTGGTGAGTGCAGTTGGCGTCTCAACCTAGCAAATCTTGTACTGCGCGTGAGGCTTTCTGCCCATAGAGAAGAGATAAATGAAAGTAAATATGTCTAATATCCGGATGGTACGAAGCTATCGACCCCCTTCCCCTTCAAACTGCTACCATGTAGGCCTACTGAGCTGAGGGATTACCGATTAGTGAACGAAGTCTGTTAGAAAATGGACGTCTATTGCATTTTAGATAGTTGAGGCGAAGTCGAAGTCACAAAAGCCATTTATACAAGTTTAACTCTATGACATGTTCAATTTCTGTAGATAAATCAGAGCCTCATCCTATCCTCCAGTCAGTGGTTGCCACTCTAAGTACAGGTCCCGTAGCACCGAGTGATAAGATTGGTTATTCTAATAGGTCCCTTATTATGAGGTAGGTGTGCATATGCATCTTATTTTTTATGTAAGCTTGAAACCTTGTTGTATTCGTGTCTATACTAACCATAGAGTCATTATAGCTTCGAAAGAAATCAAATTATTGGCATGAGGGAAATATATAATCAATTCAGAAAAGGAACACGAGGAACGTAATTTTACCGATATCAAATCATACACATGTTTCAGGTCTTGTGATTCCGATGGACGTCTCCTTAAGCCGAATCGCCCTGCTCTTGCCATCAACGATCAGATTAAAATGGTAACTACACATCATAGCCCACTTAGGATGAGTGGTGATGTCATGGCTAATATATGAAATTTTACGTGATGCCTCCAAGATATAATACTGCTTAAAAGCATGCATTAATTAGAGCTTAGAAGAGAGTGGATCATGATGTTCAAATTAGTATATTCTATATCCCATTCTGCTACCAATCGTTTTATAGTTATTAATTTGTTACATGGCATACAGTACATGAAAAGTTATTCTATTCGATCCATCCGAGGGATTGACTCGTTTGATATACTTCAGGCTGCAGCCGGAAGCCCCATTGGAGAAATCTGGACAACCTACAGTGAGGTGTCTGGGTTGAAGTTTGGTATCATACTTGCTGCAGATATAAAAGCAAAATATTCTATAGGTCCAACCAAAGCTGGCTTTGGTAATGAGGTACGTGGAGGGTTTTACGTTTTGAAATATCTGACTGTAAAACATATGTTACTCCCTGTGACACTCTAGAATTAACAACACGAAAAACTGAGTATTCTGTGATGTTTTGAATATACAATGTTTTAAATGGATTTGAAAAAAAAAATGGAATGCCTCCCCTCTTTCTAGTTTCCGTCCAGTCGTGTATTTGCCTATAACCCAACCAGTGCTATGGCTGCCATGTTTACTGACGCCTCTCCACTTGAAATAACTCCGTCCTGTGGATCGATTAATTTCTGTCTCTTCCACACAACTCCAGTTTTATCTTGGCAGTAAGTTGGCTTTTTTATTCGTGAAGATATACTTAAGTGTTGACTAATCTTCTGGGCACAAATTATTCTAATTATGATCATGGCCACCGACAACGAAAATAGTAAAATACGTAGTAACATTAAAATAGTTACAAAGTATGTTAAACTATAACAAATTCAATTGGCATAACACCGCAATCAGAAGTCGATCTGTACTTTGTTCACATTCATTAAGAGAAGTACTTGAACCTGCAAGTGGAATTTAAAATTTCAGGGGTTTTGATATATATAGACCTCACCAGTTATGATATTGAGCCGATTACTCCTAATCACGTCCAATTAAGTTATTATATATGTCAATATTTGCTGATAAAGATATGTTCATCTATGAAAATACATGTTCAACCGTGAAAATATTGCTAATGTTAATGTCAATAAATTATTTATTCGATGAGCTGCCCTTTATATTTTTTACCATTCCAATCGCCATGTTGACCCTCCAAAAACGATCGATACCAGCCAAAACCTATTTTGACTCTCCAAAAACGATCGATATCACCCAAAACTTCCCACAGAGTTTCAAACTGTGGCCGATTCTTCTTATCACAGAACTATAATAGATGTTTTGCGACAATTTAGTTGCTATGTAATTTCATTTTTGTCATTTTTCGTCAATTTCAGAGGCCAGGAATTACTCATATACGGTGAGTTAGATAAATGGGTACCAATGTCTTCTCAAAGGTTCAAAGCTGTGATGCAAAGTTCTACTGATGTTACGATTGATCTTGAAGGTGGTGTCGGTGAAAAGGTGAACCTGACAATTACTTTTGGAGGGAAATTGATGACTTTCACCTGCCGGATGGGTGAAGACGGGCGAGCCAAGTTTAGTCTACTGAACAAAATGTGTTGATAGTTAAATATTCTCTGGGAAAAGGCACGAATACATCACCTCCCTTATTTTTGTCACACCATTGTAAACAAACCGAAATGGATGTTTTGGTGAAAATATAAATAGACGCCCGGCTTCTTTTTCGTTGGGGTTTTATTTGATTTCAAATCCATTGCTCTAATGCACAATTATTAATTTAAGCCCAGGATTGCATTATGCCATGATGAACATTGTGATGTCACCTTTCTTCAATATGTTGAGATTTCTATGTATTCACATCCGAGATTGTGTTCTGAGATCAGTATTCCAGGTGCTGCGGAATTCAACATTCCAATACATCATTTATTCAACCATGCTATCGATTCAAATATTTTACCTCGAGTATTTATATATATTATATATATGTCTTTAGATGAAGCATAATGAAATAGTTTTTGCGCGATATTTTATTACACATTGTTTCATCTGAGCACCTAAGCGCGATCTTAATTATCTGCACAACGAACGTTTCCTATTATATTTGATTAACATTTCAGAAATAAAATATTGATGTACAGAATGATATATATCATTGTTGACAGTTTTGTCCCATTTATTTATTTATTATTTATTTTATCTTAAGTAACGACCGCAACTAAAATGTTACATTTAAAGTATGTCTTTATACACTAACTTTATTCTCCAAAACACCATTATGAAGACAAAATAGGAATATTTTCTATTTGGATTCCTAACTATCAGAAATAGTCAGTGTATTTCGTGAGTTTTTGCAAGAACAAGTTGAACAAGTTAACCGACTAAATATGTCGAGATTTGTAGTCATTTTCGATTTCTCGTTTTTCGTATAAAATTTACGTGATAATACTAACTATGAATGCATAATATTCCATAAGCTGTAATGCATGTCGTCATCAGTAACCAGTAACCTTGATATCACAATCCACGAATATTTAAGCTGGGAATCATTATTGCGGGCTGAGTACATTTTCTTTTTTTTTAGCTTTGTGTAGATAGTTTTTACTGCCTGTGTGCAGTAAAACTGTCCTTTGCGTTATCAGATCTATTTGGGGCAACACTAACGAATCGATGAAACACTTTCGCAATATTCAAGCCTTTGGTGACAGAGCTCGGCAAAGTAATGCTATACGGGGGTCTCCAAACTCGGGTTATTGTGGCCTATTATTGTCTGCCACTCTTCTTCTTGTCACCGACGTGAGGAGAAAAATCGATGAGCCAATAGAATTGCTAGTTCCACAAGCTCTACCACAGTTAGAATACTGGCTCCAATACACAGCCCCATCTGTCCGCCAACATCAGCTGTAAAACAAATAATTGCATTCTATAATTATCCCAGGACGTCACACTGTTCGTATTAAATGGGTACATGCGTGTGCGACCTCTGAAAAGAGTTAATTTGTCAAACGACAATTAAGGAACGTCAACAGTTATAATATTTTCTTTGCGTTACAGATAGTGTGGCCACATGAATGTATATTGCATGTCCACCAACTGTTATTGCCCTGAACTTCCTTAATAATCATAAATAATGTCCTGTAGATATTGATATGCTGTATATATTTGCCTTCAATCTACGCCACTTTTCCTATACTACACGTTCTTGGTGGCTGAGGTGTCATCGGAGCAAGGCGATGAGTGAGAATGTGTAGGTTTGCATTTGAAATATGGCATAATATTATAATATTCATGAATGTGTCGTGCGTGTACAAACAATCAAAGTACTCTAACCGAATAGGGATACTCCGGTGTATGCTGGACGGTGTTCAATTTGATGAATAGCTAAATCCTCGAAGTAGATTTTCAATAAAAGGACATTCTTCCTGAAAGTATAAACATGTCAATGTGGCAATTATTCTCTCTCATTTCCAAAGCTTGTGAAAGTCATTTTGTAAAAGCAATCGCGATCGATCAGCTGTAATTTATAGCAAAAGGCGAAAACCAAAGGCTCAAGTTTAGAATTCATATTACTTTGTCACAAACAGCATAAGCATAATTGACTTTTATGAGATATTGTTGTGATTTAAATTATACCATGGAGAACCATTATCATATGCTCTAGGGATATTCTCAATTGTATTATAGAAACATACATTATAAATTACAGTTGTGTTGATATAGTAACTACTTTTGAAATGTATATATTCATATTTCCTATAGTTTGATATAGATAGCAAGCAATTTAACATCCCGTGAGGATCACTGTGTTATACACATATTGGACAGACACAATTGTCTCCGAACCATTCACATGCAGACAGGTTTGTATGGTTTAGTGTTGACGAATCAGTATGCATGTCCAGTCGGTCACAAGCAGAAGCAATAGCTTAATGTTTGCTCAGACATACATCGACGGTATAATCCTAAGGGAACACCAGATTGTCATTCCCAGTAAGTTCCAGAGTCAATTCGCGATGTTTAACTATAAGGCCCTTGTATACTAATCCGATTCTCGTCTAATTTTGCGCCGCAGAAGGGCATTGTTCACTAAATCGCATGGGAATCGGCTAAGTGAACAAGGGCCTTATTCCCCGTCTGTTGCAAATTGACGTGCGGTCACATGCATACGACACTTGCGAACAGTGTTATTATTTTTGATAGGATTATAAAAAATATGGTCTTAATTTTCTATGAAGATAGTTGTAGGCAATATGTCTGACCTAAGTATATTGTCCCAAAGTCATATATTATATATTTCTGGGGCCTTACCAACGTCAGGCAAACGTATCCTATACGACATCACCCACCAGTCGTCTGCATGGCATTCGTGCACTTATCGCATTGGATGATCGAATCCTATTAGTCTCCCCTTCAATCTGAATTCTCCATTGTGAGACTATACCCGTGATCAATAAATTTGCGAGTGTGACAGTAGAATACTGCAAGCCATGCACGACTACAAGAGATAATATCGCCTCACCAGGACCCTCTTGCAAACGCCTCCTATATTTTGTCTGTTTAGGCAATATTAATGACCCAAAGTGACATTCATGGTTGTTTACTATCTTTTCTGGGGAGAACTTTGCTGCCACCGCTTAATAGTGTTGCTAGATTTACAGCACATAGACGTTTAGGTGACTTTAAATGCCATTAGTAAGTTAGATGCCGAGCTATACATGAACCTTGAATGCACATTCAAGTATGGGCTATTGAGTTATCACAATTTCCCGCCCCCATTCGCCTATCATTTGCTATTTTTTACTCGGGTTTATATGCAATAAACCCGAGTAAAAAATAAATATGGATATGAAAACTAACAAATTATTATGTATGACATGCTAGTTTAAAATTAAAATATAAAGTGATAATATATACCATGAACCAAATAATCAAAGTATATATGAATTATTATCTTGCCTCAATGCCTCCTCGGTATAATTGTATGATTCTACAAGTTCATCGACCACGTGTTGAGCCGGAAAAGAAGCGTACGAGAGTTTTGAATCGTAGGTGAAAGATTGGCAAAGAGGTCTGCATTTTCTTCTCAGTTCCTGTACCGCCTCTTCTGAATAGTCATCTGCATAAGTTGAAAGGAGGCATAATTTCAATAACGGAGACAAGAAAACATGATATCGTTGGCATAATTAAATCAGTGTGTGTTTCAGTTGTATGTATGAATCGGGATTTCAGCACATACATGTCTACATGTGTCCGAGGGATGTGTTGCATTTTGGGCATGTATAAAGGGAATGTTCACAGAGAAACAATGATATGCATGGATTCCAGATACAGTTTGGATGAAGGAACCACTGATAGCTACTGATTAGTCTATGATGTATAGTCTATTGATGCACGTGTATAGCCTTGCGTATGGTGTAGTGTCTTGAATGATATGCCTGGGTATCTTTTCCCACAACGTTTCGCTGTTCCCTTATAACATTTAAACCCATATATTGTGAGTCATCACAACACTCCACATTGAACATTATATATTATTTATATTGATTATAACAGTTACTATACACCCTTCGTCAGGAAAGGTCTTTAAGGAACAGTGTATTAAAAGGGATTATGAGTAATTCAAAAAGAGCAAAGCATAGGTTACCATGACTTCATGCGTTCACATGCTTTTTTCCTGTGTTCCCATTATATAGAGAGAGTTTATCACCGCGCTTAAAACCCAATGAAAGCTTTTGAAGGCAAGATATTGCACAGAGGAATACAACATCTAAACGCGAGTATTCTACTTATAATTTGTGCTTGAAATAGTTCACCTTGTCTATGGAAATTTGAAAAGTTTTGCAAGGTAGTTTAGCCTTAACCAACAAACATGTTGATACATTTATGTTCCCATATTGCTTCGAAAACACAGTATTAAATTGTTAGGATTCTATAGAATTGCTATCTACAGGAATGTGTGAAAAGGGGCCTTATCTAATATACTCCACTTGAAAGCAGTTTGAAAGAAGAACATCACTGCAGAATGATAGAGACAAAATACACAATACATACTTCCATCATGGAAATACAGAACTAGAAAAGAAAAAGATTTGATTTTGTTAAAGAGCGGGGATTTATTGGGTCATCTCTTTCACATCTATCACAAGACAAAGTCAATCGGCGACCATAGGAAATCGTCAGAGAAGGAAAGGATCAACAAATTCGTATGCATAAAATATGCTCCCATGCGTATTTCTGAGTCTTGAATAAAGAAAGACAAATCTAATAAACTGAATGGTAAATAGAAAACTGTCACAAACATCTATATTTTGTCATAGAAACATTAAAAATAGGTTTGGCGCAGAAGAATCTTGGTAAACATTAATAGAACTAAAGAAGCATTGATGGTGAAAATCATAAATGTGGCCCTCATTGCACAATTAGTATGAGCTATTCAAGGTGTGTCGTTATTGTGCGTTATTGATATCGTAATTATTGATGAATAGCTAGGTGATTCGAAATAATGTGGAGTTGAGAAAATGCACTGCCAGTTATTCATTTCATTCTTCTGGTGATTTCAAAACACAATTATCACTATGATAACCAAGTTGCTATGTAAAAGAAAAGCCATGAAACGCATAAAAAATTTAGTTTCTCACTTCTTGCTGATCGGGCGCACCGTACTTGGTTAGGTGTCTTGCATACTGTGAGATTTCCTGCGGAATAAAATCAACGTATATCAAATTGAATAGTATAATAACTTATACCATAATTTCGAAAATTATTACTTTGTTGTATTACAGGGAGTGGCAGTTGTTTAATATTAAACATGCACGTTTCTTTCTAAAATATAGGCGCCAAAATAGCATATATCACATAAAAATAGAAACATCATTGTTTTGAATTTGTAGTTGACTGGCACACAGAAGTCATTGCTGTACATTTTCAACTTAAATATAGGTTTTTTCATCTTTGATATTGATTGAGGATCATTATCTACACCCAAGCTTACTGAGTTAAAAGAAACAAAAGCGGAGAGCCAGATGTACAGATAAAAATATTAGATTGTACCTTGTCACCTTACAAAGGAATCAATAATAAGTTTTTCTTTTGTGTTTTCAACAGGTGTTATTTACCTGGATTGTAATATTGCTTGCACTTGCAAACACTGTTCACATAATTGACAATATGCTCCATTTTACACCCCGTCTGTGTGTACGGATCATAAAATTCAAGAGGATTCTCGGCTTCGGTGTCAGTGGGATCGACACAATCGCTGTAGGGATTTTTGGCAAATATCTCCTGAAAGGATGGAATTGATCAGACATTTAGTGGTAAATTTGTTTGCCACTCAGTAAGAGAAGGGATAATTATGTACAGCTTTTAATTTTGGCAAAGATCTACCGAAACCATTGCGGACATTTATTGGTAAATGCATATTCCCTAATGGAAGAAGGGAGGGAGGAAGTGGGGAGGGAGGGAATAAATTGATTGTTTATTTCTAATAAAAAAAGGGATAACCGAGAATGTTGCGCTGAACGATAGTCGATAGCAGGGATTTACAGATAAACATTTCTTGTTAAAATTAGGCTTATGTTTGTTGTATTCTCTTACCCTCTCATCGAAACAAATAAGTAATTTACGTTATAGCGTCAGCGTGACTTCATTCCAGATTCAGAGTATTTGTTATCGTTATAACATCAATAACTGTATTTTGCCCGGGTATTAGGTCCGTTAATACTCTATACTGACATCTATAATAGCTCCATGGCATAATGCTCGCATATGAGTATTACTGCTTACATATCCCAATATTAATTGCAAGTATATAGAGCATCACTGTATTCACTTAATTTATCAGTTTATGTTGTAAATTAAGATCATGTTTCACATTTCTTGGCACGTTTGTCACTGTCGATTCTGGTATGCATCTGCCAACGTTATCATAATGTGGATAATCTAGTCGTTAGTTATTTGGGCTGGTACATCAAAAACCACGTCCATTCTCTAAACGAACCAGATGTTTTGATGTACGGGAATGGTCTTCATGAATGATTGATATTAGACGTCCGTGATATATTATATTGTAATTGCAGTGGATAGGACAACTATGCCACTCGCTTGTATCATATTATTGTTTATACTACAGGGGTTGGTGTCTGATGAGGTTGGTCCATGAAACATTTTTATTGAATGATAAAACCAGACTTTCCTGATTGAAATTATGAGAAATAAATGAGATAAGCGTGAGCTCAGAAGAAAAATACTCGCGGTATAGACCGGTACCGAATCGACTATTCGCCCAATATTTTTCCATTCCAGGTTTGATGGAATACTTATGTTACACTTTATACTATTATAAGACCAGTAGACATAATTCCTTCATAAATGAGAGAAGCAGGGAATAACTCTTTTGGAATAGAAATAGATATCAAGGGTATAGATTATAGTGAATTGTTATCTGTTTAATAGAAAAATATAATGGTGTTAATATGAAATAACAAGATACACTAGCAAAATTTAATACCAAATAGACATTTGTATTATAAAAGTTTGCGTTAGTTTTTGGAAATGCTAAATTTACCGTATATAACTTTTAACTTTTCACCGGTTTAAATCGTATGATCGTGTACATATATAAGAACTGATTTATACTCGTGGAAGAAATCAAATATAAACATTGTTCATTGCTAAAAAAAACATGATGTCAATTTGTGACTAAAGATGCCACGTTGGATAAAAGAATGCTAATGACTTCATTCATTGTTTAGGGCAAACGTCATTTTACCTACTTGAGTCAACCTGATAGCTGCCGAGGTGGAGGTGCCTGGTGCCACCGAGAATCCGTACTGCCCGACCATTGGTACCTCATTAGCGTCATGGATCAAAACCTAAAAGTGAAGAGGGAAAATCGATTCACTCTGATATTGTAATTGACTACTTGTGTTTAAAAAATATTGCAGTATGATTGCAATGTGATTCCTGCTTTCTACGCAGGTGGCTGATCATAACTCAAACGGACTGCGCAAACATTCCATTACATCAATTCTTCGTTGAAAAAAATAGCTGCTTCATAAAGTGTTTAGCTTCTGCCATTAATTATTTTTAATTAAACCTAAGGGCATATCAGACCAGAGGAAAAATTCAACCTTATTTATTTAATTTCTAAAAAGACTGCACTTCCAGAACGACCTCCCACAGGACCAGCGAATATAATCTGGCATCTTAATGTACCAATCTGTCAAAAGTGTATGTCTACGAGGATCTTGAAAGAAACATAGTGATGAAAAAAGTATCATTATCTCCAATAGAATCCATCATGTAATATATTCTTTACATAAGGCGACACCCATATCACTGGGCGGGGTCATTGAGAGCAGCTGTTTGTACATTTTTTGTTTTGTTTCACTGAGTTATATATTACCTAGCTGTACTAGAGTCAACTTGTTGACACCTGAGATAAAGAAGCCATAGCTCAGGGACGTTTGAGCACTGGTAGGGTGGGCGGACTGTTTAGTGTGTATAGATGTAGTTTATGCCCACCACAAAAACTAATACAAATATCTGCCAACAATTAGTACTCATTCATTATTTGTGGAAGCTGCCTGCTAAACCAAATACCCTCGCGCCAAAGTCCGTTCCCTGGGGCTTTAACGCGGCAAATTATCAAAAAGAATCGAAGCAGATTGAAGAAATAAGGGATAACAAAGATGCAACACGTATCACACTGAACAGTATCTTTGGGGATAAATATTTCTCCAGGAAACAAAATGATCGCTGTAGGTTGTCCATCATTAGAAATATCTGTATCTGTCTGACAGGAAGGCTGTTATCAATGATTGACTCTGATATAGTCAAGGTGATTTTTATTTTGTGCCTTTAGCTGCTTTACAGAAGAGCCATTTCCCAGAAAAGTCTAATAAATAGCTTACGTTTCAGACTACTGATTGCGAAAGGCGATTTCCGATGATGAAATGCTGATGCGAGTCATATCTGGAACTACCCATTCGCGGTATATTTTCGATTTCATTATTTAAAGTGTTATCTGCAGGCGTCAGGAAATACCAAGAATGTCCTGAACCGATATTTGTGATTTCACACGTGAACCTCATTACACGGTCCATAGATTGTCAGTAGTGTTTAAAATGGAGACTAATTCTTCATTCTATGGCAACTGGACAAGTTTATGAATCAAAGATGAAGCTTTTTCAGGTCCAGGGCGAAAAACCATTACATGTCCGGCCTATCTCACTGATAAAAAACATTCTGAACGCCGTTAAATCATCAATGTGAATGACTGTCTAATCTCTTTGTCTCATGCTATTTCCTGTCCATTCTCCTGATTAAAGGTGCATCCGCGTTGCATTATTTCCACATAGGAGAATTACTTCATGATTGCTCATTTATAATATTTCCATGCGAAATCGCTAATATCAATGCACTGCAATTGTATTGTATTGATCAGAGTGAACTATCGACTGTTATACAGATTGCTATACAGATTGCCATTACGTTGGTTTACCCCGTAGAGAATGCCAATCACCGAATTTAACTTAGTAAATTTAGTACGTATGTGGAACTATAATCATACGTCAACAATTCATGCAACGATGACGTCCACTGCAAACTGCTGGGAATCCGGCTAGCTTGTTTGTGCTATTCAAATGTTAACTTGGTATATGAATACAATTTTAAGGTTTTAATAATGAATGAGTAAGACCGATGAATTATGGTTAATCCATAGGCTATACAAATAACCACCTGAAAATAGTCATAGGCACCCTTCCATTGATTAGAATTTAAGAACAAGCATTACAGGGAGATGGGTGAACTTACTCGTATACCAGCTGATGATCCTTCACCAAAGTAATATTCATCGTTCTCTATATCCATCAATAGCGTGAGGCCACTGTCTGTGCCCGCATCATGCACATATAGTGGTCCGTGTCTTTGTTTACTTTCTCTGGAATTAAACGTATAGCACACTCCAACTTCAGTAAGGCTTTGGGTGAAAAATTCCTCCTTCGCAATACGTTTATTGAGCCAGCTAGCAGACAAAACAGTTCTGTTTAATTCGTGAGCTAATCCAATCAACTTCTTTGTGAGATCCGAGTCAAGTGGTACATCACTCTCAGGGTCTGTGTCTCGCTCTACCTTATCCATGTAATTTTTAACGGAAAAGAGATCTTTAAGAACTTGACCAGTGTTCCCCGATTGTAGGGTCGGCGTTCTTCGGAACTGGTTGTAGTTGCAGACTGTCACTGCGGGGAATTCAAGTTTGGCATGGTCGTGAACGGATAAAACCGTCTCGACTCGAAATTCACAGTACACTCTTAACTGTTCTATGAAGACATACATGAGTATGGTAATTCCTACACACATAGCAGCCACCCAAACGCACCTGAAAATAGGAACAGAATTGCAAGATAAGTATAATGCGTAAAAATCAATATATATGAATAGATAATGTATACATTGAAAATGATAAACCGTAGATAAAGAGTGGATGGCGGATATATTTCTGATATTGTTAGGAACAAACATTAGTTGAAAATGATGATGAAATATAACTACTATGATCTTAAATTAAGATGGAATCGAGTTTTGTTTAAGATGGTATGATAAACATGCCAAGACCATGTAGGCCCTTGGGAGAGGGTTTACTATTCTCATTGGATCAGTTGGAGCTAATTCATTGATTACTACTTCATCCCAAGTATTGCCAAAAGAAACCGTTTGGATACGATGATACTAGGAAGGCATTACCAAAAATTCCTTATCGAATCGAATGGTCCCATGGTGACATGACGAATGGGGAATCTAAAGAGTCTGCCTTCACCATAGGTGATGGAATCAACACACTGAAGCAACCCGAAGACAGTAAAACTCTGAATGGCATCGGCATTACACATCCAAATTGCCAAATTAACTTGGGATTTATTCTTCAGTTTTCCGCCTTTCTCCGCCCGAGACAATTCCAGTAAACCCTTGGGGGAAATTTGTGTGAACACGCAGACAGATCCGATGCCTGATTCCTTTCCTCTTGATAAACACACTCAACTAAGATGGTTCCATTTTTTGTCGTCCGCTTTTAATAGGGTTGTCGTCTGCGCAAGATAGATGTTGACAAACTATGCAAATTCGTGAGCGCTAACTAAAGTTCTGTCTGAATAACGAACCAGACAGTCGTGATCTCTTAATATCGCTATTTTTCACAAGGTCGACTACAATCATGCCCACAATCATGATTGATGCATGAACATGAGCTCGTCTGACTGGCCCATCACCTCCATACTCCCGAGAATACGAATGCTCCTGTCTGGGACAAGATAGGACGCAATAAAGAGGCCATAAATATAGCAATATATCGTCCAATACTGTATATAGACTTATATTCTTCGATTGTCCCCTTGAATCTCGCCTGATCCCACGCCAGAGCGCAGAAGTGACTGCATAAATAGGTCCAGCACTATCCCATGCAGTATTTCTTTCAGTAACATATATTCGAAATATGCTTTTATACAGACCTGTTAGATAAATATGTATGCCGTCCGAGATGATATCCCAGTCTTGTGAAATTCTTTGTTAAAACATATGTAATGATATTATGATATCGTGGTTGTAAAACGCGATAGCTGGCAGAGTTAATTTAATAATTTAAATCAGGCTAGTCTGAGAATATTTATGCTTGATGTATGAAAATGTCTACTTGTCCTGAATAAAATATTTTTAAAATCAAAATCAAATCAAACTTGAGTGTTTAGTCAATATAATTGAGTATGGTGCCATGCCAATCCTGTTCCAATTTTTAGCAATTTAGTAGCTTTTTATCCTTTCCTATTTCAACGCAATGCGTTTATTCTGTTTTATTGCGGTTATATTTTTTTGTTTTCGGATTTCGTGATTTTTCATCCATCTTATGCCTGGGACTTTTGATTTGATGTTTGGAGTTTTCGTGTTGGATTACTGGATAGAAGAGATGAATAAACTCCAGATGCTTGCAAGTTCGATCCACTGACCGCCAGAACCGACGAGAGTGAAATTTGAGTTCGCAGAGTGTGGATCACCCGAAGAGAAAGATGAATGTTTTGAAATTGTTAAATCGATAGTGTCCTTGCAATTTCCATTTCTACTTCATTTAAAGTACACATGTGAACATCAATAGCATATTATTGTGCGGGCACTATATACATCGCAATCCCAATTTTGATGAATCGCTCCATCAAAAAAATCTTTTGATTACGATCCGTAGACAAACCTTTATAATCAGTAAAATATGCCTATATTCATTGGGACGGTAATTTAATGGAACAATTTGGCCAGTTACTGCCTAGTGAATTCAATGTGCGCGAGTGAATGCCCCTTCCTAAGGATGACAGTGTATTGCAAACACAGTCCTTGCCTAAGTATACTTCCCAAGAAAGTCCTCTCTGTTATATCATGCCGCTATCTTATTTTTACTCAACCCCTTGCCCTTGTCAGCATCCGTATCAGCTGATGAAGTTCATGAACTCCCTTCCTAGAAATTCGAGGAATGATAAGCTGTGAAATTCGAGCAGTTGCAACGCGTTGGTTCCCTTTCCTTACTCGCGCATTCATAAAGCGTTGATGCGCATACTCTCGTCTCCATCAGTGGTTGAATCGATGAAGGGATGTGGCTTTCTGATGATTGAATCTTTTGAAATGATTTTTATTTGGACTCAATTTAGACAATGATCTATATTCTCACGATATCCAAGAAACAGTTAGGAAAAAATACAGGTAGATTAAGATGGTTATCACACGTATCAGTAATTAATGTTTTTTAAAAGTTTAATGTGAGTTTGAATATGTTTAATCCCTTAGACATGTACACCCGATGGGTTAAATTGTATGTAGGCCTATCGACAGCCCTAATAATATAATCCTTTTATCGTATTTTGTTTAAAAAAAAAAAAGAAATAATAATAATAGGACCAAATTTGGGGATTTTTACGGACCAATACCCACTATATCCCTATGCGATCTCGCGATGCCGTCTCCCCCGCCCCCCTCCACACACCACATGCATCTCTCTCACGCTCTCTCTCTCTGTGACTTTTTAATCATAGATTGGACTGGTCGCATCATAGCATAGAGTGGCACCTCCCAGGTCTCTTAAATAGAGTGATGTTTATTTTATCTTGGTATTTGCCGGGAACAATTTCCCTGAAGTGCAAGGAGCAAAGCTCGTTTTTCCCGATGAACACTTGAAACATTAGTTACACATTCCCTCTATTCTATCACTTGAGGTTGACTTGGATGGTCTCTTTATGTGTGCACGTCATCATCGTCTGTACGGTACCTCTGTGTATAGAGATGGATATACCAGAGAACAGGATCAGTGGACATGCACACCACTTTTCTTTTTATAGTTTTCTTTTGTCTCTGCGTACCACAATCTTTGCCCAAATATCTCCCAACGAGCGAGGCATGAGATTTGTTGCCTTGAACACATAATGATACACAAGATATAACATTATCATTTAGTTTTAAACTGTTTTACACTTATAGAAGTCTTATCTCGCCTTCGCATACGGGAGATTACACAAGTGTTGCAATGTGTATTACTCCACCATAAGCAGAAATGACAAGCATAAACAGGATGGAACATATATTATTAGAAACGCCTTAGGGTCTTCGCAAAATACCTTTTTATTTCGATTTCGTGATTCAGCATAAATTCCATAATTTACACGCAACTGAAAACAGCAGACACCTGTGAAATCTACATCTTATGTACATTTCATTCTGGCTTATTTGCATTAAAACACATCTGTTAATATATATGTATTGAATGCATTTAATCATTATATAGATTTTTTTCAGGTGGGATATACTATGATTTTAGAATTTCAATTGCTGATGATGTCAATTTTGAATACCCGACTATAGAGGGTTACAAAAAATATTTGCAGTCCCGACATGTTTCCCCCTGGATGATGAATGATCTAAACCTAAATACCCTCAAGCTAAGTTATCCGGGCATCGCCTGGCACATCCTTTGAGGCCAGTTTCTTCTGGGATATCGAATTACATATACTCTAAACACTCAGCATCATTTGAAAATTGAATCAATTTGCCAACGAAATATCCATAGGATCATTCACCGCTTTCTCAACTGCTGTATCATCTGACTAATACATTGGGAGGATTAAATGTTAGAGATTTATTTGGCGAGGACACAGGAGGACACTTTTAACGATTTTATAGTGATTGGCGGTGATTGTGGGTCCCAGGCTAGTGATATAGGGAGATACCGCCCTGACACGTGCTGGCGAGGGCAAGTACCTCCAACCAACGATCTATGGACACAAGTTCAACACGTGCCGTTGAGAGAAAAGCTACAACAGTTGCTGAAAAACTAATAAAAACATTCACGGAGGGTTTAACGGTGCAGTACTTAAAATCTACACTTTTACACTTCAGCATTTTATACTCAGGATGAAAGGAGAAATTGTACGCCCATACCTTGAGATAATTGTGGATACATGTATACCTCCATCAGGAAAATGTTAACAAATACCTGGCCATAAAAAAGGCGCAATTAAGATACCGATATTTTCATCATATATTATGTCAAATTAAATATGCAAATTTCGAGAAAAAAAAACATATTTAGCTTTTAAATCGCAGATGATTGACCTGTGGAAACACTTTTTCAGAATACTGGAATTAACGAAAATGCAAACTTAAGGGGGTCACAACAAATTAAAATGGACTTTTCTGAGTATAACATTTCCTATTGTGTCCATGGGTGTATGATTGGCTGTATAAAACACATTCTGGGGCTTATAGGTTAGAATTTCTTTACTCATATTAAATCCCTGCTCCCAACGGATACAATAGGATACCTCAATTCATTCCCTAAATCTTTTGAACTTTATGGGGGAAAAGATACATATTATTAGATTTTGTCTGACCCATATTCGTGGTTAAGGTATTCATGTTCGATTTATGGAGAGACAGATGTGTTTAGTAAATCACGAATTCGCTGGTCAGAAAACATTACAGAGCAGATGCTATATAAATCGCGAAACCCCATAGGCGGCCTTCTACATTTGAGTCCAGGGCAAATATGTTTGAAGTGCACTGCATGGTGAATGCATCATCAAGCATGCAAGGTTTTGGGGCTTGGGTATCAATCCTTGATGAAATGCCTTTAGCCTAAGACATGTACAAACGTGGACCTGTGGTATTATTCCGGGTCAGTGACAAATAATTTATGGGTGTTAATGGTAAATGTTGAACACCTTGAGTAGATCATGATGTTTGTTTGCAACTGCTATATAGGAATAGTTGGGATGAATTGGCATTCTTAATTTAAAAAGAAATTGTGTCTACCATTCGACGATAACTTCATGTTGGAATAATGTAGTGATACACTTACTTTCTATACAAACTGTAAATGCCAATCATAAGTTATGATAACGATGTATCCACTCTCTCCGGCCTCTGCAACTGTGGGATCTCACCAGATCTGATATCATATTGCGTTGCATTATTTTTCCATGCTTTTTGGGGGCCAGATGTCTTACTACTCAGATGACCTCTCCTCAATAATATTCAGCAAAAGTATTCCAACAGTGCTTCATCCCATAACACAGAGCAACCCGAACCTTTTTGTAACACTCTGTTGGTAACAGTATGGGAAACATTTGCTTTTAGATACAATAATCTTTCTATAAGAACGCAGTCTGTACGAGACATAAACGTTTTCTATTTGACTAAGTATACTTATCTTTTTGTGTCCATCAATAATAGTATGCCCTGCTTAACTGAGCAGTGAGGATCTGGCATGCGAGATATGACAGCTATTGCATATACAAAGTGTCTTTTACTTGCATCAAACTCATTCTGAAAGTGATCAATACGGACAAAAATATTTCCTATATAATGTTAAGAGGTCTCAGAATGTGTGATTGTACTGAGTGCCAAACGTTTCCTATTGTTAAGAAACCGTTAGGTTCCTCTCAGTACATTGGGAATGCTCATCGATAAAATGCAGACTAGGAATTATGTTAAGTTCATGTACACGTATGTACGAGCTCTAGTCGTTCTGTGCCCTGTTCCACTCGATGGAAGCACAGCAGCGGTGCACTATCATTACGACGTCCACCAGCACGGATGAAACATGGATATTATCTCATACAAACACCTGCAGGTATGACTAAAACTATATGGTTTATATTCTAGTGGGTCTTCTGGCAATGATAATGTTATCATTATCATATCTACCTGTCCTGGTGGATTTCTAGCAGGTCCACATAAAAAAGCTTACAATTTTTGGCCTGACTTTTTCAAGGGGGGGAAGTAATCTAAATTACAGTATATTTTGTAAGTTGTACCAACACGTGGTTGAAATAAATCCCGCCTCACACAAGTTTACTTTTATCACACTATTTTTAAGGCGCATTTTGTATAATTCCCGCACTGCTGGTTTAAATCAGTAGTTTGGTTACGTTCATAATCTCTGTTGATTTAGAACCACAGAATCTTTACGAGATGCTTCTTATGTGTTGACATAGAAGAACCGGGACTAGCCTTGAAAGAGTTAACACACAGCCAGATGCAATGTCTGATTATCATTGCATTTTTTCTTGAACGAAAATATCGCTCCTGGGGGAGATTTCAAAGAGATGAGACCACCATTCCCTAAGGTTCCTTTTATCAACTAGTCATAGGTGGAGTGCTTTTCGGTTTGATTTTCCGGGCAAACTTTGGGAGCGGTGAAGTTAATGTATTTGATAAGAGTTTGTGTATACACAGGTCAGATTTAAAATTACCACAGCCCTAGACAAATTTATAGTTCATTTATAAGGTCCATAGAATAAGCAATTTATGAGACGCTCACTGGATCGATGTACAGATCCCGGCCGAATGCTTCATGACATTAAATGCATGACTCCTTTTTCCCCATGACATAACTCTTTGTATAATTGATGTCCACGCTATTGATAAGATGTCTAATGTTTGGGGCACTAAAAACTAAACATTAAACCCTGAATAGCACCTGTACAATGGCAGCTGGTCATTAGATCGAGTGCGGTACCACTTTTTTCTATGCTGGCCAGCATGGATACAATACTAGTATTGTGTATAAGTAGCTTATTAATGTATTTTATCTAAATACATTTAAAAGGGTTTCATTGCTCGGCCCTTTTCTCAATGAAATGCAATGAATGGAGTTCCATTGATAAATATTTATCTATAATGAAAATATCCTAAAAAGATTAACTAAAACTATTAATATGGAATAACAAGTACTGTGCCCACCTTCTGAATGGCGCATATGTTCCTTGACTGACCCTCCAAACTCCGTGCATTGAAGTATGGTCAGCATATTCTTCAAGTATGTGTCCGGCACTGGGCCTCTTGGATATGCTACTCCGATGTCTGGCCATGCTTCCTCCTCCTCCGACTGCTTCTCCCCCTGGGTTCCCCAGCCTATTGCCATCTGATAGCGGTTGGTGACCTGCAGGAGGCACCATGTCCAGTTTCGTGTCCATCAGAGAGAACAAATCCCCCTCGATCTTTCCTCCAGCTGTTATGTCAATAAAGTTTTGTCATTGAGTGTGGCCACTTGATAGCTCGGTCAACAATCACTCTGGGCGGAGGCTGGGTCGTGGCACATAAACGTGTACAGCGATGGCCCTGTGTCTTGTAGCAAATAGCAAGAGTGCCTACCTTGGCACTGGAAAGTGTTTGCCAAGGGCAACAACTGGGATAGCGGATGGTGCTACTATCTGGTCTGGCTTGCTACTACCGCTGCCACACCTCTCTTATAGAGAAGGCGCTGGGTGGTGGCGGATGGGTAAAAGGGGCAGGCAACGTGCTCGCAGGGAGCACTATTAGACCTGCCCATGGCCGAGTAGCTCACCTTAAGCCGGGAATCCACACGGCGACTTCAGGGCCAAGTCGCCCATCAGTCGCTCATATTTTCCACCCAAGTCGCCCAAGTTTCCAGTCGCTCCATGTCGCCCGTTAAGTCGCTCATGTTGGCTGCTGTGTGGATTCCCAAACTAAGAACCTCTTCTGGCGACATGGCTAATTACCTTGGCGACTTGCACGGGCGACACAACTTGAGCGACTAGATTAAACATTTTCATTCCAGTCGCTCAAAACGTGAGCGACACGGGTGTCATAAATGTGAAGTCGCCCGTCGGGAGGTCGCCCAAGTTGGTTTCATATGGCTCAACTGTGTGTGGATTCCGGCCAGTGAAATATAACTCAGCGACTTGGGGTGTTTCAACCAATCACAAGCCAGGAAAGCTTTGAAGTCGCTCAACTTCCATGTAGCTGTACTTGTCAGAGCGACTGAAATATTTTTATTTTGGTTGTGAAAGCTTGGCGACACCACCAAGTAGCCATACATAAATCGCTAGTGGATTCCGATTTTGACGGGCGACTTGCATGTTGTCGCTCATTCTGGATCCTAAAATAATGTGCAAAGTCGCCGTACATTAATGCAAGTCGCTCAATTAAAATGATATTAAACAATTTCCAAAATTTGTGAAGTCGCTCACCGTTTTTAGGCGACAATGGATTTAGGCCACAAGGGGACGAGGGTATCCAGAAGGCATATGTTTCACGCTGGCACCTGTTAGTCACACGCGGTGATGGGGCTACTCTTATAGATGGTATGTAACATATGTTGGGTATATCTTTCAATGGATCGGACAACCTATTTCAAAGTACCAGTATAACGGGACTATTTTGAGGCTTGTGAAGCGCATAATTATAATGACCATTTGCGAACACCTATGGTCCATACATTATGACCATTGCTAGCTTATTAAATATACAGGATGATCAGCCATAAAAATAGACTAAAAGAGAAATACACTTAATACATCATTGTCTAAGAGGAATTATAGGTAGGTGCGACCGTCTGTGGCGTCGGCAGGTGCAGGTTTCCAAAAGTACCCCCGGAGGTTTGTTTTCTCTGATGGACAAAAAGAAATGACTATACAAATTCATGAATATAATCACTACTCAAATTACTCCGAGTACGCGATTTTAACCATATAATTATTTCAACATGGTATATGCAATCAATAATCTCCACACATTTCCGGAAATAACCTAGCAGACAAAAGGACAAAACCCCTCTTTAGGGCAAAGCTCCGTCGGCCCCGTATGAGTGACAAATTGCACACCGGTATGTATTTATTTATAGATAGAACCTGATGAGAATGTGGTACAAGGGACACTATATCACTGTCCGAGATGTTTGCTTTTTCGTTACGAAAAAAACAAAACATCGAGGACAGTGCAATATTGTCCCGAGTTCCACATTCGAATTTAGGTTCTATATTTACTCCCACGTTGCTATGCTTACCTTATATGGCTATGTTTACTGGGGACAGGAAGTCATACCACACGCGTTGAAATGGTGCAAATTACCACACTACTCCCGCCAATACAAATAGCATGTGGAGTAAAGAACATTTAGTAGTGTAAATCACTTATCGAATGATTTAATAATTCTATGTTTAGCCTACCCTCGGAGCGTCCATGATGAAAGACTGAACACGGACTTGAGATGTATGAACTGTTGATGACCTTAAAATGACCCAGGAAAGACGAAAGTGGAGATGGACAATTTTCCCGTATTTTTTAAAGAAGTGAAGTAGAAATTGTATTTAACCTGTACATATGATGTTGTTACGCACATATGTTACATGTTTTGTAGTTTCACATGGTAGTGTGGGAAGGGATAGAGGTTGAGGTACAGGTGGTACTTAGGGGTTAACAAGTTCAGGACTGAAACAGGCATGATCGTACACACTAATGAGCCAGGGGGAGAGTGAGGGGCTTGGTGGAGGTGACCCTGGAGGAGGGGGCAGTCACAGCTACACCTAAACCTCATTCTCCTTTGTGTTGGAAGCTTTGGGTTAATTTAAATATTAATCAGCCTGGGGTATTTAAACCTAGCGTGGGTAGGGATTGGGGAAGTCTTGGTTTGGAATTAAGTACCACAGTACCCTGGAGTACCCTCAGTGTCATTGTATTACATATAGATCTTTGGACATCATCTTCAATAAACCTGGAACAGTACTTACATGTCTCCTTATTATTCCCCACCAGGATCCTTTAAACCTCAATAGGAATATCTTAACACATGGTGTAGAACCCGGGCATCGATCCCGGTACCTCTCTAACTCTGGAAGTTACTTGAAATTGTATTTCCTGTTCATGAAATATTGTTATTGCAACTGTATCTTAATTGTATTTCCAGCCTGTTAATATAGAATATATTTTGTTACCATCGGGTGACGCATGAAAATTTCTGTTCAGTCGGAAATGCGTATTTTTTTCAATATTTATGTAACTTATCTGAGCCTAATAAAATAACTCAATTTTAATATTGCTGTTTTGATCGATAAAAACACAAGTCAATATTTAAACATTAATTAATGTCACGTTTACAACTTTATAATTATAAATCCCAGTAATATTCCACTAAGAACTATGCACCAACGCGCCCCTCCACCTACTTCCCCCAAAAGTGAGAATTGCTCGTTCGTGTGACCAACGTTCGAAATTCTGTATAGGGAATGCTGCTCAAAGACAAACTGTGCAAAATGAAATTTCAACCCACTTTTATATTTGAGTTCATCACACACTTCAAAGAAGCATTTTACCAAACAAAATCATACCAAAAAATGACCAACAAATTCGTTACTTTTCGCGAACCTACCTGCACCAACCACGGCGGACATCATACTTTCGTGACCCGATTTTTGTGGGTGCGTCACGCTGTACGTAGGCCTACTTCATTCACTTCTTCCACACAAATATGTTTGAATGCGTTTGCAAATATGGGCGACCTTTCTGTTTCTATGCAATTGTTCCTCGCGAATGTGTTTAATTTACAAATGTGGCGTTTCTGTTTCGGTCAATCAACTTGTCCATAGGCTACCAGGTATAAAGATTACAACTTTACTCAAGACACGTGGATTACAGAGAACATAATGTCTCACTGTCAGGGAACCATCTGCCTGGTGCAGGTTAGTCTTCCATGTGTTCTTCCTCTCTGAAACGAACTTTGTGGCAATCGAGCAGATTTTATAGATCGTCATGCAAAGTGCAGATTTCCTAATTAGAAATCCAGAGAATGAAAGAAGTCAGTAAATATGAGATGGTTAACAGAGGATTTCAGAAAGTATTTACTCTGAAATAAATAATTTGTAACGGTTTGCTTTACTAAACAAGTTAAAGTTAAAGGTATACAGCCGTGGGGTTGAACAACCCCATATCAGATCTAATGTGTTCCATTGTCGATACAAATAATTGTTTCTCAGTTTTCTCCGTTACGGGTCATACTATCTTCATACTTTAAACCGGAGAAGCCTCTGATGGATGACATCTGTTTATTTAAAGTTAATGTGACTGCTGACGGTTTGGTGGTTCAATGGCATCCCCTCTCAAAACTAACAAACCGAGCAGATGATGACGTGTACACTCACTGAAGTGACAACAAAGTTACTGAGTTTCACCATTTATGATCCTGGTGGACCTGTCACCCAAGACTTCCATGTGCTTTGTAGCTCGACCACTGAGAATCATCAATAGTACTATCATAATATGACAGAACAAATTCATTCCTGGAATCATATTCCATCCTCTCAGATCTGATTCTTTTATCTCTCCCTCTCTTTCAACTGTCATCATCCTGCCACCACTTTGCTCTACTGTTCTTTTATCCTTCGCACATGGTACAGGCATTCACTATACCCACTCCCTTACATTAACATTGCCATCTAGAGGCAGAACTCTCCAAAGTTATTACTCTAGTGTGTTGATGAAATCTGGGCAAATATGTGATTACTTTGACAAAACTCAAGAACACACATTGGGGAAAAGCCTTATAAATATATTTTATGCGACTATAGGGCAGCACATTGGGCCTAACCACATCCCAGTGGCCAGTGACCCCGGCAGAGCCAAGACATTGATTGCTACTGGCTGCCAGCAAACCTATTCAGTCAGTATAGGGCAGCACAGGCTTAACATATGAGAACACATCCCAAGGAATATAAATGTACAAACTTTTAGTATAGGATTGAACTGGCAAGAGGTTCTACCTCATTATTTTGTGGAGGATTTTGAAATACAATTCCTTTTTATTTTATTTCGAGAATTTTTTTCTGGTTGAAGGTATTGTTCAATCTCAATATCCAATCGACACGCAACAGACCTTGCTATTGAAAATGAGTGTTTTATGGGTTCCTGACAAAATCATATATATAGTGCACAATCAGCCTGCAGTTCAGCATTGTTTCATGCAGTAGGAATCAAAGATGCTATAAAACAAATGTACTGTACATTTCATATCGCTAAATTGAGTTTAGAAGAACTAACATATTGCTGATATTTGGGCTTCTCCTATATCCGAAGGCTAGTTCATCTCTAAATTGTTTCAGATATGAATCATGTAGGTTTTTGTGTACAGTACATTTCATATCCCTAAATTGTTGATATTTGGGTTTCTCCTATATCCAAAGACTAGTTCATCTCTAAATTGTTTCAGTTTTTTATGTGTTTTTAATGATTTCAGTGCTTTTGGTGGAGGTGACATTGTAAACTGTTACAAAGGAAATGTGTGTAACTATAGGACAACATATAGGTTGAACACCTGAGAGATCGCATGAGAATAAGTATAGAAGAAAAGCCCTATAAATGTATAGGGCAGCACAGCCTTAACACCTGAGGACACACATGAGAGCACATACTGAGAAATATAAATGTATTGTATGTGACTATAGGGCAGCACAGGCTGGACACCTGAGGGATCACATGCATACTGAGGAATATAAATGTACTGTGCGTGACTATAGGGCAGCACAGGATGGAGCCCTGAGGAGACACATGAAAATATACACTGAGGAATGTAAATGTACTGTGTGTGACTATAGGGCAGCAAAGGATGGGCACCTGTGGAGACATATGAGTCAGATTTTCAGAAAATGTACAATTGGCAGCCCTACATATTTAGGAAACTTTCCTAAATTAGGCTGAAAAATGAAGAATACCGGGATATATCTGAGTATATTTGGTATCGCATTGATTTAAAGTATCAGTTCTGGTATGTTAAACTGCATTTTGAAGCTCATTTGTGTCGAAAATGGGGGTTATTTGAGAGAATTGGTGAAGGCGAATTGTACATTTTCTGAAAATCTGACCCACATAAGAATACATTATGGAGAAAAGCCCTATAAATGTACTGTGTGTGACTATTGGCAGCACAGGCTGGAGCCCTTGAGACACATGAGAACACATACTTGGGAAACGCCTCTCTCGGTGACTACAGGGCAGCAGGCGCGGCGGAACAGATAAAATATTGGGTGGGGGGGGGGGGGGCAAACCTTTTTTGGGAGGGGGGAGGGGGAAGCATGGAGATCCCTCCAATAGTATAATAGAATCAAAACATTCCACCATGCATACTTATAAATACATCTGTATATTTCAATGTGGTATATCTTATCTTCATCTGGATATATACTAGGCTTTAAAGGTTTTGTAAACCATTCGCTCTCTACATTCATTCGAGCACATTAATACTGAATACATAGCATATATATATTCAAACAAAATCTCTTGCTATAAATCCAAGCATAATTCCATTCTGTTGCCTCAAAATCTTAAAATCTTTCCCCTACACCGGGTATTTATTCCACCATAATTTCGCATTCATCAGGTCTTGAGAGTCAACATAGCTTGATACACTTGCTCAAAATGGACCAGACATGAATCTGATCATTCATTCCTCCACCTCCCTCCTTCCTTCTCCCTCCTCCTCCTCCCTGCCCCTCCCTACTCTTCCTCCCTCTGCCTCTTCCTCCCTCTACCTCTTCCTCCCTCCGCCTCCCTCCTCCTCTTCTTCCCTCCTCCTCCCTACTCTTCCTCCTCAACCCTCCTCCTCATTTCTCCACCTCCCTCCTTCCTTCTCCCTATTCCTCCTCTCCCTCCCTTCTCCTCTTCCCTCCTTCTCCCTACTCTTCCTTCTCGCTCTTCTTCCTCCCCCTCCCTCCTTCCTTCTCCTCCCTCCTCCTCTTCTTCTTCCCTCCTCCTCTTTCCTCCTCCCTACTTTCTCCTCCCACCTCCTCCTCACTCCTCTGCCTCCCTCCTCCGCCCATGCCCCTCGTCCCCATCCACCTCTCTCCTCCTCCCTACTCTTCCTCCTCACTCCTCTGCTCCCTCTCTCCTCCTCTTCCTCCCCCTACTCCTCTGCCTCCCTCCTTCCTTCTCCTGCCTCCTCTTCCTTCTTCCTCCTCCCTGCATCTCTGTCATTTCTCTGTTCTTTCTCTATCTATGTATGCGTTTTGCCATGTCTCTGCCCCTGTATCTCTGTGTGTTACACAATGTCAGTCCATCTCAGTGTTGAATTTGTTATATCATAACCCCTTGTCTAACACTCTATCTCCCTCCCTGTCTTTCATACAGTCCAGACCTTTTCTTACTCTCCTTCTCATTTCTCTTACTTTGTAGTGGTGTTCAGCACCCCGTATCTATCTCACATTGCCTCTGCATCTGTGTCCGTTGCAACACAGTGACTCAGAACAGCATCTTAAACCTCTTGCAGTTTTCTGCTGCACCTGACTGAGGTTCCCCCAGGGGCGACGAGAACGCTTAACTAGCTGTTTTCTCCTGACTAGAGCTTGAATCCAACAAACCTTTGGTTTAAGGAGAAACCCAAATATCAGTTATATCAATTGAGGAATAACCCTGCAATGTAAATACATTTGGTTTAGGCTATAGCATCTTCGATTCCTACTGCATGAAATATTGCTGAACTGCAAGCTGATTGTCCCAGTATATTTAGCAGTTGCTGTTCCATCGGTTACTCCTTTCCCACTTTTAGGATTGTTTGTCCCACGCAATTTCGTTCCCTCTACTTTTTCAGAGGCAGGGGCCCAGGGTTTCCTTCAAATACCAAGATGGTGGCTGGCTAGAAACCCTGGGATTAGTCTAAAACATCCGCCAATCAGAATGCTCGTTCATAGTGTCCTGAGGGGAATATCCCCGGCTTTGGGGCACGTTCCTTCATGCCTAACTGGTTGTCCCTCTCGATCTGTAGCTGAGCAGACACTTAGTCTATTACAGTCGACCCATGCCCACACAGGGTCTATCACAGTGTGTTTAGACCCCGCCTTGAAATTCTGGGAGTCTGGTGGAGTGGCTGCGGCCTTCCAACACATTGCCGCTCCTATTGGCGAACTATTTTTGCCAACAACAGCATATGGTCAATTGTCACCAACGTAACTCTGCCCGGTCAGCGTGGGGACATGCCAAGCCCAGTCACTGAATCAACAGAAGAACCTTGAGTATAGCCTTGGGTGGGAGGGCATAATATTTTGAATGATGGATTGACCGACAGGTCCAATAGTGGAAAGTTCACTTTTTGAGTTGTACCCTGTGATAGACCTTCCTACGCTCATGTGGGTCTAAATTTATAGACTAAGCAGACACTGGGCAGTCTCAGTGTTATTTGACTCTTTCCCGTTGTAGGGTTATTTCAAAATCAGACAAATGCTAGCTAGGGATTGCCATTACCTAACTTCATTAAATTTTCATAGTATTCGAAATTCTATTTTATTCCTCTAGACGTACATTGCATATAAAGGCATTACGATTATCATGATACTTTACTTTCATAGTTTTTCATGTTTCACAGTGTTTCACTTAGTGAGACATTTGTTGATATTTTGAACGTTCTATAACAATCTAAACAAACCAGTTGCCAGCAATGCTGTGCATATATAAGGAGCAAGGGGGCGGGGGGGGGGGGGCAGAGGGGGGCGTTTTAAAATCAGTCAAATCCTAGCAAGGGATTGTCATATGATATCCTAACTGCATTTATTTTTCATAGTATTCAGAATTTTTTTTGTCATTTAGACTTACATAAAAAGGCATTGCGATTACTTTCAGTTTTTTATCCGTTTCACTTAGTTTGGCATTTGTTGATACATGTATTTTGAACTTTCTATAGCAACCTAAGCCCCTACAGCCAATCTTACTCAAGCCCTATGCAAATTGTATGGAGATCAGCCATGTCCTTATAGGGGACATGTCCCCTATAAAAGTGATTCTAGATATTGTGTCAGATCAAAGTCAGCAGCAAAAACAGTCTAACATCCGAGCCGATAAATAAGATCACATGGTTTTCACTGGAATAAGATTGGAGACAAAAACCAAAGGAAAGTTCAAACAATATAAGGTTACTTAATAATTTATTGATTCCGATCCATTTATAATGGAATATCATTGTGTAGAGGACATCATTTTAGTGCTAGTTATTGTAACCAAGTTTATATACATTTACGACAACACAAATATTATATTATATCCTTATAAAATTGATGTATTATTAGTTTCGAAACTCTTATATCATATGAGTTTCGAAACTAATACATTAATTTCATTAGGATAATTTCTGTATAACTACTGAGTATTCAATGACAATATCATTCATTTAAATAAATAACATTGTGGGAATTGACAATAAGTGAACCGTGATCTGATACATTGGATAGTAGTAGCTTTCGAAGGATAAAACACAATTATTTTGCTCAGCGAGCGGTAAGGCGACAGGTATACATTGCTAGCAGGATGAACATGTAGTCATTGAGATACCATTAAGAATACACGTGTATTTTGAATTCATGCTCCTACATGTTTACTGATTCAGCTATCTCCATAATAAACACTATAGTTATTTTAATGGAGTAGATTCAGAGGTAGTATAGTTAGAAATGTGTTAGATCTATTTTCCAAGAGTAGGTTCACATAATATTCTAAAATATGTACAGACGATGTCGAAATAGTTGCACGAAAGCACTGATATCTATCATAACCAAGAATGTGCTATTTACCTTCCCGTAAAATAAATAATAATAAGGTGAAATTTCAAAGATTACTGAAAACAATGCAATCGCGTTTAAAACTATATTTTCCGTTAAAGACTTGAGAAACAAAAAGGTTTCGTCAATCTATTCGATATCAAGTGCCTCTTTGTGATATACGATATACATAACCAATGAATAACCAAGAATATAAAATAAGATATACTTTCTAAAGTATGTAGCGCCTCAAACATTCTCGCATATATACCAAACAACTTCAAAATATACAAAAATTGCACATATCATGTCTTATATCCCATATAACATCTTATTTATACCCTCAAAGCAACTCGTATCTACTCGAATGCACAATAAGCCTGTATATATGTACCTATGTATGCATATAATTATATGCACTTATAATATTAATGCATGTATGTGTATATACATGTAGGCCTACATTTGCGTGTTAAAGTACGTGAATGTAAGTATGCATGTTTGTGTGTGTATGTATGTATGTAATGTATCTTGGTACAAGTTGATATTTAAATCAATTTTAGAGAAAAGTTTTACAAATAATTATATGAAATTAATAATTTACAATAGGTAGACGGAGCATGTATCAATCAATAATTTGTTAAGTTACACAAAATCCCAGTATATTAATACAACTCTTCTTATGAATTTATCACCAGTATTAAGGGGTCTTTAGACATTACTCGTTAATACCATGTATGTGTTGTATTGTATTGTATGTATGTATACATGTATGTATACTACGTTTCTGGAAGGAAAGAAACCGGTCTGAATCAAGGGTATTTCAACTTATCATTAAGTCTTCTTCTGCTGGTATATAAATGTTTGTATGTATGTACATATTAAATACATAGATATGTAGAACCCATTAACGCTAGGCTTAAAGAGACAAGTGTCCTTCTTTGGCTAAGACAGGCATCAGTATTAGGTAATAGGATATATCATTGCACCATGAGGAACAAACCTAACAATGATAAAATTTGACTTTTGAATGCTATTAAGTTTACCTCTAACAGAATGTTAAAATATCCAGTCGAATGCATAGACCTCCTCATTAAACTATATTTAACGTAAAAAAATCATCCACCCGTGATTATAGCAGTGTTGTACCATCAAATATGGAAGAGATTATAACAATAATGAATATTCATCATCCAATAACACTGCCAAAAATGTTGCCGTAATTGATCCATATGATTTAATAGTAATACCCAGGTTTATAAACATGATATATTTTACCCCATATAAATTATGCTCACCTATACATATTTATTTGTATTTTAGCCCACAGTTCTATTACATGAACAGCAATATCACAGGTACAACATGCTCAACAACAAATTCAATGGGAATTTAATACTGGACACTGATACACCACACTATTCATGTACATACTTGGGCTGGAGATCAAATTAGCATCACATAAAATAAAAATCACATGGTCAAGGTCTGACTAAGGGATGTTCACCGTAATCGGCGGGGAAAAAGAAGACAATTTTACGAATTTTCCCGCATTTCATGTGATTTTTTGGTCGAATGCTTCGAGGTGACGTTCGCCCCTGTAGTTTCTTCTGGTACCTCGATGCCAAATATTTTTTGTTTGATTGTGTATTGCTGAGTATCAAATTTGAACATGAGACCTAAGATAACATTGAGAGCTGAGACTTCGTACTTGTGGCACCCCGAGTAGCGGTAGAGTGGTTTTCTCTGGGAATTACAGCCTGTGTTTTGGGCTCCCGTCGGTCGGATACACTCTTCTGTCAGAGCACATTCGACCCATTTCAGCATGAACTTTGTGTGGATTTCAGGAGTGTTATAAATTACAAGATGTTCGGCTCCAACCATGTGGTGGAAATAGAAGTCTGTTTGTCGAGTTTGAAAATACTCAAACATTTTTTGATGCGTGTGCGCTGATGTTGGCTCTTCAGACTCGATGGTCCAGGCAGCGATACCAGATTTGGACGCCATTTTTATGACGTGGGAAATGTTACTCGTGATGAAGTACTCGGCCTTATCAGTCCAGATGATGGCACCATATTCATTTAGCGCTTCCTAAAAAGATAGCATGAGGAAAGTGAACAGACTTTTACAGGCAGGAAAACGACAACAGTTCAATAACGTTATGTGGTGCATTTTACTAAGAGCCATTTTCATTAGACATCAACATATTAGTAACCTCACATTCGTACTATTTACAGGCTATAATGGATATTTACTGAATGATAAGCAATAGAAGGCCCAAAAAGTCCAAAGTCATGTAGCGCCGTTACCAGCCCGCCCGCCACTTTCATCACAAAAGAGATGGAGCCGCTCATCTTTATCAAACACCAAGATACCCGTGTTCTTCAAAATGGGTGTGATAAACACAGAGAACACAGAATTAAAAAAGTTAGGGGTTGGGCTCCTCACTTTTGGAACCAACTAGCATCTTTTAAAATGTAGGTTGACCAAATGGGACACGTCCTAATTCAGTATCACTAAAACAAATAATATATAAAAATAAATAGTTAAATGTACGTTCCATACCTGTATAGCCAGAGGTTTGTATATCTCCATCGTGTGGATATGCGAAGGAAACTTATCAAAATCGAAGGATTTCACCATACAACTAGTACTTGAGTTGCAGTGCTTCTTCAACTGAAACGATAGTTCAAACTTCCATGAGTACAAAACTAGCATATCTCATCATAGTTAAAACAGGTGACCTCCACATACAATAATGGAGCAACAGACTAAAATAACATATATAAAATTCACATCGTTGTAGGTGCCATACGGCTAATTCAATCTTACCACATCTAGACTTACCTTTACAAGCTCATAGGACCCTAGTCCGAGGTCAAATATAAGTATATGGCGATCGTGAAGATACTTCCTTGTGGAGTCGATGAGATCGAATGCATTTTCATAATTCTTGGACGTCACCCCAGTAACAACAACTGGGACATTCAATTCTGGGTCAGCAATGTCAGGATACACCCTCGGATGATCAGTAAAGCCAAGGAGCTCCAGATATGTATCATCCACAGCCAGCTTGGAACTGCTCATTACATTCATGTTCTCCTTCAAATGATTGATTTGCTTGTGAGTCTCTGTCATAATGTTTCTGATGTTTGGTGTGGGCATGGAGACAAGCCATATTGATATGGATGTCGCCAACACAAAAAGAAGCAAGATTAAGAAGTTCTTGCTCCGGAGAACGTCCCAGAGACGAACTGAGTTGTCGGTATTAACAGTGTTGCTCCCCATGGATGGGTTCTCGGTCGTTTCAGACACCTTCATTCACCCTTCTAACTTTATCAACATGCTGATGATATTCAATGATAAATTGCTGAAGAGGATTCGGTGATGATATGAGTTGCGTCCCCCAGCAGACGTCCTGTAAGAAAGTAGAATGGACTTAACAGACGTGACTAAATTAATATTGAGGTACTGTACCAATAACTGCGGCATTGGTGATTAATCCGATCCACGGACGGAGTGAGTTTGTAAAAAAACCCACCACATTTTACATGAAAACCCCGCATTTCGCACGAAAAACCCGTATTTTACACTTTTGTGTATTCTATCTTGTGGGGGTGGGGGATTTTTTTTTTCATGTTTTCATTTTACACTTTGGTTGTGTATTCTATTCTACCTCTTCTAGTTGGACAGGGTTAGTGTTGGGTGGGGGTCTGGGGTCTGTTGGCCTATTCATTAGCCCATCTACCCTGTTGTAGTTAGTGGGCTCTAGTATTGCTATTTACTATTTGTAACTAGATGTAGAGGTAAAACAATAAGAACAGGATCATTGCGTTAATTGACAGGTTTTACCTTTTTTTCTCTGTAGGCTGCTAAAAACTTGAATGTGTATTCTATTAAGTTAACAAGACAGTGTGGCCTATATTGAGTCGACAGACTACTACCAATACACAAAAGGCTACTATAATAGCAAAACCCAGAATACACGGGGTCTGGAGAACTCAAACCGTTCTGGGCTCGGACCATCGCATACTCGGACCGTTGTAAGCTCGGACCAGGTATGGTCGGACCAGGGGGTTAGTGGACTCGGACCAGGGGGCTAGTGCCGTAGTGGACTCGGACCAGGCATAGCTTTAGGCTGAACATTATAACGATTGGTATATAGTCAAAATAATTCTTTTATTAGTCAGTTTTACTTCGGACACTCCACTACTACTTTACTGACTTAGTCTTAGGACAACCAATTTTAGGGTTAGGTTTAGGGTTACTTTGTGTATGGTATGGTTTGGTCCGAGTCCACCAACCCAATGGTCCGAGTCCACTAACCTGGCGGTCCGATTCCACTAGCCCCCTGGTCCGACTCCACTAACCCGCCTGGTCCGACAACAGAGTGGTCCGACTTCTCTAGGAAGCTAATACACAACCCAAGACCGGCCAAGTGTAAAATGAAAACATGAACAAAAATTCCCCTGACACCCCCACCCCCACCCACACACCTACTCCCTCCGCCCCGCCCCCGCCCCCGCTGATAGAATACACAAACCAAGTGTAAAATGTTGGTTTTTTCGTGTAAAATGTGGGTTTTGTGCAAGATGCGGCTTATAATTTATAGACAGTTATTATTATTAATGATATTATAGTGCAACCGAGGCGGCAGGCTACCGGCACAAAGCCATTAACAAACAAAAAGAAATATAATCTAAGTTCATCCATAAGTACTCTCAAATTAAAGAATCGTAACAATTTCCAACCGTAAAAGATAAGAAGGGGCTGGTGGACAACGTTGAAGCACCAATAGTTGGCAATACTTCGTGAATTTGTGTGTCTTATGACATTTTAACTCAGCATTGAACAAAGTTACCCATTATCGCCCAGTTTTGACGAGCCACAAGTATTTCAATAAGCGCCTCAGTCTAAATTGTGGTGAAAATTATGTCGTGTGGTCTCTGCTTACCTTGGTTAGGTTATTTTCTTTCCCAAATCCTGTTTCAGTTCTTGAAAAACAGACAATAAAAGTTATGCTTCCATCTCCCTCACAATGTTCATTTCTGATCTCGCAACGTAACTGCCGCCCAGCTGACAGATGGAAAACTAAAATTAAGGCAACAACACACAGTTTTACTTAGGGCGTAATTAAATACATCATATTATCGTCTAACATATTTGCAGATGACTCCTATCCCATAGCATAACCAATATTAGTTAAGAAAAGGTATGCCTAACGTATGTAAAATGGTTAGAAACTAAATTATCCCTAGAAAATTACTTATATAAATGTGGTAACAGTCAGCGGACCTAAATCAGTTGTAAACATTTTGAAGAAGCGAGCAACGACCGCGACTGAGAAGGCAAACATGTCTACAAAATGTTTGGAGCGCATTCCTGATATACATTCCTGTAACCATGTAATGGACATTTTCAATATACATTATGTATTGCATTTACTAGATATCTACTCTCAGACTTATGTAATCATTAGACCTAGTTACGAAGTCGTCCAGGGGCCCGTTGCACCACTTTTTGGTGATATCGTAGCGTTAACATTATATTAAGGATACGTTAAGGATATAATAACAATACGATTGTTCTAGTGTTGCATGAGACCTGTCCTATCCTTAACATGAGGCGTGCATAATGGTGAAAGTGGTGCGTTGCAACTGGTAGCAACATACCCATACATTGTGTCTTATTTTTACATTTTTGTACAAAAGAAAATTATTTTAAATCACGAAATATACTTATCATATATATCATCACCATTTCTGAGAAAAAATACTTTTGAAAATACTCCCTGACCCTCCCATTCTCATTCTCAAATTCTCGCTCAGAAACGAGCAAACAACAGAGTCACTTAGCGCTACGATAAGGATATCCCATGCTCAAAGGCATGTTGTTAAAAACCCCCATTTAAGGACACGAAACATGACTTAAGGACACGATATTGGCTGGTGCAACAGTAAAGTGTTAAGGATATTTAAAGACACGATTTTTACTTAACGATACCTCATGCAATGGGCCCCAGGCGGTATCCGGACGTTTTAGGCCTAGTCATCGAACCTGCCTCTTCATCTTAAGATAATGGGACATACGCAGAGGCAGGTTGTTCGTGACTAGGATGTTTGGGCCCCGGGATCATTGGGCCCCGGCCTTGGACGTTTGGGCCCGAGCTAAAAGACGTTTGGCTTGGACGTTTGGGCCCCGCTGGGCCTTGGATGTTTGGGCCCCGGCCTTTGGACGTTTGGGCCCCGACCTTTGGACATTTGGGCCCCGGCCGGTTGTGTATTCATAAATCATGCTGGGTTGGACGTTTGGGCCCCGGCCTTTTGACGTTTGGGCCCCGGCCTTGGCCAATGTGTATTCACGAATCATGCTGGGTCAGTCAGTCAATACACACTATGTGTATTCATGATTGGTCAGTCAATCTTGGTCAGTGATTCCAATACATGCTGTGCATGCTTCTCATTGCCTTTTAACCGCTTCTTCAGCAGTCTTCCTCTTGCCAGGTTTCAGGGGGTTAGACTGTACCTGGTGTTGTTCAAGAGGTGCCCCAGCAGAGCTGATCAGGCTCCACTTAGCAACTGTAGGTTTCCAGGGGCAGCGCCATATGTGGACCCCCTTCCACCTACAGTCAAGGCCATTCCAGATGTTATCCAAGGCAATGCCATTCTTTCGAAGTTGTGGTATAGGCTGTAAGCACTTTGGTGTGTGTTCGGGCTTGTCTCCTATTCTGTCTCACATCCGTTTCTGGACTGCATTCCACAACTTAACCTCCTGTGCAGCCCCATGGCCTGGGTGTACCGGACCAGTCAATATACACTAGTGAATATGTGTATTCATGCTGGGTCAGTCAATACACAATACAAAGTCTAAGGTTAATGGAGGTTACCGGAGAAGACTACTGGAGGAGGTTACTGGAGAAGACTAGGCCTACTGGAGGAGGCTACTGGAGGGGGTTAATGGCGGAAGTGGCTGGAAGAGGTTACTGGGGCCCGTTGCACCACTTTTTGGTGAAATCGTAGCGTTACCATTATATTAAGGATATGTTAAGGATATATTAACAATAGGATTGTGCCAGTGTTGCATGAGACCTGTTGTATCCGTAACCCAAGGCATGCATAGTGGTGAAAGTGGTGTGCCATATTCACGTTGCAACGGGTAGCAACATACCCGTACATTTTGTCATATTTTTATATGTTTGTACATAAGAAAATTATTTTAAATCATGAAATCTACTTATCATATGTATCCTCACCATTTCTGAGAAAAAATACGTTTGAAAATACTCCCTGTGGAGGTTACCGGAGAAGACTACTACCCAGCCAGTACTAAGGTGTTAAGGATATTTTAAGGACACAATTTTTACTTAACGATACCTCATGCAACGGGCCCCTGGAGGGGGTTACTGTAAGGGGTACTGGAGGACATACTGTAAGGGTACTGGAGGAGGTACTGTAAGGGGTACTGGAGGACATACTGTAAGGGGTACTGGAGGACGTACTGTAAGGGGTACTGGAGGACATACTGTAAGGGTACTGGAGGAGTTGCTGGAAAGGGGTATAGGTGGTTACTGGAGGAGGGGATTTGGAGGAGGTACTAGAAAAGGGTATGTAAGGTTACTGGAGGAGGTACTGGAAAGTACCCCTCCTCCAGTAACCTCCTCCAATACCCTCCTCCAGTAACCTTCTCCAGTAACCTCTTCCAATACCTCCTCCAGTCACTTACTCCAGTACCTCCTCCAGTACCCCTTACAGCACCTCCTCCAGTAACCTCCTCCTGAACATCCATTAACCTCCACCAGTTACCTCATGTTTTCATATATTGAAGCTATTGTGAACGAGATGACATGGAGCCAAAAGTTGGAGGTCGGGCCGCTGGCATTCTTTTTGATGATGATCACCACACAATGAATACACAATTCCCTACGAATACACTATTCCATACAAGTACATCAGTTCAACTGATGTATTCGTATGGAATTGTGTATTCTTTGATACATTCTTTGTGAATTAAAATACCTAAATATAAATGAATCAAATAATGAATCATTTCGTTAGGAGACCATATGGTGGACAATAAGAATACAAAATTTGTATTTTCCAGCCAGTATTTGAAGGTGTATTCGTTGGAAATGTGTATTCATATGTATATTTATGGGGCCCTAACATCCAAGATTGACTGACCAATCATGAATACACATAGTGTGTATTGACTGACTGACCCAGCATGATTCATGAATACGTCCAAAGGCCGGGACCCAAACGTCCAAAGGCCGGGCCCAAACGTCCAAAGGCTGGGGCCCAAATGTCCAACCCAGCATGATTCATGAATACACAACCGGCCGGGGCCCAAACGTCCATGTATCGTTCAGGCCCATGTATTCATACATGTCAAGAAAAGCACTGGGCGTCCGTCGTCTGCTAGTGCGACCATCGACTTGGTGGTCCGTCCAAGAGACTACCAAACCACTGGTAGTGCGCCACCACGGCGACCGACAGACCACCAAATGGCAAAATCTACATAATAATAGTCGCACTATACAAGCCTGGGGACGGACTACCATGGGTAGTCATGGGTAGTCCCACTATACAAGCAAGTGGTCGGACTATCACGTACAAGCACGGGGTCCGGCAAACTTTTTACATTGGACTCATTTTACTTATATTTTTTTTCAATTATTTCAGTTTTTTTTTACGTGGGTTGACATGGGTTTTTTTGACTTGTACTTCTCTGGGTTACTTTTAAGAATCATTTACTCATTTAAGATATATTTTTTTTCTCTATTACAGGATTGGACTTTTTACATTGGACTCATATTTTTTTTCAATTATTTCAGTTTTTTTTTACGTGGGTTGACATGGGTTTTTTTGACTTGTACTTCTCTGGGTTACTTTTAAGAATCATTTACTCATTTAAGATATATTTTTTTTCTCTATTACAGGATTGGACTGACACATATACGATTGCATTGGGAAAGTTTGAATGGCATGTCATTACAAAGGATTGGACTTGGACGATTGGACGTATGAAGATGATTGGGACATCAATTGAATATATACGCCTCCTAGGATATTTTGTAGCCCTGAAAAGGGCTTTTGTTGTACTCTCATGTTTCTTGACCATATCAGAACACCTCAGTGTCGATTCCCTGTCGCCTCAATTTCCTCATTAAACGGAGCGCAACTTCCATATTGAAATATTTAACTTTCCTCATTTTGTACAAGCACTCTTCGTAGAATGCCAATTTCAAACGATAACGACAGAATTTTTCAACTAGCATACACGATTCTGCGTGTGTCAGTTGAAATGTCACTCTGTCAATAACACATCTGGTGTAATAGATTTGATTGCACAACTCAATCAACTGACGTCCATTGATGATAAGTCGGAAGATATCATCCCTCAACGAAATACTCATTGACACAGCGACATTACGACTCTGCTGCATCCCATGTTCGAAAGCGAAAATCACTTCTTCTGACGTCATGAAGCTGGGTAGTCTAATGCTTGCCGGAAATTCCATCTTGAATGAGGAGGACGGTGTAGCGCGTGAGAATAAATGGTCAAATTCGCGAGTACTCTACAAACAAGTGTACGGTAGACGCGAGCCAATGAGAGTCGCAGAAATAAGCGCCAATACTCTACAAACAAGTGTACGGTACACCAATGGGAGTCGCAGAAATAAGCGCCAGTACTCTACAACGATACACGCGATCCAATGGGACTTTGCTAAAATAATTAATGTTATTCATGTACATCACAAAGGAATATATTGATCCAACGGAGAAATAAATAACAGTTCCTACAATGCGTCATTCCTACAATGCGTCCAATGCCTTGCTATTCTTGCTAAAATAATTATACATCACAAACGTCACAAACGAGTCTATTTATTATTTGAGAAGATAATTAAATGAATCGGACTTATATCATATCAATTATATCACTAGATCACAGTAAAGCAAAAATATATATAATAATATTCATGGGAAGATGACTCAGACTTTTATTAGCCTACTAGGATATTTTGTAGACCCGAAGATTTCTGATTTCTGTCACGTTTCTTGCAGACGTCATCTTTATCAGAACACCCAAGTGTCTATTTCCTTAAGCCTCAATGTCGTCCTTGTGATTATGGAATGATTGATTATTATATGAATAGGACGGTGGGAAGGTATAAGGAATAGGTTATAAGGTATAGGCTTTTTAATTACCACCCGTCGTCTACAGGAGGAGGGATTAAAGGGGACAGTGATTCTAGACATGGTTTGTACACAGCAGCAGGGGAATCAGGGTTGAGTATTTCTGACAGGGGTAGTCAGATTATAGAATGTTATTCTAATATATAAATTGATGCATTTTGGATGGTAATGGAGTTTTAGGGCTTGAATATATTAGTCTCTTAGGACATTTGATAGCCCTGAAAAGGGCTTTTTTGATAATTAGTTTTAGTTTGAGATGTTGGGTCTTATGGCCAGAAGGCGTCGGTGTCCATTCCATTTGACCGGAGCCTCCCAATGTAAGTCAACTCCCTTTCGAAGTGAAAAATTTTGACTCTCTTCCTGTCACACAGGCAGTCTTCGTATGCTGCCAATCGTCGTCGATAGTGACGAAATTTGGTAACCAACAAATCCGCCTGAGCCTGTCTCAGCTTCAATTTCAGCCGCGAAATCACACTTCTGATGTGCGACATTTGTTTTGCCAGTTCTGCCAGTTTGCGTCTATTGATGATCAAGCGAAAGATATCATCCCTCACTGTCACAGTCAAATCATTAACTGTGATACTATGGTACTGCATCCCCTCTTCAAAGGCGAAAAGCACTTCTTCTTGACTCAGAAATTTTGGTAGTTCAATAGATGCTGGAAAATCCATATTGAATGTCGAACTAATAATGCTAGTGCAACGCGTGATTATAAATAGTGGAAGTGCGCTAACTCTACAAACAAGTGTACAGTACAAACAAGCCAATGGGAATCAGAGAAAATAAATGACCAACAAACAAGGTACACACCAGCCAATAGCAAGCCCCATATAAAACAATTTACAAGGACAGAAATAAATTTCGTAATAAACGTTTATTGTCATGATATCGTTGTATAATAATAATCATTAAGCCAGGTAATAGCACAATTAACAAAAATAAATTTCGAAATAAACGTTTATTGGCATTAGAGTCATTCATGGACATCGTTGTATACTAATAATCATTAAGCCAGGTAATAGCAAAAAGCAAATATGAGCTGACATTATGAATCGGCAATTGACAAATTGATGGTTGACATATAAGTTCCCAGTGTCCAGTATCCACACCTCCCCTCATATAAGCTCACATTTTGGTAGGTAATACATTTCACACATCAAGTCACATCCAGTATCATAGTAGCGAGTGTCACAATGGCTCATTCCAATTCACACGTCATAATCATCAACTACCATAGTAGCGAGTGTCTAATGTCTAATGTCACACCTCGCCTCACACTTCGCTAGTCAATCAAACTGTCAATGTCAACTCGATATTGATATATATACCAGTACCATCTAGTCATTACCATTCAACATATACTACAGAAATATAAACATGGCAACAAGAAAGAAGAAAACACAGGCCGAGCGTACTCAACATTCCAAGCAGCATGTTATTGATACCAGGGCACTTCACGATATTGACATTTGCGTAAGGGATATTGACCTTGACTAGTTTTACTTAATTTTTAACTTTAATCTATTAGTTAAACGTATTACAGACATTGACATCGACATAAGGTAATATTTAGGATATCGACCTTGACTTAAATTTTAAGTTCCTTATTTCAAAATGATTATGATTACAGATGGCCAAACTGTCCATACAGAATGGCTCATTGGAACACATTGCACAGATGGATTCAAACACATCTGCACTTCAGGTCATCAGACAAATGATATCAAAAGTCGGTGGAGAAGGGTGCTTACTAAGTATCGGTGAATTAAGTAGGCATTTTCCATTGCACCTACCAGATTCAGTAATTCAGAATCTCCTGGACCGAACCCTCACAGATGCAGTGTATGCAGACTTGCGTACACTACTAACCCCTAGTGTAATAAAACTGTTCCGCCAAGAATTATTACCGGTCGAGGAACCAATCTTCCTAGCACCTCCCTACGGTAACATTAAATTATATTATGCAATATTATCAATATACAAAATTCCTGATTCCTGATTTCTGACACATGCAATATTATCAATATACAAAATTCCTGATTCCTGATTTCTGACACATTACCATTGTTTAATATTTTATTGTAGGAGTGTGCAGCGATTGTGAACCCACAAGACCCTTGACCATCCACCATATTAGTGAAGTGAAATATTACTCTATCAACCCAGAACATAATGCTCTGGCTACTAAGGTACATAATGCTATGGTTTAACGTATCAATACTATTTCAATTCTGTCACAAAATCTAGCTAGCCCTCGCTGCTAATACTAAGAAATTATTATTTATCAACCAGGTGACTCTAAAATGCGAGTGCGGTATCCTGTTCGACTACGACAAATATGGCGTGGCTAAACAAAAAGTGTTTTATCCTGATCCAAGACCTGCAGTCGCGCCAAGAACAACTGTAATAGTACAGAGAGCTCTATCAAATGCCATAGTATCGTTCATGTAAGTGTAATGTAATAAAATGCAATTAAATTATACAATTATTTACTATTAATTAAATTCCATTCATGTGTCAATATGTCATAATATTATATTTATAGAGTTCTTGGGACTGGTAATTTTGAAGCATTCATGTGTCAATATGTCATAATATTATATTTATAGAGTTCTTGGGACTGGTAATTTTGAAGCATTCGCCAACTCCTATAACAATAATAGTGACTTGCGTGAGTATTTCTTTACGTTTGTGAAATCGGAATTACTGGAATTAATGTTGCATAGTTTACTTTTAGTTGGATAGTTGGTCATTAATTTTTTTGCATTATTTTAAATATAACTGTTGAATAATATTTTTAAAGATCTAGATAGGCGAGTGGTGGCAGATACATTCTGGGTTGGCGAAATAGAAAGCGAAATTCGCTATAACATGGGCTCACATTCAGCTTTCCGATTCGGTAAGAAAAGTGACACAGAAAAATTCATGCGACACGTAGAGAGGAGAAGATTGCTACAAAACTATCCTCATGAATGTTCGGACTCATGTGTAGCAAGAGGTTAGTTATGTTATTGTATGTTACGTATATCTTTACAATGTATATTTACAATTTTGTAATAAAACTACTCTAATTCTGTCCATTCTTCCAGGATGTGGCCGCCTGTGGGTAATGGACGGTATTTGGCGGAATAAATTCGCATTTTGTCAGTACCCAGAAAAATCCTTCAATAAGATGCCTGACATCTGCACGAATGAACCTTTGAGTCCAAGTCATGCATTTTGTGAGCAACACGATGCAATTTTGGCGAAACAACTACCACATGTTCCTAGGGGTCTTTCGGATTTTGATCGATATGGTAATATATAAATAATGCTAATGCTAATTTACATGTCTAATTACAAGCCAGTAGACCAGTAGACCACCCATGAATTTGAATTTCAATTTCCTTTTTGCAGCCACAGATATCGGGGAAGCTGAGGAACTAAGGAAATCACTACATGTTGCTAATGCACCTTCAGTAGCACCGTTGTTACAATCTTTAAGTAAGTAAGAAGGGTTTACGGAAATGGCTAATTACTTTATATCATATCGCATCTCATAAATATAGATATATCATATATCATATCTCATAACATTATTTGCAGCTGGCCAGAACATACTTCAATCCAATCCTAGAGTTGCTAATGTGGGAACTGCCGACTCAAGTTGCAACAAAAAAAGGACCGAATTACAACCCCGCGAAAAAGTCCGCAATTTAACTTTAGGACACATGTTCATGATGACGCCAAGTGGCCACATACAACAGTGGGAGCCAATGTATCGGTAATATTTTCAAATATTCTAGTTACAAATATTCTAGTTAGTCCGTCTAATCTTCTCTAACCGTCTAGGCATCAATTTACGCATTGTTTATATAACAATTTACCTAGCAATTACAAAGCTGACGGTTAATCCTTAATCCTTACCGGGGCTTCCAACCAAAGCGAACCATAACCATTGCGATAACAGTGCACAGTGTTGGATGTTATAATCATTGCGACAACAGTGCACATGACAGACCAGAAGGAGTTTGTATATTTTTTGTTTCACATTTTCCACAGATCCGAATCACCCACAAGTGTGTTTATCTTTGCCACCACCTGCATGATGAACTACATCAAAGAAAATAAGATACACAAGGACAACTGGGCCGATATGATCCTAGCCTATGACAATGGATGCACACTTGCGTCTCTCAAAATTCTAAATAAATCGCTCGACATTGATTCTGACCTTAAAGATCTCTGGCAACATATTAACATTGTAATCGACACCTTTCATGCCAACAACCATGTTAACGAAAAATGCAAGACTGTGTACCACCCAGACCGAATTGCCGAAATACATCCCGACTTGAAAGTTAATCGTAATACCCAAGCGGCAGAACAGACTTTCCGATGGTTCGGTAAGAAGTTAACCGAAAATTATGTAAATGACAATAATATTTCTTCACATACAACTTATAAATCGTATAACGAAGACTTTCGAAAACTTAGATAGAAATGGTATAAATTTACAACGATTTATAACATTACTTTCAGGACGATATGCCGGGGCTTCCAACCACATGACCAAAACTCATCACCTATTCTTTGTTCACCGCCTCATTATACATCGAAATAAGTATTTGGAAGGCTTCAGGTTTCAGAACAGAGATCGTGTATTACCATCTGTAAGACAATTGTTGTCTGGCCTACCCAAATGTGAAAAATATAAAATGGGTCCAATTGCTAGAGGCCAACGTAGAACACCTAATTTTCCCAATGGGATGGAGGATGAAGATGAGGAGGATGAAGATGCGGAGGAGGAAGATGAGGAGGAGGAAGATGAGGAGGAGGAAGATACAACTGGAAGATGAGAAACTTAGAAATCGTATAAAGAAGACTTTCTTTATACAACTTGCATCTACAACTGTTCCTCCGTCTTTCCTCTAATACATAAGTTCTTTCTCAATTGCATACACTACTCAATAAAAATCTGCCAGTACTTTAGGAGATAAAAAGTCCCTGTCCTTAGAAGCATATCCTTGTTACAAAATATTATGGATGTACCCTTCTGTTATGTATTCTATCAAAAAGTGGTGCATAGCTCTTATGGTAAAGGAACACCTGCAACTCCATGACTTGGTTTTCCGCTAATGACAATAAATGTATTTCTTGCTTCCACTAACTTCCTTATCTCCATTATTTATATAAATGTGGTGATATGATTTTGCAGGTAGTGAAGACTTTTCCTCAAGTTCCTGTTCAGACACAAGTACCATCAAGTGTCAAAGAATTCCACTCAGGATTGAGAAAGTACTGGCTGCTGACAGCAACACTGATGATGGAGATGCTAAGACAGGTATTTATATAAATGTGGTGATATGATTTTGCAGGTAGTGAAGACTTTTCCTCAAGTTCCTGTTCAGACACAAGTACCATCAAGTGTCAAAGAATTCCACTCAGGATTCAGAAAGTACTGGCTGCTGACAGCAACACTGATGATGGAGATGCTAAGACAGGTATGGACACCTTCTTTCGGATAGTTCCTTATCATGCGTAGGAGGAAGATGAGGAGGAGGAAGATACAACTGGAAGATGAGAAACTTAGAAATCGTATAAAGAAGACTTTCTTTATACAACTTAGTTAGAAATAAGAGATTCGAGATTGCTGCTTAGAAATGCTTAGAAATGTATGAAGAAGACTTTCTTTAGACAACTTACGACTGTCTGTATACAGGAACAGAAGTCTTTTTTTCTTTGTTGAAATCATGAATAGGAAATCAGAATACTTAAAAAAATATTTAACAATTAACAATATCGATCCATCCATTATGGACACGTTTCAAACTCATCACATTTTCTTTGTTCTTAGTTAATTCTACAAGTATTCGGTAAGTACAACAAACCAACCAACCAATCAATTGGCTCGGTGTAGGAGATGCGGAGTATTCGGTAAGTACAACCAACCAACCAACCAACCAACCAATTTGCTCGGTGTAGGAGATGCGGGTACAGTTTGGTATTTAAAGCCCCGCACCAGGCAAGTTTGAAGCACACTTGTTCGCACGCCGAACCGAGAGCACCATGGTTTTTAAATTCCTTGAATCGCCAGAGACGCAGCTGACTTATCAAGAAATCAACGGAAAACTGGAGATACTCTTCCGGTGTACACTCACCCTGCTCACTTTTGCCAGAAATTGCAAAAATGAGGTGTTCTACGTGGTCCGAGTCAAACGCCTTGACTGTGATCGACTGATTAAGTCAAGTGTCCAACTGATTTCTCTGGAGGCGAGTAGGAACGCGTATCGTTTCCGATCGTGGCTCGATCGTGTTGTTGAAGGGCAATGTGGTGGCGTGAAAGACGGTCAAATTCACTCTTTATGGAATTGGCTTGAGAAAAAGCTGTAAGTATAGATTTAAAATAATGTATGTGACAGACGGTCAAATTTACCCTTTATGGAATTGGCTTGTAAGTAAAGATTTAAAATAATGTATATGGTCCATGTATCTATGTATATTGAAAATCAATAATGTGTCTAATGTGTCTTTTGTTGCTTATATATTTCAGAAGAAAAAGGGCAGAAATGCAATTAATTGATCGTGTTGGCTGGCAGGAGGATGGCGGGTTTGTCGCAAATGCAGACTTGCAATTCGATCCAAACGGTCTGTTCATACCTCGTGACGATCAGGTATACCTTCTTTCCGACGGCATATACAACTGCTTCAGAGAAGAGCCGGTGCCGGTGCCATTGGAATACGAGCAGACAATCGATCTACCGGACAACACTTTTCTTGGAGCTGGTATGTGGTATCATTAAATATACATAATTACAATTATATGAAATTATTTTGTAACCATAATGCTAAGTTTAATTAATCTTTACAATTCAATTCAGGAATTATCGCGGAGGCGCTACGCCATGCTACACATGCTACACGATCAGTTGTTGTGCATGTGATAGGGGAAACTCAAATTTTGGTGGACGATTTTATGTTGGTAAGTAAGATGAGTATAAGATGAATATTAATATCGCCCCATACATGATTGTTATTTAAATATTAAAACAGTAAAGTTGTACTGAAAAATGTGAAATATTGTTAATTAACACAGATTCTATGTGCGGTGAGTGGAGCCGATTGCTACAGGCTGAAGGGAGACTTCCCCCTGTCTGCGCAGTTGCCTTACTTCTCTGTCGTCAGTGTCTGTGAAAACTTCAAGTTTGGAGACATCGTTTCGACCTACCGCAAAGTCAAAGGAACAGTATGCCTTGCTTACACCACGGAGACATGGAAATCCTGCTCCCTGTACAGCGAGGAGCACGGCGATGTAGTCATCAGCTTGCCAGAGTATATACAGCGGAAAATCTCCGCTAAATGGAACAACATCGCCCCATATATGATGGAAAGGCTGCTCCAAATCTGCCACCAGGAGACTTCCTATGATGGCACAACCAATTCCTATGATGGCACAACCAATGAGTCGATCTCCAGAATTTTGGATACTGCAAAAAAGGTAAACATTGGAATTAGTATTAACGTATATATTATCAACTTATATAAAGTTAAACATTGGATTACTGATTATTAAATACCTATAAATTATCTATAAATTATCTATATTACATATTAAATTTGCAATATATAGGTGGCTGACGGTTACTCCAGAAATAGCGAGCTCATGGTACAGTCAGTCTTGAACAACCCACTTATGCTCAGCTTCTCGGCCACAATGTCAGATATTTTGGAAGATGCTGTGAACAAACTCAAAGATAAGGTAATAATTGTATTATCTATCATTTTATATCGAATTTGTAAATATAGTCACGTCTAAGAGCACACAGAGTTATTATGTTATATGTTAATTATTTATATTCAGATCGGATCCATCGTAATACCAATAATTACAACAAAATTCAACCAAAAGAACAACCCGAACAAGAAGAAAGAACTGGCACTCAATATCCGCATGACAGAATTTGCGACGCAAGTTGGACTCGACTTTGCGAAGTTAAGGAGTAAAGTTACTGGAGTGGGTGGCGTCAAGGGCAAAGGGCATTGGAAGTCTATGTCCAAAGACAATGAGGGCGAAGGCTTCAGCCCAGCTACAGAAATGGTACCTGCTTCTAAAATCAAGACCAGTGTCGTACAACGGATAACCGACAGTAAGTATGCAATTAAAAGAAAATATCTATACCATTATAGTATAACATAATATACAATGTAGTTTGTTGTACGATGCTGATTTATATATTTATCTACGTTATATTTGCAGTTGTTCTGGCAAATGGTGACTGGGCAAGTAGTTACAGTCACCGTTCGATGCTGTGGGAGAATTGTGAGTTCTACTTTTACTTTTATACCATATATTTTTATACCAATATACTTTCACATAATTTAATTTATTTATAATTTCACTTTTTCAAGACGGAATAGTTTTGCCTTCTGGTGATGCACGGCCAGGACCAAGGAAGCGAAGCAGAGAAGCAGTGGCAACATGTGAAAGTAGTCTGCCCAAAGACTTGGTTGATGAAATGGGTGAAGAACATGTGGTGTTAGACTTGGACTCCATGTTGGAAGTAATCACCCAAGCAAAGTCCATGTTGCAAACGGGTGCCATAACCCAAAACCACTATTCTATGCTGAAGACTGGGCTTGTGGCGTCTCTTAGACGTGAGTATATTTACCTATAAAATAATATATAAATATCAATCCAAAAGTATATTGCAGACAGTATAATAAGATTGCATAATTACCTTTCCACAGGCCCATATAAGAAACCTCAGCCCGGTTCATCACCTGCATCACATCACGATGTCTCGAGCAGACTTGCTGGAGTAAGGATGGATCGTTCATCACCTGCATCACCCGATGACTCGAGCAGACTTGCTCGTTCACCTGTTGGTGATGGAAGGATGGATCGTTCATCACCTGCATCACCCGATGACTCGAGCAGACTTGCTCGTTCACCTAGCGGTGTGAGGATTGGTGCTTCGCCAGCTTCTGCTGTGAGGATGGATGATGCGATGGATGATGCGATGGATGATGCCCCAGCTTCACGTTCATCACCTGCATCACCCGATGACTCGAGCAGACTTGCTCGTTCACCTAGCGGTGTGAGGATTGGTGCTTCGCCAGCTTCTGCTGTGAGGATGGATGATGCGATGGATGATGCGATGGATGATGCGCCAGCTTCACGTTCATCACCTGCATCACCCGATGACTCGAGCAGACTTGCTCGTTCACCTAGCGGTGTGAGGATTGGTGCTTCGCCAGCTTCTGCTGTGAGGATGGATGATGCGATGGATGATGCGATGGATGATGCGCCAGCTTCACGTTCATCACCTGCATCACCCGATGACTCGAGCAGACTTGACTTGAGGATGGGTGCTTCGCCAGCTTCTGATGTGAGGATGGATGGTAGCAGACCTGGCGGTGTGCAAGAATTTGCGACTGCAAAGACTGCAAACTGGGCAAGGTTTAGACAGCCTGCTAATACTCCTCCCACAGTTGCCAAATACCGCCAATTGCCTGAAATGATTGGTAAGATGCTTGTTTTAGTTAAATTTATTGTTAAAATGTATTAGTTAAATCGCAATTAGTTTACATGGCAAATGATTAAAGTTTATATTATTGAAATCACTTATTGAAATAGTATGAATGGTAAGATGCTTAGATCGAATATATTTTGATTAAAGTTTATATTATTGAAATCACTTATTGAAATAGTATGAATGGTAAGATGCTTAGATCGAATATATTGTACACCAATTACGTGGGCTTTATTATTTTTGTATTCAGTTAGCACATCCCCGACACGGAATTTGGAAGTTGACAAAGCGACAACTGTAGATGCCGTTGACACACTTCTCAAGAGAAAATATGAGAAAAAGAAGAAGAACATGAGAAAGAAGTTAGGGCGGTGTGAAGACGGCAATCCTTCAGTGCCTGAGCCTGAGGCTAGGACTAGGACTAGGACTTTAAACAAGCGTCACATTCGGCCATCTACACCGGTTGGAAACGGCAGGAGACGGGTAGTGGTACAGATTAAACCTGTCCTCAAGTCGACTAGAGGAAGGACACTAAGAACAAAGCAGCCTGTCGATATGTAAGGAGACTATGGAAGGAGACTTCCTTCAGTGCCAGTTTTCACAAGGAGACTTCCTTCAGTGCCAGTTTTGAGACAAGGAGACAATTATATGCCTATATCTGATGTTCACAAGGAGACTTCCTTGAGACTTATCAGTTTTCCCAGTGCCAGTCTTCGCAATACAAGGAGACTTCCTTGAGGAAGGACACTAAGAACTATATTTACACAAGGAGATGATTGATTGATATATCTGATTTTTAACTTATATTAGTGGAGACTTTAATGATTATTACATGAGTAAGTCTACCCTTTGTTAAAGCGTTACTGTGGTTTTAAATCTATTTAAAGCTGTAAAAAATGAAGTACCATTAATAACACAGCCTTTTGTATACAGACAGTCATTTATTGTGTTTTAATATTAAGTCGTCATGACAGTAGTCAAGACCATATTTGGTATAATTTAAATTATATGTGGTGTAAGGCGTCATGACAGTTAGTCAATTTAAATTATATGTGGTTATATTATATGTAATTGATTTGTAATTGATTTGTTAAGTTAAGAGTTATATTAAACATTGGCTATTTACTTAATTCTAAACATTGTCTATTTACTTAATTCTGGGGTGAAAAGAAATAAAATCGAAAAATACCAAATTTCGAAAAGTGTTTGCAGTTGTCAACTCTAAGTTAGATAGGCTAGACTTAGATAATACTTTTCTGATCGATTCTACAACCTTTACATATCTTGAACATGTTGATTTCAACAGAGATTTCCATGTTTTACCCTGAAACACTAGGCCGTCGTTGTTTATCAAACAAAGTAGAGCGAGTTTAATGTGCACAACTAGCCATCTTGTTTAATATTGTTACTGTAAAATAAGTTTCTCTAGTTTAATGTGCACAACTAGCCATCTTGTTTAATATTGTTTTTGTCATATTCTTATCTATTAATCAATGACATGCGCTTAAGAAGTAATGCCCATTCCTATCTAAAGACAAGACGTCTCTTAACTGTACCAAGTATATATTAATCAAAACGAAATATATCCAGAGGCATGCAATAACATAACTTGCCGCTCACAAGGTGGACAATATAAACTCCCTGTATTGTACAGTGACGTCACGACCGTTCGAGACTATCGGTGAGCCATGCGGACAGCAAATCAAATTAAGTTGTAATAAGTTAAGAATCATGGAATAAAAGCAAGAATAGCACAGTATCGCGTCTTCGGCGGCCTGTATTCTCCTCGTAAGGCCGAAAAACAACTATTTCTAGCTGCTTGGTCACGCCAGTTACGGCATGGCTACCGAGTCCTGTTCTTGTTCAGACATTTTGCTTTGAGTTTGTCTGCTCAGTTCGTATGGGTTACACCAACCCAAGGACCAGCAGACTAAGATTTTAGCAGAAGAATCTATATTTCGTTACCTTTTTAATGGAATAAATGATAATCCCGGATTTTCTACCTGCAACAGGCTATGTCAGCTTTGTTTTTCTGATCGGAGGGCATCCCCGACCTGCCGCTATATATGACGATGTAAGCGGTGGGCCTCCGTCGCAACCCCTTGTCGACGATGTATGCGACACCATAACAGGAATGTTTGCCAACAATATATTTCATGTTGATAGAGTTGAGAGATCCCTGGTTAATCAGACAATGTGTATATTTATAATTTGATGTCAAATCAGACCTCCGAAAATATTTACTTTCGAAATTTCCGAAGAGTTCGACGGGAAGTTTCGTTTCGTTTCATGCGACACCAGCCTATTTTCTCCCCGACTTCAGACTTCAGACTGCCGAGCAAGATAATACAAGCACAAAACTAACATGGCCAAACTAACGTACGCAAAATTGGACATGAACTTTGCAAAGGAAGCAGAACTGGCGAGGATCCCACTCCCCCAGTACCGGGGATGGGTCGCACGGAAAGAGAGGGAGATAGAGGAGCAAGGGAGGGCCATTGATCGGCAGTTGTCCGATCAGGACTACAAGAAGCGCCAACTCGTGTAAGTTCTTCAATTTCTAGCTTCGATTTCTAGCTTCGAGATTGGCGCGTACTTCATGAAGCATGAACAGAATCAATTAGCATTCTGAGTAATTCTTAATAACACCTGACATAATGATGTGTGAATATGTCGCGCGCGACATGTGATGTTTACAATTAATGATGATGGCTCAGATGAACTTAGCGTGCGACACAGCTTGAATTATCAATGCGCGACTCGTGCGTAAACACCCCCTGGTCCGACTCTGGTCCCTGGTCCGACTCGATTAACCAGCCTGGACCGAAGCCGACTATTTCCAGGTGTTACGACTTGAAGTTCTCTAGTTAAAAAAATTTGTTTCAGAGTCTAGTCTAGTCTAGCGGTACAGGTAACGGGTAACGGGTAACGGGTAACGGGAAATTTGTTTCAGAGTCTAGTCTAGTCTAGCGGTACAGGTAACGGGTAACGGGTAACGGGTAACGGGTGATTAACTTCTGACTTTACCAAGCCGAATATTTCAGAGTTTCAGAGTCTAGTCTAGTCTAGCGGTACAGGTAACGGGTAACGGGTAACGGGTGATTAACTTTACCAAGCCGAATATTTCAGAGTTTCAGAGTCTAGTCTAGCGAGTAAGGATTAAACAAGTCTGGCCAAAACAGGAATTGACAACACTCAAATCGCCCCCTCTTATTGCCCACAATAACAAGAACCTTTCGGGACTATACAGGGTTCATTTCAAACCATCTAAGTTCAAACCAACCCATAACAGTCTAGTTATATCCTCTCTCACTCACTATTAGCAAAGAAAATGGCTTATTAGGGATCTGAAGGGAGGAAAACTTCATTCAAACTTTAACCCAACCACGCCCTCAGCTCAATCGGCTGGTATGGAGCCAAGATTGGCTCAGCCTTGATGACGTCAAAATCGAGGAGGATTGTGGGTAATATTCCCCAAAATGGCGGTAGTCATGAATCTTGAATCGAGTCTATTTCAGACGTTTCAAATGCTTCTATCAACATATTAATAGATACTAGGGATATTTCTGAACTACAGGTATGTTTTTATTTTAATAAAATCTGGGTTCGAATCAGGGAATTTGTGGTGGGTACCGTATACAATGTACATGTATACGTGCACTATAAAATAATTATTTGACTAAAAAAAAATATATCTAAGTTTTGAAGCGGGGCCTATAAGTCCAAAACCCCTGTAACGGTCGGGGCCTATAAGTCCCAAGCTGGGCCCATACGTCCAAACGGCTGGGCCCACCGGGGCCCATACATCCAATGCGCGGGGCCCATACGTCTGGGCCCATAAGTCCCGGGGCCTATACGTCCGCACCCCGTCTAGCGGTAGAGCATGACTTTACTATTGTATATAAATGGGTCATAAGTACAGTAATGTACCGTATATAGTCAGTCTGTTACATAGTTATTGTATATAAATCAGTGTGATGTGAGATTAGTCTAGCATGACGTAGTGTGATGTGAGATTAGTCTAGCATGACGTAATAACGTATATAAATGGGTCATAATAACGTGTATAGTCAGTCTGTTACATAGATAGTCACATAGTCATAATTACAGTACAATATTATTAAGAGTTATTGTTTTAGCATGACGTAATAACGTATATAAATACTATTAAGAGTTATTGTTTTAGCATGACATAATAACGTACAGTACAGTACGGTATATAGTCAGTCTGGCAAGAGTTTTAAATAGGTTCGTAATTACAGTACAGTACTATTAACTTCTGACTTTACCAAGCCGAATATTTCAGAGTTTCAGTCTAGTCTAGACTTTACTATTGTATATAAATGGGTCATAAGTACAGTACAGTACCGTATATAGTCGTATATAAATTACAGTACAGTACTATTAACTTCCGACTTTACATCTACATGATGTATATAAATCGTATAAGATTCTGTGTTTAAAAAGTATACTTTGAGACATCTAAATAAATTGACCACTTTCTTTTTCAGTAAAATGCAAGCCTGCCTGGCAGAGAAAGAGGCGGAGGCGGAGGCGAATGTTAGAAACAGACAAAGACAAAGAAACCAGTAGAAGTAAAAGTAAGTTGGTATATTGAATTAATCATTATTAAAAAATATCTAATTAAAATGTAAGTTATTAGAGTAAGTTGGTATATTGAATTAATCAATTGATATTCTATTAGGGAGTAGTATATCTAATATCTAATTAAAATGAGTAATTAATCCGCTAATATTAATTCTTGATTTACCTTTTATATTTGGCGTATAAATAAAAAAAATCTAATTTCGTTATAGGACATCGATCTGCCCGTGATCTGCCCGTGTTCATGGCTCTCTCGTCAGTCCTCGTATGTTGATGTCTCACCATCTCATCCATCCATCCCTCTCATCCATCCATCATCTGTAAATAATTGTACATATTGTTGCTTGTGACTGGCGCTGTGTATATAAGAATTGATTGTATATATTGTTGGAAGTTGAGATTGCTTAAAAAAATATATCATTAAATAAATTTATTATTTACAGTTAGTCGATTTTTAGTCATTCTTTCTATGACCCGAATGTTGATAGTCGCTGCAACGTTATAACACTTCCGAATGTTGATAGGGGCTGAAAAACTTATATTGGTGTATAGGCGCGTAAAAACTTATATTGGGATAAATTTAGTATTGATTTAATCGATTTTCATTCTTTCGATTTTCATTCTTTTGATTTTCATTCTTTCATTCAATATATTGGTAGTCATTCGTAATGTAAAGTGAATAAGAGTGAACACAAGTGTTTAAAGATAAAGTAGTACTAGAATTTATTTGCTATACAAAGCTATAAGTAGAATAATTTTACAATGTACAGATAGCAGATGACACAGTTTCTATAGGTATTGGACCATAAATTGGTACATTGCAGAGGATGATTTCACAGAGATAGACAGTTTTTTTGCCCAAAATTTGGCAGTAGCCTCGTTGAGGTGGCAGCCGTCATAGAGCCGGTTGTATCGATTGTGGCGGCGGTGGACGCACGTAGCTGTCCAGGGAGTTACCCCTCCGTTCTCTGTGTTAAATTTCACTATTGCCGCGTTCGCCTCCACTATCAGAGTGTCCAACGTTGCTTGGTCGGGATGGGTCTTGTCGGCGCGGTTGTACACCTGTAGGTCGATCCCTGTGATGGGGCCGAAGGTGATGAGAGATCTTGGCGATATTGCCCGTGTTCGATTGAAGATGTCCTTCATGGCTCTCGTCAGTCCTCGTATGTTGTTGTGTGGGACATAGCATCTCCGTTTTGAGTCCATGCGCGTGATGTTGCAGATGCCGGTCAGGTAGTAGACCAGCTCCGGTTGCTTGCGTTGGATGGTGCTGGCCGCTCGTTCGAAGGCCTTCTTGTGGGTGGCTCCCCGAAAAGTCAGCAAGTGGCAGTTTGGGAGGTCGAGGTGTGAGGCTAACTGCCTTCCTCTAGAATCAGCGATAATGAGCGTATTGATTGCCATTGTAGATATTGTAGTATTCTGATATTGTAGTAGAGTATTGGTGGCAGTAGATGATATGTCGAGTTGGAAGTTAGAGATGGCTTATATATGGGCTTGTCGCGTGACATAGCAATACAAGTGTGAACATGAGTACCCATTAAGTTGACACTTGGTTCGATTAAGTTGACACTTGAGATGTGAACATGAGTCTACACATGATCAGTTGTGACGTGACGAGTTGACACCTTAAGTTAGTTAAACTGTTTTGTAAAGTTATAATACGTACCGAGTTCGGAGACTGGAGTTTGGAGTTGACACTTCAATAAGTGACGGGCGCTATAGATTATGAGTAATATTTATGCGGAGACAGTGAGGCGGTGACACTGACACTTGTCATTGTGAAGTTGAGGCGATCATACAAGAAACAACACGAGCGAGCATGACTAAAGCAGTTGGGCGTCCAAGTGTTGATTATGAGCAAGTAATATTTATGCGGAGACAGTGAGGCGGTGACACTGACACTTGTCATTGTGAAGTTGAGGCGATCATACAAGAAACAACACGAGCGAGCATGACTAAAGCAGTTGGGCGTCCAAGTGTTGACAGTTGACTGTTAGTCGGGATATGCGATATAGATTATGAGCAAGTAATATTTATGCGGAGACAGTGAGGCGGTGACACTGACACTTGTCATTGTGAAGTTGAGAATCGATATGCGATATAGATTATGAGCAAGTAATATTTATGCGGAGACAGTGAGGCGGTGACACTGACACTTGTCATTGTGAAGTTGAGGCGATAATACAAGAAACAACACGAGCGATCATGACTAAAGAAACAACACGAGCGATCATGACTAAAGTGTTGACAATTAATATAATATATATTATAAGCAAGTGATATTTAGGCGGTGAGACATAGAGCGCGTCTATTTGTTACTATGCCAAACGTATTTCTATCAGTGACAGTGAGGCGGTGACACTGACACATGTCATTGTGAAGTTGACACTGACAGTGAGGCGATAATACAAGAAACAACACAAGCGATCATGACTAACGAATGGTAGGCAGTTGGGCGCATTTCAAGAAGTGTTATAACGTTGCAGCGACAATTAATAGAATGTAGACACATAGTAATCCATGTATATCAGTTATTAATAGAGATATATCAGTTATTAAGCAACGAATGGTCTAATGTCGCAAGTACACTGTACCGGTACACTTCTATAACGTGTACATACTATTATTATCAATGAATTGCTATAAGCACACAAGTTAAATAATGATAATGAAGTTAACTTACATAAATTTGGAGATGTATCAGATGTTTTGAGCGAAGTGTAAAAACGTAGTAAGGAGCGAAGTGTAGCAACGAGCAAGGAGAGAAGAGATGTGTATTCGTTCAATGCATCATGGCCGCCACGTACTAACGCGCATCATGCGCACGCATGATACATTAAGTAGGTCGCCTAAGTAGGACGTAGCAGACAACACGTACAAAATCATTAAATGTTGGGGAAGTCATCCATGTACATCAGTTATTAATAGAAGTAATCCATGTATATCAGTTATTAATAGGTACATCAGAGGTGAAGCATTTCGAAGTACATTTCTAGAGTAGGCTGGTTGAACTGGTTGAAGTATAAAGCGCACGCACGATACATTAAGTAGGTCGCACGCACGATACATTAAGTAGGTCGCCACGTACAAAATCATTAAATGTTGGGGAGGTCATCCATGTACATCAGTTATTAATATAAGTAATCCATGTATATCAGTTATTAATAGAGGTACATCAGTTATTGAGCGGTGAAGCATTTCGAAGTTCTAGACTAGGCAGCGAACTGATGTACCGTACATGATTGAAGTGTACAGCCATCGATCAATCCCTTGACATTCTCCTATTATTACATAGGCCATACAAAATAAATATATAGACACCGCATGTTGAGATATGTTGACATTCCCAACTCCCTAAGTATATATATATTATTACATAGGACATGGAAAATAAGAGTTGAGATATGTTGATATAGAAGTAATCAGGTGAAGAATTAATAGATAATAGTTAATATATAGATAACAGTTATTAAGCGGTGAAGAAAGCTACATAATAAAAGAGCGCGTCAAAGGCTGGGGTAGGAGTACGTGCACTCAATACCTGTCCAAAGAATGATCGAAGCATTTCACCCCAACCCGCATTGGCTCCACTCCTCTCCTACCAATACACATGTATGAGGTAATACCTATGAAGGGACAATTAATGGTCACGACAGCAACCCAAATCTTGTCATTCATAACATTCCCAACTCCCTAAGTATATATATATTATTACATAGGACATGGAAAATAAATATATAGACATATGTTGACATTCCCAACTCTCTAAATATATATATATTATACTATTACATAGGACTGGTCTTGATGGCCACAGAAACTAGATATATAGTAAATTATTAGACTCAGTTGGGTATAGAAGTAATCAGGTGAAGAATTAATAGAGATAATAGTTAATATATAGATAACAGTTATTAATTTAAGCGGTGAAGAAAGCTACATAATAAAAGAGCGCGTCAAAGTAGTGCGCCTAGTGGGAGACTATGCGACCACTGCTAGTGCGTCTAGTGGGAGACTATGCGACCACTAATCATTATCGTTACATTAATAGTGCGCCTATTGGAGACCAGCGACCACCAAAACTTTGGTAGTGCGCCTATTAGAGTGGGAGACGGGGACTGCAAAGCGCTAGCGCTACTAGCTACTACGCTTCGGTAGTCGCTTGGAGCGACCAAGCGACCACCAAAATCGGCAAATTTTTTCACGCCGGAACGCGTTCCTTGACATGTCTCCATGTATTGTAGCCGTAGGCAGGAATCCTGACTAGCCTAAGAAGTCCTATTTAACTGCCTAATTTATAGGTCTACGACGCTATGTGACATATTATCATATGTATTAATCATTATAGGCGGCACTACTTTAAAATCAAATTAATTATATGAGTTTAGTACCGTCCGTATATTATATTCTATGATATCGTCCACTTTGGCCCATGCACCCCACGATCAACTGACAACTCTATTATAGATCCACTATGGCCGTGTATACATATTATTTTTCTTCCATATAAATCAATTAATATATAGCCCCTATATCAAAATATCCCCTCATATTATAATCATATCCTTTTACTCATTAGGCCTACTGATCATTCATGAACTATTTTAGAATTCAAGGCAGGCGACAGGAAGATTGTCAATGCGACGATGCCGTGTATACATATTATTTTTCTGCCATATAAATCAATTAATATATAGGCCCTATATCAAAATCAGAGCCTTAATTATGATTTATATCAATTAAGTTATAAAATAAAGATAATTGATAGCTCTTATAATATATAAAGTATACATCGCTAATATATGAGTTATGATGGTATATATTATTTTATCAGTTATTAATAGTAGAAATCTAGCATATATTATTAATTATGCTAGATCTATACTAATAGTTATTATAATGTGTTTTATGGAACCTACGGTATATACAAAGAATACAGGAAACGATCGATTATCTGCTCACTTTTAAAATAATGAAAATAGACTTGTAACACTTAAATATTATCTTTCAGTTAATGCTTGAAAATGCTCAACTAAAGAAGAAACTGTGTAAACTTCGATCAGAAAATACAACATTGAAGCAGGAGCTTGGGGAATTAACGGAGAGGCGGAAGATCGAAAAACTGATGAGGGATTATGTCACTACACACAAGTATTACTAAATTACTTTTTTTTAAAATATTTTTTTGGCACTCAGTAGTTGACATGACAATATTTCACGATATTATACACCTGTCATATCTTTGTCAAGCAGTTAACGCATGCATCGGTTTTTTGTGTTGTTCATTTTGAGAATCTTTGGCCAAAAAATTTGTTTTAAATTTGTGTCAAATTTATTTCGAAAAAAAAAGGAATGAATTATATTATATAGGATTTACTGCTGCCTTCAGGGGACTAAGTTAGCGTGTTTCCTTATGTTTAAGCATGGAGACGCAGACTGATTTTCCGAAATCATTTACATCAACGATCCGGAGTGATACGACCCAGAAAGCAAACAAGCAGAAGGAAGTAAATGCCCAGACCAACAAGTGAGAATGTCATAATTTGCAACAGTGCACTTATAAATCAAAATGAATTTCTTAATTGTCACGTGGAGGATTACATCTTTTCTTAAAATCAAAACAACCGGTACGCTATTTTCATACACATTATTTTATGTGCAGGTTAGTTTCAATGCATAATTCATTGATGCGACGATATGAGAACGAACTGAAGAAAAGTATGCAGCATGTAGAACAAATCACAGAACTTCAAGTAAGTGTAGTGGAAGGATTGTAAATTGGTTTCATAGCTGACCGCCTGACAAAGGGCTTATAACAATATTACGGTACCACTATTACCAATACCAGTATTTTTCTTATATTATTATTTAAAACGTGTATTTGACTGAGATTGTTCTACCGGATATTTTAATCCAAAATATTTAGTCCATAGTCCACGTTAACTCATTTTCGTTAAGGAATAGGGAGATCGCGCTGACTATAGTACGCTACGTGGTAATAATAATTTCATTTATAGCTTCAGGTAAATTCTCTAGAACAAAAATTGAAACGGTCTGAACTTAGGACTCAGGAGCTCGAAAGCAAGCAGCGCTACAAAAGACGGTCCGCATCAGCCCGGAGAGCCAGCATAGACGATTCCTCCGATGACGAATGTATGTATGCCAAATTGAAATACAATATTTATTCTATTTATTTCGAAGTAACTTTTTACACGGCAAGCAAGCCCTAATAACTAATTATATGATATATTATACTTCGTGCACGTTGTATCAAACCCACAGCAACACGGTCCTATATCGTTAAAGGGATATTATTACTATTCACAATTCACCGAAAAACTAAGTGTTGCTAAATGGAATGAAACGAAAATCTTTTTTCACAAAGCTTATCGCGCCTTTACCGTGTTCAACTGTGTTAAATGTTAGTCTTCAAGGTCATATTACGTATCAAATTGTGCTATAGATTTCTGTCTATTGTATTTGTCAGGTCGCATGGCACAGCTGAAGAAAGAACTAGCAAAAACGAAGAAGGAAAAGGCTCGTCTTGTGGCTGATAACAAACGTATTAAAGCTGAACTCAAAGGCCTAGATGCAGTACGTATCATCAAATATTTAAAAAATTACATAGTGGGGAGAGGGCCTCGTTAACGGTTAACGTCCTGGGGGTTTGAGTATATTTTGTAGAGCGTCAGGGTTCTTATTTCAATCATGGAATACTAGGAGCTGACGTTGATGGAGTTTATCCCTTTATCCTTATGGATAACCTAGCTATATGGATTACCTATATGAAACGCAGGGTCATGAAGGTATATATACTGAATCGTATACCTCCCTGCCTTGGGATGAATCCAAAATGTATTTTTTTCCTGTGACACTACACACTGATTACGTGGATCAATACTAATAATCCTTAATCCATTACAGGGGTTCTTCGAGGAAGTGGAAGATTTAAAATATGCTTTACAACAATCGGCTGACCTAAATCAACGTTACGAACGCTCTCTGCGTCGAGTCTGCGCCAAGTTCGGCCTGCCTTATCCACATCCAGAGAAGACATTAGAAAACGAATAACGAGATATGTGTACATATAGTATGAAAACAGTGGAATCCTGCCAGAAAAAAATTCTGTGATACTACGAAAATGTATAGCTGCTGATGCTATTTTTAAATGAGAAATGTTATTTATTTCATGTTACTTAAAGGGCATGTGATGTAAATGTAAAGCGTCATTTACCCACCTCTGGTATTACTATATCAATTCAATTATTGACAATATTAAAATTGAAGTGATGAATCCATGAGAATGAATGTTGAACGTAACAAATAAATATGCAGGATATTTTTTAGAAACGAAAATTTATTCAATATTTTAAAGAATGCACATCGTGCATTATTACAATGTAAACTTACATTCCTTCTAACAGATTTCGAAATTTAATGTAACGTGCCGAAATAAATACACATAGACGTTAACATAATTACTTCCTTTGGCTAGGAGTTCAATACTAATGACATGGTTCGGACCACTACTGATAATAGGAAATAATACAAAAGGGCGATGGGAAATTTGCAGGATATATATCTCGCCTGAACTTCTAAAAGTTTATTATCATTGATGTAAAATTATAATTAGGAATTCATACACAGTAAGTTAATTATGCTAATGAAAGTTATTCATAATGGATATTTTTTTTAATATAATCTCTTGAACATGAGGGTATGCTTGGAACAGATATATACGTAAAGAAATAACTTATTTTCTCCCAACAATGTTGTCTTAAGTTAGGATGACCATGTACTGAGATGATGCGAGAATGGTGATACAGAAATATAGCGAGACTCGAATATGAAATTTATACCCTATTTTCTAATTAGGAAGATACTGCTATACATCCTACTCGATCTCTAGGTATCAATCGAAGTTCAGATCCATGTTTGAGAAAAACATTACCTGAAAAGAAAACGTCACATGTTATGAACATAACATTTATTCTATTTTTACCACAAAGCCTCATTCAATAAAAACAATTCCATATTGTATTCATTAATACACAATTTTCAAATTCACTATTTCGATTGACTTACCAGCAGTTTGAGCTGGATTAATTCCAATACCATCGTTTGTGATGATTGCGCTTGTTGCAGCAGGAACTTTAAACTGTAATGGTAGTTTAAAATGAGTTCATTTTGCCTCTTTTTGGTACATAAATAATTATTAAAAACCACCGGATATTATGGTCTTGGTAACTGATTATATAGAGAGGAACGTGGGTCAAGTTTATACCGGCCCATGATTACACAATTGAGCGTGGAAGACTTCAATTATCAAAACAAAAATGTGGCGTGCTATAGCAACTATACTTTGCAAGTTGCGCAGACGAAAATTGACTATAAATTATGAATGGAAATTCTATCCAAGAACTCATCATTTCACATCTTTACAACTTTTAAATAACATCAAATGCATAGTATCATAGTAAATGAAGGACATGAAAAGAAATCATAGGAAAATTAAATGGGGGCTTACTTCTTCTGCGGCAAACTTCAACACAGCTGTAAAAGGTGTTTGTTCCGGTACACTCAGACTGAAATACAAATATGGAGCAATGAAATCAAGAATCCAGCGAATGTTGTTTATATTGTATGCACATATATTTCGCATTTAATTGACAGTGTAGACCTACTGGTCGCAAAGTGTACTGGGCCGAGTCAGCATACAATGCATTCTTCGCAAGTTACATAGTTCATTTATTTTATTTGGATATCATACAAAATATGGTAAAACATACATGATATTAATGGTTGAAATTGTTAAAAAGGGATTTAGAATCCTGGTACAGTCAAAATATGTTTCGGAGGCGAACCAGCAACTATTTATCTGGGACAGGGGGAAGAGGGTATCTATAATCTACCGTACCCTGGAAAATATTAGAAGCCTATACGCCATACTATAACACCAGAATAGATAAAGGATTAAAAAAATATATTTGATCCTTTTGTCCCTTTTGTCCATTCACTGTACATTACTTAAAGCACTCTTAATTTTGTGTTCGAATGCCAAAATGTTCTGTTATACCTCGTTGTGCCATACCAATAATTTTCGATTTACATAGCTAGCTCCTTCCCCTATAAGGGATTTTTTAAGGCTAGCTTACTACTAATTAATACAGCATTTCTATTGGTCGCGCTGCACCTGCCAATTACCGTGAAGGGATTATCTGTACCTGATGGTAGGCCTAATCCATTCAGGTATTTAACAGGTGCCTCGCGCAGTTCTAAAAAGTAATCAGGATATTTTAACTCTGTCTTTATTTTCACATCTCCATAACGCCTGAGAACATCATTGAAGGATAGAGCGTATAATCTTGTAATATCAAACATATTATCGGCCTGGATTATTATTATTTTTTCTTTAAATAGCGGGCAAGCTTTTCGCTCAGATAAACTTTGACACATCAGACGTTTTGACACTTAAAAGATCTTAAATCATAGCCACTCAGTAGAGAACACTTCGATCAATGTTGCAGTACGCTTTATCTTAATACTGGTACACATTGACTAGGATTCTCACAAACATAGTCATATCCTACATTATCATGAGTAATTTCATGATGGACATCCCTATCCCCATCGGACATCCACACTCAGTCTCACAGATCGAGAGACAGTCTCGACGCGGACAGCGGTAGTCTTAGACGCGAATATGTTGATAGGGGCAGTTTAGAGCATTCTTGGTCATGACAAGGACAGACAAATAAACCCATGATTATCAGTCAGTAAGCGATATAAATCGGCAAAAAGACTTCCATATGCTATATATCCTGACGGGGGGAAAGACGTGTTGACGTCAACGTGAGTTCCGACCAAACCCTCACAGACCGGGCCATTTAGCTAGTTAGAATAAATACCGTACTCACACTTTATATGGCAACTTAGGGTCCGACGTAAGGATTATTTTGAACGTTACTTTCGACCTGAAAGAAAGAAATAATTGCTTAGCACGGATAGAGGCGGATTTAAACACAAAATCACAATTAAACAAGATTGGCACTCACATTTTTGCTGTTGTGTCACAACCGGAAGCCACCTGGCGTATGTACGTGTGGCCTCGGAGTCACATGACTGTCACATGGTCGTTGAGATTATAAATACAACCGTAGTAATTTGTTTTTGATTATCCACTGTAGATGAAATACACGATATTGAATTAATCTATTTTTTAAATCTATGCACAAAATATGCCCCTCTAAGTTATATAAATGAATTGCGTATGAAGTGGTTGTAAAATAGCCAGAGTAGCCTGTTGCCATAGTAATTACCCAAGCTGTAGTAGATCAATACGCACTGTCTGAAAAAGTAGTTCTCACTCCTTTGCAGTGTTTAATCCGTTGGGAAATGTATAAACTACGAATAAATCCTCTTTTTTAATCAGTCAAGGATTATTTTACTTGATGCTGATAATATATTAGAAATTACAGCTTATAAATTCCGAACTTCTTCCTGGATAGGATGCTTCGGCTTGTGTGACACGGTGTAAACAACCGCCATGTTTTTTCGCGCTTGGAAAATGAGTGAATAACCAATCATGTACTGATTTTCAGACTTTCTCCAAACTAATTCACCATGGCGGAGGCAAAGTACGATTTGCTTCTCGTCAACACCAAAACAGACAAAAAGATCTATAATCAACCATGGTAAGGGAGACTTTTATGCACATTTTCTTTCAGTATCAGTGGCACTGATTGTAGCAATGTAGGCTACTCAGCCTACTGGCGTATTATTTGTGAACACACTCCCCATTCATTGACTATGATTGAGACATCCATGCGTAATCAACATGCAGTGCTGCTTATTTGACAAACACCCTGTGTATATCGTGCACCACAAAAGCCATTATATGGGTTCTTTTAAATGTTGGCATGAACATGCAGAAAGAAGCATAATTGCATTCTACTAAAATAATACCGCACCCTATCGGACCCTATCCCAGACCCAGATTTAGGCTAGCCCTAGCCCAAGCGGATGTATTAGTTTACTGAATGTATTACGATACTAAAGGCTAAACTAAAGGAAAATGTAAACATAAATAAAACTTTCCAGATGATTACCACTATACTTACTTTTTTTTTATCATTATTATTGTTCAACATTCATTGGATCTTTATTCAAAAGACACTCATATAAATAAAGAAATACGTGATACATCGAAATAACCATTTGAATAATATAATGACCGGAAAGGAGAAATTTGTGATTCTATCTTGTTCCTATGGCAAAGATTAACATGGACCTTTGACTTTCTGAAGTGTTTTCATCATTTTATTTTTTTCTTCGGTTATTTTCTGTTTTCTGTCGACACACATTTAGTTAGGTTATATCTACCTCTAATTTCTATTTGAAATTCGGCCCTACAAGTTGTTAAATATGTTTTTCCATGGTTTAAATTGTTTCAATGCAGTCACATTATATTCTACAGCCACCTTTAATTATACATGGTATTAGCTACATGATATCATGACTTGTACATATGGCATTAAATACACAATTTCTATGTGCAAGAAAGCAGAAAGAAATAGCAGAATTGCCAGAAAGTATAGTATTACATCTAATTTGCTGACTGTCGCTAGATTTTAGGTTTACCCTTATTAAAGTTTATTTCATATTAATGAAAATGACCCATAAAAAATCCATCACATTATGACGTATGCCAATGTGAAAGCACAGATAAATATTTTCCTTCATCGCAGTAAATACTACCACAGACGGTCCACAGACACCTTTTTTTATTTTTATTTTAATTACCTTAGATGATTTTGATCGTAATTAATTCTTATACTCGCGCGCGCAATTAACGTAACCCCGTTATGAATGGTAATTAGTAAATCAAATAGATCTATTATATATTCTAGAATGTGCGTTGAAAAAACCCCCACGAAGTTCCTTGAAGTTTACATATATTTTTGCGAAGACAGCCTGTAGGTGCTTTCAGACTCAGTCGAACGCGTTTGGGCTCTTCGTCATTTTATATTACTAGTATATAATTCGTTTTTCGTGTTCATATTGCTACATTTCCCCCCTCATATAGGTACAAGGAACGCTTACGAACCCGCTATATTAAGGGATTGAAGCCGACGGATACGTCTAACTTCTTACAAGGGAAAAACTGGACATTTGTAAAGGATGGCCTCGATGACTTCAGAGATGGTCTGCCACCACCGGTGGAAGGAGGAATTGTACTGCAGGTAAAATTGTGTTATGAAATTATGATGGATTGAAACGTTAGAACGTTGTACAGCAAGCTCATGTTAAAAGTCAATATTTCTCTGAATGTGCTAGGCAGAAAAAAACTCAACATATTCATAAACGAAATATCAAATTCTATATTATGGATCAGTTCTTCAGAAAATATATAATTGGCAGCTCTACAAATTTAGGAAATCCCGCTAAATTAGACTTGGAAATGATAAATACTAGGGAAATCTGAGTATATTTGGTATTGTGTTGTTACAAAATATCTGTTCTGCCATGTTGAACTGTATTTTGAACCTTTGCACAATTCGTCTTAAATTTGGGTTATCTGTGTGGATTGGTGAAGGCGAATTGAAGTCCTAATTTTCTGGCGATCTGACTCATACTTGGGATTTCGCATATAGACAATTTATATTTTACTATGCCATAGATTTATATAAAAAAAACGCATTTGCACGCATGAACTGCGCTACGACAACTGAGATCGGAATCTCAGGGTCTCGCCAATTCAGATCAATATTTTACTATCGGTATTTTTGTTCATAGGGTCCCAAAGGTTTGGCACCTAATGTCCAAGGCAGCAGTGACGATATATCGGTAGTGAAACAACCAGCGGTTAGGGGCCGCTTCAACAAGGACCAAGTCTGTTTCTCCCGTGTGACGCCCCAGCAGCAGCAAAGAAGGGAACACATCGAGGAAATAGAGTACGGCTTGATGCAGCACCCTCTTGCCCTGTACCCCCATCTTGAAGAATGTATGCCACCAGATGTAAGTGTTTGATTTGTCTTCATTTTTTCATTCCACTTTCTTTTCATTTTCTTTTCATTCCATTTCACTCGTCGACGAAAATGAATGGGCTGGTTGATATGTTTTCCGTCGACGGAGTTTAATTCTGGTTTGGAGAAAACATGAAAAATATGAGCTACTATTTGTAGCATACGGAAAACAATTTTCGTCATTTGTGAAATCTGATGGATTTTACATCACAATTTCAACTTTTCGTTTCAAAGACTAGAACAGTTATCGCAAGTACAAAACAGGTTTATTTTGCCCTTGATCTTGTTTATATAAACGTATTGTCTAAAGTGATGGTCGTTATATTTGAAGGTCTTCGAAGATGTGGTTGATATCCTTGATCCTGAGATGAATCTTGCCTCAGAAGATGACGGAGATGAGGAGTATGAGGATGATGAACAGTCTGAAGCTGAGAGTGTTCCTGTTACCCAACGTCCACAGGGAGATGGAGACGGTGGTGAAGAAAATGAGGAGTGAGTAGGATTATTTTATATTACATCCTTGTTAATTGTTAATATTTCATTATTCTTTAAATTTAATGGTTAATTCTTGAACGTGTGTATACATAGTGTCCTCCCACGGACACTAAATTAATCCAGTATATTCAACCCGTGTGGAGTGAGCGATTTGAACCTGGAAATCCAGCGTCTTTTCTGTGTCCCTTTGTGGTTTTGGAATGGGACTGTCACGAGTGTCAGGAGTTCTGACAAAATGTAAAACAGAGCTTTTGATGTTTTCCCATTAATCTTCGGTACTGGCATACATTGGTTAAGTCGTACACACGTCCTAACTTTAATGGTCAATTCATGCATGGACAGAATTTTTAAGTGGCTAGATTTCATTAAGTGAGGTAATATTGTACTTTATTATATGCGAATTGTATATGAAACAACAATAATCAAGGGTGGGATACGTTGCATGGATATACCACTAGTTGTATAAGCAACCCCGCCACCTGAACAGTCGGAATTACTTTTGAAGAAAATGTTCTTTTATAGATTTAAAGTCAAGAGTAAATATCAAATTTCAAGATATATTCTCTGTAAATAAAGCGACATATGGGGAGCTAAGAAAGGTATAAGCTCATGTACTTGTTAAATTTGAATTCCTGCTTTAATGTTTAGCCGTCCAAAAGGAGCCCTGTTGAACATTTTTTCCACATCAAATTATTTCCAGCGGGGAATCAATGGATAAGCTTGTCCCAAAGGACTCGAAGCTAAAAACAACACTCAAGAAAGTTTTGCCTGTCATTCGGATGATGAAATCATCCAAAGCTGCACTGGAAATTTTGGCGTTGGCAACGCCAGCAGATACAGGGCAAGTGCTGCATGGCTTCAGCCTAAAGTTCTCTATGTGCCTAGAGAAGCATGCTATGACTGCTCGTCTCCGATTTTTAATGTTATTTTTAGTAGCGATTTTCGTAATTTTGCTACACTTTTTGATGTGTGTGGTTTAAAAAAAAACATGCATGTATTTTTCCTTCGTGACTTAGAATTCATTTCATACCTTTGTTCTGTTGCATCTGGACAAGGTCCATACCTTTAAAGCGATATTTCACATAGGAGTACGGTATATGGTATCCTTTTTGTCGATTTTCCCCCATATCATATAATGGGGCACACATGATTGCCACACAAGGTTGACAACGGTACGGATTTATCATACCATTCATGGCAAATATTATTTTTAAGACATGGAGCTATGTACATACACACCTCCTGATTAAGGATGTTCTCATTAAACAATTTTGCATGTTGTGCAATGTCTGGACTAAGGATTGCCTGACTGGTCATTTTCTTATTGAAGTCATCGTTTGGTCAGTTGTACCTTGACTCCTTTCTGTTTTCGGTTTCGCCTCTTCAGCAACACTGTCACTGGCACTGACAACAGCGGCATGCACAATTCAGAAAAGTGAATTTTAAAAAACTATAAGTCACATTGACATTGTCATTGGGTAACAAAAACACAACAATAATTCCTAACTAGCCGCCCCCATTTATCATTCACGGGGTAGATATTTATAAAAGTAGTTTAAAGGGCTTAGAAAATGAAGTTTACAGGAGAGGTGCAGAAATCCCTCCCCCCCCCCCCCCCCCCCCCACACCCTACTGAAGTTCTCCACCACCCATCCTCCCTATGCCTAGGCAGGCCCTCTATTTCCCAATGAGTTACTCCATACTCGCTCCCCAGAGAGCAACGGAACGGATACAAACTGCACATGGGAGGATACCACCACCCTACCTTGCGTCATGAGATGGATCGTTGTTCAGGGTTATCTAACGTCATGGACAGTCACAGTTGCGCGGTCACCAAATTTGATAACGCAAAAACCAAACTTACGTCGCCAAATAATAATACGGCGTAAGTCGGGCGAAGCACATGTGAAGACAGGGAGAGAGCGGGCGGAATACGGTAATTTAAATACATTTGCATGTACCTCCATTGAAAAAAAATATTCGTCATACATCAGTCTGAAATTATTATCCTATTAGGTAAAGGAAATTATCATCCTATTAGGTAAAGGCATATTTTGATACAATAATAAGAAACGCAGATGAACAAAGGACCGATACGTAAAGCACGCGCCATAATGGCGAGCGCCAAAAGTTGGCGTACTGTTGCTAAGTGATGCGTCGCACGTTGCCATGTCGAACCCGTTGCTAGGTTGCGTTACTAAGACACTCGCATCCTTTGGCGGGCGAGTGCGGCCGTGATAGAAGTGGGCACGGGTTATGTTGAATTCCTGTCAAACAGGACATTTAAGTAAAACATGAATCCACAAAAGAAAATGACCACCAGTATGGAGGATTTAGCGTCGACTCTAAATGCGTTATTTAGAGGGCAGCGATTACCAGACAAAAAGAAAAAACACATAAAGACGCTTGGGTATTTGCCATATCGGCTTTGAGTTTTGCCTCGATCCCTCGAGATTTGTTTTGAAACTTATGTACACCCTGACGCTGAATTCTATCAGTTCGTGTAGCTTTCTGAGCTGTTAGTTATTTGCTACTAGCTAGGCCTACGGGCACACTTGAATCGGAATAGCTGTCAAAATGTGCTTCTGTATTCCGTCTAATATCGTTGGTTTATAACTTATAGACAGTTATTTAGTCAGGACAATAGATCTTTTTCTTTTGTATTTATTTAATCTCTTTTCTATATGTCGTCGAAATTCATTAAGGTACTAATTAGTGCCGATAATTTTGCCGGAGTCTTATTCGTACAGAAAGGTTTTTCCTGATAAATAATAATAAAATAATCGTCATGTTGATATTGGTTTAGGGCCGAAGATAGCAAAGTCAGGAACCCCTACAGATGGATACCCAGAAAAGATGACAAGGAGATTGAAAAGAAAGACAAGAAGAAAAATGAACGTAGAACAAGTTCACCATCACAGGTAAATTCCGCTAAATCTATTGAAAGTTTAAAAGTAGCCTACAGGCCTCGGAAATTAGTCATAAGCGAAATATAATGAATCTTCTGGATACCATTTTAACATTAAAAATTGACACTTTCTATTCAATAAGCATGTCACTTGAACTTGAACTGCAATATATCAAGGAAATAGATCATGGGCAACTGGAGCCATGACATGTTTTTGTTGTTTCTTTTTGTAAAAAAATCCTTTGACGCAATATTCTTCAAGAATGTTTTCACGCGTTGTGTTATCCATATTCATATCGCATATCAGTATATTGACGTTATTAAATACAACGTATATGGGATACATATATAGAAGTGTGTGTGTATTTTGTGTGTGTGGGGGGGGGGCGGTATTTTGTTTAGTTACTTAGGAATTAAGCTTCCAAATTATGTGCGCCATGCAATCTCTGAATACTTATTATTTATAATGTTTTTTTGAATGAAATATTTAACGCTCAAACCCTCTTTTTATCAGGATGAACATATCAAAACTGTCACTAAGGAATTCTGTGACTGGGTTTCAAGTCTTGGTGGAGAGAGTAATAATATTGAAGAGTCTACTATTGCTAGTTTATTCGCCAGTGGCTATGAGACGAAACCTGCGCTCTCTGTGCCCATACACGTAGTAGAGCTAACCAATGTCCCCATGGAGCTGAGGAATTCTGCTAATGTTCCCCCGCCCGTGGAAGACACTAAAAAGGTCGAAGTTATGGAAGTCCCGTCGAAAAAGAAAGACTGGGTAAGTTTTGAAGCGGCAATGTTACTGTCTAGAAAACCAAGGAATAGCAACAATATTTTACTAAGGAATACAGGCATTTCTCTATCGAAAGATGTTGCTAATTTCTTGAACCAATGTACGCAGTTTAATGTATGTTCTTTGTGAAATGATTATTCGATTCCTACAAGAGTATAAGCGAACAACTTATTATTTAGTGGGACATACCCTTATAATTTAAATGTGAATTGAACTCACATTATTCTCATATTGCCCTTCGATCGTTCTTCCAGACTTATTCTGGGTCGTATGAACCAAGCTGGGTGAAGTTCCACTATGGAGCGTGGTATATCACCCCTAAGACATGGAAAAAACGCGACTGGGAGGATCCGCTTCAAGATCCTAAAGAGTTAAAGAACATGGAAATGTCCGAAGCTAAGAAGAAGAGTGCCGCCTTGGTAAGAAATCTGAAATCTTTATTTTAAAAAAAACAATACCTTGCAGAGATTCCTAAAAATATTATTCCAGGACATATTAGCTCATGTCGGTTGCACAGTCAACCAACACAAGTATATTGAATAGGAATAGTGCGTACATTTGGTGCTTTGATAAAACACTAATTCTCATTCCAGGATACTGATCTTGCTCCCATGCATGGTGCGAAAGCCTTCATGGATTTCATCGACAAGAAAAGTAAACGGCGACCAGAGGTAATAACGATATGTCTATTTATTCATCTGTTGATCTATCAATCGTCCCAACTATCTATCTAACTGTATAACATATTCAACATGGACTTTTCTAACTGTCTCCGAATCTAATAAACTCGCGGTAATCGCTGAAAAGGCTTCCATGACATTGTGGTCTAGTCATTTTAGGGTGCTCATTTTCTAACTTCCCTGCTCGCCTTCTCTTCTCCAGTTCCTGGACCATGTAGCGGAGATCCAAGAACAACAAGCCCGGGAGGAACAAGCTAAATTGGCTGCAGAACTAGCCAAGCAAAAGAAACAGAATGAAGGAAAGGCAGTTTCTGCAAAACCGCAATAAAACACTGTATTGCGGTGTTCTGAGTTTTACCCATCACTATAATTTCTAATGATATCAGAATACACTGATCAAACTCAAGCAAAACTAGGTTTTAGCATGGCAATATAGTAGACATAAATTGTTCTCAGTCAATTTAAGACCCAGGAATAAAATCTCAATCTGTAGGCTAAGAAATGTTGCATGCATGCATTCAATCCATCTTATTGGGGAATAAATTCATATTTTATGGGTCATAGCATGGAATAATTGGTCGGTGATTTTTTAATTATACTTTGCTCAATCAAAATGAAGGAATACTTTGACTCTTCTCACTTTTATTAAAATATCTTACCTAGATGTCTATCACTCACAAAGATATAGAGCTGTGATATATACACCACGCATCATTCATATTGAAACTGGTGTTTTGTAAATATTGTATGTGTAAGTCATATGTGTGCATGTCATTTGAAATCAATAAAAAAATGAAAATGGTTCATACTCATGTACTTGGCGAACTGGTATTATTGCACGCTTAAGAGGACGGAAGGGCATTTGGTGTCATGCAGAAAGAAGTCCGAGCCCAAACTTGCATCTTTAAGGATAGAAACTGTGATTTCTTTTTTACTCAAAACCGAAGTTGTGGTATGATTTCGTTCCCTTTCTTCCATTTATTTCTTGATAGTTAGTCAAAGTTATAGTATTTTGCCCGTTAGATTTAATGACCCCCTCTATCCAGAAGTTAATTTTTATGGTGCGAACCCTTGGCCTATAGAAGTGGAACTCTTAAATGAGTTCTGGAGGAAGCGCACTGATTTAATCATTCATGAGGAAGAGGAATCCTATAATTTAAAAATAGGGATACCACGGGACCAGGAAAAATGTTTGAAATTGGGGGGGGGGGGGGCGGAATCACAGCCTAGAAAACGGCCATTTTGGTCGAATGGCCTGGAAAACCATAATCATGTGGGTTTGAATGCTGTTGGAATCTGTAAAATGGTCTTCGAATTCGCCTGACTCTCTCACCATGCACAGAATTACTCAAAAAGGAAGTTTAAAGTTAAAACAAGTTGAAATTTGTTAAATACATCATTGGCCTATGTACAACCGTAACCTAAATAAAATACACTGGTCCTGTTATTAGGAATCTGACAAAATAACTGGAATTTCTTGTGACCAATGCACGGAGAGCCTGATAAAGAAAAAAAAGCTGAAACTAGGGACAGTCAAATCTCACCAGAAATAGAATATAACAAAAAAAAATCAAATGTTGCATGCATGTCTTATTGGAATGATTTAATTATCTTCTTTTTTTAAAAATTAGGATTTCAATGAAACAATAAAGAATAGATATAATTTCACATACATACATGTATTAATGTCTAGATTAGTGACAGTGAGGCGCAATAGTTATGCAATATTTATTATGAAATTCTAAAAGAGATCAGTACGAGTAAATACAACCATTTGAATTATAGTCATCAAAAGATGAAATACCCCTAATAACACACTACGTTACATAAAGTTTCACACTACATGTTGATGTGAATAAAAGGTATAATTATATGAAATGTTTGAATGATAAATCAAGGGTGAAAACCCTAGTTCGCATAGCGCGGAATAGGAACGCAGCTATAGCGGCAGTATAACCGCGCGGTGCTTTGGGTCCGCGCGCGGCAAAAGTATGATGGCTGCCGAGGTGAGTGCAGTCGCCTATAGCAACCTGCATGATACTCGAAACCTATAGCCTTGTTAAACTTAGTTGCTCGCACGTAGATCCACACTATCACAGGACTTATTATTAATAAAGTAGTCTTATGTCATAATTATATGATGAATGGGACCATATATATATATATGTATATTACGCAACATTATATAATAAGATGGAATATTATGTAAAAATTGGAATTGAGGTTGGCGAGAATCGTGTTCTGCTGGACAAATCACGGGTGTAGAAACCGTGTAACATATATGCAATACCTATTTTACAAATAATGCAAGTAGAAATAATCGCAGGGCGAAATGTAAGAGAAAAACATATAACCAATGAAATACAAATATTGATAATACAACAACCCTTGATGAGGATATATAACGAAATGAGTCCTTAGGAGGATTCTCTATGAATAAAGGTAGGTACTAGGCTAATGATACTTGAATAATTATGAAATGTATATTGTCTCTGTTCAATTAAGGCGGCGTTTATTTATCATTGATGGTTTCGAGGAAGATGCTCTCCCCTGCGAGAAAGTTTCACCGCTCCGTCGGTGGAAGGCTGTTAAAACAGAGCGTGGAAAGATAATATATTGTTGGGGAAACGATTATTGCGGATGAAGAAAGGATCATGGGGAATATAGGGGAGAGGCTCGTCCTCATCCCAGAGGCTTTCTAGTGAGGCAGAGACGTTATAGCTCATATTGATACTTCAGCAGCGAGTCGTTTACGAGTCTGGAGGTCTAGTTGATCTGAATCGTTTATCTCTCAAACCAATTCTTAAGCGACTAGAGGTTTGGCTTAATCGACTAGTTGTACTTTACTGATGAAGGAGTTCAACAAACAAGGTGTTAGAGTAACGCCAGGTTTATTAATGATCACATAATCAATTTACCCTATATTTATACACAAAGCGCGGACCCAAAGCAGGTCAGATCAGGCGAATCGTAAATAGGCGAATCTGAGGAAATATTTATAAAATCACACAAGACACTGCAAATCGGAACGATTCGGGTAGCGATTCTTAATGAATCATAACATCCATAGGCATCAAGAGAAATTGACAAGCGATTCGTATAAAAGTGATTCCCCTCTTTATGCGATTCTGTAACAATATTTAAAAGGTGAGAGAGGAAGGCTGTAGGATGGCGTGAGGATGAGGAATGGACAAAAAGGCAGGAAGAATGGAGGGGGAGCGAAGGAGTAACCTGTTGGAGAGAGAGATGGGCGGAAGGAGGGTGAGAGAGGGGGATAGACCTTGGAATACTGATATTTAAAGATTACTACCCACAATATGCGCTTGACTGGCCACTTTTTCGCCTTCAACCGTCGCAGACGGGTACATTTCTAATAACGTATGTAGTCATAATTCTGTCGTTGAAATAATGTGGATTTTTTGGGTTACACAAAATAGCAATTACTATATCATCTTTACAGCACGTTATGAATTATATGCATCGTAATGGGCACGGCCTATTTTTGGATTTGTCTTTTATTTCTACACATCAAATAGTTATTGGTTGCTTATATAGGGATTTGATTGAACAGTACACACGGAGGTAAGTATTTGATAGAGCTTTTGCATTCGAGCATTATTCAGTGCACATCCATTCGAAAAATACACATGCATCTATTTATAAGTGGGAGACCTACTTATATAAATTGAGGTGCTCCCCCTAAAAGTGCGTGATCCTGATGCTATGCATATATATGCTATACCTCCCTGCTGATGCGAACGAAAAAAAGAAAAATGCAAGAAATCACAAAGTATACCTATTATAAATACCAATCAATTTAATGTATGGGGGTATATATTATATGTGCATGTAATATATTTCACTGACACTTGGTAGAAGCAGGATGCATGTGTCATTACACGCGACCGAGGAGATGTTTACCTTCAGAGCACACACATGTATGTTCAAGCGGCCAAGAACAACAAGACACCCTCTCCTTGAATGTACCAGGACAATATATATATATATATATATATATATATATAGCGCATGCATATATATTCATTTTCTTTTCCCGAACATTCCAGTCGACAAGTCACATAAAGGTCAAGGTCATATCATATTGGAACACACATAAATGATTCATAAGATGATTACACCTTCATGGGTATTGAGAACTTTACGAAGAAGAAGAAGAAGAAGAAGAAGAAGAATCGTATAAGATTAACCAAATTGGCAGAATCTTGGTACGACCAGACCATGGAGCAAATACCATCGACCCTTAATGTTGATAAAGGGAGGGACTTATAAAAACTCTATTGTTTGAGAACAAATATCTGGGCTTCAATTAAGCGTGTATACCCTGGCGAAAGACAAATGAATATTGATTAAAGGTACAGAAGATTTGTCGGACGTTGTGTGGTTACTGGATTCGTTTTCTTTAAAAAAATGTTCTAAAAATGTGTTCGATATTGCAAATCTGGATATTAATATTCCTCGAGGTCTATTATCACGATGGAATTAAAACGGGCGGTAGTATACCAGATTCTACTTCCTACCTCAGAAAAATGTTTTTTTTACCAGGAACCGGTAAAAAAGGCATATTTTCCGTTTTATGAAATAGACAATATTCCAGTTCACGTAAGGTGGTTTCCTATCTAAAATAACAACAGCAATTTTGTTTACACCCCCCCCCCCCTCCACCCCCCAACTTAATTTTCAGCGTGATAAAATCGGAAACACGCCTAAGAAGAGACTATAATGATATTGTTTTATCAAGATTCCTTGCTGTAGTGTATGCTGCACTTGCGCCCAGTCTAAAAACCTGCATTGGCGTCCACTATAGGGGGTTGTATCCTGCGTCCAGTATGACCCTCCCCCCGTCCCCCCCCCCCCCCTGCACCCTGCGTCCATTTTAAGGAGTGCACCAAGGTGACCGGTTGAACACTTTCCCTCAGACCCGGCCTATAGAATGTTACAAATTCAGATCGATGCGAGTTAAATATATTTGGTGCGCTAGCTGTTGTCCCACCCATCAGTTGCCTTCGAGACACGATTAGTATTGAACCAAACATTGACGAGAACTGCATTAACGAAACTTCTTGTACTTAGGGTCGGATACTAACTCCGTGCACAGGGGTATAAAACAGTAAGTTCATGTGATTGTTTCTCCAGTTTGTGCCAAGACATATTTACAGGAAAATATTTCAGACTGTGCACTGGTAAGTGACTTTATTGTTATTTAGGCTTACTCGTATGAATAGTTGCTCTACATAATCTGTCTGGTACTTACTGTTCAATAATATTAAGACGTAAGATGATTCAGCTTCATTTTATTAAGTGAATAATTTTGATGCGATCATAGCGGTGAAACCGCATACATCCAATGTTTATAATAGGCAATTGTTTTAAAATAATATAGTTGACAGAAGGTAACGGCTGGAAGCACCCAGAAGCCTGTTGACCTCTTTGTCAACCTTCTTATGTAATTTTTGACAAATAAAAGATTATTCTATGCTATTCATGTACATTATGGCTTTATGCATTGGTCTCATAATCACTTGCTTGGGTATGCGGTGTAAGGAATTGGCAAAATCATTTGAAAGATTTATCTTTTCAGTAGTCTACATTTTGTAACATGCGAATCAAAGTAACACCTAAAGTTGGAGGAATGGATGGGGAAGGTATGGATCAGGAGGATTTCCCCTTCTGGATGAAAGCTATTCTTGAAGATGATGGAGATAAAGTCGAATATATTCTCAACAAGGCAGATGATTCCAAGAAACAACAGCTGCTGAATGGTCACTTCGTGTGGAATTCAGACATCAAAGACCTCGTGATCGAGGGCAAAGACCTCCACTTATTCGAAAACAGTAAGCTCTCTAGGCCTTGGTGTCTGGCTGGTGCTTACTGTTCCATAAGAGTTATCGAAACCTTTGTTACCTATGGCGTGAATGTCGAACAATTGGATGTCAATAATTGTAACATTCTTCATGCAATTGTAAGTATGGCTTTGCTCGCTAAGGCTAATACCGAAATGTTCTGTAAAACATATTTGAAACTGAAAGAAATTTTGAATAAAGATCAATTAAAGAACCTGTTGCATGGGGAGGACACGAATGGACTGAGACCTCTGGAACTTGCAGCTCATCTGGGAGTGTTTGATGTATTTCAAGTCATATTCGAAACAGAAGGTGTATATTTAGTTCGAGAAGAGTTTCGAAGTCATTTTACAGTTCAGTGGTTTAATGTGACTGAGTATGAATCGTTAAAATATGGCGAGGATCGCCGATTAGTGTCTCCCTTATTGTTGGCCCTGTCCTGCGATAAGGATAGGTTAACTTACACACCAACTAAAGAGTTTTTCCAGTCAGCTGTCCTCAGGTCATGGGTTCACCTTAAGACTAAATCAATCCGCATGCCTCTAGCAGTATGGGTTCTAATCAGGCTAATTTTCCTTGTACTTCTCTGGATCTACGATGGCGCAGGTGGTTGGTCAGACAAGGAAAGAGTCTTTCGGTTGAATGAATTCAGGTTTAATAATTCCGAAGCAGCTGAATCTTTACTGGCAAACTATTCCTGCTGGGTGAAAAATACTAGCACACAAGATGGAATTTTCTACGCTTCAATGGGCGCGTTTCTCCTCATATTCTCCGTCTGTGGTTTGATAATCGAGATATGTGACGTTTCGCGAATGCTAATAACTGGGTTTACATGGAGGCTTTACACCCCAACCGGACAGAAATCTATTATTGTCAATATTACCTTTTACAAGTTAATGCAGTTTTTACTCATGGTGTGTACGGTCGCAAATTTTTTTGTATCGATATTGCAATTGATTTGGAATATTCAACAACCCAGATTACTGATTGATGTAATGTATGCCATCTCAATGAACAGTGCGATATGGTCGATGTTATATTTTGCACAAGTGGTACCCTCAATGAGTTATTTCATAATAACAATACAGAGAATGGCCTCAGATTTGTTTAAATTCATGTTAATTATTTTCGTCTTTGTCATACCATTTGGTGTTAATTTGCAACGTCTAATTATCCGGAACGTCAGAGGAGAATGTCCAAGTGAAATCGAAGATACTTTCACCTCATTTTATAGCTCTTTTTTAGTCCTTTTCAACATGATTGACTTTCGGTCTATGGACTTAGAATATCCAGAGGGGGTGTATCTTTTTCATTTGTTCTTTAGTTTCTTTTCAGCCATTCTTTTACTCAATTTCTTAATAGCTTCTTTCACAACGAATGCTATGTTTGTGAAAGACAACAGCAGGATAATATACACTGTACAGAAGCTGTCTGTCTATTGGCCGTGTGAAGATAGGCTTGCTTTTGTATTTCCCTCCTTGATAAGAAAGCTTCATAGAAAAACATTCATGTATGATGAAGCAAACGGTCGATATTATGTGACATGCGTCAAATTAAGGCAACCAAATAGACGTTGATGGTTATTTTCCCCGTGGATTTGATAACAGATATTTATAGAGAATTGACAAAAGGGATAAGAAACTAATGGACACCCAAGTCATTAATTATATTTGTTTCTGATCTAACAGAATACCTTTAATGGAAAAATGCTGAATATCCATATATGACACTTGGTTAATATGGTAGTCGACATTTAAAAACTCATAATTATGCATGTGCACTTTCACAAAGCACTCGTGCATTGTATTGAAATAATCAAAATGTTTCACTGGTATTTACCAAGTAAATCATAATAATTAAACAAATAACAAGAAAAACGAAAATAACTCAAACAATGCTGGGGAAAGAACTCTCGCTTGGAACGATAACAACTCATATACTCCAACAAGAAGTACATGGTACCCGGAGGAATCTGTAGTTATTATACATCTAGTAATAATATTGGCATCCTATAAAACGTTATTTCATGTAATAAGCTCCTGAGAACATCAATAAAACTCTTTACAAAAATCTTTGCCACTATCTCTACCATGTACATAATTATATTATTGATCTATATACATCTATAAATTCTATTTTACAGTATTTTACAAAGCATGTATGAGGATGTGCATCAGTGAATTTGACAACAGAATCTGAACTGGAGAATCATTGTGACCACATATAATGATGAAGATGTTATATAACAAACACAGGTTACAAGAATTTAATGAGAGGATGTAAGCACAGATTAGGAAGATAACGATATAAAAGTTATTATGCAAATGAACAATCACTGTATTTAGAGCTCTGTAGTACATGTACGTACGGTTTGCTAACATGGCAATGTACACTGTATTTAGACGGCTCAACATAATAACAAAACAGTTGAGTAGACATGATAAGAGATATTGAAGAAAAACAATAATGATAACTTAACCAAGAAAATGTCATAGATAAACTAACCATCATTTTAGACATTTCATAGGTGTACATGATACTGACAATACTGCTTGCAATCGATTCAGTACTGTTGCAGTCAACAATTTACAAAAAGAGATATCATTTTAAAAACTATACATGAAACTCTTTACAAAAGTTCATCATAATTCTCTTTGGGCAGCTTACGTTCTATGGTCCCAATTACATGGACTCGCCCATACTACAATACTTTACCACTGCTTTCTTCTTTATTCGTCCATTATTTTTAATCTCCGAGATTACAGTGTTAGGCTAGAGACAAATAGTATCCTTCCCACTGAAATATTTGGAAGATAACTCCAGGTCATGAAACACACGGATTGGAATGACAATACCCAACGAAGAATGGGCATGTACACCGCACTATATTTGCTTGGCAAATGGACGTTTGTTTGGTGATATCAACTAAACTACAACCAGACACCATACTCGATCATGAATATGGATAATTGATAACTAATTTAATGGGTAACCTTTTCAAATACGACGATTCACTGAGGATGGTGTCCACTTTTTCGACTTTGTAAACTCTCAGATAAATCATTTGAACATCGTAGATAATTTCAGTAGGTGTTATTTCCAAATAGAGTGGACTACGATACTTCATGAATCCTACAATGCTGGACAAGGATATTTTCTAAAATTAGAATTTTGATAGGCCTATTGGTTTCAAGCCATATATTAATTGCTGCTATTAACTATAAGTGATTTTCTAACCTGCCTAACTTTCTGCTAGATACATTTAATCAACTCTGACGTCCGTACCAATGTAGGAATCGGATTACAACAAAAATATCACAACTTTGCCGTGGTTAACACATTGAATAATATATATTATACGAATTTCTTGAAACTCCCAGGTTGCCACTTTTAGACAAAGCATAAACCGAGTCTAAAAATGAAGCTAACTTCGTATAAAACTCTAAAAAATTCAATATATAAAATATCAACATGTTAAAATCATTACCACATGTGTGTAAAATGTGTATATATGAGCATTAGTACTTTGTGATCTCGAACAAATTTACAAATTTCATTATGTACAATCTCGATCATAAGTTATGTCACATTCAATGTCAATTGACGGGTTATTATTTACACAATCATAATACAATTTGTCATTTTTTTTCAATCGTTGGAATAAGAGTGAGGTGTCTTAGCTCTCGCTTCCAGGTGCAACATGGCCAATGAGATAGATGTTGTCATAAAGATGACCTGCGAAGTCGTCGTTAATACCTTCAGCTGCTCGCCGGGTGTTGCGGATGAATTCTCGCTTAGACATTTTGTTCTTGATATGTGGACTGCCTAGATCGACTGAGAGCATGATGAGAGAGAAGCACACAACATACACGGTATCTAGGAAGATAAGAATAAACAGATATTGTATTGACTGTCAGAAGTAGAATAGAGTCTACAGTAGAAACTGGGTGATCAATGGATACTATTATATTAATAATAATGAGGGTGGTAGACTAAGGAGGGGTGGTATAAGTCATACACTCAGTGTCATACCCTTTGTCTTGCCCTGTATAGGTAAGAGGAGGACTGAATGAATGGGTCTGGTTATACCAAATACATGAATACCCATATACGTAACCTGATTTTCTTATAATCTGCGTATTTCAATGGCATCTCTTCTCCTTTCTACACAGATTATATAAAAATAAGATTAAGTATATTGAAAAAAGTCTCTAGATCAGTTAGGAAGTTTCGGAAACAAACCGTTATTCGTGAACACTCTTCACGTTGAGAACGATATAGGTTAGGGTAATCTATTTTTTCAAATTTTAATTTAAAAACACCAAAGCTGTAATAAAGACAAGTGGAGTCTAAGATTATGCTTTAGGATGTTTTATTCAATTTTTTCCACCGCATAATATTAATATTCAACCATTCGAGTTCAACACTATAGAGCAATAGCACGCGGTCCGCTTACCTTTAGACAAGCCTAGCGTGGGGTTACATGCACAGAATCGCTCAGAGAATTTTTCAACTAATGTATGCAAATAACTCCCCGGCTCATTAGGTGGACGCGTCTCGTTGAAAAACTTTCGGAGGGCATTGGGTAGAAATTGATCTTCAAAATTCTGTAATTTAACAACTTCATCGAGAATGTCGCGTCTGAAACCAAGAAATATGGGAAAAGGTGAGAACAAATAAGATCGGCTGACTCGTGTATCGTAACAGAAAAACGAACTCTTAAATGCCTTAACTTCGACAAAATGTAGTGGTTGCCTTACATAATAATGAAGATGAGCTATTTATAGTCGTGACACAGGTAGGTCAGAGTGGATGAAAGGCGTTTGTTTATCCATTACTTCAACGCATTCATCTATAACTCCCTTTACAATAAAACTCTAATTACACACAAAAGTTTTGGTTTATTCACCTCCGATTGAGTAAATACTGCTTCTTCCTCCTGTCTATGTGTACCGCGTGGTGAAGGAATTTCGCAATCTCATATGGATCGTCTTCTACGAGGTCGTGTTTCAATATGTATTCAAGGCCCTGGATTAAGAGAAGGGATCGTTCAGAAAGATGCATAAACTCAAGCGATGGTCAACAACACTTTCAACATCATCCCGAATCATCAGAATCGTAACTATTTGCTTGCAAAACTATACTTACAGAGTAAGATAATGTAAATCAATAGTTTCTTTCTCGCAGTCCACCATGTGCAAACATTCGCTTAAAACACCAGCGCTAAGCGTTATCAATGGTACCCCCACCAGTGAAATCAATAGGAGTGTAATGTACTGGGTTTTTTGTATTTATTTATAATGGAAGGCGTAGGAATCAATTATCACTACGGGTATTAATCACTGAAACAATCACAGCATATTGTTGGCAAGGGGAGTGTTAATAAGGGCATTAAGGCACCAGAATCTTAGTGGTTCTCTACCAATATGTTACAAGTGGTGTAACACAAAAGGTAAACGAGGTATATCGCGATAGATAGATTTGTATTCCTGGTACAGGTATAATAATTATGGTGTAACCTACGACAGGATAACTAATTAAACAAAGGTGAGACAGTCCCTTATATGATGGCTAATGAACAATGCTTCATTAGCCCTATCTGTGATTGGACAGGTGCGGGTCAACCAATCAGTGACCTGCACCTCCTCATTTGGGAGGCGACTGCCTTAGAAGCTCTTAGAGGTAACATCTAGTAGTTATGAAAAATGATATTTTAGTAGGCTATAATAGGTATACATATATGACACAATGAGGACTAACAGTTCTACCTTGGCCATAGTGCTGGATCAATGGTTTTCTTTAAGCGGAAGGGTAGAAGTAAGGAAGTCATTTAACGCTGTCACTTTTTCTGACCTTTAATTAATTGGGCAGCTTTATAAATACCATGTACATATATCTGCTTATATTCTGTTCATTTTTTAGTAGCTATGATAATGATTTGCAAATATACATGAGAGGTATTATACCATTAGACAAAAGGGTAGTTAATTAGAGAAGGACATGGGGACAATAGAAGACGAGTATTTTAATTTAATACATTGTACATAATAACACCCACCAAGTCAGCATCTGCATTGAAAGTAAGCTGCGCCTCATCGAGTTGCATATAGAGTCCACGGAATGAAAAACCCTCCTCTCGCCGCCGGCGATAGGCGGAGACGTGGCCCCACTGACTGCGACATAACCTGAAATGTGTGTAAAGTAAGAATTTTTAAGGACTGTAGAGATTGAGATATTTTATTGGCCGAGAATTGCAAATTCTGACGAAGAACATTTTGAAACTATACTTGTTAAATGATGCCTTCTGGTACATTTGAGCTGAATCATGAATTAAGCCGATGGCGAAATTATCACGTCAATACAATTTTTAAGGGCTCAAAACCAAATTTAGGCTAATGACTTTTAAGGCCCTTAAAAATTATTTTAATTTTTAAGGACTTTTAATGATGCGTGGGAACCCTGTATATAATATACCTAGCTTTCCGGTAGAAAATTAATACAATATGTTAGTTTCGTCATATGAAATATAAGCACTTGGTTTTTAAAAAATGTAGTTATGATGAATGCATGAAGATACATACGCATGCCACAAAGTCTCATCACTTGCCAAATCTTGCCAGACACACGAGGCAAGACACAGGTCTGTGGCATTGAGATTTGACAAGACAAGGAGACCCAACTCAGGAGGCAGGTCATTTAAGTCCCGCCCTTGTAAACCCAAGGACTGCCTTCTCCGAGGAGGCGACGGGGAGGAAGATTGTCTTGGTAGACCTGCATTTTGTGCGGATGCTTGACGTTCTAATTCTTGTACACGTCGTAGGACCTGTCCCATTCCTCTTAGTGTCACCCAATGAGCCTGTGAGTTCAGAACTCCTCGTTTAGGGAGCACTGAAACAAAAATAAGATAATTGAAAAAAAGCCAATGAAATAACGATAGAGTGATGAATCTCCGTATAAGATTACATACAATGTTATGGCCCATGAGATTGAAATGCATAAATTGGAATACAGGCCTTTGAGCTAAAATAAAATAAAACTATTTTGATATAATGCTGACCTTTCGATGTTTAATTAAAAATAATGACCAATATTTAAAATATTTCGAAGAAGGTAGTATTAGCCTACCCATAAACAAGGAGGACAGGGACTAGTTGGTTGGTTGCGGTTTGTGTTTATTGGAGGCAAACGTACGTGGGGCCAACGTGTGGCCTTTATCAAGGAGGGGGATTTAAAATATTTCTCCTGATTGATCAATAAATCCGTAATCATTCAATATATCTTAATTCATCAAGTCTTTAACATATTTTAGTATATTTATAAAAAAAAGAAAGAGCTGCAATTATAAGGCCATAATATAAATTCCATCAGGTACCAATTTGACTAATATATATATAGCCCCCCCCCCCCCTAGTCAATTTGACCTCGCAGTCGCTACAACGTACGTGTGATTTGCACTAACTGTATAAGTATTCAGATTATTTGAATTATTCACCCCTACGGGTCTTTTAGGGCATTTTAGATAACATCTAACTTGAGCCTTCAAATGTGAATAATAGTAAATAGGGTCAGTAGAATGTTATAACAATATAATGGGTAAAATAGTCGGAGTGTGACAATAGGTCAGAGATAGGCCTAGATATATAGGTGAACACTGCATTCCATTACATCGCCGTGTTGTAACATTTGACCTTAATATTGCATTGCCCCCACCCACACACTTTCACTTCTATTCTAAACACGTAGGCCTACATTTCTTGGTATACTAATAGTCACAAGATAATTAAAGTTAATTTTAAAACCATGATGACCAATCAACCGCAGAAGTCAGAACAATTAATACCTCACATAAAACTTGAATGCTATATTCATAACACTAGAGTAGCTAGAGTTGTAAAAGTTCTAGTTGAAGGTAGGCCTATCAGTATCAGCCCTATGCTATGCCTATGACCGAGGGTTTGTATACATGCATAATACTGCACATAAAAACCTGTTGACACTGCAAACAAATATCAGAACCTAAATATTCTTTAAAAAATCATATACAAATCATTACATGAATTTGGATAACAATCACGTGCATTGTATCACAGGTAAATATAAATCAAATTTTGACGTCAATAACTGTCCAGTGTCAGCCCCATTACCGTACATGGATGGAGCAATGAAGTCAAGAAGTACACATACCTTTCTCACCAGAGTTCCCTTATTTATGGCACTAAGTGCCTCCCTTGGGTTGGTAACCTGAAGGAATATACTATCTACATCACTGTGTTAGCGAGCTTTCGTCATCTGAGCCATCGTGTTGGTTGACAGACACAGATTTGCTGTGCTGGCCAGAATGACGTGGACGTGTTTTGGATTAAATGCCAATCCATATGGGGTCAAGGACGTTCCGAGTTCATGGTGGTGCTTTAGCGAATCATTAGGTGGCAGCACAAACGAGGCGTCACACCATCAGGAACGCACACTTGATAAGCAATTGTGATCAAAATGAAATATTTTATCAGTTTGAGTACTGGTCCTACCACTAGTGGCTTTGGCTTACAAGTGCACTAGGCCTACTGGGTAAGCCTAATGCAAGGTAATACACTTTGAGGAACATGGGTAAGGATCTTTCATCAGCTACAATTGGTAATGGGAACTTTAGCTTCAACTTGTGGAAATTATCTTTTATGGTGAAAGAGAGATGAGAATCAACAAATATTGGTAGATTTGAAAATTTATTAATTTGACTTTCAACATAGAATTGTCTTTCATAGGCTATATAATATTATATGAAAATCGCAGCTTTAAACTTCACCCCAACTCTGAGGGGACAACCATGCAAATGGACACATTCAAGAGGCTAGAACGAAGTATGTATAAATCTTACATGGATCCGAATAATAAAGACCGATTTTTAATCAAAATAACTTTATAATATTACAGATCAACATTAATTATATTAATGTATAAGATTGTTTTTAGAAGAAACGAAGAGTTGTCAGTGGTAGTTTCATATGAATTTCACAAATTTCATCAAGTTATCAGGAATGAAAGACGATGTTTATTGGTAAATGTGGCCAGGGTTTGGGCATTTGAATGTCACAGTTTCGGTCATAATTGAGCTGCATGGCAGTCTCCATGCCATGGATCATGGCCGCGCCACTTCCATATAAGGCCTTCATCTGCTCCGTCCGTCGCACCCCAGGCCGCTCAGCGGGCGGTGCTTTGGACGATTGGTGGGCGCGGGTTGCCACTGAAAATTCAATGAAGACATCAGGATCTTGATATGTTAATATGTTATGTTAATAAAGGGCTGCTTGGAAGATCTCCAGTGGAGAATAAGTTTGTCCTCTTCTTGATTTATAATTATGTATATGTTTCACTGAATAAAAGTTGCATGATAATAATTATCACTCGCACTCGCAATTTAGACATTTGGTCCACAATACTTAATATATATTATAGCATACATACAGACTAACTGTTATTCCCTGTTGAGTTATCTCCCGTGAGTGCTTTATATCTCGATTACTTCGCTTTATTATAACTGACATTTTACACTGTGTATGCCTTAAAATTGTAATATTTTATTTTTGCCTTATGGTAATATTAATGTCATTTTCCGATGATATGCTGTATAAACATACTATTTTTAAAAAAATATATATACTGAAATCGAAAATACCTTCCGAAATGTCTATGTAGTCAGATGAATTAGAACCATTCCGTTGGCGGCGGGCGGCATCTAATAAAACAAAATTTTGCAAACATTTAGTTTAAATCTTCAACTTCATTCAAATGTACCAAATCAAAAACTGGTTAAGTAAAAATAGAAACAGAGCAACGCTAAAATACTTTAAAGTCGGATATTCGCCGAGATTCGCGGAACTTAGGCCTAAATTAATTCCAATTAAATACACTGTTGTTAGTTAGCTATTTGATAGCACTTTTACATTTATATTTGCTATTTAAAATACGTGGGAACATTGTATTAAAGTAAACGGGCCTTTAAGTAAACATTTAATTTAATTAAATGGATGTTCGAGTCGATTTTGTATAGTGAGTTAATTTATTTGAAAATTAAATGGGTGTTTTCTCGCCCAACTACTTAATTTGAAAATTGTACCCGACGTAAAGAACATTTTTCAAAGACATAAATTGTCAACTTTCAGTGTTTCAGGGCGTGAGTCATACTGATACAATCACACAAGAGTGAATTAATAAACATTATATTCCTGACCTCTGTCATGTTTGTGCTTGGCGGACTGAGCAAAGAACTCAATCATTTCAGGAGTGATTTCCATTTCATAAAAATCGTCGTCCTCATCAACTGCCATGTCCTCAGGCTCAACCTCTCCGTCCCCTTCCACGGGAGTGGCCTCGTGCGCTTCCTTAAGTCTCTGTTGAGCCGCTTCCAATACCTGCTTGCGTCTTTTCAGTCTCCTTTTCTTCGATCGCCTCCTCGATCTTTTGGAGGACGATCTGGATGTTCTTGTGTGCGGTACTGAACTTCTACTTGAAGCTCTAACTGATGCATTTGCATTACAATGTCCGGAACTTGTGTTTAGCAATGAAAGATTAGTGGAAGAGATTGGTAATGACGTGTGACCTTGTGTACTCCTTGTGATGTCACAGTGGTGTCTGTACCATTCCCAGGCAAGTTTGTAATGTTTCCAATAACGAGCGAACAATGAATTGTCAAACCAACGTTGAGATGCCGCCTCCTGGTCATGTTCATAATCTCTTTGGTTGTCTACCAAACAACTATCATCGGAAAAAGATGAGATGTCACTCGTTGCAAGGTCAGAAACTAATTCTGCTTCGGAGGCAGTCACTGTACTGGCTTCGTCGTCCATGGCTCTAGAAAAATCATTTTTCACATATGAAGTTGAAGAAATAAATCGTTTCTCTAACGCTATACTATAAATAGACGGTACGGTACACAGTGGAGACAACACGTCTCCACTGTGTACCGTACTGTAGAGCACATTAAATTAATTTTCAGTTTTTTTTTAAATGTATGCAGCCAGGGCTGCCAACTCTCCGGCCTTTTGGGGTCCTAAAATGCTCATCTCCGACCTCCGGATTTGAACCCTTTAAAACCTGATTTTCTCCGGCTTTTTGGAGGGTTTGGAAATCAAACCCTAAAACATTAATAATTTCGGAATTTTGGGTTTTATTCCGGCCGTACCGGTCACTTTGTAAAGCCTTATTGGTCGAGCAACTAAACTTCAAACAAACCTGTATTTCGGTAGCCTACTGATGTGACTGAATGGTTCGAAACGTTACACCTAGTTATTAAAAAAAGTAAACAGTATAACTATAGCCTATATGCCATTTTGCCGTTTATTGATTGAAATCCGAATTCCTTATAATTATTATGTCCATCTGAAATTTTTCATTAAAAAGAAAGATTGTTGTAAATCAGCCCACTGACAGCAACATTTTAAATAGGCTATGAACTTGTTTGATTATATTTGATGATATAAATGTATAGCCCTATAGATATCATAGGCATATCTACACCGACTATCTGATCTTCTATTGCCCAATACAACTTAAAGAATTTTGCCAATGTTACTTTAACATTCCCAAAAATATATACCGGTATATTGAAACCGGGCATTAGACTAAGGAAAATACTTGAATGCTCTTAAAAATTAATCCTAATGTTTAGAATACAACTTCTGGCAAACTATTCTGCACAGAACGATATATCTATTTGGGATAGTGTTAAATAAAGGCCATTTTGAGGAATAAATTCTCACAATAAGTGCATAACTGGTACCTCTATATTTCTTAGCTAAATTTGCTCAGTTAATGAGTTATATGTCCAAAACATAGTTAGAATTTATAAGACTAAGCATTTGTTGGTTATAATTCGGCTCTGACCCCCCCCCCCCCCCCCCCAAAAAAAAAAAATCACCAGAATGCCCTGAAATAGCTGTCATTTTTGTAAAATTTTCACGAAGCCCTTCACCTTGTCAGCCCCCCCCCCCCTCCCCCCCAGCCCTGTAGTGGTGGTGGTAGTGGTGCCTGCCTTCGGCAGTCACCGTACTTCGACACAAAAACCTCAGGCCTTTTACCCTTCCAAAACTTGGCAGCCCAGTATGCACAAAAATAATACCCCCCCCCCCCCCCCCCTGGCCTCCTCTTATATGGCAGCCCCCAACCCTGGCATAATTTATTACCGCCATAATAAGATTGACTGAGTACCGTATCCATCTCCACTGTCCCATAGAATGGAAGGAAGGGGTAAATACCCGGCTAAATAAATGAATGCTCCCCTCATCCTATACTCCCAGCTACTTGGGGGCTAGGCCCTAGGGGACATTTTGTTTTACTTTTAGTTTTAGCACACATGCAGTGGCAGTGGCAGTGACCGACCCCCGGGATCGATCCAATGACTATGATGTAGGCTAAATCCGTTGGTCAAAACGACAATAGGATACTATTGGACTTTCAGTAAATTAAATGGCAAATAAGGACCTACGGTAGTAGTACATGAATTGAAAATATGAAGGTATGAATAATGTTCGTTCATGAAGCGAGTAATTCGTGGTGAAACGTTCAATACACATACCTGCTCGCGACGTTGAAGTTGAATGCCCTGAGTTTGCCTTCCGCCCCCGACGCGCAACAGTCTATGCACAAATTATCCTCAATAGTTCATAAGTGATATTTGTCGAGTATTCTTCTTATAAACAAGCCCTTGTGTCATTTGAATGTTACAATTCTAGTACAGTTAACAATGATAGGACCCCTAAATCCATAGAGGAAATTACAGACGAATTTCAGGCGGTGCAATTATGCGTTGCTTGATGAGGTTGCTTGAACAGGTTATCATCTTGTCGGTCGATTTCGGGTGTGTCTTCCCAGCGTCAACAAGAAAGCATGGCTCTCGGGTTTAAGTAAGTATCAGTCGTTTTCTTCCATTGAATTTCACTTTTGAAATCGGAATTAGTTTGCAGTAATATCTAATCAAATGGCTCTTCTCCCTTTTCCAGGATTTCTCAACCATCAGAGTACTATCGCAAATTTCTGGTAAGTATTGAGCGATAATAGGGGATCTAAAGACTTGAGCAGACTGGGAATCGTAAACATACACTGATACAGTATCACTATTATTGTATCAATGTAAAAAATACACTATTTCATCGTATAGTATTTTAGTATGTATCCTATATGCTAGTTAGACTAAGCAAGAGTACTCTCATCTGTAGGTTATTAGCGTTTGCCTCGACGAAATTCGAAATATATATGACTGGCCAGTTGTTGGGACAAATTTAATTTTAAACTTAAAGGAGGAATAATAAGAATACAATGATATGCGATATGAAGATCGATATGGAATACACCCAGACCAGGGCAGAAGCTAGAGTCGAGGCTCTCTATAGTCCGCCTAATTCTTCCTCTGCGTATTGACTATTGTTACCATATACTTGGGACCATATCTGGGGAGATGCAGAGCCTGACAAGTTTGCTAACATATACTAAGGCTATGTCTATGATGTATTTTTTCCTCCATTCCAAACCATTTCTGACAAGGTGAAGGTGGTTTGACAAAGATCGGAAGGAAACAGTTTAAGTCTTGACTAAGCTACCATACCTATTTAATTGCTAAAACTAAGTAAAAGGTCTCTGGAGGGCTTTTTTACATTATCAAACAATGACAATGTCCGACCAAATAGGCCTAAGGTACATAATTGTTCACATACGGTACTCTTTAGATGTAGGCTATGGATGGGATATTCTGACAAAACTTTTTTGTTAACAGGAGCAGGATGTTAGACCTGACGGCAGAGAACTTGCTGATGTACGACCCACAACATTGAACATTGGTTTGTTATTCATTGCTTAGCTCTTCCTCAAATTTACCTCAAGTCTAGGCAGTATTTTTTTCATCACGTGAACTTCAGATTATCATTTTGTTATATGCTCAGAAAATTGATTCATGAAATTCCCTACCATTTATTTTACTATTTAACTATTGATTTCAGGCTCAATCAGTACAGCTGAAGGTTCATCACTCGTTAAACTAGGAAACACAACAGTGGTCTGTGGCATCAAAGCGGTATGTAGATGAACATTGTTCGCCTCCATTCAAATTCCAGTTTTTCTTTTTAAAAAAAAAGCCTTTGACACCGCACCTACCGACAAAGTTTCAATGCACCCTGGATAATTCACACCCAATAACTGTTTAAATTTTTTGCAGGAAATAACGGATCCAAAATCTGAGGATCCCAAGTATGGATTCGTCAGTAAGTACAATTAAGGGTGGTATCCACTGGCTGTGGTAAGCCTTGCGATGGTGCTGTGTTGGTGAGAAGTGGCGTGTTCCTGAGTACATGATTTACTGGCCATGTAGGCAAGGACCTCGTCATCCCTCTCCACCTACAGAACCAGCACAAACCATCGCAAGGCTTACCGCAGAGCTTACCGTAGCCAGTGGAGACCACCTATTATGTTTATCTTAAATATGATTCATGATAGTTTGCAGAGAATATCATTTCTATGACAGAGCGTGCAATTTTGTTTTCAAAATAGAGGTTTAAGTTGTTGGGTTTTTGGGGGTTTTTTTTTGGGGGGGGGGGGACGGGGGAGGCGGAGAAATGCATAAAAAAGAGCCATCTTGAAAGTAGTCATTGGGGACTTCACTTTTAACCACGCGGGATGGGGCACCTTTTCGTGCAGACTCTGAAGAGGGGTGCATCTTTATTTGTGAAGACTGAAGGGAGGGGGGGGCATGCGCAGACTCTAAAAGTATGTGGGAGGGCATCTCTTTTGCACCGACTCAGAACTACAATGATGTAGGGGGAGGGGGTGTCATGCAATTTTGCACAAGAATATTTCGCAAATTCTCCCCTCCCCAGTGGTTAATTATGAACAGTCTCTTAGGCCGCTATTTACTCTTCATCATTCAAACCCAAAGGTCTGGTTGTAAAAGGAGGACATTTTTTTTTATATATTTTTATCTTGTGGGCTGTGTGTCAATAAATAACTGACATAAACAGCTCGTAACATTGGCGATGGCCCGGATGTGGGCAGGTCAACAAGCTTGAGGATATTCGGGTGATAGTGATTTGATTTGAAAACATTTTTATTCAGGACCAAAGTTCACCATAGTGGTGAAATAAAAGGCTATAATTAACATATACGTTAATAGAATTTTATTAGCAGCTTTCTAAAACACAACCTATACTGTAATATTCATCTGTGAGTAGTTGATTTTAACCGGGCTGTCTTAATAGAATTTACTTATCACGAATGTGTCTTGCCACTCTCGAATGTTTAAACAGTGGTATTTAAAAGCAATAAGATTACTGGCGGCTGTTTCTACTTCCTATCTTTCAATTGATATTTCATCCGCTCCAGGTGAATAGTGTTGTATTTTATGTGTGCTTGTATTTTTGTAGTTCCTAACGTGGACCTTCCTCCTCTTTGCTCCCCCGCTTTCAAGCCAGGACCTCCTTCAGAACAGGCGCAAATAGCCAGTCATTTTATGGACCAAGTAATTAAATGGTTTGTCATTATCTTTTTATAACCTCCGGGTAATAAAGTTGCTTAGGATCAGTAAATGATCTTGAATTATAGAAGCTACTTATACTTAATTCCATGTACTAATTTTGAACATATCAGGATGCATATATTTCATCAACTGAATGCTTTTTATCGTTTGAATAATATATTTCATCAACTGAATGCTTTTTATCGTTTGAATAATATTTCTTGTTTCAGTTCAAAATGCTTGAACCGAGAAGACCTGTGTATTGTCGAAGGAAAGGTATGGAGTTTTTGCATTACATTTGTGCGCCAGTTTACTATGAAAAAAAAACTTTGTATACCAAATTTATACCATTTTTTTCCACGTGTTAATTTTGTTATGTTTACCTCTGGCATAGACAGGTGCAACTTCAAAAGTATCACAAATGTGAAATTGTGGAGAAATAAAACCGTTTTCAAAAGAAAATCTTGTTAAAATCAATTTTGTCATTGTTACCTTCATTATATGAAGATTTCCTTTTTGTTTACAGTATGTTTGGGTATTGTACTGCGACCTTATGTGTCTGGATCATGATGGGAGCCTACTTGATGCGTTAGTTATAGCGCTCATATCCGCCCTAAAAAATCGTGAGTGTTCAGAAAATTTGTAAATCCAATGATATAATGGCAGCACAAATTTCATCTCACGAGTCATTGATATCAGTGAAGATTTTTCGATTTCGTTGTGCATTTAGTGGATTATCATGTGTGAATAGTATGTGTGTGAATCAGATGTCAATAGTTCATGTTTGCGAAGTTATATTTTCAATTCGTTCTACCTACCTTACAGTTCAACTTCCTACGGTTCGCCTCAATGAAGAGACAGGTTTACCAGAAGTGGACTTAGAAGAGAAATATAGTGTACCAATTCTAACACATCCTGTCTCAACGTCCTTTGCCGTGTTTGACGAGTAAGTTGCAGTAATATTCATTCTAAGATGAAGAGTGTCAATGCCATAGTGTTCTAGTGTTTTGTGAACATTATGTAAATGTCCTGGGAGCGGGGGACACTTCATTAATAATTACTCTGTCGTTATATAACATACTCACTGACTATGGCCAAGTTCGTTCAATACAATTAAATACTTAATTTACGCACATCTTAAACAATTAACTTCAAAGTGATTAAATAATGTTAACCCGAAACACACATAAAGATACAATGAGACATAAACAATTATTAAACACACCAGCATTACATTTCAGTCGGATAATCATCGTTGATCCCACGAATGAAGAGGAGAAATTGTCAACAGGAACATTTACAATTGTTACTGGAGAAAAAGACAAAGTGTGCATCATCCATAAACCCGGTAAGATTACAGAATCGTTTGCTTGATAAGTAACCAATGATAACACAAAATCATGTCGACATGATTATAGACAAACAAATACCGTATTGCCATTGTCGTTATATTTTTTTATTGAGGCAGAAATTTTTTAATTACATCAGTTAGAAAGAAAACATAAAGAAATACGCATAACCACAACAAGTGATTATTTTCATGCATCGCCTCATCTATATTAGATATTCATTAAGGAGTTACCAACGACAAACGTTGCTTAGTGAGTTACGGTCGTTCTAATCTATGGCTACAACCTCAGTTGTGGTAGCACTATCGAGCCGTCTAGACGTCGCAATCAATAAATATTCACTTCAGTTATGTGTTGATTTTCTCCATTTTCCTAGGTGGCACTGCACTAACTGAACTACAGATGAAAGACTGCATTCAACGAGCAAACCTCAGAGCCTTAGAAGTGGGCAGATTAGTGGACGAGGCAATGCATGCTGTGGAGCGGTAGTAACAGTTGCTACATTTATTCACCGGAACCATTATTGATGTGTGATAGTGCCGTTATCCATGAATGCGTGCGGCTTCAGTAACTGTGTATTGCCTGGGGTATGCATTAATCTTACCCAATTATCATGTTTTATATAGCCCTTAAAACTCATCTTCGTCATATGCAGACAGTTCGCGAAGGGACAGTCTTTATCGAAACTTAGCTAGCCATAGGCCTTGCGAATAGAAAGGTTTTTTTCTTGATTATGAACTTCATAAAGCTTCAATTTCATGGAATTGTTATATTCTAAAAATGATGCAAATAAAACGTAATTCATTCTGTATATATGTTTATTTCGTTTATTCGAGTAATTAACATCTGATGGTATCGTGTATCGTAGGACTTGTACCTGATACTTGGCTGATACGACACATAAGAACATGTCATACACGGTGAAACCGATGTCTTTTGACATCGAAAAAAGTTCGACATCTATATCTTATGAAATATGAGGAAAATCTCGGCAATATTTACTCTCGAAATAGCTCATAACAACTAGTATCTTCAGATATAGTCTTATAGTAAAGATAAAAGTTTAAAATAGAACGGTACAACTAACTACATGTTCAACAAGTAACAAATATCTAGGACTAAAATAGGGTTTAACAATGATCTAATAAAAATAGAGCTTTAAAGCAACGCTCGGGTGTCGAACTGATCAATTTCCCTTCACTCCCAAGGAAGGGTCTTATTCAATGGGAATTCTTGTGTCGTCCTGAAGTAACTTTACTCCTTGTAAAATGGGACTCGCTCAGTTCTATTAGGGAACTACACCCTTTATATCATTGATGACATGTTTGTCATTACCAGTTCCAAGATTATATCGTAAAATCCTCAACCTCTAATATGTATATTTTTTTTAAAAAAACTTTTAAAGTGAAGCAATTTTTTTCACGTTTTAAACCTATCGCCAATCACGGCATAAAATCACATATATATCACATGATTCGTATAATAAACACCTTAAACCTAATGCGCGATTCCATGAGGAGCTTTGAAGGTCTATCAGACCCAAGACACAATTATTTTCTTTTATCATGAGGACATACATAATCTAAAGGTTTTATGCAACGCTATGCATGAACAATAATTCATCCGAGTGGTTGAAACGTGTTTAAATATATATTCAAGTCCGAGTGAATTTTAATGTCTTGGCTTCAAGGCACAGTGAAGAGTTCTGAACAATTTCTAGAAGATATCTGAGATTCTCATTAACTAATCAACAAATAGACCACCACCTAATTAACTAAGTTCACAGGGATTGATGGCATTCCTTGTCCAGCCTAGCTTGATAATTCTGCCGTAAAAATCGATACGAAATGTAAATTCGTTAAATATAATATAATGTCTGTGATAATGCTATAACAACTCATAAATACTTAAGCAAATAATGAATAGGGATACATGTACATTTAAAATGAACACAATGTTGGAGATAATGCTTTTCCGCACAAAGATTTTCCGCACAAAGAAATGTTCGACTCATACAGGACAGGAAATGTATTGAAGTATAGAAAATATGTTTAAACCTGGACGATAAATTTCAATCAGTGATTGATATATGGTACAAGAAAACTTACATTTTTACAGATGCTTTGAATGAATAGTAAAAACCGTACAAGAATATCCATCTCATAAAAGAAACGAACATGACACAATCTTCAATTGCTCGTTAAGGTAATGATACTGGTAGAAATGGACGTTTCCTCGTAATTTCCATGTTCTTTTCTTTTATCTTCCGCCATTCACAGTCCATTATATTGATTAGTAAGGTAACTTGTCTGAGATCATAGACTATTTTTATGTTATTACCTTAAAGTCTCGCAATTGAACATGCCTTTTAATGGCGGGTCGCTCTTGCAAATTGCAGTATATAACGTGTATGGTTAATAAGGCGACAACAGTTAATGGACTTTCTGCACTAAAAAACCTGAAATAACGTTCTCATCAAGTTTGAAGTATTATGTATGGGATCATCATTTAACATTTAATATAGGCGCATTTGTCATCGCTGGCTTAACGCATTAATGAGACAGTAAAAAAAACTTGCTGAAAGAGAAACACATTCCCCCACCCAAAATTAAACCATCTGGGAAAATGTGTCTCACTGGCAAGACTTTTCATGTCAAGGATATTAGAAACCCTTAGACAAAACCATTCAAGGCTCTGAAATCCCTGTCACCAAGCATATGGTGGCTGATTTGAAGTGGTTCATACGCATTATGCTCACATATAACTGCAAGTCAATCATCCGTACAGCCCCCCCCCCCCCCCCCCACACACACCCCACCCCGCATCCCCCGACAAAAAACAATTGTTGCGGACTCGTGCCTTACAGACGGGGGCGCCTCTGACATGACTAATTACTACGAGCTTGTTTACTATAACAAGATTGCCTCCAGCTATCATATATCCATACTTGAATGCCTCAACTTCCTAGTCGCCCTTACAATGCTCATGTCAGATAGATATAAACTCAACTATTGAAGAGTGTGGTGACAACTCCGCATTATACATGTATACGCTAAGGGCAGGCAGAGCTAGTGAGTTCTAGTTGTTTCATCTTCTATAGTGGGCTTTTCACACCCTAATGAACAAAATGGACTTTGGAAATTTGGCAATTTCAGCTTTATGTTTTTTTACTTCACTATTCTTCAGTGTGATTTTTCAATATTAAAAAACCTGTCTGCGGAAAAAAATTTCATTCCATTTTGGATACTCCGGTATGTTATAAGACTATGCCTATTCCATCTACAGATGATAAGAATGCACCTAGTCTTAACTTTAAAAAGCTTAGAATATATACCACTACATCGCATTATAATCCTGTTTTTAAGTAATTACCGTCATATCTCAGTATGTCCCTTTTCACAGGGCAAATCTTTCAAACTTTGGTGAGCCACTAGCCTAAGGACTCCTTAAAAGAATGGGCTTATAGCATCTCTTGCACATTTGTATTTATGGGACAAATATATATATGCAGACTCTCAACAACCGACATACACTTCTGGTGGATAACCTACTGGCGTGGATGAATATATTACCTGGGGGCTAGGACCACTGGCCCCTGCTGATGGCATGTTGTAGGACGGGTTGAACGTGTTCGGTCCGGGTGGCTGTGCTGGGGCTTGTGGCTGGCAGTAGTAAACTATTCCACCTGGAGGAGGAGCTGGCATGTTTGGCTGTGCTGCCCCACCACTGTTAGGCAGATAGCTGGCGGTAGGCTGGGAGGGTGCTTGTAAAGCAGGGTTAGTGCCATAGTAACCTGGGGGATGAACACCAGAAACACCATTGTTACTATATGTGTATGGGTAAGAAGTGGCTTCTAAATTACTACCGTTAGAACTGAAGATGTGAATTGTGTAAGTAGGCGTTGCACCCTGAGGTGCCAACACTGGGTTAGTAGAAGAGACAGAGGTGTTGGCTGTGCTTGAGGCACTGGTCAGGCCATCACTACTTGCAACAGAACAACAGTCTGTGGCTACAGTAGATAGAGTGTTATAGTCATAGGTAACCAGACCATTAGTGGGTGAGAAAGATGGTGAGGGAAGAGAATCTGGTGAGTTGACATACTGACGAGGTATGAAAGCTTCAGCATTAGGGTTGAAGTTATGACTGGAGTGATCTTGACCACTGTTAGCTGAGACAGTTACAGATTTTGGTCTGTTGTGATGGTAGTTATGCCTCATGATGGGTTGGCCTTCAAACTGGTCCTGCTTGATTGCTGGGTTACAAGAAAGCATCTTCTGGAAGCGTGGAGGAATATCTTTAAGTGGCTTCATAAGTTTGTGGGGCGGTGCACGACTTCTGAGAGGCATTTGTTGGTATGCCTTTGTGTATGAGTTTAAACTAGCACAGTCAGACCCACTGCTGCTGAGGCTGAGATTGGAGATGGAATGCTGTGATGAGCTATCACTATGGTTGTCGCTGATGTTCTCACACTGTGTGTTATATTGTCGGCATTCGCTGACTTCCCTGTTGTGGTGCGCATAAGGAGGCATAGCAAGTTCATTCTCAAATTGTAAAGATTCATTACCACTGTTTTCATCAGACGCGCAGCCACTGTCCGGGGTACCATCCGAACAAGATGAAGATTTACTGTCATTCACATTGTCACAATCTACTTTCTCTTCATCACAAGGACTCTTATCACCTGTTGAGAGTTGTTCTTCTTTGCCAGAATCTGACTTTTCTTCTGGGAGACCAGAAGAATCCGATGATTCAACTGGTTTTTCAGCTTCGTCTGGTTTATCCTTTTTGGATTCACTAGCCAGGACCTGAGTCTCAACTTTAACATCTTTGTTAGTCTTATTGCTATGAACATCCTTGTCCTTAGACTGACCGTTCAACTGTAGCTGCTCATCAGCCACTTGTGGTGTCTGCCTCATGACATGCTGGCTATTGATGAATGCTGCATACTGTTGCTGTTGCTGCATTTGGAAAAGGCTCAGTAGCCGATAGTACTGGAAAGAAAACCAAGCGATCATATTAAAGTTTAATATCAAATTAAAAGGCAATATCATGGCCGTAAAGCACATGTAATTACTGTTATGTTCAGAATCCACACAACCTACATGACCTGAGTTGCCAAATTTAATTAAAGAAACAAGTATGCACTAGCTCTCATCCAGGTCAAAGTTTTATCTTATTACTTATTCTTTATCAGCTATAACACTCTAACTGTCGGTCTATTTTTAGTGCATAGCGCTTCCAGAGAGGGAACAAACAAGGGCTAGGCCTATGTGTAATCAGTTAAACAACAGTAATTTATCAAATACGTTATAAGTCTTAAATATACATTCTCAACTGTGAAAATACCTAAGATATGATGGGTAGGGCCTGCCCTTTCGTTTTTTACAGGTTATTATAGCAATATCTTATGAGTTGTGTGACTATTTGTGATCTTAGGAGTGTGTGAAAATGCCACATCAGTCAATTTTGAAGTGTTTTAGATTACGATTGTGAAATTATAGGCCTAATATTTTCAAACTTCGAATGTCCATGATTAAAATTCTGAGAATCATCCGATCTGAAAAAGTTCTTTTTTTGCCTAGATTCCCTCCTTCAAGTTACAAACAGTTCATTGTAATTCGGAGATGTTTGATTTTTTAGGTTGTAATATTAATTAAAATAATCAAGGAATCATCCGATTTGAAAAAGGAAACAGTTCTGTTATTGTCTTGATTTTCTCCTTTAATTGCACCCAGTTTAAAGTGATTCGGAGATGTTTGACCAGGGCCACTACTGTTCTCTGGACCAACTACCCAAGACCTGATACTGCTAACAAACTAGCTCGATCCTGCTTCATCACAAGCTTTTATGGCGTTCACAAGTGAAGGGTGCGAATCTAGTATGTGCAGACCATATAACAGGGGCTGTACTGTAGCCCTTGTAAAGATGCTCTAGTTTCGCAGATATTACCATTGCTATTTCTGCGGGACCATGTATACATCTTATTAGGGTTGAATTACTGCTAACCGGTTGGAAGTCGTTTATGTGGTGTTGCGTTGATTTCCATCCAACAGAACAAGTATAAGTTTTCTTTTTTGTTTTATTTCATTGGTTTAGTACCTGTATCAATCTTGTGTTACATTCTATACAATGATACTAAAATCTATGCTGATGATAAATTAGTTAAAGTAGCTACATTAAAGTGTGTGTGGCCGGGGGGGGGGGGGCTTTATTGGTATGTTTTGTGTTATAATGGGGATGACTGGAGATGTACGGAGAGCCTTATCTGGAACGTCATACAGTTATGGAGTCAACCAACCGTTATCAGTTCCCTTGCCAAATAATGTTGGCTTACATGCTATGTATGAGAGCCAGGACGCACGCCCAAAAAAACTCAGGGATCTTTGCTATGGGCCTTAAATAGAGCACACGTTATCTGACTACAATACCATACAGGTATTCGGAGTAGACCCTTAATGCTTACCTCTAATCCAAGATTGAAGAAATACCTCAGAGTAGTCGGATCTATAACAAAGGCGATAACATTGGTTAGACTGGCATAAAATTCAATAGGTCAACACAATTCTTAAAATCACAATGCTGTGATATTACTATTATATCTATTTCCACTATTTTTATTATTGCTAGGAATGCTGTTGGGGTGATGGGAAAGGTTTCCCTAAACTGAAATAATCATGGATCTCGTATTGAAAAAGGTAGGAGTGAAGGAATGGGGAAAAGGGAACAGGCAAGGTAGCAATAGAGGGAGTGACAAAAAGATCGAGGGGTCATGGCAAGGTGCCAGTTGGTGCTCATATATTCAGGAGAGCGATTGGGGAGGGGCGCATACTTAGGAAGAGTGAGCGCCAAAGCAACGTCTATAAAAAAAAATACATAACAACTATTTTTTAAACATATAAGGCATTACGTACCATTGTGTGGAAGGTCCTTTCCTGTAGGATCACTGGATGTATTAATATTCAGGTTGATGGGCGTCGATCCGTCGATATGGGGAACGATGAGATATGGATGGAAGGGTACATGCCCCACACCTGGAGGTCCTGGAGGAGGCATCATGGTCGGAGGAGGAGGTGGTGGATGGAGTGGCACTTGTCCCATGGCTGACGGCGCAGGTGGTGGCGGTGGTGGGAACTTGAATGCTCCTGGTGGTGGCAATGGTGGACCAGCAGGAGGGGCATGATGCTGGGGAGGAGCATGCAGCCTGTGAAAGCGGTGTAGTCTATTGTTTTGAGTCGGCTTATCCTTCAGCCTCGGCTCTTCGTTTGTTTCAACCTGTTCTTTCGTCGCTGTTTGACAAAAAAAATTGTAAAAATTGTTAGGCCGCATATGGTAGTACACGTATTATATATGTGAAGGACACGATTGAGATTAACTTTCTTCAATATTTGTTAAGCTATCATGTACACTTATGTTAATCAACTTATTTCTAACTATTAAAAGTAGAATACTCACCACGTGCGTCTTCTGGAGTATCCTTTGTCTGTAAAAATATAAATTAAAATTAGTTGTGATCTAACAAGTCAATATACGATGTGATACGATATGATCTGAAAAGTAGAGAAATAAAATATGTTTGAAAAATATAACCATTCAGGCATCTGTAAGGGGTATTAAGAATACCTTCGATATACATTGATCTTTAAATAAATCTATTATAAAGAAATGAATAAAACGAAACTACTATTCTTATTCCAAATATACTTATGTCGTTTCTTTTAATTGGCATTGAATTTCGCTTCGGAAAGTGTAACCAACATGCTTAAGAATGTATTGTTTTGCCTAGTTGCTTCAGAAAAGACTACATGTCGTCATGCAAAACAGACTTTTTTCATTTATTTGATCATCTAGCCAGTTTTGGGGGTGTAGAACCGTTATAATTTATGAGATTCAGAGGCCTTGAATATATATGGCCAAACATGCTCCCCTCCACCATCCTCCTTGAACCAAACATAAAACACATCTTAATAAAATATGATAATGTGACAAGTGGCAAGGGTGGGAGGAACAACTACGTTTTCTGTGCTTATACGCATATCCACAACCAGATGAAAGGAGGGGAGGGGTGCAAGCTTTTAAATTGGTCCAAATAAACTAGAGTCCAGAACTTACTGGTAACGCAGGGAAATCCTTTGCCAAGTCAAGCACGACGGCTTCCTGAGAGTCCTCATAGGAACTACTCCTGGTCACCCTGGGTACTATCATTTCCCTTGGACAAAGTAAGTCTCTTCTACTAAGCCTCTCCTTCTGAGGAGAAGTCTCCCTGACTGGCACACGTTTAGGGGGGCTTACGTTTGGTCTACCTACTAGTGGAATGTCATCCAAGGCGTCCATTCTTTTCCCCTTTTGTGGGTTCATGTCTGTCCCTGCCCCACGACTCCAACTGGAACGAGCTTTAGATCTGGAAGGAAATTGAATATTGAAATGTAATTGTCTGATACAATCAGATTTGTTTACATTTTTTCAAATAAGAATGTAAGTGTCACTCATCAAGTACAAGCTTTCTTATGGGGACAAAATGCGTCCTAACTCATGAGATATAAAGGAGCTACTTATTACCCAATATTTCAAATGCTACGTGATCACCTTTTTTATTCTATACATTAACATGTTTTCGTACGTCTAACTCTTCACGGGATACCGCATATGAGCTATTTTTATGACTCGACACTTCAAAATTATTTGTCAACTTTTTGATTTAATATAAAAAAATCCCTTTCCACAGCTTTATCAAAAGAGTTCATGTTATGCTCGGCTGATTTTATTCATAGCTGCAATGCTAAATCAGGACCAACATGGTCAATGAGTTAACGGTGTTTTATGACAACTATTATACAGCCATTTCGCTGACCAATTATCCGTCTTTTTTTTGTTTGTTTTTAAAAAGGTTTTATTCAAGCATAACCTGCCATCGTGGCTCATACAAATCTAAGGCAAAGTTAATATTGTGTCCCTTATATTTTATAGTTTTTTTGGTGTTTTCCATATTTTCTATTCTCTCAGCAGACAAATGTAACCATAGAAACAGGATATTCAAAAATAAACATCGAATACCACCTTCTGATCGATAACAAAAAGGTAAATATAAACATTATACAGATGACAAATACCCGACTTCTTCTAGCAGCTCTCTCCACCGCTTAGTATAAGATTTTTCTAGCCCTTGTATGGTTGTGTTATACTCTAGCATCCTCATATTTAGGTTGGCTTCATTAAGGAAGGCAGCAAAAATAACTTCATTATCATGGAATACTCTCTGTCGATAGATGTAATATTTGGCAAAAGTCACAATCCAGTTTAAAAAATCTCTCTGTGGACAATCCCCACTGTATCCCAGCAAAATATTAGTACAATTGAAGTCATCAGCGTTGAAATTCGACAATAAAACACTATTATGTACCCATTCTTCCAGCCTTCCCCACAGAGCTTTAGGCCTTTCACATAGAATGAAAAAATGATCGATTGTGTCTACCTCATCACAAAAATTGCATTTTGGCGAACTCTTATATTTAATCTGAGTCAAATAAGCATTGCACCCAATGGTTCTGTGTATAATTCTAAACTGTAGAGCTTGCCATTTGGCTATTTTATTGCATTCGCACAGAATTATAAATTTCTTCTTCCATATGTCTTTGGCACTCGTGAAACCCTCATATCTTAACACTTCGTTCCAGCCATCTAGCTTTTCATATTCAGGCTTGAACATCTTGGCTAATTCTCTGTATACATACTTATTCTTGAAATCGTTAATATAGAACATCTTCTCGTTTACCCTAAATATCACACCTTTTTTCTTGGGTATAACAAAATTATCAGAAACCAGCTTTTGTAACCAGCTTCTTGGAATGGCTGAAACCAGTTTTAATCTGTCCGAAATATCGCAATAAATTCCAAATTTGTTTTTCAACTCCTCCGTCGACAATTATCCGTCTTCTTCTACGCAGATCAGGTTTTTAAGATCCTTGGAATCTAATAACTTCAGAACTTTTGCAATGTCATCAACCACGTCCGCACTGGGGCATGATAGATATACACATGTTTTTCTCCCGTGCATCTCCTCTCCTTCATCATACATTTTGTTATTATAATTATTATTGATTCATCATTGTCGTAGCAGGGGACCTCCCTCGGAACTGAGGGTTTAGATAGCAAAACGTTTACGATAAACGTGAGTCTAGTATCTCAACGAAGGACCTTGAAGGGTAATCTTATTTGTTTCATGTAATGCTTGAGAGAACTTAAGTCTTTTTTACAGAGAGAAATGTTTATATGCTACATAAATTTTATTGCATACGTGGAACGGAGTAGTTTGAAAGCTCTCCATCAAATGCAATATCCACGGGCCATGTGATCTTCACCATTAGAGCAACGAAAAATAACGCCCAAAGAGTATTTTCAATATCTATGACCTGACTAGATTTAGTTATGCGATCGTAAAGTCGTTACACACAGGTCCATTCCACAGTTTTTATGTCACATTGTAGACGGACAAGTCCATGAAGAAATTATCATTAAGCTAAGATTTGTTTAATCACCTCATTGTGAATCTCCACATGTTGGGAACGAATATTAATGTTGAGAACGACTATATCATTTAGATCATTGTGCGTCGCCACCTCACTAGGTGATCATACAAATTAAGATAGGAAGGATATCCCTTTGGAAACAATTCGAAATGAAAAAGTTATATGGCTGTTATTGTCATATTACTTCTAAGAATTTTATCTTAAATGTCAGTCCTATGCGAGAAGCTAAAATAGCAATGCGAAGAAAGTGTGGTGGGTATCTTTCAAGTGTCATTGTGCGTTTTATTATTTATTACCTATTTCTAGTTTTGATTGATAACAGAAGCTTAGATAGCATTGTCATTCATGTATCTCGCAAGACGGGGAACAAAGCTCCCACGTATTATATCTTAAAGAATCAGTGACTACGACCCTTTGCCTTAGATTTTGTTAAGTCATCTGAAGAGAAACATTTCCGTTATGGCAAATGCAAGCCTACCCTAGGTGAGGAGTGAAGGTGATTTTCTTGGACCCAGTGCCAGTCTTGTGGTCTTGAGTGTCGCCTTCGCCCAGTGCACAGTCGAGAGGAGGAGCCATGGTCGGGTTGTCCTGTGAAAAATAAACATAACATTATCTCAACTACTCCTGGTAGGAATTTAATCATGTGACTATATTATAACACACAAGTGTCCTGCAAAGAAATGGTATACCTAAAAAGCAAATATTATTACCGTACTTGTCTTACCTTTCGTTTTTGTTGACTCCGATTTCGTATATCTGTCGCGCTTGCTGAAAAGAAAAGGGACTGATTAATTTCATTTTTAAAAGTTGGAATTGCCAGACAACCTCGCTGAATTTCTTTTTCCTACTTTTAATTTTTAAAAAGCAAGTTTCTCTACCAGATTATATGTATGTATCCATAGCTGCCAAACTAAACAGAACTGAATGGCATCAATATGAGTAGCACTGTTGCCTCACGCGTATGTACCTCAGGATGAAGTGCAATTTGCCATATGCGGAATTTCTTTTACACGTTAACTGTTATAATATCAATAACCTGATTACGGTAAGTACTATAGCAAAAGTACGTGTTGTATCGGGTAAATCACCGATTTAGATCTTCAGTTTATTGCCGTATCAAGGACATATAGATGGTGGGAGATATGTTTATTCATACAGGATATTAACAGCTGGTGTCTGGTAGACAGGTGATAGCTGAATAAGCAATATCCCCCTCCACCAATATCAATAGGCTGTATTAGGATATATATGACATAGCATTTAACTGGACTATTTTTTCTAACCTTAAATTATCATAGGATAGGATAGGAGTTTTTTACAACTGAACTTCGAAACAATTCAATATCAATGCCCCAAATGAAATACGGATATACATTCTAGAAAAAAAACAATGTGATGACTCTTCCGATTCAAAATGTCAGTTTGACAACCCAGAGCTATATATTGGTATGTATAGCTCTGGGTCAATCTAACTTTCTTAAACAGTTTTTCCTGAAATCAATGAAGTTCGAATGGACCGAAATCTCGTTCCTTAGTTCTACTTACTAACCCCATTTAAACATCCATCAAATTCAATACTCTTCCTTTATCATTGATTGAAAGGCATGGACACCAGGCGAGATGAACACCATCTGTTGCAGCTTTTGGTCAGCGGCATTAGCCTTTGCATATTTGCAAATACAATAACCATAGTGTGAGAATTTGCTCCAAGAATTTACATTTTATCACAACTTGCGATGTGAGCATGAAACGCAGAAATTTACAAGGAATATAGATCTCCCAATTCGATACCTAAATGTTATCATGAAACATCTCATAAAAGGTGGTAGCGAATGTGGAAGTACTTTCAAATATCCCTTAAGTGTCTTGCAAGATGGAAACGGATATTCACAAGTTGAAGGACATTGATGTCCACTCGTACTCGCATATCGATACGTGATGGCGGTGGGTTGAATAAGTTGTACTATATGGTTTCATTATTTATATGTTTGTACCTGAACTATATCAAGATTGGTATTCACCTATAGTATAATCATTCTCAAAGAAACATTCTTTGCTGTCACACTTGATTTCCGCGATCGATCCCTGACCATGAAATATCGCTCAGTATCGATGTATATTTAGCCAGAATACAGGTTAGATAAATTTTTCCAATATTTTTCCTATAACCATACAGAACTAAATATCAATCAATTTACTTCTTTTTTAAATCTCACCGACCCTTCTTTCAAAGCTAAGCGCTATACAAAAGAAGCGGCTGTTTTGGTTACTGCCTTTCATTTTGTTTTTCTTAGAAAGGATTTGTTTTCTATGAGAACTTTCTTCTCCAAAAACCAGTGCAACTGAATATCTAGTTGAAAATATTCATATCGCACCTGGTTAGGCTACGTCAGCCTTGTGCGAACATATATAAGACAACGGACGCCAAACACAATCCATATCTATGTATTCGTATGCGATACCCGGTGCTTGTGAACAGATGTGTAAACACTACCAAATGAAAGCATCTGCTTTCCACTTTGGTGTTCGATATGATCTGTTGAAAATGAGGTGATTGCCCGGGACCGACCGAAATTTGTTTTTCAAAATCGAAGCGCTGTGTAATTATGGAAGATCTACCATTTTAAATGTGGTAGTGACAATTTGATATTGATTCCTATGTCATAATTCGCTGTCTCGTAACAACCGCAATGAAATTGAAGTGTCTATTGCCTGCAAAAGGTGCCGCGATTCTATATACTACTGGCCCTTATCCGTACGTTGAACAGTACATGTATGTATGTAGAGTGCCTATGTGGTTATTATACTTGCATCTAAACGCAGTACTTTCTGTACAGATGATCTCCTCTTCATACAAAAGAGAACTAACGTATCTATATGTTTACGTTCAGCTTATTGCATGCAGGGTCATACATTTCCATTCAAAAGTGCGGGAAAAAATGGACTGGAAATAAAGGTTTAACACGATGATGCAGGCATATATTAACAAGGCCGATGACCTCAGCATGGACACATCAATTAAATAAGCAATTGAAATATATCATAGAATTGTACTAGTATTATTCCACAGCTGTGCATATTGTGACATTACGTTGCTTCTACCCCATCTTGGGAGATAAATCAAGGAAGAATAAATGAAAGCCGACATGAAAAGCGTTACATACATAAAGCGCAATATGGTGTTTATAAGGGCGGTTTCCATTGCGTGAATGACAAAATGATAAATGATGTTGTCACCAATGTGTCCATCAATTTGACAATTTGCATTGGAGGAATAAATATCTGTATAAAAGAGGGGGATTGTACCACTGCATATTTGGAGAGGCAGGAGTTTAAATGATGATTTCATGAAGTAACGTAATAAATTTGGGCTTGTTGGTATACTATTTATTACCACACAAGGTTGCCGGCTTTCTGGCCCTTCATCGGGCGGATATCTATACCTGAGACTAATTGAGGACAGTGGAGGACAATTACATATGAGTGAAGTTATCTGTAAGAAAAAGAATAAGGTGGAACGCAGAGATTATTGAAACATGAACAGTGAGAATGAATCAATTGTATCGCTTGTAGTCACCCTTCCAACTGTTGGCCTAGCTTGACGGGGATTCACCCGCGATAGTCTGACAGTATTATTACTTTTATTTTATTCTCAAGGTCCTCTTTTATTGTTTTCCACCTTAAAGTGTCATTAAACGGGTTCAAGGCCACTTTTAGGACGAAAAACTTTATGGATTCATAAATACAACGCCAAGTCTCAATTTTTCACCCCATTTAAATCTAACTTATAGTCGTTTACAGGTAGAACTTGATAAGGTTAGTTGAAAAGGTCTGTTAAGCACAAGATGGCACTGAGAGTATTGTGTGTCGTCACAAAGTGCGCCTGAAATGTACATTTTAAACCTACCTTCAACCCACTCTCCCAGCAATTGAGAGAATCGTTCAATACAGGTATTCCAAGACACTATAGAGGAAACATAGCTATTTTCACTTTCACTTTCATGTGCACTGCTTTCAGCCATGGCCCAGAAAACTATTTCTGTAATACAGTCTGTTTGTTTTGGTTTGCTCACCTGCATTGGTAGCACTCATTCCACCCACCCCTACCTCCTTTCTTTTTAGTGGCAATTAGGAGACTTGTTTATTATGTATGTTGCATGTTAATTTCAAGATTTAGGCGCACTTTGTAACATAAACAAACGCAGTGGTGCCTTGAAAAGAGTGTTAAACAATGGAACTATTTTGAGAATTTGTCTAGAATGTGTGTGGCACCTGAGTATTGTCACAATTTGATGGGAATGGGGGGAAGTCTTGGGATATTTACTTTCATAGATATGCATTCTTTTTGTAGATTGACACTGCCCACCACCCTACCCGCTGTCCTTCCGTCCTCCCATCGCCTGTTGCATTAAAATTGTTTCACTTCAGTGTTAAATCCTTGTGCACACCATCACCGATGTACGGCAATGGTATTGCACACCAGAGTCAGAGGGCTATGAATGTAGTGGGAAGGCTTGGTGGTGCTACTGGTGATAGAGTGAGAAACCATTACTCTGAGTTCACCCAAACTTACACGAGTGATGCCGAGTGTGCGAGAGGGATGCATTGAAATGTTGTTGAATCCCCACAATGTTAAGTGAATGTGTATTGGATTGGCCCGATATGCAGTTGTTGTACAAGTAAGGCCTTATGAACCTGCACCGATTCTCTATCATAGACTCTAAGAATGACAAAGATGTAGGCCTCGAAGCCGGGGGGATGGGAAATAAGGGGTAATTGCCAGATCGGTGGTGATCCTGTCTAATACACTTCCCCTGTCGGGATGGGGGCGGAGCTATGAGTTTGGGTTGTTATGCACGCATAATTAATTATGCCACTGATGCCTGCTCGTCCAGGTTAAGTCTTCTCTTGGTTACTGAAGCAAGACATACAGCCTTACTACTGCAGTCAAGAATATCAATAGTGTATTCTCCAATCTCTATGTCGATATTGCCCTTATCAGGAGTGTTAAACTATTCTTTATTATATGGGCATTTCATATGAGAGGTGCTATAAGGGGGGTGCTATAAAAATATTCATATAGTATGCATACTATATGAACTACTTTGTCACCAAGTTGGCTACTTTTTTCAGATTTACACATGATACATTAATTTTGTGATTAGGCTACACATCAAGTTTTATGCCCATATAATAAATATAGAATGGAACTCGCCTGCAATAATCGAAAATTTTATTGGACTTGATTCATCCGCATAAGCACTCTGCCTATGGCATCATGCTTATGCAGACAAATCTCGTCCAATAAATTTTCAATTATTGCTGGCTCGTTCCATTCTCTCTATATATACAATGTATGTCTATTATGCCATGATAGGTGTGCGTATTCACAAAAACATGGCCAGATTAGCCCATGGCATAAACATGCCTGGATTGCACTAGTGGAATCCGTTTTTCGAATGCAACCAATCTACAACGTTATTTTGATTGGTTGCGTAAATTTAGTTGCGCCAATCAATGACGCTCATTTCATGACGCTCATTTCATGACGCAACATTGTAAGCGCTTGTTTTTGCCGAGTCCGAGTTGCGAGACATGCAATGAAGGTAAATAACTCTTAAATAACTCTTAAATATATATCATGGCATAAAAATATAACTAAACTTGAGCTGCATATGGGGCAACGCATTCACAAAACGCTCGTGGCTTTTGGCGAGTGTCTTTCACGCGTGCCTTCGGCACTAGTGAAAGACACTCACCAAAAGCCACTTGCGTTTTGTGAATACGTTGCCCCATATGCAGCTCGCATTTAGTTATATCTTAATATATAATGCTATTACACAATATACTTTTCATATCAAATTGAATCAATTTCTTACGATAGAATAGTATACACATATATGTTGCTTTAGGGACATGTCGTGTTACATGGGCAATAGACACGTAATAAAATAGTTTTTATCATTGAAATATGTCTGTACTGACTGGTCAAGTACTCATATATGTGTTGATGATGTATCTGCAGCCGTCAACATAAGTGCTGAGCAAATGGCGACGTTTCAGTACATGCAATAATTCTCATTTCCAACTTTTAGTGACTATAATGAGACAAGACTTTCAAAAAGTTAGCGGCTTTTCAAATGGAAATGTGTCACCTTCACCAGCTTAAATATATGCTGTGCTAGCAAAACATGGGTGTGCCTCAAGTTTGGGATTCACACGGGGCAGTGCTTTTCTAGGTCTCATGCTTGGTGACCTCGTGATAAAAATGTTCCATCAATCATCCACTTTGAGAATACTATAGATCCCTCCCTCAAGGTACTTGTATGTGATATATATCCTGTAGGCATATCTTAGACTGCATCAAACCGTCTGTAACCAGTCCTTATATACAGGGACCGTTCAGGTTTCACCACCAAGCATTTTTTGTTATCAATAAGTAAAAAAAACATATTTAATTGCGTCAACGATTGGTATAATGTGTTATGTGGAAAGAGATCCTGTGAAAATGGTCTTATATATAGCTGTATAGACATAAGTATGTTTCGAATATGTATAATTAAGCATTAAATCACACCCAATCAAATAAATACTTAATCCCTCCTTTGTTGAATTCGAGGTCTAGTTAGCTATCATGCAATCGACTATAGAATATTTCATCAAAATGAGTCCAGGAATGGTAATACACGTACCTAAGGTGTCAGGGGGGAATTTTTACTCCCAAAGTAATAATCACTAGAACATTTATTAATAGGTGTGAAATAGCCCTATTCAGCAAATTGAGTGGTAGAACGAAAAAACTGGGTCATACTTGGCCTTGAATGTTGATGCGGTGAAGTATCATACTTAGTATGACCATTAACATTAAAATGAGCAAGCAAAAGATCTTGCTGATCTGGTGGGAATGTCTGACCCACTCAGACAATACCCAATGGGAGCACCATGCTCCATTAACAACTAATGGCCTTCGTCGTTGTAACGCATTCAAGGCCACCGATTTAGCGCTCAGATGTAATATACTTCGAGGTGTGTGTGTCTAGGGGGGGGGGGGGTATTGAATAAGTTGAAAAAGTAACTTCCATATTCCCAACACAGTTAGGTCCAGACACCCACATTCCTCGATTCCACATCCAGCGATAAGCTTAACCGCAAGGCTAAGACTAAGGCTAAAGTATTAATGACTCCCTGAAACTTAGGTGACCACAACTGCCTTCTGAACCTGACTGAACATAAGCCCAGAGAGGAATTTGAAGACCAACTAATCAGATTTCTTTTCACAAATTGGGAAACCCTCACTGGGTTCAGACTATTTATCAACCTTAAACTTACATGGGCCTATGTCTGGTTTCTTGTAAAGATATTACTGTAGAGGCTTGGCTATATGTAAAATACAACACAATACACATGCATTTAATGGGTGTAGGATAGCAAGAGGTGTAGTCGCAATTATATATTGCACTTTGTTCTATACCTTTTTACAGTCCAGTACAAATACATTTTCTTTGAATGGATGGAAGGCACTCTATTAGTAAAATACGTGAGAAAAATTTGACCACAGAGTAACATTAGAATGCTTTAAAGTCAGGCGAAACCCAGGGTTCGTTAAATTACTAGTCATTGGGATGACAAACTCGAGTTTTCATATTTAGTGGCTGGAGCGAGAGAGGTAAGAGTAAATGGCTAGCAAGACGCAAATAACTCAGACAATGAGCTGAGATTCGATCCAATACTCGACAGAGAATTATTCGAATGAGAAGAGAGGATTTGAGATCTTATTTATGAGCAATGTGTTACACCTGATTTCCAATAAACCTTCAAGCAGACCCAATTACCTTAGCACCATAATTTTTAAAAACAAACGCAAGCATTTACAACTGAAACTGGCGAACTAAGTGGACATCTTAACGTAAACATGACTGCTGCATCGGGTGCACCGATGCATACTAAAATCACGACTCAGCTAACTGGAATACTTACGAGTTATATAGTGAGGTGCAAATAAAGATGTTATCTCCGGTGCAAATAAAGATCACTGCCCGGAACAATGTGTATTCCTCAGTATTACCATTACCCATATTACTTTAAAATAGAGTAAAGAAAATAATTTGAATGCATATTGTCGGGTGTACTCACTTCGGCGTCCTCTCATGTATTCCTCTGTTTGTAAAATAAACCTTAGGTTCCTATACCTGCGTCCAAATTAGTGACACATTCTACATCTCCGTAAAAGGCTTTCAAAAATATACAAGGCGTTACATATTCTTTTCTTGGTAGTTCATAAGAAATTGGCAACAGAAGAAGACAATCACAATAATAGGAGCGGAACAAACCCTTGACTACGTGTGCAACATTTACCTGCATTATGACAGCGTCCATCAATATTACCCTAACAAGTCCTACTTTAATTAAATTAGAGTTTCTTTAAGAATTATTGATCCTTTCTAATTCCACCATATAACAATACTCACAATCTCTTCCGCGCTTCCTCGCTTCATAAAAAATGAACACGATGTATGCGGCAATGCAAATAGATCCTGTTACTGTCATATACAGCTATATCAAATGCACTGGTTCACATGTCTTGTAAACGTGGCAAAAAAGAATATCCATGGCATTATATTGCTTAATTATATCTGTGATTAACACCACTTGGACGTAAATTCTATTCCAATTATACTTCCAGGAAACTCTACCCATGCCAATACACCATAATGCTATTTGGGATGCCTATTTAGGTATTTATATCTCTATGTTATACCGGGGAGTAGATAACCCATATTGACATAAACATGAAAATAACATTAGTAGTCTATTATACAATATCAATATGTCACAGCATTACTATGCCTGCATTAGTCCTCTCCTTCTTCCCCCATATTAGAAATCCTATAGACAATTTATTGCCTACTAAAGTTGTTAAAATGCCACGTCATCATGTATACATTACTAATGAAAAGTCAATGTCTCTGATACAGTCTAGGCTCAAATTTGAGAGCGTTCCTTCATACTGAGGGCAAACCTCTCGCTTAAGCCATTAGCGCAGTAGGCGTCCAATCACTGACATACCATTTTTATCTGATCTGAGAGGATTGGAGGCTACATTGGAATATCAAAAAATATTAAGTTGACGCTATAGCAGGACGGTTATATGACCAGGAATGAGGACACACACTCTATTAATAATCAGCAATAGAATAACAAAAGAATTATAAAAAGGCATATGTTGTATTAGGAAGTGTGGCGTGGTCACATATTGCTTAGAAGAATGGTGTTGCCAAAAAAGTGTGTATGGTATCAAGATATGAGGTCAGCAAGTAGATCATACTAGATGCAATGGTATACCTCATTGTGCCAACCCCTAAAATATAATGTTATGTTACATACGTTATAACTTAGGGTAAAAGGAGACAGAGGAGAGTCTCGGGGAGATGAAGGGTTCCATCATCTCCGCCGCCCAGCAGGGTGATTAGCTCCTATCTTGTCATTAGCAGTGGGGTGCCTCTGCCTGTTTCCAACCGATTTAATTACTATTTTAAAAAGTCATTTTAAAGTTTTGAGTTTTTTTACACCAATATCAGGATTACCCCAATACGATATCAAGAGCAGAAAAACTATCTTTTTCCGGTTCAAATACATGCAGTACAAGTGGAGATATCAAGTACCAACTACACAAAATTCATCATTTTTACTTGCATATTTTCCACATGCGACATTGTGCGACACCTTAACCACATATACCACATGAAAGCTGCATTTCTCAAGAATCACATACTCAAATCCCAATAATTAGGACGGATTAGGAAATGTATAGATTTTGAGAAGAAAAAGTCATTCCAAATGAGTGTTCCAAAGAAATTTAAGTGTAACTTGATTTGTAAGTATAGTAGAGAGATAAATCGAATACCAAAATCATGCTTGCAACATGGGGAATATAATTCTGGAAGAGTGCAATGTGTATGAATGATAGTTTGTATTAATCATGTACCAATTAATAATTAATATCCAGCAATTAGGTCATGAGGTTCTGGAGAGGGGTGGGCATCTGCGGTGGCATCGGCGGTGACCATCATGGTGCACAAAGCCCTCCTGCACCACAGGTGGTCCCCCTCATCTTTGGGCCGGGAATCAGCAGGGTGCAAGCAATAAAATTCCGAGAACTTAATCTGTTTCTTTTAATCTAAGGTTATAACAACCCTATAATACTGTCGCCAACGCTGGAATCAATTACATAGTCGCAAAGAGGGAGAGAGCCGTCTCCTTTATATGGGGTCTCTAATACACATGCCAAGGTTGGTCTGGCTGGGGTCACCGTATTCAGGGCGTTAAAGAAAACCCACCGACCGTTTATGCTGAAGTGTCAAAGAGTGCGCTTTCATCATTGATTCTTCTGAATAATGTTGCAGTCTGGATATGAGATACTAAGAAGCAATGGAGATAGGGTTGGTCTTATTTGACCACATTTATGATTAGACTTTTATGAATCTAACAGAAAGTGTTCCAGCCTTCAAAATATATACTTCATTGGGGGAATCTTGTTACAAGTCAATGCAAAATTCCCCCAAGCAAACTCAGATGTTATAGACACAGGGCCGGTCAATGGCTTTCGGTTGCAAATATAATCTAGATCTGGATGCACCAACGGTTTATATCTGCATTGAATATTTATTTTATCAACTCAAGAGTTTTAATAATGAGATAAGGCCGAGAATGTCATAAATTATGCTTATTCCCTTGCTAACCTCTACACCCACTTACTGAACTTTTCCTTGTGAAATATGCTCAATAGAAATGGATGCAAATGGAACTAAATGCACACACGTACATTATATCCCTCATGCATCCACTACAAGGTAGATAGGTATAGTGATTGACAGTCTGGTATAAACGCTGAACATATGGGTGTACAGTTTGCCTTTTATTTTTGGTTAATGTGGCTTTTCATAAATCGATAGAATGTGATAAGCAGCAAAAACTGTCCGCTTAACACATGGCAGATGGACGGACACAATGCATTCAATGGCCGTATGTGTTATGATCGATTTATTCACCTTTGTCAATTTCAATTCGCTTAATCAATGTCTCAGTAGCGAAAGGTTACTAGTTTAATGATAATAAGTAGACTGTTTACGGTAGGTGTAAAGCATACTCATCAACACATTGCCCAGGTACAACCCCCCCCCCCCCAATACTCACTAAAACCATTCTTGCACACCAGCAAGGAAATCCCCTCCTCCCCATCTTAATCTCGCCACTCTTACTCTTAGCTAGTTGCTTCTTAGCTCTTCTTATTCAAACTTAAACATCTATCTTGATAACAGGATTCCGTTTAAATACACTTATTTGTACACGAGAAGTAGGCACTCTAAGGAACAACCCCACTCAATAAAAGGGGTATTAATGTTCAATGGGCCGAGTATTGGCGTTGCGGGGCGGGGCGGGGGGGGGGGGGGGGGTGAGAGGACAAACAGGCTTACAGGGCAGGCAAGCCAGAAAGATACTGACGGCCGTCATCCTCACAGAGGAGGCCTTCTTCAGTCAGACGCCCAGCCACATCCTTAACGATTTTCAGTGATTTATGAATAATTAATTAGGCCTCTCCTCCAACCACTGAGCCAGAGTCACCAACTCTTGACGTATAGATCTATTTTTAGCTCGAGTGGCTGTCTGGTGACAGGTCAGTGCTCTCCTCCAATCGCTGTGGTTACAAAAGGTTAAAGGGGTCGGCCGTGCACAGCAGGTGTTGTGTCTGGAGAAGGCCCTAACTGTTAAAATATAATTTCAATAATTCTGACAATTAGATATATTAATTAACTATAAAGCTGTATACATAAACATCAGTAACGTATACATTTAGTTGTTAAGCCAAGCCTAGAGTAAATGGAAAGAGGTGCAAAAAATATAAAGTGGAGAAAAGGAGTAGTAACACTTACTAACAGAGAATAAAAAGAATAAAAAGGTAGAGTTGAAGTTGTACTTCAAGTGGAGAAACGCGGTAGTAACTGAAGTAACAGAGCAGTAACAAGATTAGAAAAGTATAAGAGAGTTCGCCCGCCCTAACAGCAAAACCAGGAATTGTGTAAAAAAAAAATAGCTGAACAGTATAATATTCCCAGAACCATCGCCATGTACGACTTGATTTATTTGTTATAATCTAGTCGTGATAATAATGTGGCAGGGCTAGATTTGGATAATCTTGCCCCGCCTTGGGAGAATGTCAGCGGAGTGCCTATATATATTATAGCCCCAAAATTGGATGAATCCAATCGTCTGAACTTGTTCTCACCATTCAGCTGAGTGTAGGTGGATAGGGGCCTACTAGAATTCGCTTTGAAAGTGCTATGAGCTGTAGATAGAATTGTAGATGGATAGGAAGCGCTTCAAATGCTAACAGGGCTGTAGTGTGAAAGTGGTATTATATTTGTGTGCCGATGTGCCTTAAGTAGCTTTAACTCCCCTATCCACTCCTACCTATTACCGCGTTTGAGCAACCAAATTTGGGTGTTAAATTGGTCTGCGGTAAGAAGGGACCATATAGCGGCCGGTGCCTCGCCGGCTCTTAACCACTAACACATGCTTGGAGTGTGAGGCCCTCTATGAGTAGGGTGTTTAGGTCAAAATTAGATATAGCTGAAAATAATTAAGTTTAAACAATAATGCAATAATGCAAACTAGACGCACAGTGGATTCAAATGCAAAAATCCGAATTAAAATATCTTTATTCAAAAAAATGTTATGCCATGTCAAACGTCAGAAATCTGGGAGAAAATTACCCTCCTTAACTTCAAGAGCCCCAGTCTCAGTAACCCTACACCTTGTGGTGACAGCCTAAGAGATGTCATTGGTAAAGGGCGATCAAGCGCGCAGGGGGTAAGGGAGATGCTATCTGGACCCTGCGGAAGTAGGTAGGAGTGTAAATAGGTTGTAACTGCTAGCTGTGCAACCCCTGTAAATCTCCACTATTAAAAAATGTAGGCTTGAAACGCCCCCCTTATAACACCGTCCCAGCATTTAGCCTCCCTTGAATGCCGACCGAGTAACACAAATCTCTGCCATAATTTATTTTAAATAAGAACCTCTAAGTGAATGGTTCACTGTCCACTTTCTTATAAGTCGTCGCATCAGTGCAAGAAGTGTGTATTCATTTGCCAAATACGAGTTTCTTAAGTTCTGGGGCCCCATAGCCTCGGACATAAAGGCGTAAAGATGGGCCCTCAAACAATAGAAAAGAATAGAGGGATTAAAAGAAGAAACACAGTGGGGGGGGGGGGGGGCAACATCATTTCTATCAACAGGAGAATATGGATGCTGATGAACCATGATATTTATGTTTCCAACAATTATGCCGACCGAGTAACATATTGCCCCGAACAGTGTTGTCCCGGTAATATTAATGAAGGTATTACATAAGATTATGCAACAGCATAACGGTATATTACTATTGTATGAATAAACATGTGTTATCTAGTAAGCGCATATATGCTTATAGTCTAGACTCTTGTTCGATTACCAGTAATATATCTCCAATACTCTACCGCTGCTCACCCTATACCTCGGAGATATCCATTCATACCAGTATCTCTGCCATAATTAATTTTAAATAAAACCTTTAGTCTAAGTGCATGGTTCGGTGTGCACTATCTTATATGAGTGTGATCTCCAACTTTCAGTTATGTTGATTGTTCAAAGTCAACATGTTATGATCTCGCTGGCTATATTTATGATCAGCACACACGATATAACTTTCCCCACAAGGGAACTATATAATTATAAACCGTACGCCCTTAAGGAATATTCTGGATCGGCAGTGCATGGTAGGACGATGTACGTAACCCCCGCTTATGAATACACAGTCCCTTAATATTAATCCTTCCTTCTATTTTATTACTGAGGGGATGGCAGGCCATGGAGGTGTGCCTTGAACTATGGACTGGGGATGGGGACAATTTACGAGCTTACTGCCCTGGGCGTGCCCTGAACACCTGAGAAGGAGGAGGAAAAGGGAGACAGGGTCTGTCCAACGTGAAGATGATACGAGCCTGAGGCAATCAACTCATGTTCAAACTAAACTATTCCTCGTGCATGCACAGGTGGATATACGGGAAGACAGGCTCACATCCAATGACACCTGTTGCCAGTGGCTATTAGGGGGACTCAGACTAAGTCATACCCAACGGCCGGCTTAAGCAACACAAAGCAGTAATCTATATGGATGATATTGGCCCATCAATGCAAATGAAGGAGTTTAATGCGTTTCAGATGTATTATTGCCCAGGTAAATGCTTGTAAGTCGCATTCATGATGTCTGTAAAACCATGTCTGTCCACGTATAATAATGTAGTTAGGACGTGCTCAATAAAGCGGCACACATATCTATGAGGGTTTTTTTTCCCAAATAAAGTATTTTAATATTAATGATATGACCACAACAGGAGTAAGCAGCGCACGTATTAAAGCACCGCGGTCACATTTGACCTTAAGAAAGGATTGTTTTTTTAAATAAAAAGTCTACCATGTCTATTGTATTAAGGTATGCATATCACGAAGGACTTGGGATAAGTTGAAAACCTTTCTGATAAGAACACAATTATTCTATAAGAACATAAATCTTAGAATCAAGCCATACATAGGGCCTACATAAAGCATTACATTCTTTCCTAAATATATTTGAAGCAGGGGAGAGGCATTATTTGGGGAATGCGCATAGATGAAACTCCAATGGTTAGAGATTAATAAAAGAAAAGTAAAGCCACTTACTTGGCGTAGGCTGACACACGGGTACTAGGCTGCTTAAAGGAACTGTCTTCCTGAAATCAAATAATGAGAATCATCAAGGTCTTCTCACGATCAGCTAAAGAATCAATGATGACAGTTGGAATTACGATCAAGTATGCATCGGAGAACATGTCAGTACCAGAGGGATTCTGGTCAAGCCATATGCTGTGTTGTAATTGCTAATAATGTTGTGAGTTGTATGATGCTGCATTGGCTGTGTCTATCTGATCTTCAATGCGTGGCCGATGTGGATTAAATGGCTCACAACTTCAGCTTTCGATATCGCTGTTGGCGTGGCAGGACACTGTCAAGATGTCCAACCTCGCATCAGCTGCTATCCGCCCATGCATAGACACATTATGTTGAGCATGCATGCAAAGGATGCGTGCGATTGGATATTTTATTCCTCCCTTCGACTGGAGTTTCACTATGTGCTGATTGGTGGACAGCTCATAAAATCCAGCGACCTGTGTCTCTATCCATCTCCCATATACCACCTCTGTGCTACTCAGAATACTTTCCCATATATGGGACAAACATTACAGAAAAAGACACCATCAAATCTACAAGCACACACATATTAATATCAATCAGCAATGTTTAGTCTACTTACTCCTCCATGCATTAGTCCATCGATAAATGTTGAGGAAGGTTGGCTACAGTAGTATTGGTATTTTCATTTTGATAGTAATCCCTGTATAACCCTACGTATTGTGGTGGTCAGAACATCTGGACTTCATAGCCCATCGCCCCACCCTCCTCATTCAATTCATGACCTGCAGACCCCTCACTGTGAGCCACTGTGTCTAAAAGTTGGGCGCCTGTCTTCGCTCTGTTTATACTTGTTGATCGAACGAATGGGAAAAGCTTGGTTTTTGGTGTGGCGTTTCTATGATGCATACCGTCAACAGTATATACTGACTATTCTCCAGGTCATAAGTAACACTTGAGCAACACACCGTGTCTTCTTAAAAAATGAATAGACTTGCTTCCCAGTATGGGCACAATGCAACAGGTCCGCTGCTTACTTGTAAGGTTCGGCAACTGTATCTTTTGCCGGGGAGACGTCAAATCAGTCTACCCCTTTTCTGATGACCGGTTAATTATGTCTCTACAGGATATCACTGCCAGAAACATCATGAAATATTGGATGCCTGACAGTATATCATATAGATATTAATTTTCTGTCCAAGGTTACTTGTCTTTAAAAAATCACTCCATGCTTTTCGGACAAATTAAAATTTGAACTTCCATGTCAAGTGCAGGAGCTTGATTTATTGCACGCCGTTTGAAATTATACTTTTCTAAGAAAGCTATATGGGCGTTGGCTTCTCATCATCTTAGTCGGTGATGGAATGCTACATGTATGTAATTTGCGGGAGACCAAGTGTCAAATCTGATGGAAAAAATACTACCCTAGAATCCCAACTCATTATTTATTTCATTTATTTTTTACTAATGTCACCCTTTCCTTCTTGCACCCTATTGCATGATGCATCATACTGCACATGTCAGAGCACAACAAAAATCACTCTTCCAAATGAGCGTGACACATAATTACCATGAATAAAGAAATGTTACCAAAGGACTGAAAAATAAATGTCAATCAATAGAGCGAGAAAAGACCATAGTGTTGCCGTCTGAGGGACTCAACCATGTTATTTGGGTTTTTTGGCACAGCTTTTATTCAATATGTCAACAAAAAACACTTCTCTCATGGGGTCAATCAAATAATATACATCGTACCCTCTTCTCGTCTATTTTGTCTTTTGGCGTGGACAAACAGTACAAAAATAAATATTTATTCTCTTATGCTTTTTAAGCCCGCATAGAGTTTTCTCCATGCGTCTGACCATTCTTTTTTGACTGGGGACATCATATGTTGGTACAGTATGGACTAACCCATGCTATACTTGTAGTCTATGGGTAGTCTATGGACGATAGATAGAATATCTCTTTGACTTTGCGACTGTACCGAGCTCAGTGGCTCCACCTTGCCAGTCGCCTATGATGAATATGATGATTGTTCAAACCATTAAGGTGTTGTCTTCGGTTACACCGCGAATACATCAATAAATCTAGAACTTGATTATTCATGTAGAAAATGAATGAGAATATTCTCCCTGGCAATATCTTAGTAAGTTGATAATTCGGCCAGAATTAGTGATGGCCATTGTCACCCTAGACTTTATTTAAATTCATTTATTCATAGGGATACGTTGGGTAGCGGTGCAACTGTAGCTGCAGGCAGAAATGAAATGTTTTTCATGTTTTATATGGTTTTGGTATCGGTGAAAATAATTCCTTTTTTCATTTTAACGTTTTCATGTTTTGCAAATACTTGCTTAAGCTTTAAGAAAGGGAAGAGGGATAAAAAGACAACAAAGGGCATTACGTAATACCCTAATGTTATCCGGGCATCCTTAAGAGTGATGAGACCGAGTTCATATGGTAAATGCATGGATGCCTAAGAGCGGGGAGTGACACTGTGCTTTCCCTCGGGTTCCTGCATACCCAAATATTGTTAATGGCGTGCCCCCAGGGGACACGTCTGGAAAGACCAGTTTATTTTAAATCGTGTAAAGTTTACGCTTTAAATTTAATACTTTATCTCCACTTTTCACTTTAGCAATTGCCGTACATGTCATGTAGGCCCCTACATGTCGGAAACAATTCTTGTCTTCAAAGTTTTCTAGGATAATTTTTCCAGTGAGGTAGCATCAGCTTTGTATCGCAGAAATACGACCGTCCAGTTTACTTCCCTTTCCAGCAGCACGCTCGTGTCGATAACTAGGCGGTTTGCTAGACGGTTTGCTTTTTCTCACATTAATTAACATAGAAGCTCAACCCAATTTAATTCAAGAATATCGCCTGCGATATAGGACATTAGCCTTTGGGTTTACGCATACGAACGACTCGGAGAGAAATCAGAGGACAACTTTCTATTTAGACATTTATCTTGGCTCATAGATAAAATTGCAGTTACCATATCATTGTTCAATATGAACAAAACGTCCGGCGCCCCACACAGACCTTCTTTGGTAATAACACAATGAAATGCCAGCTACTCCATATACGCAGTAGTAATTGCAATGCTTAGAATTTTCTCCAGTGCCTGGACAAACTTAAGATAGGTAAACAGTGCTGGACATAAAACTCTTGCATGGGAAAATCGTCGAAACGCATGGGAAAATCGTCCAAACGCCTGGTATCATTAAGACAGCACAATTAAGTACGGTGTCACGATGCCTCAGATATGTTAGAGATCTTTTAAAATAGAATCAATACAAAAGTCGCCCTGACCTTTAATTATTGTATTTACAGCCTTCTTGGGGAAAGGGACGGAAATAACTGAGTGTGAGAAACGGGATACACACAACCTGCCTGCGAGATGAGAATAGCTGCCCCGCATGCAGCAACCCCCACCCCACCCCACCCCCATATATGACATAGTTCTTGACCTGTCTCTGTTGTTCTGATTTGGAAGCACCGTATATATATTGTCTAAGTTTACATAAATGCAAACCCTCTATGTTGTGAAAGAGTTGAAAATACATGGATTTTCTGTATGAACTTTCCCAAATGCTCAGCAACTTGGTACCACCCATGCATGGGGTCACATCCTCGTATATTCGTCACAATTAATGGATATGTTGGGAGGGGTGCTGCCAACCGTCTTAATTTCATATTCTTTTAGCTTATGACTTGGTTGAAAAAGAGAGTTATGGAGTGGAATTTTTGCACTTTTAATGAATTAATTAATATGTTCATGGAGTTAAATATCCAAATTAGTTAACACAGAACACGTACCCAATCCAAAGTAACTATTTTCTACACGGTGTAACAATTAATCGATGAATGATCTCATTACTATTTGTAAGACGGCATATATTGATAGATACGTGAAATACTATATTAGTCATGATTTCTTTCATTATGTACACAAAAAAATTACATTTCATTGTACACAAATATGAGATCGTTCGTTCCCTTTGAATAATCTATGTACGAAATCGTGATGGCAGAAATCGCCAATCAAAGTCTGTTAAAAGTCAGCTTATGCTAATTGTTCCTGAACCCTTGCTTCTGAGTATACCAAAATGCTAAAGACAATAGGGTTTATTTTGCCAATGAGTAGGTACATTCCCAGAAACATTACTCCAGCAGCATGTTTTTTTGGCTCCGCTTAATAATGTTCAGGAAAACGAAAGTAAAGCTGCCTGACCGGTGTTTTTTCTAATCGGCCTGGTTACCTTGGTAGATCGACACGGGCCATTTTCATCCCATTGTCAAAATAACGAATAAAATGTCGACTGTGGGTCATAAAGACGTACGCAGATCTTTTCACCCACGCAGAAGTACTGGCTCACCCCTGCCAGCTTCACTATGCCTACACCTATACTTATACATGATGAGGTAAAGTGTGATTCGGAGGTTTCAGTTCATAAACGTGTACTAGGTTTTATCACTTTTTTCATTCATATGGGTTGATTATTTATATGTTTGTGGGTGCATACACTAAGGAATACCGTAATAAATTTACCTTCAGCCTGTGTGGAAGTACAGAGTGTGGAAATACTTTTATCATTTTTATACTTTATATGGTATTACTTTATCTTTATTACGTAACAACATTAACTACATTACTTCCAAGTTTCACAATCAAATCCTGTTCTTCTGGTCAAAAACGAAACGACAAAACAAAAAATAAAATAAGCGATGCCAGAAACCTTGAAATTAATCTAATATGATTATAGACCAGAAATCTCCATGTACCCCAAATCCAAACATATTTGATCCGTATTTGATCCCAGGGTTTGATAAAAATTATCGTATATCTTATCAAGCTTATCGATATGCAAGGTATTTTGACTGTCCTTTGGGGAAAACCCATCATGATAGTGTTTTTTTCCTTGCCCTTTTATATAAACATTAACAATACATCAATACAAAAATCGATATAAGGTTTATATGGATTAAGTATACGTGGTATTGTTCAACCCCAAGCACCGACCACCCACTCCACCAAATTTGCGTTCAATGAAATTCGGCCACCATCACAGCAAGCAGTTGGCTAACTTTATATTTTGACTAAGGGCCAGTCAGAGGAATCGAGGACACACAATAATTTAAAATATAGGCAAAATATAACACTGACTGAATGGATCAATATCAACTACATTAATCCCCCAACTATGTCTACATGATTGTGAACGAAATGAAAAATGAACAAATTCCAATATATTGCAATAGGCCCAAAACAACCGATCCTTCCTGGACACTTGTTTGGTTTGTTGAGGCTAGCAAACGGACATGCACTGGTTACAGGTGAACCCTCTCCAGGTAATTGTCATAATGCACCCCAGTGTTTGGTCTTATTTTGGAACAATAGATTGCGCTTTGGTCAAGTTGGGACCTAATTATTGAGCAATAGCACTTTAGCAGGTGCCTCATACCACACATAGAATAATGCTTCTAAGGAAGTGTCGTGTTGTGAAGTGGGGTTGGTGGTCAGACCAGACCAGACCAAATGGTCAAGTGCAAAATGCAAGGCCAGCAATTTAATGCTATATAAAACCAGGCTCCAAACTGAAAGTGGACTAGTTCTATTTACTCACAGTCACAGCTGTACTAGAAATAGGATATATATTACAGTGTACTCATTATCATAAAAATAAAATGTGAATGCAAGCAGTTCTAACATATATTTTGACCAGTATGTTCCTACTTTGACTTCAAAGAGACACGAGCTGCAACATATATATAGATAGAACCTAATGAGAATGATAGAACCTAATGAGAATGTGGTACGAGGGACACTATTGCACTGTCCAAGATGTTTGGCCCACAAGCCAAAGTGGGTTACGAAAAAAAAACAACATCGAGGGCAGTGCAATAGTGTCCTGAGTTCCACATTCGAATTTAGGTTCTATATTTACTCCCACGTTGCTATGTAAGTATATACCTGTGTACTGGGGGAGGAAGAAGGAATGGCGATGTCATACCACATGCGTTGAGCTGGTGCAAATTATCACACTACTCCTGCCCATACAAATAGCATGTGGTATATACACCAATGTGGAGTAAAATATATATATATATGTCCATGACATTCTATAGTCATGGCAAAAATACTGAAACATTTCTGGCAAAGGGAAAACCATACATATAGGGATCCCTCCACCTCCACCTCCGCCCCCCCCCCCCTCCCAACTTATCCAACTATATGCACCACCAAATAAGTGATGTTGATAACAAAAAATTAACCTTTCGACGGAATTTGGTTTAACAAATTTAGTGAATTTTTTTGAGAATTTTGAGAATTTCTTGTAATTTCAGGATAAAAATGATGGAATTCGGAGGAAATTTAACAATAATTAGAATTTCAGAAATACTGATTTCAGTAGAAATACTGAAGACTTTCATCTCCTGTGGGTTGTATGTGAGTTATTATGCGATATTCTCGCAAAATCGAGTTCGAGGAGCCATTCATCCAAACAGTACTAACATGTGAATATTTATGGGTATGAAATATCATGATGGAACTAAGCGTGAGGTGGATCTGGGTTGACCTATTCACAAAACACGAGTGTGTTGCCGCCCCTTGTGAAAAACACTAAATCACTAAAAACACTAAATCTGTAAACTTGAATGTTGAATACGGTCTAAGTATTGCGACATTCACAACCACACCAGCTTTGGAAAGACCCTGCGTTATCATCCGACGAATTAATTGCTACTAATCTAACGGATGGTTGCCTTCCCTGTTATGGGTGGAATTTAAAATATTTTGTTTTCTTACAACCATAAAATGAGTATCCGTTTTCGGCCCAAGTAAAAGAAAAATAATGTAACAATGATTATAATAAAAAAAAAACCCAAGCAGACCTGACCGATTCAAGCAGATCTGACCTATAATTACGATATTAATATTTAAGGTCCAAATTAAAATTAACGTTTACTCACATTTCTCCCAGCTCCTCAACAAACACCGTCACCGGTCCATCTTCAGCAACAAACTTTTGAATGTGAGCATTGAATTGTCGCATAGGCCTGGCACCAGAGTTGTTTTTGCTATGATTAGAAACTCTAGATTCATCTTCACTGTTAATGGTGGTAGTATCCTCATCTGCTTTGCATTCTTTCTCCCCCATAGCAGGGCTAGGGCTCATGTCGGAATCAGCACGGTCGTCGATCCCCGAGAGACTAACCTGTAAGTGTAATGCAGGAATAGTTCCACACGTTGAGTACTTTCTGGATTGGTAAAGTCTAGAATAAGGCGTCACCAGGTGCAACGTTAAAAATAAGCTCGCCGACCCCTAACGTTTGGTTTAAATCTACCCACTCCTAACGAGTGAATATTCGTAGCGTGACGAAATTGGTGTATGGGCGGATCCCCTTTTAGGAATTATCAAAATAGTCACCCGAGCGTAAATTGATGAGGCTTTGAACCATATCGTGTTTGTCTCTAAGGTGCCCATTAACTCAAAATTTTAGTCAAAATATTGACTACAGTGTTGGCAAGGAGGACATGCCCATAGTAATTTAAAAATAAAAGGTTGATATTAACTAATTAAGATCTGGAAAATATTCTTGTGGAAAAAAATGTCATGTGATCAAAATTATTTCAAAAACTTGGACGTCACGTCAATAAAGGTATCTCAACTGTCCATCATGTTGGTACCAGTGAAATGTATCTTTATCATCTGGGTCATTTCGCAATAGTTTCTAGGAAAAGTTTATAACTGATCATTTATAAATCCAAAGGGTCGTCACAGTTCGTGCTACAAAATGTTATCTAACTAACCTGGCACTTGTCACCGAGAGCGAATTTTCCTTTGAGACTCATAGCATAGGTCATATCTGAAATGGTACAATTATAGTAATACAACATAATTAATAGTACTAGGTTCAACTTCAAGGTTGTACATTTACAAAGAACAGGAATGTCCATTAACGTAACAGTCTGGACAAACTTTTAAAACTTATTGTAAGGGTTAAGTGATAACTGCGAAGGTTTTTATGCTTCCTCATGCATATTATATATGTCAGTACGTATTGATGAAAAAAGGAATCGTCAGGTCGTTCACCTGGAGCCATAGAATTACCAAGCAAAAATGGGAAGCCCTCTGCCTGTGGGTCTCGAATGGAGGTCCGGGTCTACACGATCCACTGTTAAAATATAAAGCATGTCAACTCATGCGTGAATCCATTTCTGGACGATGCTGCACTGGACCGGACAGGAGGCCTTATAGCATCAAGTCCCTCAGCCTTTATCTATATGAACGTACAACCTGGACCTCACTCATGCGTGGGCCTCGCATGGGCTGATTATCCTCAATTGAGGCCATATTGACTCTAATATGATAGATATTTTGTTATTACCTTTACCTTTTTAAACAAACACAAAAATCAGAGACTTACAAAAGTTGGTATATATGATATCTAAGTTATTCTAAGATATCTTTTGATATGAGGACATTGACACGCTAAACTCTTTATAGATAGAGGCCTAACAATAAATGTCAGAAATCATGTCGATCAATTATGAATTAAATCCCTTCTGAACAAGAAATACTCAAGGTCATAATATATGTATCTCTACGAAAACAGTTCACCAAAATGTCATTACAGGTAAAGGATATAGAGCTTATCGGTTGCCATGCATGGTTGATTAAAGTTGTTAGGATATTCAGAGGCCCCTACATTGAAATATTAGTTATTCTTGAGTATACTATTAAGATCATTTGTGGGGAGTTAACTCGATTAATTATTTAATAATTATCTTTCATTTCGCCAAATAAAAGACTACAAAACTACGAACATGGTCGTTTTCAGTTGAGTTGCCTCAATCCTTCAACTATTAATTTAATAATTATGTTGGGGGTTTAGTTGTTATTTTTAAAAATGGTATCATTTGGTTTGGAGTTTGTTGTCATCTATAACAGAGAAGCCCACCTATGATTTCTTTTTTATACCGGTCATTGACACCGCCTATTCGTTCCTATATCATGAGCTGTAGACAACCTGGATTACATTCCAAAAGAACATATTTTTGTCCAAATATGACAAAAACAGACAACAAATCTAGGCCTAATATTAACAACTGCCTGGACACATTCTATCAGTTCTTTTTAATTTACGGTTCAGGTCATATTGAAGGCCGTTTGCTCTTATTTAATACATTACAATAATAATATATCACCCGGACTTTAATATCGCCCTGAATTGAAGGAAACCCGGATTGAAAACCAAACGTACAGTTCGAATTTTGCATGAGGGACTCCGAATCAACCTCAATACTCTACATGACTGGCAGTATAGCAGTCATATACTCATCAACTTGTTGACAAAACCCGGTGGAGTCTTGAGTGTCATTTGATTTGGTGGACCAGAGTAGTAATAGGGGAGTTATTATAGAGCACTTTTTGGGGTGAGTGATTGCTGTACCGTTGAGTGGTCTATTGTTTGGTCTTGCGGTGCCTTGTGTGATCTATTGTTTGGTCTTGAGGTACCCTTGGGATTCTTTTGTTAAATTGAGGGTACATTATTAAAGTTGCTATGTTGCTATGTATGTGGCTTAACAACTTGTTCTCACCTTTCTTGTTCTGGTGCCAAGTATCATGTTCCACGTTCCGGTAAATTGATGGATGTAAAGAGCGAGCCACTCTCGGAGGAAATGGCCAATGCTCCACTTCACTGCCTCCGATCTGTGAAACGACATTGTATTTGAGTAAAAATATTAAGATCTCCATTAAGGTAAGATTAAAAGTTATTTTCTACCTCTTACACTTGGTTCGTTTAGCTGCACACTGAGTGTATGATTTGTAATTAGGGAATGCATTCAAGTATTTATCAAACTCTTTTTAATACACCGAAAGGAAAGAGGAAAAGCCTGGCGTACATTGCTTTTATCACGAGTATCCTTTTCATCCGTCTTAATTCCAGGCCCTTTACCGCAGCTGAAATTAATGTGAACAATTATAGTGTTAAATATATGACGCAATTTTCCGACATCTCAGACCCATTCGCTATGATAGTTAGGCTAATTACCCTCCTTGACCGTCTTACTTTGATGTTTCCCTTGGTTGATTATTGTGTTTACTTAAATTTGAATCGAAATTAGAAGTTAACTCAGATCCTTATCATGTAATGAAAGGGTGTGTATAGGTCTCATACAGTATTATCCGGTGGCACAGAACCATTTCATAATGTTAGAGAGTGACATGGGCTTTGTTTGTAGTGGAGTTCCCTCGATGCTTCTGCCACTCTGGGTTTTTTTTATTTAACAATCTCATAAGGTGTTATATATGAAAGAGGCACATGCCTCTACACTTTGTGTGATGAACATGGTTAAGAAAGTATAAGCCAAGCTCTCAGAGTGCTTATATACCTCTGCCTAAGATGTTTGATGAACCTGATGTGCCGCAAGACTTTTATTGTCAAATTTGAGACTGGTGTCTTATACTTGTTTATACTGGATTATCAATTTTAATGTATGCATTAAAAGTTTCTCACAACTATCTATAAATACGGCTTTCTGCAAGTACCCCTGTTCCAAATTGGTACTTTGTTTTTATTATTTGAAGAAAAAAAGTTGTGTTTCTGTGCACACAGTCCAGAAACAACACGTGTAGTTGTATGGCTTATTTGGACATAGTACTAATACAACCCAACACGTTCCAACACCTACAGTTCATCCTCTTCCTTTAATAATCATGTAGTTGTATATGCACTTACCGATTGTCCAGCATTTCCGTGGCTTTGTCTACAGAGCCTTCAACGCCTAGCACTCTGTCATACAAGACCTCATATAGAATGGCTGTAAAACAATACAGGTAAAGAACGGGTTGTAAGTTTATTTTCAGCAAAGGTATACAGCTATATGTATAGACTATGAAAAACGGTGTAATTGTGCTTGGGGGCTTTGTCACACAGTTAAATTACTCTCAATGAAAACATCTCATGTGTGAATTTTCAACTCCTAAATTACAATGTTAAGGCTCCAGAAAAACACATTAGCTACTTTGGGACCATTTCTTAAATGATCCGATAGTGACTATACTATTATTAGACTTTTCTAAAAAAAAAAATTTCGGCCGACCCACCTCCCCCAACTTCTCTTTCTCACCCCATATATAACAGAACTAGACGTCTAGTTCTATCTTCACCCGGACCATTGGTCTCGTCTCAGTCTACATTATGTAATACACAGCGGGTCTAACAACACAACTCTCACCACTCCTTGTAGCCAATGCTAACTGTATTACATAAGGTTAAATAATGTTTTTTTTAACGTCTCTATGGTTCCATCACTAGCAACAAAATTAAATGTATATAAGTTCGGAGTCAAAAACGTGTATTTGTGTCTGCCCTAGATTTTATGCGCAATCAAACTATTCAAAGACACCTGGCGGAGTATAGTCTGAGGACATGTGGTAACTTTAACCTAATTATATCGCATTGTTAACATATCCTTATTGTATCCTTAACTATGAACGTATCCTTAAGTAGTCAAATAAGGACAAGGATACAACGTGCTCTGGAGCACCCCATGTCCGTATGTTAACGCTATCTCATGCAACACCTGCAAAATAAGGACAAGTCGTGCAACAGGCACCTGCTCACATGTAGAAGGACTTTGGTGCACGTTACCAGAAATATTGTCACGCTCCTAAATGTTGATTATGTAAGGACATGTAATCATGTTGAGTATTAAATGTTAATGATGAATCATAATACAAAACATGATAAAAAAAACTGCCTCCCTCTCAGCTCTCCCGCCCTTGATATAACCTTCAATGTGTTGATATTAGGGCGTAAAGCAACCAATCTCACTCACTCATATTATACAGTACTTCTATTTCCATTATCATTATAAAGTAATTAGTAATATATATTGCAGAATATAGACATTGTAATGTTATACGGAATATAACCAATATGAATAATGTGAAAGACGTAGAGATTCCATGGTCATATATGCCATCTTCTGTGTAATTAGTGTATATACATCCTTTATATAAAACCCAGGTTTCATTCATGAAACGGACATTGTATGTATCGCTGAAGACATGCAATACCTGAAGACATGCAATATCCTTCCTATGCAATAGCCAGTCTAGCACCTTTAGATATTAGACCGTCTAACATTCGCTAAACGCAGACCATTGGGCTCGGACGAGGACAATTCTAGAGATGACTAAACTAGCTTTCGTGATCGACATGATGGATGTAGACCGTATAACGATGTCAGGCTAACTCAGTCCACCTCAACATGCCATAGCTAGCTGTTCTTCAATATAACTACAATTATATATCTATGCGATTACAAAGGGAGATCCACACAACCAAGACAACCCCTGAGGTTGCCAGGTTAAGTTCAGGTGGAACGTTCGTTCTGAGATCTCTCAGTTGTGGACGTGCATTTAAGCGAAACACATCGTCTTGCTTGCTTCAATATACTACAATACCCTACAATTCCGAAACTGCAATATCCGTGAGAAATATACAGCTGGAAACCTACACTCTAGTTGCTATTATTCTTTCAATAGTAGATAATGATTTATTCCGATAATGGAAAAGTCATTACCTTAAATGCAGCCTAAATGGAGAAGTCATTCATTTTAATATGGTTGGTGCTCTAGATCTCGTTCTACCAGATATCTCCCCCAATCCTTTCAAATCCAATATATTACATTGAAAGGAACTATGGGAGTAACCATTTACCAGGACATTATGCATTCACTTAATGCAATCGTATTGACTATATTGGATGGATTCCAACAGATCCACAGAGAATTGATTTATCTAAATTAAAGAACTACATAAATCCACAATATATTTCCCTTAGACCTAATTGCCACCACAGCATACCGACACACTTGTATTTCCAGAAGGACAAGGAAAGGAGCATTTCTGAACTGATCCAATTGAAACATAGAAAATATTTTCTAGATCCCACTAAGCACTTTCATATTTTAGTCATTTACACAGCCAAGTCCACCTCGTAGAGAAACGGCCTTGGATTAGTTGACACAAGGCGTCTCAACTGGTGTCTAAGGCGCACTGAACTGGTGCCTTGTGTATCTTTCTCATCGCAATATTTTTTCGCGTTCTGCTGCGTAATCCAGTCATTGAAATGTTGAAAGAATCCATACATATAGCAGTTCTTTGGGGCAACATTTTTGCACCCTCTGATTTGAGATTTATTGCGTTCGGGGTGGGTAAATATTGTAAAAGTGGGCTGAAATCGTGGGCTGTTATCGTGTCATCTCCAACGGGTTTATTTGTAACGGAGAATGGGTGCAGGGTGACCGATGTTTATTTTGAGAACCTTTATGAGAGCCCATGTATGAATTGAGAAATGTTTTCGGGTATCTATAATAAACACTACCTGTTTGTATTGTACTGTTCCCGTGCTCTAGGGCTCCTATGTTCGGTTCCCCATGGGAGGACAATGACGGCTTTTTAGAGGCCTTTTGTGTACTGGATCCTAGTGAATATTTGAGCTCATCCCACATCCTGGGCAAATAGAGGACACGCCTAGAGAATCATCCTACCACCAGAGAACCTATCTCAAGTACTCTAGCTCCTCATGTCTTTCACACATGTTCAATCTTGGCAATGTTTGTCCATCCACCTCAGCTATATTTCTACCTATTAGATGATGGACGCGTCATCCCAATTTCCGTGAAACTCTCAGACGAATCAAACAAACCTGGGTATCCTTGCAAACCTGCATTATATTTCCTTATACAAATATAATCCAATATATTTAAACATATCGCATGGCTCTTCTCCATGGGTCTATATACATTTTGGTTATTTGTTTACTTAGACTTTTCCTATATTATTTCGATGCTTGAAATGGATGTTGCGTGATGTCCCTTTAATAACCGAAGGATTCATAAACCAGAATGGATTATTTCAGCTTCTAGACCAAACATTATCTCGTTAAATTTGATTTATTTTATATGATAGACTCTAACTAGCACGAGTCGGCCATATTTTATTATGTCTCTAGATTATGTGGTATCCAACAACGATCCTATAAACAAGTCCCATGGGTCAACTGGATGAAAAACTGGATGAGTCAGATAGACAACAAAACAAAACATATTACAAATAATCCATAAGTGTTGCGTGGAGAAGGGAAAAGCGCAAAATTGAATTATTAAAAAAGGATGTAGATATCACATCGAATATATGACATGTGAATACATTAAGGTCTATCCCACCTTTGTCTGAAAGGTGTGCATTTAACCCACAGTGGTACCCCAGCTAGGAGAAGATAATGTAATGATTAGATACCAGTGACTGATTAACATATTCCTCCTATTGTCTACTTCACTATTTTTTTTGTAGGAGGTGTGTCCGCCCATGATGCGCTACCACAACTGAGGCTGAAGCCTCAGATTAGAACGATCTACCGAAACCACCCAGGCAACTGGAGTAATTGCAATGGTAACCCCCGATTATGACCTCATCAGAGTTGTTACTACTCCGAATCGGCAAAAATGAAACGTATAGATCGAGCTTTGTATACACTGGATTTTATTGACAGTGTTTTTGTATGGTGAATTGATATAATTGGTGATAAGATAAAAATTACATGCATACAATACGTGGGTGGGATTATTGTGATTTCGACCTCATAAGGTATCTTCAAGCGCTAGTTTGGATGCTTTGGTTAGATATACTTTAACGCTAGACTGTAACATAGATTGTCTTCTAGGTAGTATTAATTTGTTTCTAAATTTTATAATCAGGTAAAATGGGGTCTGGATTCCCGGAATTTGAACTGTTGTGTCCTGGTGGGAGGGTCGGAGTTACTGTTCCGTTAAAGCGCTAGTTTGGATGCTTTGGTTAAATATAATTTAACGCTAGGCTGTAACCATAGGTGGACTTAAGTAGTATTAATTTGTTTCTAAATTTTATAATCAGGTAAAATGGTGTCTGGATTCCCGGAATTTGAACTGTTATGTCCTGGTTGGAGGGTGGGAGTTACTGTTCCGTTAAAGGTAGCAGTCCTGCTACGGCTACCTTTACGATAAATTTATGATCAATTTGTCCTTGGTGTACCAAAAATAACTATCAAAACTAGCAAGCAAGCTGGCGAGCAAGCTCCTTCGACCGAGAGACTAGTAGTATACGAGAATGTCACATTCACAACACAGATTTAGTTGGGTCCCAGTTCTCAACTCAATTAGTTGGGGTTTTTTAAAACATATTTGTGCATTCAGTTCATCGGATAAGCTATATATCATCGCAGTATACACTGCTTAAACTATATCCGACTATAGTACGGTGAAACACGAGGCGAGGTGTGACCGACCCTTATTGGCTTGTACGACCGCAAATGAACCTTGCAAAAGCCCGCCGAAGTATCTGTTATTCCTTTGTCTTTCTCTCCTGTTTTCTCATTGGTCTGAGGACAGTGATCCCTTGGTAACATGTAAACTTACATGCGTTGTCAGGTAGCCTCTCACTCTATGGAAAGCCAAGGGTGTGCTTCCCAAGGGCTACTTACCTGAGTTTGGGTAGTGAGATAAGTTTTGAATTTAGCTGGAATTGGAATAATTTGATACTTTCTAGGTATATTCTATTGTTTCCATATGAATGACACATATGGTAGCATTTTTTCTGTGGAAAATGCTTCATTTGCTTGGTTATTGGAGATCAATATGGGGAAAATAAATTTTCTTGCGTTCTCGGTGTATGTATGACTAAACTAGACTTCTTTTCATTTTCCCATGGGTGTATGAGTGTTACCAATAGATGGTTAAGACATCTATTGCACCTGACATGTATTATCGTCCAATTGCAAATTTAGTTTACCCATGGTGCGGTTTCGGCCGTATGACCTCATCAGGTACTTTTCGGTTGTGTACCCTTGTGCGGTCCGAAGAAAAAGTATTTCTTCAGTGGTTTATAACTTTTGGGGGTTTTCTCTAGGTGTCCCATGGCCCTTAGAAATGCAGGTGTGTGGGCTCATTGGGAGGATCGACTATACCTTAGAAAGAAATGAGAATGTTTGCACTTCCGCAATACATTTTAACGGGACAGCGATTTGATTTGATTTGATAAACATTTATTTGGCAGTCAGGGGACATTTCTCCTATTCAAACCCCCATCCCGATCTTACAATACTTTTAAAGCAAGTGAACAATACCACCTTCGTCATTGACTGAACGGCAATTTTACATTGTTCATAATAATAAATAAGTATTGTTCACTGAGCTAAGTTTTTATACTATTCAATAAAGTTGTCATCATTCCAGATTAGTCCATCTACAACATGATTTTTTAAAGCCTTTGTATCAATGATTCTATGGGCAACCGTCGGCAACATATTCCTGATGTCTGATGTACTGGTTTTCGGAATTGTTCAGTTTTGGGATATATTTGTTTTAATGTTTTCCTTCCTTCAGCAAAATTTCTGGTATTTATTAATCGTAAATCTAAGTTCCTGAGGTTTTGTGCCAGACGATGTCTGCATGTTCTTCTATACCTGAGGGGCAAGAGTCTCACATTAATGTGTATATCGTCTACATTAGCCCTCGATGGCAACCTATAGATAGTATGTAGTAACTTATCTTGTTTTGGATTATTTGGAGTTTGTATGTTTGGGTCGTACTATGTGAATCAAGTAAAAGGTCGGTTTGATCTATTATTGGTAAAACGATGACTTTATAAATCAGGAGCAAGGTTGCTTTTGGTATTTTTTCTCTTAGTTTACGTAGTTGCTAACTTCTAAAGTTCATAATATGTATCAGTTTTTTGTGCGTTCGATTTAAATTTGAGAGTATTATCTATTTCAACTCCTAGATACTTGTGTGTTTCAACTTCATCAAGACTTTGGCCATCGGGGGTCACATTGTCAGATCTAGGTATTAATTGGTTATATAACATTGAATAATGATTATGAATAATGAATAATAAGGTAGAAGTGTTAAGTGAATGATAATTATAACGATAACTTAACATTCATGTGAATGGGATGGGAACACCCGGCCTAAAACCGGATAACCTTAAACAAAACATTGCTACACAACCTTCTCACTAAATAGTGTTCACAAGTAGTAGCTACCAGTAGTATTTAACCCTAAAATAATTTCAAATACAAAATGTTCTTACTGGGGATAACCCTAATTTTTGTGGGTCCAGTGTCACACTCTGTATGTGACCAAAGTGACCAAGCTAGCGCCTGATGAGGCCCTTAGGGCCGAAACCACAATAACATTAGCCAAACTACAAAGAATAATAAAGCAAATGGGTAAATCCCATAATTTAAGACTTTATTTTAATCTTTGTCCCTCTTGTGTTGAAATAACTGGTCCCAGAGGCAAAAATAAACACATAGATTGGAGGGTAGCAAGTACATGGATACTGTTGCTAATGTTGCCGCACGTTACCCTGGTTGTTGCCAGGGGAGGACAGGTGGAATGTTCGATCTGAATCCGCGCAGATTCAGTTGTGGTAGCGCAATCAGGGAACACACATCGTCCCAATCTAAGATAACTTATAAAGGGTTGGGTAATGTTGCCCTATACGTAAGGACACGTCACCCTTAATGGGTCTAATTACATACAGGTGACTAATTAAGGCCACGTGTCACCCCGTTAGGTTGAGCTTAGAGTAATATCACACCTTGATATTACTCTAAGGGTTGAGTCATGCTTAGCATAGTAACTGCATATATAAACCATATTGCACCAATGCCTCCTCAGTGAGGGTTAATAGAGAATACTGATTCGCTAGTTGTGGATTTTCCCACCTCCACCTCGAACGGCTTTGGGTGCTCATCACAACAGTATAGGGCCTTGAATATCAGTACACGATCAGAGTATAGAGGTATATAGAGAAGTGATTTGAAGAACCTTGGGGATAGGTTCCTATCCTTGCATTGCACATGGGAAGAGGGTGTGTTTATATATAGCAGATAAAATAGTACTCACATTGGCACAAAGCATGATGTGTTCTATAGTCAATTGAGTATACACCGTCGAAATGTGAGGTATCCCTTTGACACAACGACACCTGAAATTTGAAAAAAAAAACGATTGGAGGTTTAGGGTCTCGATGATACTATTCTAAGAATACTGGGTAAATTGATGTAAACGAGCTCTCCCACTAATTAATATCCCCTGGCCCCCACCTAGATACCAGTGGGCTTATTTGTATCTGATTCATTAACAAAACGAAGGCCTGTATCTGACCTCTCCTTGTTGACCAAATAGTTAGTTTATTCCATTTCACTAGTCGATTTTGCATTATCTACTCACATATTTTATCAGGGACCCTCTGGAAGAGCTATGTTTCATATGGACCCCATCCTTTTAAAAGCTTGGACCCCAAATAATTTTGAAAGTGAGTAAATTGGAGCACCTGTGATCATGGAGTGTGGGACACCTTTCCCAGTGAGGTCCAGCTCTCCAAGACCCTGGTGAAAGGTGGGATAGTCAGAAGTGCAGGAAAGAAGCCTACTTTCAAACCCCTATTTGCTGATATACAAGGAGGATTTAGACCACTATGATACCAATGGACATGCTCCACATTCAGATTTGCTTACAGGGAAGAAACATTACAAAGGTAAACATGTCCCAAATGGTCCACCCATGCATCCTGATAAGCGAACCTTGGGGAATCTGTGTAAATTATGTACGTACCAGAGGTGCCATTATTGCAATATAATTTTATCCCGGATTCAATCGATCATGTATGTTTTGCTACTTTGTTATCTTATATACAAGTAAAAGTACTCCAGACATAAATTAAGCCTAAATTAACGGTTTCATATGCATAATTGCCGGATCCACAGAAAAAATGGTAATATATGGGATATATTCCTGTACAATACAAAGTGTGGATTTCAATTGTCCCATCTTTTTAAAATAACAACAGCTATTACCGGTATTAAAATTTTAAGAAAATCTTACCTGTCCCGTGGAATGGGGAGCATTATATACTAATGGTGGTCGGTCGACATCTTGGTACACGATAACGTCTTTACTGAAAATATTAGAAACATTAGGGTTACTCCAACATGCTGGACAGGTTTTTCCAGATTGTATATCCATGTACGAGACAGTTACTTGGTTTCTAAGTATCTTGTTTTACAAATTGATTCCTCGGTAAATTATCATATAAAATTTCATGGTTAAATTTCTAAATATCTATTGATGAAATGCCAAGGAAACTTACTTAAAAACTTTTGATATTGCGGTAATATCACAGCTAGGCGGCGACTTCTGCATTAATGAAAAATATGCAATGAATTTCCAAGTCCAATGCAACATGAACGAGTGGTCAATATTACAAGTGCATCAACTATCAATATACAATGGATAAGAATACGAATGGAAAAAATAACATAAATGGATATCACCATTGATTGAGATTTGATAATTTAAATCAAAATATCACTATACTGGTATGCGTTTCATGCAGTAAAATGACTCGCCACTGACAAGCGAATATCAAAGTCAATGCCGCCTCAATGTTGTTGTTTGGACTAAGTTTACATATTACCTCAAATAGCCTTTGCGGCCCCTTGGTTCTTCTCTTCCCTTTGCTTAAGTTACCAGAAAAACAGTGTCTTGTAACACCCTCGACTCATGGACTTGATAATTACGCATTGAAACTTGGCCTAAATATTCTCAGAAGCCGTTGAAAGAACGGCCTGAAAAGTGAACCCTGTTTAACAATAAACAAGGTTATTAAATGAACTTAGCACCATCAAAGGAACCTCGCCTCAGATTATATTTTGTTATTCCATTACCTCCAAACGACCCAGCAGGAACCAGAGAAACGAACATAAGATTATTCCTGACCAAGACATGATTTCAGATGAGACCACTCATCCTTATCAAATCAGTATTCACAAGTTTCAATTAAGGCCTTAATTTGCCCTGTGAAGCAGACCTTCCCTACACGGGCTCGATAGTAATTACTGTTCAAGATATTAATGAACGAATAAATCATACCCTGTGATTATAATACATGTACCCATAAATCAAAGTCATGGATCTCGGTCGGACGCGTGCATTTTGACAATTAGTGTTGATATTAATTAAGCAGCGACAATTAAATGTCATTGGCCTTTTAATAGTAAGCGCAGAGTAGTGAGAAGTGGACGATTGCTTCTTAGAGGGTGTCTGAACTGTACCTCAGCTGATAAGTCCTGCCTAGCCATCCGACATTTCCATTGCCTCTGCATCCAATCGCGGAGAACCTGGTCAAATGACATGGCAAATTGATGCACCAAATTGGTGATGGACCATATAAAGAATTTCCTAAGGACTCCTAAATTGTCTTAGATTAAAGATATCCATGAAAAATCGAGTCCAAACGGGAGAGCAAATTCCTTTAACACGTATCCTCCCTCAATGTGTTTCTGCATGTGATTGTTAAGTCGGGGGCAAAACCCTTGGCGATATACATCTAACCCTCCGAGTGCGTTTGTTTGCACTGAGGGGTGGTGCCCACCATGGCAAGACTAAGTTTACCTATCCTGCCCAGGCGGGGTTCCCTATACTTCACCCCCTCTATAGAAGGTAGATAGGCGGAATATCTAATGAACTTAGTCGCGAGTGAATCATGCTAAATTATTAATATAAATGCTTACTGTGAATAGTAAAATTGGATTTAAGTTTCAAAACGTTTTATCAAGATGGGTTAAAGGTACAAGTAGTTTGCCGTCCATAATACAGAGTGAATATTGGAGGGAATCTGGAATGCAGATTACATTATAAATGGTCGACCCACGAAACGGTTCCAAGTGCAAAAACAGACTTTTTAACAAGTTTTGTTCAATAGATCTTTCCGGCCAAGTCACATATTATTAAACCAATAAATCTACTACAGCATTCTGAGAGTGAACTACAAATACATGGAAATGTTTGTTTACTTATCCATACCTGTCAAATTGTTCATGCAGCATACAAATTTGGGCCCCTAGCCCCCCCCCCCCCCCTCAGAGCCCCCCAAATAAAATCTTGCATTAATCAGATGAGTTATTATTTTTTATGAACCTTAATATGTGTATTGAACTGCCAAGTATGAAACCATTTTGATTATTAGTTATTTTTTACAGGGACAAGAAATGCAAGTAAAGTTAATATTTGCGTTTTATTTAGCACCATATCATATAATTTGTGTAGGAATAGACTGCGAAATTAATATAAAATGAACAATGACAGTTAAAGTATAAAAATCTATCACAAATTTAGCCTGGAAACAAGGATATATTTTCTGCCTCACTTCTGTGCAGAGCCCAACAAAGTAACAAAAATATAAATAGAGTAGAAAACCATTCGATTTAAAAAGTGATAATATTGTACCAGACACTAATATTTTTTTCCCAGTAAGGACTTGTGTCTAAAACTTCATAATATATTAATTCTAAATGTTATAAATACAATATGTTAATTTCAAGATACTCTCATATACAGACATTGCTATGGGGAGCAAATGTAGATTAACAACATAAAATCAAGAAAAAATAGCGATTTTAGAGCTTTTTGCTGTCTGCTCTGTAACCTTACACATTACTTATTTATTAATCAACTGATAACTTAATTCACCATAATGCTGACATTCTTGCGGTTTGATAGATGTATAATTTGTCTTTCTAGCTGAAATAGTACTTTTTCCACAAACCTTAATTGCACGGCGAGTATTATTTACAAGTACAGGTATTCCGTCGCATATCGTGACCACTGCATATTTTAACATTTTTAAAAATAAAGATGCATTTATCGGAGCCATAGTCTCATCAATTCTCATCCGATTTGAATAACTCAAAATTCACCGTAATGCTGACATCCTTGCGGTATGTTTGGTGTATAACATAAACTTCTACCGCAAATAGTGCCCCCTCTACGAACGTTACGCGCAATGATTTGTCACTCATTCTCCTGTGACACATCACATCACACTTATGTTGTAGCACAACCCATTTTCCTGTAATAAGCATGTAAAACCTAGTCGGAAATTCTAAGAACCGTATTGATATTTATAGACTGATAATTACACAGAATTGATAATAAATATCACATTTAAAGTTCATTATTAAAATGCTCATTATCAAAATGCTCATAAGACCATAAAATCGTTAATCTTCATATGTCGTTAATCTTCATCACCTCTGGTTCCCATGTGTGGCTGTGCGGCACCATGCATTTTGTCTGCTTGGGCGCAAGAAAAACTCTAACCAATTTTTTTTTTGCAATTTCTTTTTTGCAATTTCTTTTTACACAGATCATGTTCAAGTAACCTATTATCACAACATATAAAGAAAAATGTTCAATTTTGATGATTATTTAGAAATTTAGCAATTCCACGGTTTAAGGGCAGTTTTAAAAAAATGATTTTTGCCCCCAAAATGGGATTTTGAAAAAAAAAATCAAAAAATCTGGGGTTAAAATGCCAAAAATGTGGTTCCACAGTTTGGTATAACCATCCAATGAAAAAAAAATCAAATTAATGGTAATTAATTTGTATTAAGCCCATTTAATTTCTTTTCACGGTTGGAGGCCAAATGCTGTCAAATTGGTGGAATTGGCCATATAGATATTTTACTTTAGTATCTAAACTTAAATACCTACAGACAGGAGGGAGAGACATGTACAGAAGCCAGCCTGTTACTATCCGTGACGGTCATTATCGGGTGTAATTGAAATTCAATAAACTATGCAATGAATACTTCTAATAGAAGTATTCATTGCATAATTTTTACATAATAGAAGTTCTATTATGCTTGATAAAAGATGGATATCGGGGGGTGTTGAAACAGAGAATAAATAGTCATTATTCCTAACACATCTAAACCTCTAAGGTTATCTTTCCGTTACCATCCGTGACGATTCTCCTTTGATCATATGGGTGTAGGTATGTTTCCCATATATATCATTCGAAAGGGCTTGCATTAATCTTTAGAATTATATGAAAATAACTATAATGACGCTCGCCACTCATTGGAACGAAGGTAAGAAATGGGGACTTGAAAGTTACTTTAAAGGTTGTGGTCATACAACATATTTAATCCTTATGCCCTTTCTCGTGGGTGGTTATTATTAAGTAGACGTGTCTAATTTAAATAAAATGTTTTACTTTGCCCTGGTTTCATTAGAACTATACAGTATAACATCTTTTGCTATTTCACGTAATCCCATAAAAAGAAAAAAAGAAAGCATACCACTTAATTATGCTTCATCTGGGTGTTTGGGATCATGGGTTTCCCTTTCCAAGATAATTGTTTGTTCGCATACATATACATATACTACACTGAAATATCTAACTCTTATGTATCTCATATTGAATTTATCAAGGTGAGGAAATGGTACGATGTCAAGGTCAAAACATGTCAAAAGACCACGCGAGACATCCTTCCCTTCCTGGTTGATAGGGTCCATAATATATGAACCATATCTAAGTATGGAACTTGGGCACACATCTCCAGACAAAGTTTAAACTTTTTAAAGAAAGGTCATGGGTGCAGACGAACCCCCAAGCCTGATCGGTATGTATGCCGCGTGTTCACTACCCCAACCTTGATGTTGATTCAAATAAACATTTGCATTTTTCGCGTTCAGTTCTTATTTATTTTTAGTCCAAGACAATCTGGCGTGTTTGCCAAGATGCATATCCTAATTCCTGACATATCAAATTCTTCATGGAAGCTTGACCTTGAGAGTGTGAGTCACACACATCTTGGAGCCGTTTACCTTCCCCTTTCCAATATTGCCTTTATGATCTAATGACGCGAACAAACGTCGCATTTAAATTTGGACATGAATGTCCAGTAAATAGATCAATATTCACACTAATGAATTTTCTCCAATATTTCACCAGTACTCAAAAGCTGGTCCTCCTAATGGATGCTAGCTTAGACATAGCTGTGTTATCTTACCGCTTTCTCATCCCCGTGGTTGATTCCAGGTTCCAGCATCCATGTTTAAACAGGGACCAGTTATTGAAACCATTCGATGACCTTTATTCTTATACTTCGTTGCTACTGACAAAGTGTCACCTCTTCACTGTTAGCCTAAACGCTTTTTACCACCATTGTTACCATTTTGGTGGGCTGGTATTAGATTTAAAAGCATTTCGGTGATGTTATGACGTTGTGTTTGAATATGTAGTTGGCAGGTATCTAAAAAAACTAGGCACTCCTTTTGAAGTGGGCCTGTTTTAAAAAGAAAAAAAGAAAACATACCACTTAATTATACTTCATCTGGGTGTTTGGGATCATGGGTTTCCCTTTCCAAGATAATTGTTTGTTCGCACACATATACGCCCTATAACCATGAATGGTATTCTGAATGTGTCATGCATTTTTGTCCTTTCAGTCTCAGCTCTATTTGTCTTCACAGCACCCATAATCTTTTGCGATTCAAATTGACCCAGTGTGAACCGCCATAAAAGAAATTAGGTTCTCGATTTTTTTGTTCAGAGTGCTTCTACTTCTTCATTCGGTTTACATAGAAAACAATGTGAGGATGCTTTTGTCTGGTTTCCTCCCTGTCCCTATACCACCGGGGAAAATCCCATTGATATATTTGCACTGTAGCTTATGGATATCGCGAGGGGTAGGAACCGTGACAACTGCTGCTTGTGAGCCCCCTTCTAGTCGGCTAGTATGAAATACACAACAAATAGTTGTTAGAGACCAATAAAAAGATTTTAATCCGATATTGGATGTGGATAATATAGCACATGTATATTCATCATGATTAATAGATCTAATTCAGATCATGATTAAAAAGTTTATATTCAGGGAAGCTTACCTACATGGTCTTTCGAACAGTTTCCAACTCTCGGAATATGATTTCATATACATAATGTAAGAATCCTCTTCTGTCATTACATGGTTCATTGTGTTTAACGTTTATGATCGTGTATTAGGAAAGTTCCTACATCGGGGAAAAGATTCATCTTAATCATACATAGAGACCTGTCCTGCTGGACAAATACTTATCCCCGCCACATATACTTTAACATGCGTGACGTTTTCTAGTTTCTCTGTGTTGAATGACAAATATTGACATCCAACTACTCGGAAATGTGAATTTGCAGCATGCAAGCATGTCAAAGAATAATATGATATGATGGTAAAATACCACCATCTTCTGATCATATACCAACTTTCTATATAATGAATGGAATACTTTTTCCCTGTTTACCCCATTCGTAGTCATCCAATATATACAAAATGCGTTTCTTACTTCAACCTCCTGTAGAAGAGGGCTATCATATATTATTAGTAACACGTGGGAGGAAGGCTGGATGGAAGGTTTTCGCTACTTTTCTTTCTGCCTTTCTTTCGATTCATTTTTATAGACACTGATAGATATTAGTAGTGAATGACCCTCAAGAAAAAGTGAAAACCAACTAGACAAAAATAGGCAAACCTATAAGCAACACTATGCATGTAGATCAAATAGCAGCCGTACTTCACAAATGCCCATACATATTCATGGCCAATTGGTGAAAACCCCGTTTGAATCAGTTACTTGGAAACGATATTATTTCTAAGGGTGAAAAATATCCTTACCTCATCGAATACATGTTGGTTCCGTTGAATGTAATAGAGGCAGGCCCTTTGAACACGACCAAAATCATTTTGCGACAAGAAAATCTAAACATAAAATAAAGATGACAATGAATGAGAAAAATATGGAAATAGGAAGGCGGTGGTTAAGGATGTAAAATTGATGGGTTTTTGATGAGGTGAATGAACTGAAGGGAAAAGGACAGGTATTTAGGTTGTGCTGTAAATGGAGTGTAAACGCTTATATAATTGTTGTTCAAACATACGGTGCACTTTGGGTGGTAAATCAGGAAAGATCAATTATTGATACATATCTAAACTCTTCATATAATATTATAAACTTCAGTATTTATAAATGTATAAATCTGTGCAGTGGGTGAGGTTTAAAAATTACTTCCCTCATATCAGTAATAAATCTCATATTCAAAACGGATGACGACGCAAAAGACAGGACTATAACACATTCTTTTTATATGATATTTTCTTATTAGTACTAACATGTACTAACACTAGTACACATGATGAGGTGAATTAACTGAAGGGAAAAGGACAGGCATTTAGGTTGTAATGTAAATGGAGTGTAAATGCTTATATAAATATAATTGTTGTTTAAACATGCGATGCACTTTGGGTGGTAAATCATGTCAGGAAAGATTGATAAATATCTAAACTCTTCATATCATTTTATAAACTTCAGTATTTATAAATATGTGTAGTGGATGAGGTTTAAAAATTACTTTCCTCATATAAGTAATAAATCTCATATTCAAAACGGATGACGACGCAAAAGACAGGACTATATAACACATTCTTTTCATATGATTTTCTCTTACTAGTACTAACATGTGTGTAACGTTACTGTTCTTTTTCTTCGGCTAGTGGCGATATTCTCCTCCACCGGGGGCACGATATTGCATGGGTTTTTTATGCACTTGTCAATTGCAACCCCCACCCCCCCCCCACCCCCGGGTAGGTAGGGGAATGTCCTTGGTCTTTTGGGAAATTTGAGGAAATCCCCGACCCCCCAGGGCAAGAAATTCCTGTAAATCCCCGACCCCCCTGGGGCAAATTTTTTCGGAGGACACTTTTTTTAGACAAATTAACATAGCAAATATATGAGATGGTTACAAAGAATGATTATATCTTAAATTAATATTACAAAAATATAAGGGCCATCATAAAAAAAAGTCTTGCAAATGGTGTTTTTGGTTGACATAGCTCTGTAGAGCTAGAGAAAAAATATTTTTGAATTTTCATTAATCAGATCTGAATTCTAAACATCATCAACACCCATGCATACACATATATACACCCATGCATACATTCATATACCATGCATACATCCATACACCCATGCATTCATTCATACATACATTCATTCATATATGTATTCATTCATATATGTATATATGATATGACGTACTCATGTATACATACAAATCAGCTTAGAATCAGCCATGTGTGGGCCCCCTTAAGAGAGTCAACCCCTAACTAGCCCCCCCAGCGTTTTGGACAGCAGCTACAAAGGCGTACTGTATACAAACTGCAACCACTATCTATACATGTGTGGACAGCAACTACCTCCTATATAGTGTTTCATGTGTGCCATGTCTGAAGATGACTTGCTGAACTATATGGGAATCTATATTCCACTAAGTGTCATGTTTGAAATCTACAGGCTGCAACCACCCTCTATATAGTGTTTCAACAGTGTCATCCCTGGACCCGACTTGCTGAACATGATGTGGGACTCTTCAAGTGGGGTACCCCAATTCCAGTGACTGTCATGTTTGAATTATACAGGCTGCAACCACCCGCTATATGTGATGTGTTTCAGGAAAATGAGTCATAAGTCACAAAATTGATATTTTTCAAAGTGTTTTTTCACAAGATCACATTATTGGAATGTTCTGATATTTGGAGAGTTTATCACTAAAAGACATATCAATTTATGTATTGAATTTCAGGACAATCTATGTAATATATCTTTTAGTTTTACAAGTCCTCATATGGACTACATTTAATTACTTTACCGTTTATTGACCCCCAGAAATACTGGAAACTTTTTTTTTTCAAAAACGAAAATATCAAACTTAACATCTAGAAATACTTATAAGATTATTAGACTGTTTACTATCATTGGAATCAGATTGATCTCAACTTTTCAGATATAATGGTATCTCAAAATCTTTTTTTTGCGACTTATGACTCCGTTTCCTGAATCACATCACATGTAGTGTTTCAATAGTGTAAGGCTTGAACATGACGTGCTTAACATTATGGGGTACTCTAATTTGAGTGTACCCTATACTAGAAATGTCAAGATCCTTTAGTGTTGGAGGTAGGGTTAGGGTAGGGGTTAGCGTATGGGGTCCCAGGGGGTGGGGGGAGGGCTCATGAGAGGGGGTTGTTGAGGGGGTTAGGGTAAGGGTGATGGAGGAGGGGATATGTCACAAGTCTCCTGTAGGTATATACGTGCCCCCCACACCCCTAGGAGTTTGTTTTTTCATCAATGGAGTCTATTTAGGCTCTCTTTTGGTGATAGGAAGCCTACTGCCCCCACCCTCTGCCCTATCAATTTCACATTTTTAAACATTGGGAGTGCTGAAATCGGCTCTGTTTTGAAATCGACCCATGTCAATTCATGTGTGGGTCCCCCTTTAGCCAGTGCATCTTACCATCTGATATGTTTTATGCAATGCTATTCCTCTCTTGCAAACCAAGATATAAAATGAGTATTGGCGGACATTCCCCTACCCGTCCACTCTATATTGCTGTAAACTAAGGGAAATCTCCGCCTGGGTGGGGGGATATTTTCTCAGACATTGCCCTACCATTCCCCTACCTACCCGGGGGTGGGGGGGTGGGGGTTGCAATTGACAAGTGCATTATTTGATCCACCGGGAGCAACGTGATTGGGGGAGGGCGAGTGATATACATGCATCGCGTTTTTAAACAAGTTTGTTTGTTTGTTTGTTTGTTTTATTCATAAGCTCATGTATCAAGTACAACATTTTCAGCCTATATAAACATACTTAAATAATAATATTATTATTTTAATAATAAGTTCATTTCACCGATTTTGTTTATAATTATCTGACAACTTAATTGTCATCGTATTTGCGTCACGGCCCAAAGGATATGGCGTATGCCTACATCAGGCCAAGTACAGGTATGTTCATTTAATTGCTATGTGCCGCTGCGTTCAAAACAAGACAGTGAAATCAGCACCTATGTAGTAAACATGAGTAAATCGGGCGTTCTAAAACAGTGGGCAATACACCATTGATATATACACTGCTAAAAAAAGTTCCGATCATTGATGCATTGTTTTTTCTAATATGGAGTGTGATAAGATTTGCCTAAACGGTGTACCAATTTGAATAAAAATTAATGTACATGAATGCCACTCGCGCTCAGCTGCTCATTCGACACCGGTCGGCCGCGTGGTCGATTTTCCTTCTGGTGAAATGCATTGCAAATCTTCCACTGTTGATAAACAGAGTTTAGTCACAAAAATACGACAATCATGTTGGCCATTGCCAATAATGCCTCTTTCGATTGCCATATCTTCAATGGAGTGAATTTTCAACAGAAATAAAGGGGTCGGGGTGATGCGATTTTCACTCCAGTTATTAAATACACAACTATAACTTTTTATCAGAATTTGGCGTGAACTTTACCTGCTCGGCAACGGCCCGGTAAAGGGATTTGTCTCGGACGATTAACTTCCTCCAAAGCCCTAATTCTCGCAGGTAGCGATCGATGGAATGTTCTCCATTCCGCCGATTCATTTTGAACATAATATTATTACCGGTGTTATAGTGATGGTCATTAAATCGAAGACACTTATGAAAGTCCTCGCGACCCTCTTTGAAAGCAGTTGAAAGAGGAGAAGAGGGTTCGTTGACTCGATCAGCGTCACGGCGCACTACGCACGCACTCTCATGAAATGACCTGAAACCTGTATGCGTTCCGGGGCTATCTTTCAAAGCTACGATAAAATATTTGCCATGTTTGTACCACTAATTATTATAATTATCTACTGGTATCGAGTGTAGATGTTGTTGTTCGATTGAATCAATTTCTCCATTCAACACGTCTGTCTCATTATGTAATAATGATTGCGTGCCTGTAGAGGAACCTAGCAAGTCTAGGGACGCGCATATGGTCCTTTCGAGTGGTTCCTTTTTACTTAGTTTTAGCTAGTTTTAGCAAAAAGTTCATTTATATTTTAATCATCTTATCAGGAAGAAATTTGTTTTACCATTTTTGGGGGTCCGAAAACAAGTTTTAGACCGACCTCCTCCCGTGACACATGAATCTTAGATTTAACTCCCTAATAATATAAAATTATAATGTTATCTTTATGGACGAACCTCTTTTTAGAAATATATTTTGTTGAAATTGTGAAATTAATTTCTGTTACAAATCACCTTGGGAGTTGTGTATTTTGGACATGGTGATTTTCAAGCCTCCCCCCCCCCCCCCCCCCCCCGACACACACACACCGTCTTTTCAGCTTTAAAACAGAAGATTTGAACAAAATAGCATTAAAGTATTGATGCCTATTTAAATCTAATTTCATGTAAAATTCTATTTTCTGAGAGGGTCTGTTAACAGGATCATTAACAGCTATTAACCTGAGAGAGACGCTAAGGGCGCTAAGCATCCTTTGACGACTGTCTTGTCGTGTCCTCGTCCACACCACATAGTGGCGTTCACCCAACTTCAGACGCTGGCAGGTGCGCGCTTCAGACAGGGAGTTTGATTGGCTTGTGCTACAATGCTAATCTAAGTTTTCCAACAAGCAAAACCTATATCCAGGTAGTCTAGAGTCGGTATTTGGGTTACAAAACATATCAAAATAAGGAGATTTCAGTTCACGATTACACTTCCAATAACCTAATTGGGGAAAACGAAAAATAAAGACGATGTCTAACTCCTGATGGAACATCAGCCAATCACATACTTTCTCTCATTGAGATTCATTCTCCTTTTCTCACAGGGTGGCGCCGTAGGTGCGGACAAAATGGCGACCACTATGAAATATCAACAAAGTCAAAGCGTGTGAAACCACTAAAATCACCCGACTCAGTGCAGTTTCGTCCCATTGTTGACCAATTTCACGACTTTGTTGCGCCAAAGATAATGGTTGGTATTTTTCATAATCCAAGTTATGCCTATATGTGTACTGCATGCCGCAAGAATAGATGGAAAGGGCGAACCATATCTTCGGCAGTCTAAGCCAAGCCCCCGACCCTCGTTTGTCGGGGGTGGGAAGCTGAATGTGCAATGATTCTTCGACTGAGTCCTCTGAATAATACCTCTGTACTGTCTTATATTCACGGGTGTTTCACTAAAGATTGGTATTATTTGTTTTCATCGTATAAACATTACATTTTTCCGAAGTAGGCCTAATTACGTTGATGTCTGCTGTAGGTTTATGCCTACTAACTAGCTGTGAATGTGGGTATTTAAATTAAAAGGATTGATAACATTGGCATTGAGACTGAATAATTGATAGCTATGGTATTGATTGAAATATTGTCTTATTTGACAGAACTCAATGATCCAATCTTGATCGACTCCTGCAGTGTAGGTCTATATTATATATAGGATGGGAATCCTCGTCCTCACAACTAGATAACAATTTTGTTGTCTGTGAAAGGCAGTTGGACGGATCTGTTGTGCCATTTAAAAGCTGTGCGACAAGTCTCAGAATCATTATTTCCCTTGAAATAAAACGTAGAACATCCTTGGTTTGGTCATGAAACGTATGCTATAGTGATAGTCATGACCTAAAACCTGGAAGGTTTATTATAAATGTCTATAGTAATTATACTCCTTGATAAAACCAATGAAAGTAAACCAGGAGTGCTGATTAGAGGAAATATTATCATAATTAGTCACTCAACGCATTGCGATTGACATCGTTTTCCTGTGATGAAATGAATAGGGTCTTAGCAGATTTAGATTCCTAGATAGGTAGAGTACGAAACAAGTTACCCTTAAAAGAGTATAGGCTCGAGTCAAATGATTTGTTTAATCCCGGTATCCCGGTTAGTGTAAAGTTATACATTTCTGTTAAAAAATAGGCGTGAATCACGCCGTGATTCCGACTTGAATAATTTTCGCTGTGGATTTAATTTTGCAGGCTTGCCCGACAGACATAAACAAAGCATTAGACTATGCAGACGTAAGTATTTTTTGTATTTCAATTATTTCTTAAAGTTGAGATTGTTGAGGAGTTACAGAGAAGTTGAGTCTTAAATTAGAGATATACTACAGTGCAGTAATAGAGCATTTGTATCAATATCTCATGCATTATCAAGTATTGCTCTCTTATTATTTCTTATTTCATCATAATTTCATTTGATTTCTGATATCCCCTTAGCATCTTATTGAAAATGCTGTCCGTCACCCTGAGAAATATTTGGAAACAACAGGATCGACTAAATGGTAAATAGACCACTTGTGTACTTCTAGTTTTTTTTCAGTTTGTATATATACGGTTATTCCCTTACATAACAAGGTTACACGTTATTAATGTTCCTTTGTGCAGTCATCTTTACTTTTTCTGCATTCTTTATGACCCTATCAAGATATGCTAACTAATATCCCTCTGATGGCCTATTTGGATATTTTGCCCACGTTTTCATCTTTTGTCTCTCGTCTCTGTAGGAAATCACTCGAGCAAAAGTTGATTGAACTTTACTGTCATGAAACAACTAGGGAACCTACGTTAGAGGTTGGTTTTTGTATATTTAAATTCTCCTTTATATGTCTTGTTTTCTGTTTTATATATTGAATTTTGTTGTGTGTCATTCGAGAGTTAAGTGATATTAACAGAAACAATCATGTTATGGCAATAAATATGAGGTCATTAGATGAACAATTTATTTGCTTATTTCAGTATTTTAAGACCACGTCTCACTTGCTCGATAAGTTGGTCGAAAAGGAAAGCCTCAATACTCTAGTCCTAAACCTATACCCTGGCAACGAGGGTTATTCTATTATGATTCGTGGCCGTACTGGAATGGACACAGAGACAATACGATTGCCTTATGAAGAATCGGAACTGTTAGAGTATGTCGATGCAGAAGAGGTAAGTTCATGTGATCTTGGGTGTTGGATTTGTTTACAACTTTCATGTATCCATATTCAATTAATTAGGTTTGCCTTGTGTCAAAAACATATTGTTTATCCCCATGATTTTTTTGCCTTTCAGTTACCACCTGTTTTAACCGACCTGCTAGATAAAGCTCAGGTAAGACTCAACACTCATTATATCATAATTTGATGGATAGCTCTGCGTTTCAGTTATCTTTGCATTACAGTTATCTTTTCGCAAGCGATGAAATTAGATTTAGACTGGCGTATTAATATTTACTTTGATACAAACTTTCTATTGAAGGCAAATCTCTACTACAATGGAAGCGTTATCGCCGAGATCCATGACTACAGACGATCAACTAATAACACATACGACACAAGATTTGTTCTTCTTAAACCCTCTCCACATGTGAGCAACCTGTTCCTTCATAAATTAAGAACATTAAATACCAAGGTTCTCAAAGTATACCTAAACTATTTGCTTCAAATACCTGTTGAATTGTATTGTGAGCTATCTGACACAACTGAGCTTGCACTGGCTCAAATAGAATGTCGCTCCCCGACAACCATATCACAGACATAGGGTCCTGCCTTGGTTAATTTGGCGGAGGGCTGGGGTTTATGTTTCTATTTCTATCCCGGATAATCCGTTAGAAACCACTCAATTTTACACGCTTAACATTAGTGTTGAATTTTAATGTGATGCTTTATCTTATATGATGTGGTTTAGAGTGATGTCAATGGCACTTCCATTGAGCCGGGTCCATCTAGAGCATCTTTTCTGTCAAAACCTCACAAAAACATTCCTGGGTAGAGGAGAATAAAAAAAATCCTTAAATATGTGTGAACATTATCCTTCATTATAAAGAATGTATTTACGATTCTACCCTATGTCCATATTCTAGACTTTACTGTGTGACATGGCGTCGATGACCAATGACGGACACCGATGGACGCAGGAAGACAAATTTACCCTTGAATCTGAGCTCCTCCTACACACCTCCCCGCCTCTTTGTCTAGAACCGACTCCAACAGTATTCCTCCTCAACAAACTTATCAACGAACCACAGAAGCTAAATACACACGCTCTCAAAAGGTAAACTTCTAAAAAGTGAATCACAATTATCGAGCTTTAATGTATTCATGATATATCTGGGTGTATAACCTGCTTGAACATCATGAGGGTTCATTTTCTCTATATCTATTGAATAGGGGCGTTAGGAAGTATACACAGTCTGCGGTAAACCGAAAGCGGAAAATGGCCCAATGTCCAGCTCCTAAAAGCCTTTCTCTCCACGACTTCATAAAGAAGAAGAAGGACAAGGTTGTTGTGGCTCCGAAAGTCAAGGTAATATGCTCACTTTTTCGACTACTCTCCTCATCTCTTTCTTTTTGTCATCTTTATTGAATATTGGTTGTGCATTATGTGGCCTTATGTTATGTCGTTCGGTGTTTGAATTTCCTCAATTAGGCGTCTAGTCCAAGAAAATATTCGTTTCGTGTATTATCAGGATCACTTTACAGTTTACTGACGATTCAATGTATCTCTTATTGCAGCACGTCGATACTTGGAAACAAAAAGAAGTTGAATTAACATCACCTGTGGTTGTGGATGTAAGTGCCAACACTTATCCTTAACAACATTTCTGATGCAATTTTAAATAAGCCAGATAATCAAGTCTTAAATTAGCTGGAGTATATCCGCCCATACACACACATTTTGAATTAATACGACACTAATACTATTTGATTTTTAGGTGGACAAATATGCCAAAGCCCTGGATAAACCGGCTCTAACCTACGACAATACACCGGTAGGTTTTTCTTTCGTATTATCGGTACTTTTATTGTTCAACTTCAAAGGAAGTCCAATCTAAGTCCAATATACTTAGAATTGTATATTAAGAAGAATCAACTTTCTAATAACTTTTTCTCTCTGAACTAGCTTGTAGTTTTCCTTGAACTGACTCATTCTTAGATTGTATTTTTAAAATTCATGCACTTCAAATGCTCGAAAGTGGTACCTAAAGCTGTTATACACACTTCTCTCGTCCATTTGTATTTCAATATATTATATTCCAATGTCTTAAAAGATGATCATTCATGGAGCAATTAGCTTTATAGATGAATATGAATTATTTTCCTGTTAATATTAAAAAACATAATGAAGGTGACGAAAATACATTCTGTTTAAACGTGACAGGGAGTCCATCTCTTGAGGAAAGTATCGCTGGGTGGAATTCAAAAAGATATTGCATTAATAATTGCCTGAAGAAAGCATAGTTATATTTTTTATAGAAAAATAATACCCTGTATTTATATGCAATGATTGATCTCTCTACATCGTCCTTTTGATACAACAGAAAGTGGTTGAGGAGTACATATTGGAGACAGAGCGGAGTCAGGGGAAAGTCTACCACACTAGGCTCACCATCTCACAGCGTATGTCCGACGAGTATTACTTTGGCGAACTTTATGTGGATAGAGACTTCACTAATGGTCCTCAAAGAGGGAGTACCTGCAAGTACGTATAGTATCAATTATATATCCCTGAAAATTTTAAATACATTTAATCGTCAATTTGTTGGGCGTGTGTGCCTTGGAAATAATTATTATTACGTTTATCATCGTCAAACCCTTTATTCAGATTTCTGTATTGATTTTCAGATTTCAACTTGGTACACGAGGAAATGTTGAAAAGTAAGATTCTCTCATTCAATTTTACACAATCTCTCTGTTCTCTCGTCGCTCTCATTATAAGCCTCTCTTGCTTTCTCTGTGATTTGATTCAATGAGATGATATAGCCTGACCCCATCAACGTCAACCGTTTAGTACATCTAATTAATCTCTTTCTCAGATATATCAAGCAGTTTACTGAGATTATCACTGAGGAGGGCCGGCGTTCAGTAAAGATCACGCACCAGATTGCAGGCCAACAACCAGTGGTCACATACACTCAGACTGTGCCACACTTTACACCAGCTCAACCTCAGCAGAACCAGCCTGCAGACACCCAAACTCTCATAAACCATGCCACGCAACTAGCGGCCAACCTGGTAAGTTCTTCCATATTGTATGTACTTTATCTGTACCGTATTTGTGGGGTGGAAGTAATCCTCAAAGTTTACTATTCTGGACGAAATGTGGAAGGTGCCTATGAAATAGAAACAGTTTTGAAACACGGTTCATTTTTTTAAAATATTTCGTATTTTTATACAGCAAATCTTCTGTAAAACGACAGTCGAGATTATAAACAAGCATGCACAATTTACAATGAAGTTACAATAATCGAAGACATTTACTTTGAGATATGGGCTCACAGTTCAGTTCAGTTCAGTTCAGAATAACCGTGGTCTTCCGCCAACTGCTGTGTCTAGCTAGACCTAACTCTAGGGACTAAATCCTATCTAATTATGAAAGATAGTTTTGTTGTGTTCGTTCGAGTGGGATAGTTTTTGGCAGTTTGAAGGTACAGCATGCACTTTTGTTTGGCTAGTTTGTTTAGGGGTCTTGTGGCACTGCGAAAGTACAGTATGCCCTTGGTTTGATTGTGTTTAGTGATATGAGAGAAACAGATCGCCGTCCTCAGTCATTATTTTACATCGGAACTGTCCATTGGTTAAACCTATCAACTTATTGATATTATACTTTTTCACTGTTGCGATTGCTGTAGAGTACTTTTATACCCTTTAATTTAGGCGGCACAAACTGCAGATAAAACCAACCAGCGCCCGGTGAAGTTGTCAATACAAATAAACGCCCCGGGTGGAGCTTCAACTACTCAGCTTGTGAGCCCCCAGGGTGCTGCCCAAGGTATATAACGCAGCATTAATTAGTTGCTTTTTTTATTTTATTCATCTCTATAGATACATACACAGATGAATTATTTTTATATTTTATATTTTATCCATCTCTATAGATACATACACAGATAAATTATTTGTTATATGATTGCCAACAACGTTTTATTGTGTAATTATAGTCTGTACGTAAGGTATTTTTATTACCGGGAATACTGGTGATAACCGGTAAATGTAGGGAAGTATAGCATACCTCACTTTATATACACATCTGGTGTTGAAAAGACATGTTGTCAAATGTAGGCAAACTATCTTGTGATTTATCTTAAATGTGTGATATCGGCTTACACGTAGCGTCTAAAATATGGGATGACGAACAAAATCATTTGTGAATATTAATTAATAATTGCTATTGTTTATTACCCTAGGAGCCACAACTACAACTGTACCCTTGTCAAACGTAACCACTCTAACACCCTCCAGTGCTACCAATGCCCAACTCCTCGCCTTACAACAGCAGCAACAACTGGTTGCAGCCGCTCAAGCCCGAGCTAGAGCCTTAGCCAGCAGGTGAGTAGTGTTGATTTGCTTTGATTTATGATCTTTCTGAACCAGAAACCTAATTGAATACATGTTTATTGAAAAATGAATAATTCTCTAACCACATAGCCAGTAATATGTGTGTTTAAACTCGCTATATATTTGTCCTTCAATTGGACTATCTTAGCCGTATGTAACCGGCGTTTGTGAAGATTGTCTGGTAATCTTCAAGATGTTAAACGTTATCTCATCCATTTCATCTCTTGCTTTTTTGTGTAGGAACAGCACAAGCGGCAGCCCGGCAACCACCCCAACAGGAAAATGTAAATGTAAATTCAATGTTCAGCAAAAAATAATATGGAGTCGTATATGTATAGCGTAACTAAGAGTAAACAAGTCTATTGGAAGTTTCCTTTGATTAACGTGTCATCTGACTTAAAGTGGAGTTAGTCTACTACGATTCATGAGTGCTTTCCAAATGAATAATAAAAAACTCGCTTCTTTTCAGCTCAACTGCCGACCTACAGCCAAGCAACCGCTATGGCAGGATCCCAGGCTACGCCAGGTACGGGATTCTCCAGTCCTCCCATCGCCAGGTCCCGCCGCATTTCACAGCCAGCTGACGGTCTCGCCAAGGCCCTCCCTCAAGGCACAACAGTAACAATTACACAAGGTAATGTAATGTGTAAAATAATTTTTTATTTCAGAGCACTAAATGATCAATGAACCCTAAACAAACGGGCTGATTAGGTTAGTTTAATTATTAAAATTATAGATTGCAATGAACTACCACTTTCTTCAGCTTGCATCATATAAAAAATAATTAGTGTCTATAGAAAACGGAACAGGGCCGACCATTGCCCTACTAGCACTGGCAATGGAAATTAATTTGAAGTTGTGGAAACATTCTTCTTTGAAAACAAAATGTCACTCCTTGATGCCGAGAACAGTACATGGAATCTACTTAGAATAGTAATCCAATACTAACCTATAATGGAACCCATATCAAAGAAATGGTACTGGTAACATTGGCGCTTGTCAACAGGTTGTCTCATAACGTTATACAGGTGTATGAACTGACTGTCAGAACATGCTCTGTTGATATTAAAGTTGTCAGCATGTGCAGTTCTGATTTAGTTGGAAAGATCCTGCTGCTGACATTTCCTACTATTGTCTTTATGCAGGACAAATACAAAGTACATCAACAAACCCGCCGCCTCCTAACCGTGGTAAGTTGTTGTATTAAACTACGTTCCTTGCATTACTAATACGTGTTCGTTTTCCTTTCGGTGACAATTCTTTTTATGTCTTATGAAATCCCAAAGCGAAATCTTGAAGCCAGGGGAAGTAAATAATTTATTGAAACGCGCAGGGTTTACATAGACCTCACGAAAAGACGTTGGAGTTTTGTTTCCCTTATCGGGATATTCTTAGTGTACCTATTTTTATCAAAAAATTGTGATGTGCATGACCACGCTCTTTTCTTTTGACATTATCTGTCTGTTTCCTCTAACATGTATTCAAAATTACAAATGGTACTTTGTTTTAAGAAATAAATGATCCGCGGATCCTATAGCATCCCGACCAAATGATAATATTCACTTAATTAATGTTTAAGAGATTACATAAGTTTGAAGGTGGTTAATGGGGTGCCACTTATATGACTAAGCCATTAGTTATTAAACCCTGACCCTAATACTTCAGGAAACACAGACAACCCCAGCCAGACGACGCCTACAACAATATCCGGCCTGCCCCCTGGCGTTACAAGCTTGAACCTGACCAACTTAGCAGGGCTGCCACCTGGTATCAGTCTTCAGAACCTCCAGAATCTTCCTGGATTGCAGGTCAGTTTATGTACCGTTTTTATCTTTTGTCTCGTTACATTTTTTTACCTGTGAAATCCATATCATTTTTACATTTTTTCAATCAGCAACTACATGAAAGCTTTGAAAAAGGATTTCAGACGATAAGGACATGTAACCCCTTATGATGTAAAATTGTTTCATCACAACATCCTATATTCATACTTCAAATTTCATCTCATCTCATCTCATCTCATCTCATCTCATCGGATCCTCGCGAATAGGCTGGCAATGGTAAAACTTTTACCGTACTAAAAAAAAAAGTTTACCGTATATGATATAACCATCTAATATGTCTTCTTTATTGTATCAGGTGTCTCTGGCTAACGTTACAATGGCTGGTGGTATAGCTGTCCCGATGCCACTGGGTCTCATCAACTCGACGGCCTCCCTCTCCTCACAGACCGGCATTCTCATAAACTCAGGCTCGGTGGCCGCTCGCTCCAACACGAGCACCACCTCCTCAACAGTGAGTAATGGTCATCAAAATAAGAAGCTTAAAAAGGTAAATGCGAACATGTTTTTTCTTTCTGCAAATCGAGAGGAGAGTGCATGATGATCTATGTGTATATTTTGAACAGCCTGGGAAACCTGTCTAAGTAGAGATAACTCGTCATATTGAATACTAATACTACAGCTTATAACACTTTCGTTTTCTGCAAAGTTCTGAAGTAAATATCATTTTTGCTTTTCCATCTTTTCTTTGTTTATTTTGAGGTTACGTGTTTACATGTGGGAGCTAAGCTCTTTTCCCTACTAACTATCCCTTGTTGGTGTTGGTGTGGGAACCGGTTGTCATCCCAGCTTTTCTTCCTGTTCATGATTCGTATTGTTTGTCTAAAGTCTATTGTGATCATAATTTTGAAATAAATTTCTTAATTTCTAGGGAGTCGGTGTTTCACCGGGATTAACATCACCACCGACCTTGGTGACCATGGTTACAGTGGCACCAAGTACGACGACTGTAGCGTCTACAACTGCTGGCACAGCCACTGGTAAATATTCTAGTTGGTCATTGTTGTACTTTTCCTGTACTCAATATAAAGTCTTGCTATTGAATAACTCCATGTGTGAGAAAGAAAGGTCATAAGGTATCCTTCTATTGCAGTGATGACGACCCCCTCAAACATCTTCAGTTTACCGATAGGCGTCGCGGGTAATCTAACCCAGCTCATGGCTACCAACCTGAAGAATACTGGTCCAATACGCCAGGGGACGCCACTCTCGCTTCTTCAGGTAAGGGCACTTCGACCGTTACGCTTCCATGATCATATTATACCAGACTGATTCTACTGCTGATGTAATAACGGTTTTCTTATTGGCTCCTGTGATTGTGAATTGCCATCTATTGTTTGAAAACAAAAGTATATTGTTTGGGGGATCGTTAGAATTATCCGATAAATCCCAGCGCCAGGCCTCCTGGTTTGAGCAGTATATGTGCTTATAGTCTCTGTCTCTCTGGGACGATGAAATCTATTGCACAAATTTTCTACAGTTTTCAAATTTTCTACAAATTTTCTGCACAAGTTTTCTACATGCCATAACTATAGAAAGTTCTATTGAGACAAACGACACAGCTCTTCTATGACTTAAAAAATTATTCATATTCATAGACAAGCGCTGTATTATTTTTTTTCAAATTTACATCGAGAATGTCAAACACTAATTGGTTACAGATCCCAGGACAGCAGCCCATGCAGTTAGTGAGTACAAGTCTCCCTGCAACTCGTACACAACTGACCAGTCAAACTGCCCTCACTCAGGCAGCTGGACACAAGTCTGGTGACGCCACGCCTGCCACCGCTGCAGGTAAACTTCTCTTACCTAATAAACGATATTTAGATGCTTACACTCTATGTATGTTCTGACTCTGTTTCTCTTATTGGTTATGATCTACATAACTAATGTCTAATGTACATGCTTTCGGGAATGAGCTGTTTGTTACTGAAGAAGGACCTCTGAAATAATTGTCTCCACAATGCAACCTGATATTTCGTATCAACGATGTTCTTTACATTCTTTCCTTAGAAACGTTTAGAAACGTTTCCATTACAACAACATTACAACAACAAAAAAGAAAGCTTAATAACACTCAAACGTTTATAATTGGTTTATAAATACATATTGGATGATAGATTGATTGATAAATGGTTGTTGGTACAACATTGATGATGCCTCCCTTAAATCATGTTCATTGTTTCCGATGTCCGTAATTATTACATTTTGAAAGTGTAGGTAAAGTAGTCTAATTAATGTATTTGCGTATCACAGGGCGATTCACCAATAAACTTTGCTTCATTGCCACACTTTTTTTTATTTGATTAGACCATTTGCCTAGGGTTTTCTTCCTATAGTTTTATTAATGATATAATGGGGTGCAGAATTCGCAGTGGTCGGCGTAGAAAATAGTTTAACTCCATCGTTCATAGTAAGATACAACATCGTATTGGCCTTTATGTACTGAGCTTGGCTACCAGATTTACTCGACTCTCTTTGAGATGTGCACAAGATAGACAGATTGACGCAATTCAAAATGCATTTTTTTTGTTCAAATCCATCGTTTTCCTATTTCCTTTTTCATCCTGCCATTCCACGTATCCTTCTTACAATATCTTTAAGTATGTTTACGGTACGGTTTTGAGACAAACCACCACAGAAGAAAAATAAGTTCTTTGTCAGCAACCTTTCAAATTATACACATGCAAAATACATATTGGTTTAAACGTGTATGTGATTGAAATAGCTCAGTTGTGGTAGCGCAGTCGGCTGACATACACGTCAACCTAGCAAAATACATATTGAATATTCATTTTTAGGTTTGGTGTCTGCACAGCTTATAAGCCGACCTGGGGCTATGGTCACCTCTCAGCAACTTCTTCAACTGTCCTCTCCGCAACAGATTCTTGCGATAAAGCAACAGCAGCAACAACAGCTTATTCAATTACAGCAACAACAGCAGCAGCAGCAACAACAACAACAGCAATCTCAACAGAAATCCAGTTCTGGGTCACACAAAAAGAGCAAAAAGAAATCTAAAAATTCTTAATTTTAGCTCTGGTTCTTTATTCCAATATCGGCTTTGCATGTAATCGATTAAGAACAATCATATATGGAAAATTTCCTTATAATACTGCTTGTTAAAGATACCAATAGTGTATTTTAAAAAAAGGTAATTAGACTTTTAAGGCATTCCTTCAAGGAGTTCCTGGATCATGTAGACTAGACCATCAAGACTTGGGCCTATGGGGTACGTTTTCCTAATTGACTTTTATATTTGCAATTTACAGTTAGTGCATTTATACAGACGTTTGTTATGTTGCTTTGTTATTCCTTCTTCTGTTATGTATGCTGTAAACGTGTCTCATAGTTTAGTATTTGTCCCCTAGAACCGAAAGATTCTATGTTGAAAGCACTGAAGTTGTTCCGCTGTGAATGCAAACCATAATTCACTCTCTGTTGGAGAATATTATGACGCTATTGTATTTTATTGTGTGTTCAATAATGTCTATTTGTAAGTATGAAAACACTGCCCCTTTTATGCAAGATATGCTATAGGACAATCTGTGTTTTATTTGTTTTGTTTACGATGGAATTGTAAAAGAAAATCAATCTTAAATCCAGTCTACGATAACCATGATATAATCAAGAAACTGTGTTTCCTAATTTTAACAGTTGGTTTTATGATGGAAGTTTCTTGTTATCAAATGGTTTAACCCTTGATCTAAAACTAGCCATGGGTCTACTTTTCAATCACTGCTCTGTCGATGTGTATAAAGCTCCTATATTTGTGTCATTTATGGAAAATTTTGCTCTAGAATAAGGGATTGGGTTATCCTTATTTATTCATTCCCAGTAGATTTGCCAAACCTTTATTTTTGTCAGCGTTCAAAGCAAGGTCCCTGGTTTAATATTTGACCTCTACTTCTTGATGTAATTTTGTCAGTAACTCGTGGTTTATCTGAAATTCTGAATTCAATAATATAGTTTGGGGTTATTTTAGGGTATTATATTTCATTTTCAATTAAATGCTACACTTATTCCAATGTTGACTATTTAATAATTATCGGTATATTTAAGTTAGCCGCAATGGCTCCTGAAGTTGTTTCTTAGACCAATTCGATAGATATGGACAATGGAATTGTCACACATCTATGCTGGACGGTCCTCTGCATTATCTGTATTTCAGTATTCAATTCTAGAAGGATAGTTTTACGCTTAGAATATCTGCCAGAGCTCATTCCTTGTAGGTAATCGAGGAAAAATCCAAATAAGTGAAATATTATATTTCCAATGAAACCAATATGTTCATATGAGTATTTTAAAAGAACTACCCCTCAGTACAGTAATCTAAGCTTGGCCACTAGTTCATGCAATGTAGCACCCTTTTTAGTTTTTTTCTAATCAATGTTCATAGAATTGTGCTGAAAATGTTTATTTCCTGGGAAGTCATTGATTGTGGAGGCAGCAAGGACAAATATTTGTAGATTTATTAGTTTCAGAATTTGGGATGGATCCCAACTTGTATATATAGTACATGTAATAAAATACAATATACATGTCAGATACTGTCGTTATCATCATTACCTCGCACTATTTATCATCCGATATGCTCTTATAGAGGAACTAAAGACATTAGACCATCTTTGGTCGGGAAGGGATCTCATATCTATAAATTCTTATTGATCATCATTAAAGGGGGATAATTACGCTTATTATTTATGCTTATCCCCCTAGCAATGGGAAAATCACTATACTTTATGTCAATCTAAGTTTGAATTTTATATCCCGATTAATTTGGTAGTTTCGTTTACTTAAACATATACTTAACATATTCAAGCCACATGTAATACATCGTGGGACAAACGTCTCTTACCGAATTTAAATACATTTGAAGTTATCCTAAGGGCGAAAGTGAAAGCAGTGCTCCCAGACTCCCAGACTCCTTCAAGGACATTTTCATAAGTTGCCTGACTAAATGACACACGAATATAGCAATAACGCGATATTTGACGAGTCAAAAAGCGTTACAACCAAAAACAATACCTAAATAATTAGATTAAATTCGCCATTTAAATAATTTATTTCGTTTCTTTACAATTCTGATTCTTTATTACATGGTTTGAGAGGCATCTTGCGTTCTTTTCCTCGTGGAACACTTCAATTATAGGTTATCCTCAGCCATCCTCAAGTACAAAAATCTTAATTTCTCTATGAATTTTGGTTGTTAGGGTTGATGCTTATAACGAGATTTCCATTCCCATGCTAAGCATAGACTAGATTCCATGAATGCCTCGAGGTATTGGTGAGGGTCCTCGTTACCGGCACCGATTAGCTTAATACGAGATAGGAACTCATCACTATTATACTTAAGCTAATCAACAGTAGCTTTGATCTATATCCCTTCAACAATGCCTCTCTGTGCAGTACATCATGTTCCTAGTTGAATGATTATCCGATGAGGAATGAAATCCCACCTCGAGCAATTTAACATGACGTGACCGCAGGTTATCAAGTCCATGCAACCCCCATGTCTAAGCCGCCCGAGAAACCCAAACCCAAAATCGCATTCAGCGCAGTGGGATATTTTTTTCTCACAGGTTACGTTCCCGGGTCACCTATCGTCAGTGGCGTCATGCTTTCGTAAAATGGAAGGGCCATGCTGGCATGTGAAAAGATGGGTGTGAGAACGCATTGCCATCTGAAGATGTCCGCGTTATCTAATAGGATACCAGTTCGTATGACCTGTGCCAATGACAGGTTGTCTTATGCTAAATCACATACAAACTCCCGCTTTCTATTTTGACATGATAAGTGTTTCTGTCCACAGGGGTCCGCCAGCGCTTCCCTTACACCCGCCATCCTCCCCGACGAATAAACACCGCTGAGCCCTTCGAATGAATGACAGTTGGCCCTTTGAAGTGCAGCATGTTTTCCTCACTATAATAGATCAAGGAGCTTCATGAGCTATCATATTCACTCGAGTATAACAACAACTAACATGATACGCTCGTTGAAATAAAGTTGTTCCCGGAGGGGATCGATATTAAAGGAGGAGTTTTCAATGGCGTGTTATCTTTCTTGGAATTGATCTAATGAGGCGCTGTGGTTTCACTCCAGCAATATGGAGTGTGAATACTCGTAGACACGTCGCGCATGCATTGCCTGATGAGAAAAAGATAACCTCGCCACCAAGACAACATTCCTCTGTTCTTTGGGATACCTAACTTTCCCACGGCTACCAGGCGCTACACACCTTGTATAGGGACAAGTGCAAACCCTGAAAACCAACCGACCATCTTCTCCCTCTCGCATGATCGGGAAAGGAAAGCAAATAAATGCTAATATGGTTGCGTGAGTGATTTATGTGATCTAAAGGACTACCGTGGGTAATGGATGTTAGTTACATAATCCATCTCTTAGAGAGATATGGGAGTGGATAATCGCTAATATGGGACCAGCGGATTTAGAATAAGACGTGATGTCAGATTAGGTAATGTGTATGTGGATCATAGTGCGACGGGAAAGGCCCAGAAAAACAAATTGATGATGATGTCTACTGAATGCCGTATATTACCTGCTGTCTTTCAGGCGTGTGCAATGAGTTAACGCCTTGTCCAGGAAGCTCCTCTGTGTCTAATTCCCATGGCGTGAAGACCGCATCAAAATTATGCAATTTAGTTTAAATTAGTTATTTCGTGACAAATTCCAATTGCCCTTAGGAATGCAAACGACTACCAATGATGGAAGACAAAATTGAATTGCACGATTGGCATATGCTATTTAACAAATTACTTTACCACGAATAAAGCGAAGATATTTAAACAAAGATCTTGGGTCGAAAGTTTTAAAGTTTTAAACAAAAGATTAATCGCTGGCTACCAGAGTGACAAGCAAGTGTGAACCCCCATACGTCTTTTATAATATTGCTTATAGTACATCAGCGATACATACATTGATATCATAAAACTGCGCACCGAAAATGCGTTTATATGAAATAAAATATTGTACCATTTTTCACTCACAAACACGGAGCACGAAATCAGCAATAAGGGTACCAATTTGTAGACAAATTTGCTAACCAATTTGCAGCCGAACTCCGCGAAATGCTGAAAAAGGGGGTAATTTTACAAATGAATTCCGTGAAAATGCTGGAAAAGGAAATATGGGCTGTTGAAGGACAAAAACCCTCGAAATATTTCTGCGCCCTGGAGAAATACAAGGCAGAAATGAAAGTAATAAATCCAAACAAAACTTCATGCAGCAAGACCAGGTTGATAATCAAAATTGATGTAGACTACTGTTATTACTGACCATGTAGCCTGACTAAGTAATATATAGGCTACCAATAGAAATGATTAAGGTGTGCATTTAAAAGATCAATCTCTATGCAACTGGTCGATTTCATATTTAATAAGTTACAGAAAAACGCACTATCCTTCAAGGATGATCTCAGATGTTGCCAGTGCATGCACAAGTACCGTTGACAGGTGTGGGAAATTCACAGAAGCATGAACAAGTGCAAGGTATTCCCCGATTATTCCTCTGAATCTTAACGATTCTTATAATATTCAATTTCATTTCTACCTGATTTTTTTTTATTAGAAATCACTGAGTCGGACGAAATGGACACATGGTCAAATAACACAATGAGCAACAGATAAAAACAAATTCACCTACCAACGCCTACAATCTAAATTTATCGGAACAGTTTTTAAGCCGCAGTTTAGGGTAATGTTATTTCGATGCGAAACGTATATGGAGTGAGAATTTTTTAAAAACAATACTGCTGGTTCTCTTATCGAAATGAAAGGTTATTTGGTTGGTTGGTCGAAATGAAAGAAGCAGATATTATATTGGGCCTGCGCTTCTTCACTCAATCACGAGGGGGCACCAGCATTCACCAGGGTCACCATTTCGTGCACTACTCATCATTTCCCTACTAAGAGTTTTTCTAGCGGCCAGTATCGGAACGGAGTTTTCCTATCTTTTAGTAGGGGGCAGATTTTGAAGATACATGTAGTCACTAGGTGTGGACACACGGTGCATGGAAAAGTAGCAAGCCATGACGCAACCATGCATTATCATGTTTGCACATACGTCAGTTGATTCATGAAATCTTACGCATGGTATTAATCTATGTGAATGGGCATGTTTCCTGTGTGTATTGCAGTCGCACCTGGGTCTTTGCTCTAGGTGACTAAATTTTGGGAGGGCAATGACTAGGCAACTCAAGCCTATCAATCCCATGTCCCTCATTATTTGCGTCATTTACTCAACATGGATAAATACAGTGGACAAAGAATCATTGTACATCGGGCTTTGTTAAACTTTTCAAGTTAGGTATCAGAGTGACATTAATCTTTCCTTAATCCTGGATATAACCCTTCGCCTCATTAGCCCAGCTGGAGTGGGCTTTGTCGGAGTTGTTGGCTGAGGCATAGGTGACTGTTGGTCAGTTAAGAAAAGGTTGCATAGAAGTATACTAAAGAAAATAGGCCTACCAAAAAGATATAATGTCGGTTGCATTTTCACCTAATAAAGTCTCATCTTTAGAATTATCAAAGATGAAAGTGCTAGATTGTCCAATGATATCATTTCCACAGACCGATGAATTAGAAGTAAATTAATTTCGTTCTAAAATGGGCTTAATCTATGTTGCCTCATGATATCGTAATAAAATTCACCTATACACAACATTTATGTAGTTTCAATCAGGATCTATTGTTGTACATACTGCTTTTAGTAAATAAATATGTATCTTAAATTGAAAAAACTGCATGGTTTTATCAGTCTTTTTTTTTATTAGTCCCATTCAAAGCAAGTCTAGAAAAAACTAGTCCTCCATATTCCTTCTCAATTTTTGTTTCATTTCCCCCCAAACAATCACACTTGAATTAAAGTAACCTTGTTACACTCTAGTCTAGTCAATGAAACATAAACACCTGCCTTTCGAATAACTCGGAGTAACCACAAGGTACATTTATTCAAGCCCATTCAACTCCACCCAATCTTTAATACTTTTTATTGTATCAAAACATTGTATCGTTTGAAATAGCATGGGCAGGTTTTCTTGAATAAAAAATGGTAATCGTGCATACGGGTGTCCACAGGTGGTGCTTGTTCCGTGACCGCTACGCGGCGCCCCGTTGACCTTGAGGGCTGACCTTTGTGATCGTCCGAAGGCGGTTTCAAAGCCAACCTCTGTACCGCCAGGCAATGGTCAGTTGGGGCACTACTACTTCAAACATGGCGCCCATGGTCAGTGCGGCAACCGACCACAATCGAGGTGGGGCTAAATATTAATATCGATTGGTCACTGACCAGAATGCCCAAGGAAACTCTGTGGGGGTCATTTTGGACATTAGTCGCCCTAATGGACATTGAGAACAAACCACGACAAGCGCAGACCCAACCACAAAGTAGCCACAATGCAGGTAAAAAAATGACCTAAGACCTATCGGGTGTCACAGTTACTGGGTTACCAATAAATGGGCATCTATAGCTATCTATAGGCCTATAGGCTCACATTCAATGTATTTCCAATCATGCCCTTCCATGAAAAGCATTTGCTTGTCATGGAAATGAACTGACTAATTTAAGCGTTGCCATACATTCTTCAATGGCCTGAGTGTGCACTCTATCAGGCAAATCAAAGGCCATACATCATATAGGCGCAATGATTGTAAATGGTGGTCGCCCATCTCATATCTTAAACAGAAGCGAAGCCGCAGATAAGGCAAGAGGGATTCTCAATGAATCCACTGCAGGTGCGAACCGTTCAACCGATTACAATTTATTTTACTGCGCAATCAATCTAAATTCTAATAACTAATGTACACCAAGGAAATATCCCCCTTCAGCGATGCCACAAATGGTCCCCGTTGGAAATCAATGCACGACTTTCACCAATAAAATTAGAAGCGGGTGCTGTAGGCCCCTAAGTAAAGAGTTCGATTACATAATATTTACTTTACAACTAGGCACATCTTTCTTCCTTTCTCTAAAGAAATGATAATTTGATCTATGTTTGATATTTGGAGGGGACATTTTATTGATACCTAACAGGTGTGCAAATTTGTATTTGAACTGGATATTGTGAAGCAAAGTCTCATCTCATGTCCACAGTGCAAATTGGTCTGATGTGTTCCACCTTCGGCCAGCCTCCCTCCGTTCCAATCTCTATCGATAGCATATGAACGGAAGTTCTATTTTAGAGCCACGTGCACGTTCATCTTAAAACATGCTTATATGTATATGGTCATATACTGAAGACAGAATGCATTATACTGTCTCAAAAGCTAAGGACATCCTGAAGGCAGCAGTGCGCTGATAACGACCAACAGATGACATATATAAGGAACATAATGTTTTCTTTAAGGACATATACTCACCCCAGAGTCCAACGTAGACTTGAAGAAAATCCAATTCGTCCTATACCATATATATTATTTCTGCCTTAGTACTGAAATTTCCTATTCAATATTCAAACATTCTCAGGCTGGAAAATCAACCTTCTACATGGAAATGCATGTCTTCCAGGGGGAATAAACATAATAGAGCTGTGAACTTCTTTTTCATCCATCAAATAAATAAATCTAACTATTGTGCGGTTGTTATATTGCAAGATTCGGTTGACTACTTTGAGATGTTGGACCTTATAGATGACGACTTGGACATACATGTTAAAAGCAAATTAGTCAAAATTGAGTAGAGGTCGGAAATTATTGTATTGTTACTGTGATGGTCATCAACACTATTACTGCCTGAAATTATTTTTTACTCAAATAAATTGCACAATATGATCTTATATGGGATAGCGAATTGGATTGGGAGATCTACTTTCATGCTTTAAGATGGCACCATAGTTCCAATACACAATTGACCCGCAACATATAATCAGATTTCATGGCACGATTGTTATCCACATTTATTTCATGCATCATGAATATATGGCTAGGAATGAATGGAAGCACGGACGCATATGTCTCCCCCACTATAGATTATTACACCAATCATTGCAACCCAACATGTGTCCGATGTTTACTCAGTGGAGGGCACATCGGAAATACTGGTAAAAAAGTCATACCCTGCATGGGACCCGGAACAGTGAGGCGAGTCACTCAGTACGTGACCCAGACTTGAGTAACTCTTCCGTCCATAGATCAATTACATTGGGGTTGGGTGCGGTCATCTAATATACTTCCCTCTCCCATATTTCATCATTATACCTCACAGATGTGATCGCCTAGAACTAGAGAAACCCCACCTTCATCTCTTCTCAATACACTAGAAAGGTTAGCCCAGAAATCATGATGGTCCTTCCCGATGCAGCACTGTCTGACCCCCTTCAAACAAACACCTAAAGCATTCCTAGGAGATGACCAAGTCTCACTCAATTCATCTACCACCATTCAGGTAATAAATTAGTAGAGCAATTAGACCTAGGAGATAGACAGGTTTCAATATAAGTATGCGGGAAATTATGTTTAGATCGTCCATGTGCAACGGATATGGAATTCCGAGTTACATCATTGTTCTCAGGTGGTTGGTGCCTTCACCGACAAGTGTCCATCATTTCTCAAGGTTGTGGCTGCTGTTGCTTGTTGGCCGCTTGCATGCGGTAGATTAGAGAGACGCTAGTCTGGAAGAGCCCTCCAGACTGTCCGACCGAATTACCATACACTGGAGGACATACCTTAGGCATAACTTGTCACCAAGTCCTCTGGAGACCAAAGGGAAGCTAAGGGAAGAAGGTCCACAAGGCAACCAATCCAGATGGATGCAGGCACGGGGCGGGGAGTGGAGAGGGTCAGAGGGTCAGGGGTCATGTCGCAGGTCATGTCATTGGGATGTAACGCGGTGATGACAGGTGGCATCTGGAGTTTAACTCCTGGGGACACGCTGGAGGGACACAGAGGGAGAAGGGTTTGTTTTTATAGGATATTCATACCTCCAATGTGTGTTTATAAGTCAAAGCAAAATGGACTTTGAAGGGGGAATGGGCACTGCTCCCTTGGTGTAGAATTACTTCGTGCCAGATATCTTTCTTTAAACCCTAAGCTATGCAACTGATATCCTTACCACGTTCTGAGACCAACCCCCACAAACTAGTATCTCATGTTAATGCCACCTTACAAGATACCGCCTCCTTCATTTGTTCTTTATGCATGGCTTGTGTTCTCAAAATAACGTTTTATTATTTACTCGTATAACAGTACACATCAAAGACAAATGAATATAATAGCAGTAGCTTGGAACACTGAAGATCCTGGATATACCTCAGCTATTTAGAGTTTAAAAAACTACTTGCCTTCAGGTTAAATGAAACTTGCTTCTTCCAATGACCTTCCGTATCTTATAAATTTTCTCAAGCGCCCTTTGAAGAACATTATCTACGAGTTGTTTTGTCAGGTTTATCAGCCCTGTCCTCCCCTTGTCCTCAGCTCACCGGCCGCTACCGATATGATAAAAAAACTGGCGATAAACTGTCAAGACCCAGGTCGGTGGTACTCATCAAGGGCAATCAAAGGGGAAGTGGTCCCCTTTTCACTGCTCCCAATTTACACCTCATTAGTGGACCATCTTTGGTCATTAACTAAGGCTTTCATAAAAAGGAAACCGAGCGGCAACATACGGCATAGAATGACTTTCCCACACGCTGGAAATTCAATTTATGAACTCGTATTCTGATCAATTCCTCCTATAGAGTGCATCCTTCGAAAGTTCATCTTTATCACCACAGCCTTCTATTCTTATATAATTTAGATTTAACAGGGGACACCAGACGTGTATAAAATGCCACGAGATACCAAAAATATAAACACAGACTCGGCTTCCTCACAATTTCCAGGGATGCATATATAATCAGTTAATGGGGTGAAGATGAAGATTGGACGCGTTGAGATTGGACGAATCTGGACTTGCTGAGTGATTTAAGACAAGATCGTAACTTTAAAATCAAGAGGGTGGATGTACGTCTCTCGGCATGCAGGCCCTTGATGTTGACGTCGTATAGTGGTAGAATAAAAATATCCCCAACCCTTAAACAAAGTTTACCCAAATTCCCGCCCATCAACCGTTTTCGCATAATCTTAGATTCGGGCTCTTGTGTAATATCTCGGGTTTTGTCACTTTTCAAAAGAAGCAGGTGAAAAGCATCCCAAGAGGCATGCTGACCTTTTAATCCTTAGCCCTTTATTGGTAGTATTTTATACGAAACACTTAAGCAACAATAGTCTTCATCCCTCAGGGCAGCCATTTACCGTACTAATCCTGAACCCTAATCAAGTAAGGCAGAAAAAAAGTCAGCACTGACGGTTTGGAGTCACTGCGAAGCATCTGTCCCTTCTGGCGACGCTCTTTATATAAGGCCTACCAATGGAAATTGAGATTGTTAACTTTGTTTTGGATCATCACTGTGTATCAGGGCAGTGATTTAAGTACTTACTGGCTAATAGAGCAGACTTCCTATTAGGTTTTCAAAGATCCCAAAGTATCTTCGCCTTTCACTGCGAACACTCGCGTTATTTGTTTAGGATGATCAGGGCGCATTGAAGCAGCAAGTGGCTGTCTCGGAGCTAAGCCTCCCTGAAGAGAACTATACACTGGAAGAACCTTAATGACAACAAAGGGAGATCGGAAAACCTGTGCAGCTGAAAGTTGTACCCTTCCCCCCTGTAGTTTCCCACCAATTTACTTGGAGACGCCTCAAAGAAGACAAATACCTATTATGAAAAGTGTGTGCCGGTGAAGCCACATGTGGTATAACGGAGTTTTGCGCGATTAAATTCCCAGACGAGCCCAGAATGTGGGTTGTGCAATTTGTGTTTGTTCACATGTCGATGGATGTAGTTGATGAAGCAGAATTTGATCACAAAATGTGTCCAAACATTACTTCACGAGACCCTCAGCAAGATGAATTGTCCCTTACTTGGTTTGGCTTACGTAATAACAGATTTGTCAAGAAAATTGATTGCTATTCAACCGTCCGCATTGATTGAGAAAAAGTCATCGGTTCAACCTTCTTTTTTTCTAATACACAGTTATTATACAGAATTTGCTTGTCACCCGCATAGGGAACATTGACTGCCCTTGTCTTCCCGATAAAAAGTAACAAACAATTCCCATAAAGCCAAATATGCGTGTCTTGTCAGAATGTTTTCCCTTTATACTGATTACCCCCCTTGGTTGAATCAACGAGATTATATTTAACAATATAATCTCGTTGGTTGAATCTATGCCATTCCCTTGATTTCATCTTGGAGTAAAATACCGGTTTTTTACTCCAAGATTTCATGACATTTTGCATCATGCGTCTCCCGAGCCATACTTATTGCATTCACCTTGTCTACGGGAGGGACTATTATAGTTGAGGGTCATTTCCCGTCACGATATGAATTAATCACTTGGTCAGAATCTACTTCTTTAACCACTGAATATAAACGTTACAGATAGCAATACACCACCCAGTAGGCTTGGAAGTAAAAACCATCAATACTGGACACCCATGCATGGGAATTTCTCGAAATTGCTTTAGGGTATGCCTCTTAAAACATTCTTCACGTATGATTTGAATTCCCAAGGACACGGATCGTCGCAAAAAAGCCACGTGCTGACAGACATTACCATCTTCAAGTCCGGTTTTTTAACGGCAGACTGCGATTTATATGTCGTCTGTCGCGGAAGTTTCGGACGTTACGGTTTCAAGGGTCACCACGCCTGCCGCTGATGACCTGCAACTTTGTCCTTTGCCGGCATCACCAGAGATTCATCTGGCAAAAAACACCCGGAGAAAAAGAAGCCTTCTGGTCTGTCGGGACACATGTGTTTTTAATGAACAGGGTGGGGTATTAAATTAACTGACCATACGGAGCATAAATCCTCGAGTAATATCAAACCTTGGAATATACCCAAGAGGGCGGAGATCGCACGCATGTCTTCCGACACCAGCGCGCGGGTTTTCTTCACTTTGATGATTAACCCATTTCCACTTTGATGAGAGACGACTGGACAGAGGGACGAGATCTGAAGGTCCCTCTGGCCCGGAGCGTAGCCAATGTGTGAGTTCTTGCACCATTAGTACCCCACCCGGGGGTCCCAACATTTTTGTTCCCAGCCCAATCAACATCCATACCTCATTTACTCTGAGACATCAGTGTTCTTCTATATATATTAAAAACGAATATATTGTTATGCCTGTGCGACAAGCATATTGCGCTGTTGTCGTGTTCAAAGCCGGTAAGATCTCATGGGACTTGCCCGAGCTAATGAAACACAATATTTCATCAAAGGAAGTAACTGACATTTTCCCATCGTAAATTAATAAACGTGAGAGCGATCTTTCTTCACTGAGAGGACCTTTGGTTATTGTTTTGTCTCTCTGGTGCACCAACGGTATTTAGACGCCCCCAAGAAGTTTAATCTGGCGTGTTCTCTAATTGCGCTTGCGCGTGATGCTAAGGACTTAAAGGACCAAGTCATTAGCCCGCAGCTCCTGGCTAGTCCCATTATCTCCCAACCTTTATGAACATCTCAAAGTTAGAAGAAATCTATATGGCTTTCCATCAGAGAGGCCGACTCCTTGGGGGTCTCTTGCATTCCGCTTGGCTTCCCGTTATATAGGAAAGCAGGCACGCGCGGTTTAAACACAACCTTTTATTTCCTTTTGGTGCTGACATTCTGCACCATTTAATTTCCTCGATTCCTTTTCAGATACCTGCTGTTTGGAACAACGAAACTCAGCTTATTGCTTTCAGAACTGTGTGAATAGCTGACGATAGGGCCGGCTATATTGGCTATTTCGGGGATTGCAAATTCATTGCGAATTGTTTTCTTCTTCCCTCTTTTGCCGACTTCCACCATCTCATACGTTTTGTACTATGTGGAATATAACAATCATTTGACCACCAATAAACGTCCCATGTGATATGTTTTATCGTTTTGCATGCGAAACATAAACTTGTACATATATAAGGAGAAGGCAAATACATTTACGATCCCCATATATATTATGCATGCAGAGGATACACATCCTCCGAAACGCAGGATATCTTTCAGTTTCGTTCCTCCATCAAGACATTAGTAGAATGTGCCCTGGCTCGGAAGGCTGAGGATACATGGATAAATATAATGCTATTTGATAAATATGTACTCGCCCGTTGCCCAACTCAACCAGTCTAGGCTCACAGCTTCCCAGATCAGATAAGATGGATTTCCCGACCTGGGAGTAGGCGTCCTAATGGGATTCTAATGTCATTTTGTGGTTTGGAGCGAGAGGCTTTCCATCAGTTTGGAGGGACTCTCTCAACTCTGATCCTATAGGCTGAACCCAGGTCATAACAGTATTATTATCTTGCACATTACATATGATACCCCGAGAGGGTTCTTTTATGCAGATTGACATGGATTATAGTGCCTAGGTCTATCATACTCAAATTTAAAGGTGCCAAGGGGAAGTTATCATCAAAATCCCTATGAAGCTGGATGGGAACAATACTTCGCGTCCCTTGAACATCTTACCAATGAATAGCATCTTAAAAACCATTGTGGAATCAATTATAAATACCTGGTCAACCCATTGATCCAAGACCTTTAATTACAATCGGCCTGGTGGTTGAAATGACTCACACTTTCTAAACGACTCCTAAACACTGCCTTCTATCCCGTTAAATTACCGGGGCGTCCAGGAGCTATAGAAAAGCCATGTCAAATATTTTGAATAACATCTAATTATTTGAGAATGCACAGAGCAATGGTTTTGTGAGACCTGGTTAGTTGATTATGGTGCATGGGACTCGCGATGGTCAACAAAGGGTGTGGACAACAATAAGATAGAATGCTTGTGGGGTGGTGTGAAGTGACCCTTGGAGTCTGGGTACTGACCAATGAATTATTTTATGGGATGGTGTTTACAACGATGCATCAATGTACACAATGACTCAATCTGTTCTACGCTAAAGGATACTCTAGATAAGGGCTAAAATCTTTGTGGTTTAAACATGCACTCTTTTTTTCTTTGTCCGAAAGAGTTGGTCATATTTTTAGTAAAAAATATGTGCTTTATAAGTGCGCTGCGTGTCCAGTGAGAGCGACACTCACACGCATTTATAATACACATCCGAAGTCCTAGGATTTTATCAATGTTGATGTACTGAACATTTTTAATATGTTTAAGTCGTCAAAACAGGATGAATACCTGGAGAAAATTGGTTAAATTGGTGTTCACATATGCATCGTTAGTGATAACACATTTCCTGGATTCACTACAGGTGTCTACTTCCCAATACAGCCGCGATTTTTAATTTGGGCAAATTACTTCCGCCATTCCTCGCGTGACCAGTTGGAAGGACATATCGGAAATATAATTGTATCTAATAAAGTAACATGAATGTCCAGCCCATATTAAGTACCTGCGGTTCATAACAGCAACAAATCGCCAGTTGACCTCTTGACCAGTCCACCTGTGCTTTCCTCACTAGTTACAGAAAATTCCAATCTGCACGCACAAAATGTTCGACCACCCCAACTCGCTCAACGGTAAATGGCTTTATGAGGCACTTAAGACGACGTGCATCTAAATTGGATTTGAAATGTTGAAATTTAGAAAATGAAACATTATGATTGATTTCAGAGTATTTCCGATTGTGAATCGGTTTGAAATACAGATGTTTAACATACACACAATCCGATTGAATCGCAATCCGATCGAATAGGATTGAAATACAGATAGATGTGTAACTTACACACAATCCCTAATACAAAAACGGGCCTAAAATATATTTAAAGATAATGGATCCATCTTAGAAACATTTGTTTTAAAATTTATTTATGTAGATTTCTGCATTATTTATTTTAAATGTTAACTATAAACAACAAGAAACATATTATATGTAGCCCTCTTTCTAGATCCGTGGGTAAAAGTTCACCCAACAACTCACTTTAATTGTTTTCAAAACCTAATGGAAAAATGACACTATATGAGAGGAGGGTGCAATATACGAGTAGAGCATAAAGAATCTATAAATATGCCAGTGATCCAAATTTCCCCAGACATCACATCCAGAAAAATAACTAAACATTCATGAGGAGGAATCTAACATCTCTGAACTTACTAAACCATTTTATAAAGAAAATCTAATACACATGAAATTTTCGATCGCGATTACTGACCATCTTAGTTAGATAGATATACGTGTGCGTGGTAGAAAATATGTCTCTCTGCATCTTCCCCCGTTAATTGAACCACCTGTCCACCTCAGTGAATGGCTGCAGATCATGTCACTCATGTAAAGCCATTCCTATCATCTGATAAGCTTTTTTAGATGATTGTCCACAACTTTGTCTCTCATTAAGTTTTGGTGTATCATTAGCACACCTGCCCCTACCTGAGTTACCCGAGGGCTCTTGTCCGGCCCACCTGTGACTCTATTATCTAAGCAAAGATCTCCGCGACCTAGCACATGAGATGCCTTCACAGACTCCACTATCGCCAGATCAGCATATTCATGCATTTTCCCAGTTAGAAATTAAAGGCTGGTCACCTCAAAGGCACATTAACTATTGAGTATTAAATGGAAATGGACAAAGGTATGGCTTATATGGATTCTCACCGTTACATTACTAGCATAAGTCACAAATCCATAGCCACCAACAAGGTAATAAAAACGTCGTAACTCATTTCGCAAGTCATAAACGTGTGAGAATGCATAATACGCTATCATGTTGCCGTTTCCCAATATCAAAGAGTTTGACTTCGTTATTTTCTATGGTGTTTTGTAGCGTTAGGAATTTTGACATTTTGAAAACCAAACATGACAAAGACATCATCAGTTTTCGGTGTCTATTACTGGTTGGAATTGAAGGGCGTAGCCTTTATGAAAATCCCATAAACTGAGTATCGTATTTTATTATTCCACATTACTTAAACTACCTCATATCTACTTGGAGCCAACCTGTCGAATCTGACAGGAGGACGTGTAAGAGATACTCATGTTCAAAGGCAAGCATATGTGTATTAAACAAGGTAGAATGAATTCAACCCCTTCTCATAAAGTTGAATCCAATGGGAAGCCAGTCTTACATAAGCACCTGGTTCCGTCTATCTGTACCTTTCCGCTAGGGGGCACTATTGTCCAATGCTCTGGCCACTTATCTCTCCTACCTGTCGAAAACATGAAAGGTACCGCAACCAACGAGTGATGCTGTCCATTGCTATAGTGGTCAGCTTGAGAGGTATGACCCCCTTCCCCTAAACCTCTCAATGGTCAGTAACGAGATAGGCACCTCTCACATCAAACACCATAACCACAAGTAATCATTTCTGTTGATATACAACAGATTATCCACCTTGTCAAGGGAAATCAGGCGCACAAGGCTCCAAGACAAACACTCCAAAGCTCGACAACAACAGGTATTACACGAGGATGCCCGCTGGAAATGTCCTTCATAATAACAACCATAATCTATACAAACTGTACTGGAATCTAATCCCCTGCTTCAGCTATGGTACAATTATTTCAAAATGGTAGATAAACCAAGAAATCTTGGTATTGTTCTGTTATTGTCAGGTGGTATTAACCGACTTGAAGATGAAAGAAACCTTTCTCAATGGCACTGGCTAGCTTCTGTTATCTGCGCATGAGGGGATTCCTAATCAGGGACTTTCTTATTCATAGATTTGAGGGTTTTTTTCCTTTTCTAATTTTAACACTACTGCAACATCAGAAATGAAGATGGGGAGTATTTTTAAGCAGTTTCGAATTTCATACAATGTACAAGTATTCAGCATGCAAATAAACATTAATAAATCCTTTGTGAGGAGGATACATATTTCTGAAAAAAATATTCATTTGATATAATTTAATGCCACAAATTAGCTAGTTCCAGAGGTTTTCTAAAGGGATAACGGCCTGAGAAGACTTTGAAACATACACGACCGTTAATGCTACTCCACCGGCATTGATTCTTAGGGGTACAATGCAAAACACAAGTGTGTACTTAGGGCATTAATCCATTACTCTCAGGTGTATGCTATAAATTACAGGTCGCCTTCGCCTTGACCATTCCAATGTTAAAGTGCTTTATCATACAGGAATATGACTCTTAAAAACTTCTACATTGTATTTACCAGAACAGATTTTGAAGCAATGAACTCTATGTAGGGCACCTTTTGTGACTCGGTATCTCACCAGAATGAATTGGTATTGTATACATTATCACAGAAGTGGAAGATGAGCGTATGAATGTGGTATTGTCAATATTAGAATGGGTCACGACACGGTCAATACAATAAACTAGATTGCTATTTAAAAAACTAGATTGCAAACCCTTTGGGGAAAATCCCTTACTGCCAAACCAAATGTAATATATTGGATATAATATGGAAATGTATTTTCAAACTAGATTGATAGATGGAATAGGTGGAATAAAATCATTAAAACCATAACACAAGGGTTTTATTTCCAACCTCACATCAGTTCAACTACCAATAACCACCGGACCCCTTGGTATAAATACGATATTTACCCACCTCGATATAGATTGATAGATGAATAAATTTATGCAGAAGGAAACGTCACAGCCTTGTTCATAGTATACAGGCGCATTTATGCCTAGGATTACATGTATGTGTCTGGCAATCATAACTGATACCCACTTTTCGTCGTGCAGAGTTCCATGGAGGCAGATAACAGCCTCAACGATCGACTGGCGTGTCCATGACGTAAGCTGATGAATGGGACTCAATGAACCGAGGAAAGGCACGAGATTGCTAATCTGGTGTTTAGAAGGTCATGCATTTAATCAACACTTCAATTATGTAAATAAGTATAGCGTGATTGATAGCATTGGACCTGCATGTGAGCAGGAACATGCTCTACCGAATTTTCCTTGGCTAACCTTTCCCTAACTTTGAAACGAATTCACACTGCTGTGAGTGCCAATTTAATGTTGATTAATATCGGCCAATTTGTTAAAAGAATATGATAAATAGCTAGGGAACGTATGAAGAAAGTAATCAATAAATGTGTTACCAAACCCTCACAAATGTCAGTCATCTTATGCACTGTTAGGACGCCATAAATCTCCGAGAGATATGAATATTGGCTGTTATCCATGCATTCATGTATTTCATAGAGCGAATTGATCGTTAATTAACATGGATAATAATAGTTATGCTTAATTACAGGTCGTCGAGAGTATTCATTATTTCTCATGACATTTCTTTTTATGTGTTTGTATGCTGTACACAGCCATCTGGTTATCTTCTTACAAAAGAGATGCATAGACAAAAAGAGAGGATATTATGGCAAAGAAATGGCAAGCACGTTAAGAGAGGATTTCCTTCAAGATCAACAGGTGCCCGAGATGCTCATCCATGTAAGATAACAAGACATTACCTGAGGTAGCAGATGTGATACCAGTTGAATTGATGAACAACTAATGTGGTGCATCTCAATTAGGAAAATGGTAAGATTTACGTCAGAGTGCTGTTTCAATTAAAATATTCTTGCCAGTCACGAGAAGGCCGGGTCTTTGTAGAGGGATTCTGGGCGTAGCAGGAATCGTTTGGTTGAACGGGCAAATTAAACTAAGCATCTGACTAATTATGAATCGGATACATCAGAGGAATTATTAAACTCAGCTATGCGTGGCTGTACATCATATCTCCGCCGCATCTGTTTAATCAAGCTCCCAGAATGCGATCTGGACATATTTCTGAACTTGCCCCATGCAAAAGAACGGTTATGAGCAGTTACATGTACATAAAACACATGCTAATGAAGAGGTATCTTGTATGAGTCCAATTACATATAGGGGGAGTTTGTCAATGATTTATAGGACTTTCAATCTTTACACACTTATAATAACCCTGGACTACTGACAGTATCGAAAATCTAATACCATCGGCATTCTTCTCTTAAAACCACCGAACATGACCGAAAGATTCCAGACGATGAGAAATGTCTTGTCTGCATCATTTGCTATACAATAGAATCTCTCGATAGGCACTCTAAGATGGCAACAATAGTATCTTCTCTTATACACAAAGGTTTGAAATAGGAAACAACTCATCGCCTCCCAAAGGATCAATGCATTTACCTCGTGGGTTTGGGGCGGAGGGCATATTCATTAACAGATACTGGACGTCGATTCACATGTTTCTCCAACTGATATCCCAGCATGTTCTGCGCCATTAGCCGCCTTAGTTCATGTGCAATTTGTTGAATGTGATAAAAGCGGGAGATATGTGACAAATTCCCATCACGTTCTCACCCAGTCAGATGAGACCTGTTGGAAACCACTCCCTCCTCTTTCATCTGGCAACCCAAGAGATAAGCCCAAGTGCCAATTACTAGTATGATCACATGGGAACAGCTGTAGAAATCATTCATATTGGTCAAGATTCCATTAAATACATTCGCAGATCATGGAGAAAATTGCCTTATTTGGAGTTTCAAAATGGAATAGGCCTATGTTTATAGTGGAGAACAAAAAGAACAGGCGATATTTCGCTCTGGATGTCAGTATAAATTATCGCCAAGCTGTATAAAGAAGTGTAGCATAAAAGGCCATACGATTGTTATAGCTAAGAAATAAAACGGGCAATGTACGAATACTCCGTTATTATGTCCTTGCTCACATTCCAATGAGCGTTCACAATATAGCTGTGTATCGTATCTGTGTATATTTTGTGTAAATTTAATAATCAAACATGTTGGTGTGTGGTGACACTGGTTGATACAGTTTTATAAGCGTGAAATGAACATCTAATACATATTATATCTTCTGGGACACCCTTACATAGCGATTGTTTGATAATAGCTAATTTTCCATCGTGGAAACAATCGCTTATTTGCTCCGTGAACAGTTTCACTTGGACACCCTGCTTGAATAAAAATCCAGAGGACATTGTATTGAACTCAATATATCTCCCACGGGCTTGCTTCTCTTGTCAGCCATACGTTAGCGACATCTGCACTCCCAGCGATGAACTACTATGACAGAAGGCGTCGATGGCAGGGGTATGTACCGGGGGTATATGTAACGTAATTGAGTTGCTAACATTTCAACCGGAAACCATCAATGGCCCTTCATGTGCCACTTTAAGGTTTGACATTTATCTTCCTTATATCAAAATTATAAGGCCCAGTTAATTTTCTTAATACTGCGTTATTGGCAGGAGTGATATATATGGATTTTCTATGCAGATATTCCATTGGCTCTTCTTCAGCCCCCCGCTGTTATATTCCACCCTCAGGGTAATTTTGAATATTTCGGCCAGGATTTGCATAGCCCCGGGGTAAGCGCCCCCGTTGGGTTCCTCCCGCTGCCAATTAATGCTATGTCCTCCGACGTAAACATTGACAATTAATGGCAATTGCGTTGCCTATATATGACCTCTAGTTCAAATTGGGACACGAGATGCAAATAGGGAAACTGAGTCAGAGCAAAATATCAACGCGGTTGTCCATTGAACCAAAGATACGATTGAACTATGTTGCGCCTTGCGCTTCTCTTTTTGTTTGTTTTTGGAACATCTTTATTGAAAGATATCCTGCCGTCTCGGCTTATACATCACTTAACATTTGTATGCAGTTTGTTACTTCTACTTTAGCATCTTTCTTCCTACAAATAATGGAAGTCGCTTGTTGACAACCTTAGAGAATAATATACAGTTTTCGCTGTTTTTCGCTGTTAAAGTATTAAGATCTAATGTGCTTTGCCCCTGAGTGCTCGAGTCATTTAGTCTGGTTTGACAAACGTTTCATATCTTCTTCCATACCAAATTCATCGGACGCTTATTGTTCAATTCTTTAATGGCTGCCATGTGAATAGGAGTACATCCCATCCTCATCAAATTCAAACTTATGAAGAGAAATGAACATCAGAACATGACGTCACTCTTCGTTCGTCTTTTTGAGACTTTTTGCCAAACACTGCCCTAAGAAAGCCTCCAAAGTATATAAGCTAAAATATTTGTCTCGTTGTGAGACACCCTATATGAAGTATCACGGATGGTCTCTTGTAATAGCTATTCTTTTATAATTTACAACTATGAATTTGATAACCTATGGTACAGTCATTAATGACAATCGAAATGCATGTCGTTTGCATCGGTTGCTGGTGGTAGAATCATGCCGACCTGTTACGGGTCGAATCTCGAAAACCAAGAAAGGATGATGTGATCGTTGGTGCATGACTTCACACCTTAACGCCGGACTTGTAATTAATCATATTTTTTTCAACATATTGTCAGGAGGTCAATCTATATCTCATCGCTTAGGCTACTGTTGCTTGAACCAGGTTTATGCCACGGGTCACGGACCACGACTACAGGGACCTTGCTCCATGTGTCGGTTAACATTCTAAAGCTTGATGACCAGTATAGGCTTAAAAGGGTATAAAACACATAATATTACTGTTGATTTTGTTCAATAAAATGAAATTTGCACACTTTGGAACCGGAGATTTAAAATAATAGAAAAGAATTGTTTCTAAACATATACATTCATTGTAATCCAATCGCTAAAATATTTAAAATTGGAAATGGATATCATCACAGAAGACCTTCAATCGCTTTAATATGTCCACTGATGCATGTACGTTCTGAAACACATTAATATCAATATCAACGTTCTCGCTTTAGATTCACCTTCCGTACATGGATTCACTGATTTTGTGGAGGACATCAAAGGCATTTTAATCAACAACATACATACGATTAGCAAGTTTATCTTTAGACTCTATCCCCTGAATCGGAATACGTTTACCGGGTAATAAGAAATGTCACGGGTGTAAATCGCTTCCTAGGGTTATCATGCCGGGGCCCCTGTGAAAGAAATATAAAGTAAGCGAGTGACATAGGGTCAGACTTAGAAGTAATATTCCTCTTTCATTATAAGGTCAGAGATACAGACAAACCCATCGATATCTACAGCGAAACGCTAGTATCGCATGGACAAAGCGAATGAATGAATACGCGAATAAATAAGCATTTTATATATCATAAAATGTATCAAAAAATATACACTGATCAAATTTGCCATTGTTTCACTTTTAAAATGACATACTAGCGGCTGTGTTAACATCGCAATTTGCATAGTCCACTTTAAATGATATTGTATAGGTGATCGGTCTCGATTTTGTAGGTCCATTTTATAATTGGTTTATCACCTAAGGTGTAATTAAAAAGCTATTCATGTTTCTCAGCATTAATTATTCATGCATCCGCCTCGCCACTGGAGACCATGTTTGCACGGTACGGAGAAGATAGGCTAAATAACATAATGCTATAACATATACGACGAAACATCATTGGGGTCGTCCCACAGTGATTAGTACGACACTGGCATTTTACTGAAGATTGTAGTACAAGAAGGGTTTCATTACAATGGACATTTTACCCCCTGCCTGGAGAGTGTTGTAAAGCCAATCAGGTTATGGCAGGACCAGACAATGAATCATGATTGATGCCGTAAAACGTCATTAGTGTAGTTATGGTATTGAGCTATTACCTCTTCCCTTTAACTTTTATTAATACTCCTAGTGATATGAAGGACATATCGGTTGTGAAATAGCAAATCCTATCCTATATGTTGAATATTGACTTCATCAATGTTAAATTTTGAAAGAAAATTGGACCCATTGTTACTTACATGCTTTCCTCCATCGTTGTGGATATATATATATGTGTACCAGAATCGTCATTTTCTTTTGACAAATTTATCATTATTGGTTCTTTCGCGAAATGATTGCGAATTTATTTATTCCGAACATCAGCATGACATATCGTTATGATCGCTCATGCTTGAAATATGGAGCATCCGCATCACACCACTAGGGTATGTCTCCCCATTTAGGCGAGTAGTCTGAACTAGAATGGTCACATGATAAATGACATCACTAATGACGTTGGCCCAGTGGATGTTTCTTCAAATGGGTTGACAACGATAAGAGGTTTTGTGTTGCGATATTCTGGACGAAGCACCACTGTGATTTAAGTGCTCGGAAATATAAGCTAAGGAACTCCTATCACGCTCGGAGATATTGAATTTCACCAATTTGTTCTGAACTTCCTTTGTCTTTCATTGAAGGTCAAGTTCCATTGGATTTCATGTCCGTCCAATCGCCCCATGCGCCTCAAAACATTAACTACCGGTACTTTATTTAGAATGCAGTATTCAGTCCTTTCTCCCAATTCTACATTTTGGCATCAGAATCTATTGTGTCATATTTTCTGATCTGTTTTATTTATTTTCATCTTCTTTTTTGCAGTAACAAAAGTTATACACTTGAAGAACCGAGCCCTACTGCATGTGATGTACCAACTATCTGTCAACATTTTAGTATAGTATAGAATTCTAATATAGAATAGTATATAATTCTAATATAAATGTGTTATATATTTCCTCCGATGTACTTTTTGAAGATATGAGTTTAAATATAATAATAAATAAATTTAACTCTTCCTTTTGTTGCTATCATCATGTGAGCATGATGGAGTGATTTTTTTTCAACACCGAGAGAAATGGTCATAACTCATAACACGCCAGGAAAAATCGGCGTCAATCTTTCAGGTGTTGGTCAGAGAAGTAAGTAATCAAGCTGCATATCGATACCACATGAAACGGACTGTCGTGCGTTTAAATCGGAAATACTGACAGATTTATGTTGGTAATTATATAAATATAAATGGAAAAACCTTCCCTACACTGCCATACGCCGAGTTCCTCATTAAAATTGGGTCGTAATCGGAGTTCCACGAGGCAAGATTAGCCAGTCCCGGTGACAGATCATCTCCAGGAGGGGGGATGACAGCAGCTAAGATACTGATGTCTCCTGGTCACCGTCACCGCTGAAAGATCTCTCACAAGGTGGCCAGTAGCCTCAGTGATCAACGTCACAAATTCGTCCCCGTGACTCCGGTGTGTATGCAGAGGTCCCCATGGCAACGCCAGAAATGGACATAGGGGCCAGACGGGGACTGACCAGTACTGCCCATGAGTGACCCTTGTCCAGTCGATTAAAACATTGTGTCATTCCGATGGGACATAGGGCGGAGGGCCTGATTTATGTGTGCCACTTCCCTAGGACCCTCTTACAACTCACTCCCCCGCGCAACATTGTTTTGCTCTGACAAGATAAACAAGATTTGTTGGGAACTTGTGGCATGCACATAAAACATCTCTTTTCACCAGATTAATATCTCCAGTTGGCACCAAGGACAGGGCAAGGCTACTTAAAGAAATTCTTTACACGTTTAAAATGTATAGCCTTCGTAAAGTTTCGAACACGTATTTTGTGAATGTTAGATTCGACTCTATTATAACCGATGTATTTTTGTCCCCCCCCCCCCCCCGACACACACCTCTCCACCCCCAAGAAACGTTATTGTTTGTTTAACCAGTGCTAATTGATATTAATCATAAGCCAGAATCATCATAAGGCAGAATAATTTGCTTCCCTATTTGTCACTTTTCATATGAAACCTAGCCTACACCTGGTCACAGAGGATAGTTTTTTTTAAAAAAAATAATGGGACATTGAAACAGTGATCTCTTTAGCATTTAGAAAGGTTATATGGTTCCACACTTAAATATTATCAAAAACAAAATACCATTAACTGGAAATATTTAAAAAAAAATTAAATCCTGGTAACGGACTTGGGCAGGTGTCTTCCTAGCGACCACTCCAAAACCACTCAACATCTTCCGGGGCACCATTCCAGGGTTTGTTGTCAAGTCACACGGGGGAAAAACAAACATTTGTTGCAAAGCGTGAAACAAACTTTTGTTCTCACACTCTCCTTGGTGCCATACCACATGTGCCATTCGACTGACCTCTATATTTCAGCAAAAGTTGCCCATATGACATGTTTAATCACCACCGCTAACATGTTAGAAACATGCGGCATCCTGTGCTAGGGTTACACAAGGTCGGCGACATCAGTGTAAAATCGCGGTCTAAACTTCCATTCGCTTCACAGGGTAGGGCCACACATTTGGTATCCTCTTTTCATGTTTAGGGTTACACCAAGACGCATTCTTCCAAGGTTTCGAGATAATGTTTTCGAATCTCATGGCCGCCAGAGGTGAATCGGCATCTCCAAAGATGGAAGGAGGGCCAGTTGCAACCACCCCGCAACCACCCTGGAGGCACCGCATGCAGTTCAAGGTCAACAGCTCCAGGGGAAGTGGCAGGGGGCAAGACACACCGAGGGGTAAAATACTGAACCCTCACCTGTTTGTTCGGACTGCCATTATTAGAAATCCAGACATGATTTACTACTTCTTGAATATACATTGAAATGTAATTCTAAATATTTGAAAATAGAATTCTTAGGCTCATATCAAGGTGTTTATCTTTGTAGAAGAATCTTTGATATTCATATATGGAGCGGACCATCAGCGTTTAACTTAATTAAATTATATCGGTCATAGCGGGTTGGGAACGCCCAGTCTCTTAAATTCATTAACACGCCTTTGATTTGACAATTTACCCTCCGAGCATGGCTATTCCGACAGAGTTTCATTAAAATTACTCTTTTATTAAGACCTCTAAATTGTACCGATAATTCACGATTAATTATGAGTGTCATGCATATTCACAACACTCAGGGCTATGAGAGTCCATTTAACCTTAAGTGTCCCCTCATTAATATACCGTATCTCTTAATTTGGGGCTGATCTAAACATAGTTGTGATTTTCCATCGATACGGCGCTTAATTGGTCTATTTAATCAGATATTGTGCTTCGAAATTTCTATATTTGGCATATTGTTGTTTTACTTGAGGTCGGAAGTAGTTCCAATCATAATAATATTTGGCATCAAGTTGCCCACCAATAATGTGCTGATTCGGCCAGTGAATAGATACCGAAATATATTTATTGAATTCATTCATACATTTTTGCAATATTGCATGGAGAAAATAGCTTCTAATATATTTTAGAATCAGTTGCTTAATCGTTCCAGCTTGAATGTACATCTAAACAAACACTGATTTCTAGTCCTTATAAGAGCACAAGCATACTTGATAGATATACTTGATACCGAATATTTAATTTCTACTATACCGAATATTTTAATTACTCCTATGCCGTTAGAAGACCCAAGAAATTGGAAGCACGAGGGTATATACATAATGCAACTTCTAAGACTGCTGAGCTACTGAGTTAAAACATTAAGTAGCACAGCAATAGTTAATCAGACTGGATCAATCATTTAACGCACAGAGAGAATCAATCACAAATCTGCTTTAAGTGGGGAAACAACACCTCAGACGAATCTACTCAGCTTTGATACTTGTGTAAATCCGTCAATAAATGTTCCCATAGGAGTTCCCCCTCGGAGACCAAGTAGGGACCCACCCAGGAGGTCTCCACCGGAAGGAAATCCCATAGACCACAGACTTTAGAAAAAGGCAGTGATATGCAATTATTCTAGGTATCTATAATATCAATGTTCATATCAATATCCAACTCTAGCAGAATCTCCCGTCTTTCCTTTCATCGCCCTGCTTTAGGGTCAAACATAACTGAGTGGCAACTTGGTACAATATGCCAAGCACCTTTATTTCATCAAAGAAAGTTTGTTTGATCTTTGACTCAGGGAACGCCATTGAAAGTACATTGTATTCCCTGCATGGGTCATCTGTGATCTGAAGTATTTCTATGCAAGCATGGTCTATTCAATTCATGGTTCACTTTAATTGTATTCTCGAACTTTGATTTCTTTCTCCGTCTGGGAGAACAGACAAGTGGACAAGGCTGGTTCTTTGAAGGGCGAAAATGTATCGATAAGTCATGTTTGGCTTCTACACAGGATCGGGACACATTTGCCTTATATGGAGATGGTGGGCGTATCGACAATGGACCCCAGCAGGGCTCATAGAAAGCGTATTATAGTTTTGATGTCAGTGGGGAGTACTTCAGGGCTTGTATCTGGAGCCAGATTTACTACTCACCTCGAGCATGTCTGAATGGATAGGGAGGGTATACATGAGTCCATAGATCCTATTGATACAGACGTCTTACCTGAAACTCTCCCATTTAACACACTCTGACATAGTGACAGTGATGTCACTGGTTTACAAAAATACGCTCTTGAACTTTCATGTACAAAGTCAATTTACCCCAAACTAATTTACGTTGATGATGTGTAATTACATGATAATTAGTAATCGATCATTCCTTTCACAACCATTAATATGAGAGTTTATATTATAAAAGTCGCGATCCTTAATCTATGATTTACATCTTCAATTGGCCCGATTAAGGTTCATGAATATTCAATGAGATCAGACGTCACAGATTATTAATTCTCCTTCGTTTCAATGCTACGGTCTCACGATACATGAGCCATATTGGATTCATTTCTAAGACGGGACAAGTTGTTCATCATCATTGTTTCATTTGGAACTTACGAAACTCAATTTTGATCACAGTAGAAAAAATACATGCATTCCCGAATGCGCAGGCTCATAAGGTATGATTTTCTTTAGAATTATCGTTGAACGATTAAGAATGAAATGCATTAGTGCTCGAATGACTGTTCAAAAGAGGGTTTCTCAAGAAAATTATTTCTTCGACAAAAAGGTGGGAATATTATTTAAAATGATACCGATAAAGCGAGGAAGAATATTCGATTCTAAGTTGGACAGCGCTTATCACGTAATTCCAGCCAGTGTGAGGATGAAGGATTCCGAGACGTATTTTTGCTTTTTATTGGTCACGATTCAATAAACAATGTGATATCTTAATTATATGGGTGGCACTGAAATTAACCAGAGTATGAATTCAGACTAAACACTTGGGCATCACAAAAATGATTGATTACACAAGTTCAGTTCATGTCAATAAAGTGTCTGAAGAAAAGTCCTCCTGTTATCAGCATGCATCCAACGAACTGCGCCTTACACAACGAGATAGTCACGAAGTGACTATAAAAGACTATAATTTACCCGATTCAGGCACAAGTGATGGTGTAGACGATGCCCAATTTAGAATGAATTAAAGATGCAAACATGGTCTTTTCATTGCATGGTCGAGTGGCATTAAATGACATATAGGACATAACCAGCGTAGTTTGTTTTTCTTTAATCTTGTTCAATGTCAGGGGTGGCTGAACTAACTACCATACATGTTGATGGTAGGTTGGAGAAGCAGGCCAAATGTTTGAAATCCATTGCTCAACAGGTTTTTCAGTGATCATTAGTCCACACCGAACATTTTATGCATATCATGTACACGGATATATGTACAGAATTATAAGAATAATCATTTTCTTCATTCCTGCAGCCTCATATGATATTTCAACGGTCGACATTTTTTACAATATTCTTTTTTACAACATTTTCGACTAGAATACATACGAGAGAGTTTGGTATATACATTGTTTTATTTCACAGAAATATTGAAAGCAATAAGCTCATTTTCTATTTTCTCATCCCTAAAGTCAATAGAATATGATAAACAATGGTTGACAACATGCAAGTTCAGCCCTGCATATGGCATTTTCACTGGCCTCTCGTTGTATTTGTCAACAGGGAAACTAAAACCACTATGTAAAGTTATTAGTTAGGGAGATAATGCAACTGCCCCTATTGGCGAGAAATAAACGTAATAAAGTGCAATACATTAATTATCACGCAATGATTATTCAACTCAATGAATGGTTATATTATCTCTAGGCCGAGTGTAATGAATAGAGCAATAAATATGTATCAATGTTTGAACGAAATGATTTATGACAAGCAGGTGAGATGTAAAGGATAGACAATTCACACATGAATGATAGGATAAAGGAAACCTCATTAAACATTACAATATGCATATCTAAATAACATTGTATCACCTGAAAGTTCTCGACATAACAGTATTTGCTCAAAATTCTTTCATTATGAAAGCTCAGCCATGCTACTGGATACTTAGCATGCAATGTATTTATTCTTGTAATCCCATCATTCTTATCGGTTGGTGGACTTTGAAAAGAAATATATCTACTGACTACTGATTACCACCCACCTGCTTAACACCTGCTTTTATTGAAAATACCTGTGAACAGGTTGAGGAAATAATTTAACATGTTTTGATTTGTTTCGATTTTAATGGATAAACCGTGTGTATACCATGTGTGACTGGCACTAAGTTAATATTTCGTTACACAATATATCGAATAATAAACTTCCTATTCTTTTCATATCAAAATACCTATGAGCACCATTATTGGCCTTAGCAAGACTATTTCTGATGCCCACTTCTGTGTGCTCTGTTTAAAAACAAACTATTGCATACCGTATGCTCTAAAAAATATATCATTTCATGGCTTTTGCATCAAAGAATATCAGTCAAATAAAGGTCGTCTTAGGGCAGGCTCACGAGACGTACCCTTGTCCCAGAGTGAATTGAATATTTGGAATAAGACCGGAAATGTGCTAAGCCTAATGCGGCTAGACAACCATGTCTGGCTATGAACATCGTCACACGAACCGAACATGTGCACATGCAAAATCAGTGCATCCATAATAAATGTATCGGAATTTTTAAAAATGCTGTGAGCATTATATATAGGCAGAATTGGCCTTTCCATTCAATCCATCATTTCATTCAATATTATGAGGAAACTAACATGCAAAATGCATGAAATGTGGAATATGATATTGCGTAGCTCATGTACAGGAAAAATGAATGATATCAAATCGGGGTTTAAAGGGTATATAAATATAACCAGGGATGGTATTTTGGCATGTGCCCTTTAACTAGAAAAAAAATCCGTCCTATAACAGCAAAGAAGGCTACCTTGTAGCAGGATCTGAAATTAATCCAGTCTTTCTCCTTTCACTGGGTTTCAATTAATCAGTGATCAGTGATAATTCAAACTTTGATCATAATGTTATGTTCCTAATACTGGTGATATTTAATTGAAATTAATATTTCTATCTCTTATTGTCAACTGCCGGGCTCCTGTGATGAGAAGTTACTCGAATTCACAGCGAATAAATACCACCTTCAAAATTTCTCCTTCTTTGGATTAAAGGAAGATTTTGTATGATGGTTCAAATAATTATAGGTAATCCTACACCTGGCCTTCTACAGATCTAAGCACACCCCCCAAACATTGGTCAAACCCTCAATCACCGTCCAAACACATGATCATAAATCCCTGAAAATGAATTAAACTCGCTCAGTCACCGTGAAAAAGTATATAATGACTTAATTCCCACGACTGTATTCTTCACTCGGTCACCTAAAGGTCGCGGGGGTTATCTTAGGGCCATTCAACAAGGTCAAATATTTAAAGCGGCTGAGTGAGCTCTCTATTATATCCCAGAGGTTACAATGGTGAAGATGCAGACAATTTTAGGAAGAGCTCCCTATTCTTAGTCTTGAGTGGAATAGCCAATGTTTTGGCTCAACTTGGACCTTACCCCAAGGCTTTTATGAACATAAAAGCAGCGGACAGTGTCCCATGAAAATAGAGTAGTCGCTACCATGTCATCACGTTTGCATATAAGGCAGCTCTTGACTATCTTTAGATGTGGCTGACCAGTACTTACCTTTGTGGGGCTATATCATTGAAGCCCTTGTTATCCTACACCCTGGCTCAGGCCCTGCCATTACCACAAAATCACAACACTGCTTTGGATTGGGTGATGCTTTTAATGGGGCCCCTCTTTTATTATTTCTTTGGCCTCTGCAGCGATTTCTTTACTGATAATTCAAGAAAAAGTGCTCTTCTGTGCAGATTCCTATATGTCCATTTGCATTGCTATTCAATGAAAGGAATAGGGACTGTTCAAAATGAAGACCGACGTTAATTCATAGTCATATTCTAGTTAATTACTATAATAGCGAATATCTAAATGTACAAACGTTTTTTCCAAAGTTTAAATTTTCAACGAACACAATTCTTCCATTAATTCAGAAATCTTTCAGTGATTTTGATAATTGGGCGCTTCAAAGACACTTGAGTATAATTTATGATTACCACCCCTAATTGGCTTTACTAGAAATAATAATTTTGTTAATGAAAATTGTTATACGTGTAAGAATATAATTGTAGGCTATTATATTTTGACCAGCATTGACCCGACGTATTACGTTTACTTCATAGAAATTTCAAAGTAATTCTATATTTATTTGTATATGAACATTAATTCAATACCAACCCTTATGAATTAATCAATGTATATTATTCACCATACCAAACGATCTGGATGAACGTCACATGTGTTATGGTGTCAACTATTAGATAAAACCAATACATGCTTGTCAGCATTTTAAAGGGAAAATAGACATTTATAGGTCCCTAGCTAATCAATTATATAATAATTATGATAATTACGTGACTGTATAAACTAATTTGAACCGGCTTGTTTGCATATCAGCCCAACCCAAAGGTAGATACTGTTTTGTTATTTTTTGAACTGGGCAATCTCTTTGCAAAGCGTGATCTAAAATTATACGTCCATACCATATTGCAACGTCAACAGATTTGCATAAAACAAATTATATCCCCATTGATAGTATGTGACATGCATAACAAATGATCTTCGAAAACTTTATTTCATATCAAATATGTATCTAAGATATCATCCCGGAAAAGAAAAACATTTCAGTTGATCCATTTTATGCGGGAGCTAATTGCATACGTTGTCATTTTCACTGGTACGGATTGCCTCAAGAAGTCATCTGAGAATCATTAAAGGTGTGTATTAGAGGTGATCATTAGTGCGGGCCTCGTCCCCATGATCGCTATGGCCTTCCAGCCTTCTCCCCTGTCGTCAAATTGACACAAATAATTAATGCGCATAATCTATGGAAGGGTCATAAACTTAGTAATGGGATAGGCCTACCGTATTGAATTGGGTCTGGGACGTAACGAAATGATGACTACGCAATTTAAGTTGCATACAACTTAATTCTCACTGTCCAATATAGACCCTCATTGCACTGACGTAGAGTGACTTTTTTCATTTTCCATTTTTTTTAATATTTTTACTTACCTCCAAAACGCACGTCTGGAAGCAAATAATTCACCTTTCTATAATTATACATAGGGCCTACTATTATATCCGACAATAGCTTTTCTCTTTTAGCCTATTTCTTTTTACTGCATGCGTTACACCATGCAACTTGTAATAATATTATATTGATCCATATTTAGGACAAAAAATTATTTAGCTTGAACAAAATAGAAGTTTCAGACTGGGAAAATGGCCGCGTACAAGATCTTTGGGTCAAGATGATGGGCCTGGTCGTTGCCATGGATACCATCCATCGTCTAGGTTCCCGCCATATTCATGCGCCATCACCTAGCGGCGGTCATACTCCACCGACGCACGTCCCTGATTAGGTCGAGTTGGAACGGTCCATTATTAGGAGGTTTGGGAGGGGCCGGTTGTGGGTGGTTATAGTTATGAATTTCAAAAGTGGTATGCAACCACTGTCTTGTGACAATTACAAAGTTCAACTACAAAAGAGGTAAATACTTTAGTGAAAATTCTTGTCCCAATGTCCTAGAAAGGATTTAAGTAGGTTTAGGAAATGTCCTCATTCCATTTCTTTCTCGGCGGCCCTCCTTTGTGCCAGGTAGTTAGGGTGGTCTCCACAAAAGCTACTTCTGATGACATCCCCTACTCGGTCGACCCTTGCAGACTTTTGCGATTAAACTACGTATGCGCAAAATTAACTGGGGACCACTATGATGAATTTGGGAAGATGGGCTGGGAGTAAAAACTGATCGGGGTATATCATACCGTTCAATATTTCCTCCTCTTTAGATATTTGATGAAGTTTATTCTGTCTATTATTTCAGTATCTTTTCAAGGAAATTTAAATTTTGATTATTAGATGATTATAGGTCCCTGCTTAGAGACCGCAGCATTTTCATCACGTTTCTCCCGTTGACAAAGAGAGCGCGGTGGCTGAGGTGGGAAGAGTGGGGTTTGATGCACGCATGCATGCAGGCAGGAGGCCTGGTTGTGGTTGGGTCTGGTATAAGCTTATGACTATGGGCTTCTCCTCCTCCTCTAGGCCTCCCCCATCTCTCCACTGATACACCCAGTCTGCTCAGCCAACTGTGTCCGCAGCCAGAGAAGGAGGGCACACAACAAAGCAGCTGCAGCCTTCTATAGCCCTGCCAATAATTGGATTCTAGTGTTGTGAATATCTACAGGAAGTCTACGTCTCCCTCCTCTACCACGACACACGGAACTAACTTATCGTTGGGTGGAAGATTTCCTTCCAAATCCCCGAAATTTCGAATCTTCGACAACTCTTGGTCGCTTCCCGTTGACTTCCCGGGTGGTGCGTGTTGAGCGTCCGGCTGCATTATCGACCCCGCGGTCGGAGTGGACTTTCAATATTACCCAACTTGTGGACATTATAGAACAGACATAAGTGCACGCATCCACCCTCCTCCCAACTGCCTCCGATACTTCGACCGAGGACGACATGACAGTCGTGTCAGTTCCTGTCATGTTTTAAGGATTTATTTGTTCATTTTGTAGAGGTAAGTTTCGGTTTAATGTTGCAACTTTCCACCTAGTTCGAATGTGAAATTGTAGGCTGTAGTTGACTGTAGAGACGCACGGGGCGTTTGAGCCCCAAAATATCGCTAAAACTACCACGTCCTGCTGGGATTTGTCAACAGAACGAGGGCAATGTGACACTTCCCAAGTTTGTGCACTTGTCTAATTTAGGAAAATGGACAAGCTGTTTCGTTTTGTATCTCAATCGAATGTATGGTTGTTCATGGTATGGTTTGGTTTGCATATATTTGAGAAAACATTGGCGCCTATTTTAACTAGTTTAAGCATGGAATGGTAGTATTGTGACATACACTGATACAGATTAGACCTAGTAGTCGTAGTTGACACTAAAGACAATAAGGTAAAGGTAAAGCTATATTTTAAGGAATGGAGGTTTGTCACTGTTCAAGTTGTTTCTCGGTCTAAACATTGGTTTTCCAATAACTAAACTAAGTACCAGTTCGTCCTCTCGGATTTGCTCCTGCTCTCTGATAAGCGAGGGAACGTTATCTTATCGCCCTACCATAATCCCTCCCTCACACCTTTAAAGAAGCTTATAGTGGTACTCATGTATATCCCGTTTAATGAAGTGAACATCATACATGTAATTAAAATGACTCGCATTGCCAGCCTTTTTTTCACAGCTTGCGTATTTATTATGGGCGTTGACGTGGACAGGATAATGGCTACATGACAACATGTATCTGTATTTATGGTGTTCATAATTCGCAGATTGTTATGTCAATCTATGCAACTTCTTTTTTTCCATTTCCAATCAAATTTGATTGTTGTTACAAACACAGGAATTAACTAATTAGGAGGCATCTATACTCTAGAAGGACGAAGTGCTGCAATAACACATCGCATAATAGGCCCCGATTTCAAATTATATGTACACAATCCTTGTTGTCACTTCAATTCTGACCCAGTATTATTGTATTAATTTCCGTATAAACAAGGAGAGTATGTGCAAACCAGGGAGACTTGAAGCATCTAACTTTATGCTTGTAAACATAGGTCCAACATACTCATGGTTCATTAGACAAACCGTTGCAATGAACCAATTATTGTTTTATAACAAATCCCATACAATAACAAACCCGAGATCGGTCAACCTTACTTGATAGATTTCAGGATGTTTACCGAAAGACTCACTGTAACCTCGGAGTGAAAGAGATGCGATGAACATTTAAAAAAACACTAAATGTTTCTGCCAATATGAAGTCTCAAATGTCAGTATGAAGGAAGTGTTCTATATCTCATTTCCTTTCTTTCCTGTCACAAACGTATTTGATGCTAGATATCATTTAGTCAATGAGGCATCCAGTCTCGAGGTCCACATTTATCTTCATTACAATTTATTTAGCATGATAATGAGAAACACTTAATGTTTCTTGTGGAGCCCTCTGACCTGTTGCATCCATGGCTGATTTAGAAAATCTAAGCCACCGCCCTAACTTTAGCATGGCCTCCTGGGACATGTGACCCACTTTCATGACCACCATTAGACCTCCTGGGAGTTCCTTCCCCATGCTATCGATTTTCTGAAATCATTACAAAAAGAAGAGGAACACAAAGGGCAAATCTCTAGAGCATTGCCAGTTATTCACTATCAGAAACCATCTGTGGATGAAATGTAGGACCTGTTGAATATTATGCACTGGTTCCCCCGGAAACTGCTGTCATCATTCTTGTTCAATTGGCTGGACATTGTTTGGAAATACTGAGGAATATTCGGTTAGGATTTCGATATGTATATTATGTTAACCAGCAGCAGTTATCTTCATTCTGCAAAACCTAGCATGGTGCACCATCGCATATCAGTAGTCGTACTAGATACCAGTGGGATCCCCTGCGATTCCCGTTTGAAGTAAATATTAGTACCAACAAGTGCACTTATGCCTAAGAGAGGATGCACTTTCATACTCTGAGGGGCTCCATCCTCTAAAGTACTAAGAAAATAAATTTCGGTGGCTTAACCCAAGGGGGTCTTAGTCTTAGAGATCCAATGACTGTGTATGCAACCATTTGTACTCATATCATGTAACATGTTACAGGGAGCTTATGATTCGGTCTCTTCACCACTGGAAGTAGCCTATGATCTTTACTTAGGGTATCTATAATAGGCAATGCAATGCTGGTAAAATGTTCCTGACTTATCTTGTATTGCCCCTGAAACCAGGTGTCTCTTATTAATCAAGTTCGGTGTCATTCGAACTCCAAGTATATGTCTGGATAATGTTAGCAGTTTATCTGAGGCTAGAACTGCAAATATTTCCAGAGGGGTTGTTTGCTAGACTCCTGTAGGAAATTAATTTCTATGTTGAAGACCTGGTTAAAATTCTGTACCACATTCTGTAACAGTATTTAAAGGGTGTCTTGGAATGCTTGTATTTCCATCTCGGAACGACAAATAGTTGGTGTTTATCAGTATGTGTAGAGTGCTTTCCTTATCAGCAATCGCAAGGTCATGTCAGGAGTTATGCAAGGGCCAAGGCTCAAACATAACATTGGACACTGTCAAGCATCAAATATTTGTGCCTTGATTTTGAATGTCACGCTGCTTAACTTTGTGTTGGTTTTGTTTTCACTAGTAGCTGTACTGGCTACGGAACGTTTATTTAGTCACGATTATTATTAGCATACTACGTGATGATAATTAGTATTAATGTAAAATAAGTTAAATTGCTTTAAAACATGAAGCAAATTATACGTCCTATCCAGATCTCTTGTTCCGTAGAATTTTCACTCGAAACGCACATCACTTCCCTAAGGTGTGGAGAGAGGCTATTTTGGGGATGACCGAAAGTTACCCTTTTGGGATCTGGAGAAGTACTCTCGCCACCAATACAAATCGTGACAGCTGAAGCTATAGGATGGCAGGCAGAGGTCAGTGCTGTTATGGTAGATATGTGGGGGTCCAGGGACATGTTAACTAATGTGTAAACAGTGTGATGACACACCATTGCCAAGGTTGATTACTCCCCTAACACATCCATACCCTTGAGGGATCCGGCTTCTGTTTGCAAGACCCTCGGTCAGTACGTGACCAGTGGTCACTAATTGGGTCCACCTGCTCCTGGCTCATCCCATTTCCTTGTTTTGCCCCGGAGAAATTCCAGGCTATTTACACAGGATCATGGGCACTCGTTATTTCCTGGCAGAGAGGGATCACTTCGTGGAGATGCCAGTAGTGGTCAGTTCCTACGGGGGCAGAGAGAGAGCGGGAGAGCTATCAGGAGATGATTGAACATATGAGAATCACATGTGTTGGCAGCCTGGTGAGCTCCACTTCCCAACTCGTTACCGATCCAGCAAACCAATCATGTGGGCAAAACTGAACTAACTCTGACTGCGGGGTCGGGGGTAGACGCCCCCAAGACTGTTGCTGATAAAGATTCGTAGGAATCGCTCTAAAAATTTACATACCTCAGATATTTGCCAGACTAAGGTGGTAGAACTCATTGGACTGTTGCTTGATAAAGCCATGCAAGGGGAAATAGTTTTAATAAAATTCAGGCACACTGTTGGGATCCCACTGGGAAATAATCCATTAGTCGACACAGTGTATGGAGGTGTGCATATTTTTCTGCTACAGTTAAAATCAATTATACCCTGGATATAAACGCTGATTTAACTATTTTGGTGTTTCGATTTGAAAAGTGTTTGGCAGTCTGTAGCGTTGTTTACCAGAGAAGTAATTTTCTTACAAGATGATCCTCCCATACTAACGGAATAACTATTTGAATTCATTTCAACCCTGGTCAATATTACAAGTCTTCCAAGACTTCATATGATATTTGTTTTTATTGCGCAGGCTTGCGTGATTTTTATTTCCATCATTAATATTTCTATTGTTTGTTCCATAGTTTATTTTTAAAGAGTGATTTATTGCTATACATCTCTTCCAATTTAGAATAACTTATTGTTATTCGCACGACTATGGACGGTAGGCTTCAATATATGGCACATTAAAATGGTGTTGTTGTCATGGAGTTAAGGGTCGCGACTCAGCTCTAAGGTCATTGTATGTTGTCCACCCATGTTCTATGAGTGAAGCCCTACTGGGACATTATCTTACTGCACTTGGCTGCATGTACATAGTATCATGACAGTACATTTCATGCATGTCTGACTCTGTTTAGCTCAGGTCCTTGAGCAGCTCTCGTTTACACATGCATACACTGGAGTGGGTGAGTGGACACCTCGCTTCCAGTAAAGTGTATGGGGAAAAGCAGGGCTGGAGAAGACCCGAGTGCCTCCATAGCAGAGTGACCCCCATACCAGGACGTGACAACTGGTCTCTCGTACCAGAAAAGGTAGCCATGGCAACAGGGATAATGAGGAGGCCTCATGTTACCAGGACGACTGACCAGTTGGTGCCAGCACGTGTAGTTCCTTGCCCAGATACGCCCAGTGATACTTAATGTCTCCCATATGGGCTGTATTGTCTTTTCATTTCATTACAATAGGTATGGCGTTAAACCTATGCCAGGCTAAAATTGAAATATAATATGACTAGAGCTTCTACGGCTATGCGTTATACACCATATCATCAGTGTTGTTAGAGACTAACATTGTGCTCCTGTTTTTCATTCCATATTCAAGGCTATCTTCTCCAAATGCCACCTTTCTATTTACATTCTACGTCCTCAGGTTAGATTGTTGGCACTATTCATGGTAACGTATTATTTCCAGGGTGGTCTATGCTCCCCCTATATATTTGAGCAGCTACCATCACACCCAGCGCTACCCAGCAGGGCCGTGTCCAGTTACCCGATACGACATACGGACGGCAGACGTGGACGTCGTTATAAACTGCTACGTATCTGGCAACGGGATGGTCAAGAGGTGTGGTCAACCCATGGCTACCATACCATGCCCATGTTTATGCTGTACTGTTTGCCTTATCTAATTGACTATTACGAAAGCCAATCCAAGTAAAGCCCGAGGAGCAGCTGATTTGAAAAAAACCAACCTAATCATTGCCCCTGGTTATTCGTGAAGACCAAAAAATGCAAAGACAAAAACCACATGTGGAATACCTGCACACATTGAACTTGACGACCAATGCTACAGTTGGGGATCTCTCCTTTAGTTTGGGGATGAATTAGTTTTCCCGGGCTGGTCGTACATTTAGAAAGCCCTCGGGAGACATTGTCCAATTCACCAATCTACAAAAGAAGTCATTTATTTGCCAACACTCTCCATGATGGCCTGCTGACAATAGCTATTTACCAAGAAACCAAATCAAATAGCATTTCAGTCATGCATACATTACACATCGCCCCACATAAGACTCAAAATACCCCAATTAGGTAACCGCGTTCCGCATGCTAAGTGGTGGGGAACTATTGCTTCTCACTATGCACATCTTTATCGAGTAAATATAGAGGTTTTATACTACTGCGAAGCAGGCTTTCATTTATTTGCTGAGGCCATTGATGTCCCCAAGGGCCCTGCCTAATAAGGACGCCAAGATTCATCTCATTTCCGAGTATTTTCTCTTAGATGTTTCTTTGTTAATTGTTATCGGTTTTTCATGATATGATATGGATTGGATTCAGTTACTCTGGCACTACCACCACTTGTCTCAATTGGGGTTTAAATTCACCAAAATAAAAGCTTAAGGGGCTGAAAAAAGCTAATACAAATGCAATTGCCTGCAGCCGTCCTTCATAATAGGGCTTACTTAGTCGGCCCATCCCTCCCATTGACCTGCTTTCCCCTTAGTGTGTGTTGTAAATCAAACACTTGATATGAGAGCAATTTTAGTTTTTTACCTATCAAGACCCCGAACATCTGCTCGTATGCTCTTATTCCATGTCTCCTTGCAATGTTTGCATATGATATTTATGCTATTATCTCGGATTCATGCTGAGGAAGACCACCATGTTGTGAGCCAAAATCCTTGGTCGTCAGCAATTATAATAAAAAAAGAGTGCCAAGTATTAATGTATTTACTCGGTTCTCATAAAAATGCATAAGGAATCTCATTAATAAAGGAACCCGGGGGCATATGTGGCATTAATTGCTATCTTATATTATGCGTAGCAAAGGTCGAGCATGGAATTTATGACAGAAATAGCCGTCCACGGGTCTCCTTATTTTTGAAATATGAATGGATTTCGTATGGACTCTCAGCGTTGCCTTTGTTTCTTTGCATTTTATTGCATCTACATTTGTCTGTGTCGAGACAAATACTTGTCAATTTTCTCTTGTTATAAATCACGAAATTTGGACCCATTATACAAGTTTGTTGTGCCCATTTAGATTCCGTACTAGGAATTATATTACATTAACATTATTTTAATTCTTGAATGTTCTGGACTAAAATATGAATGTGCTATCCATCAAATCATTTGACCATGAAATGCCTTGATGGTCGCCACTCTCCTGGAAAATTAGATTTGAGTTTTGGATAAAAAGCAGTTAATAACGTCTAGAGTTTTTTTGTCAGCTGAGCAATTTGCTCAGCTTTGCTTTGCTGCAAAGCTAGTTAGCCAAGCGTTGTAGTGAATTTAGCGTACCTGTTCGATTACGTAACCTGCCGTGGTATACAGCAAGCCAGGTGTTTTGCCATAACTAGGTGGCAGGACGCATTTATAGTAACGGGAAATGGATGGGGGAAAAGTTCCGATTCACTGATAAGGTGATATGAAATCCTAGTTATTCGGAAGGGAAATGATTCGAGGACGTTCTCATCTGGCGTTTTGACAAATATGCGTGCATGTGCAACTTTGTGGCACACGTTGAACTTTGCAGACAAGGGGACCCAGTGAAGCATTACAGGTAGGCCATCATAAGAGGATGCGGGTTGTGAATTAGTGAAGTTAGAGAGGGAGGGTGGGTCACTAAGCATCAACCAAAATTCAACTATTTTCCCCAAAAGGAAATCATCTCATATAAGTGGCTTTACATTAGTGACAACATTCCAAGTTGTTGGCTTTTGTTTTGTGTGCCCCACAATTCATTGGCTTTTCAGAGGGAGCACTTATTTCCTGTAGATAGCTGACCAAACGACGACTGATGGCCAGTCAACCCGCATTCGCTGTGGGGACTAAAGGTTGAGATCATTATTGTCTATTGTCGTCGTAAGTGTGTGGTTCTAGTGAAGAAAAAAGATCTAGTGGAGATCGGTCGAGTGAGCGCTGGTCAATGTGGAACAAAGGACCAATCAGACAGTTGAAGTTTTAGGCAGGGATCTGGTCAAGTGGTCATTATTACCTGTCGTTAGTTCCACCTGAGAAGGCTAATGAGATATTGATCCCTGCAGCGGGTAATATTAGCTTAGGTGACCAGTGCAGTGTTAACGTACTGGGCACCTAGTCAGGATGGAGGTGAGCTATACCTATAGGGTATATATAGGGTGTAGAGGAACCTGAGGTCGAGAAGGCGTTTGATGTGTTCAGTGTTGGATGTCTTATTGGTGTCCCCCAAAGCGCTATCGGATTTCACCTTGTGATGTACGCAATACGACCGGTATCTGTCCATAAGCATGGATTTGACTTTATCGAGACATCGGTTCAGGGGATGCATATGTTTATTTGACCCATGGTTCTCATTCCAGACAATATCTGGTGTTATGTTCCGGGGGTCGCTTGAATACGATGGAGTTTATTCTAATTTAGATTGATAACATGGTATATTTAATTATTCACATCCTAGGGGTTTTCATAGGGGTTTTCATAGGGGTTTTCATTATTTTTGGGATGTAAATTTGTCAATTGTTCAACTCAGGATTCAGATTCACCGAATCTATCCTTAACAATACAAATAATAATGTTTCTGGCTACTGAAACTATATTTATCAACGCAGCAACTCGAAAGAAATTGTGAGACGAGATTTCTTTTGAGTCAGCATAAGTATACATATTGTGTACATAATAAGTACTGCTGGTAATTGGGATGCCCTCGATAATGTTCACTTGATTTGATTAGTTTGTGCAATTCTGACCTGCGCTGAAAGAGCAGATTGCCTGGGGCATGTTGGATACAACAGGAGGCGGTTCTAAACTTCATGCTCTAAATACATAAGGACTGCTCCAGGCCCAGACAACAACCATAGGGACGCGTTCGTCTCTATCGTAAACAATTATGGTTCATGATGCATGCTGATGAAACATATATGCATTTACATGTAGTTTGGATTTTTTTAGAAGAAAAATGTTAGGTTGTATCGCTGTAGTGTATTGGAGATTAGATTGATTAGATTGATTTCATGCGTTGAACTAGATGCACTAAAACTATGTTTCTTTTTTTTACATCCCCAGAAAAACAGTCATGCATAAAATAACTTGCCTAGAACCTTGTTATGTTAATGAAGGTGCAAAAGTAAACCAGTGGTCGATTGTATGCATAATATGTACATATAGAACCAATAAATCACTACGAAATCACCCATTTTTAATTTATGTCTTGTGGCAATCGCTCTCTCCCCAGCAAGACTAAGGGGATTATTGTTGAGTTAGCTAAATTTTGCCACCTAAAAATATCTTGCCCGTGGCCCTTTGCAAGTATAATTTTTCAACCATTTTCCTCATGAGTTGAGAACTTAATCGTATGAAATGGGTATGCACCCACCAGCCTTGCATAATTAAAATGCAGGTTTCTTGAGGTATTAGAGGGAGTAGTCTCGGGGCTAGGGTTTCTTTTGATGGCGGTTTTTCTCGGGTAAAAACACTAAATGAGGGAGATGGAGTGTACTGAGTTCACCATTGTTGATTGGGGGTTAGGTTTGATTGATGCTTACTGCTTAGTGGTACCACCCACCCGCTGACTTGTCTGGTTTTAGACATCTCAAATAGACGTACACGTACATTTTGTTAATATTATACTTGAATACTGCAAACCTGAATGATTAAAAGCCATACTGCGTGCCATTAGCATAAATAACTTGATGGCTTGAATTAGAGGGAAGGATTTGGGTCTGTATTGGTTGTTTTAATTAAATGCAATTAATTCACTGATGAACCCCATAAGTCCTGGTTATAATTACTTCGTTTTTTTTTGTCTCATAATTGGTGTGTTGCCAGCATCAACATGGCGCGTACTATTGTCGAGCGTTCCTCCCCTCAGATGTATGCGCCGATCGTTGTTAATAAAAGTTACGGCCCAAACATTTGTCAATTAGCGGGATTTTTAAGAGCGTTAGTGGCAGAGGTCAACATCTAACTTTCTTGTCTGTCAAAAAAATTGAATCGAGACCGACCAGAGGATACTGTTATCGTGCGTTTGTTTTATTTTGGTGCAAAGCAAACTACTGAAACAGAGGACCCGCGCTCTCCCGCTGCAAACCCCTTTTTCCCTTACCACGCCCTTGCCTAAATACCCTCGAGTCGTGGATTTCTGCTCACCACGCTGTCCTCTGATGAATTGCTTCCTCTTTTAAATCAGGGATGCTGGTGCTAAGGGGTACGCGGAAATTATTGATTAACTGACAATAAGCTCCAGGAAGATAGATATATTCTTTATGGCTTGTGTCATCCGAGCCTGGGGTGAGTAGGGGGTGATTTTTCAGCCAGGTGTCCTCCTGCGAGCAGACGTGTAGTTGAGTTTTCTGTTAGCAGACGACTTTGGGTCAGAATTCGGCGCGTGCCCATTTTACCTGCAACTCCCCACCATTTTCACCCTGTCATGCAGATGTTTGTATGTCCAGAGATGAGTGACATCCGAGGACAAAGCCAGTTCTCGAGCTGCCCTCACCTCTCGAAAAATACACACAGAAAGGCTAGGGTAAATAAACAGTCTCGTGTTTTGATTAATCGGAATGAAAAGTTATTCTGAAATATGAATTCTAGATGCGCTCAGAGGAGTTACTAAACCAGAAATGTTTACATTTGGACTCACGTGTATTAGAAGGTAATAACTGTGTTTGTCTAAATTGTCGTGGATAGATGTCATTGGGTTTCAAGCAAAATAGTATCAGGATAGTCCTTCCCTGGCTTTCAGCTGCCTTGATTTACTGCCTCTGCAAACGGGCAATTCACTATTGCTGCTCAATGCATTATCACAAATAGCAATCTCTCATGCGAAAACATCTATCAAAGGCACTGGATATTCTGTGCCAAAACTCAATATACATTCAAATGGTGCAATAAAGCCTGGGCTACCAATTATATTGGGTTAAAAAAGGAAGATATCTTTTCTAGATGCTATTGTGATATGCATGTCATGCTATGTAGTCTTTAAATAATCAAACACACGCATGTGTGTTATTTGGACAATGCGAGAAATGCTTGGTTTCTTTGCTTTTCCTGGATTTAGTCATTGTCGCATCGGATGGTTGATGTTAATTTGCCTACAGTACTATTAATAGTTGTTTTTTATTTGATTTTCGCTAAAGCAAACTGATGCAAACAGAGCAGCGCTTCCTTTGTTGTAGAGACGGTGTGGTCACTCCATTGTTGCTTGACTTAATGAAATTAAAGTTGACCCAGAAAATGGATAATAAAAGTGACATATTTATGCCCCAGATGACGCAGCAAATTTGCGTTGTGTCCAGCGCAGCTATAGCAACATCAACTGTGTGCATAATGTGTCCTAATATTTTCCCAATAAACTATCTCGGTGCTTAGTTTTGAAGGCCGAGAGTTTATTATTTTAGTTCTTGTATTTTCAGCACACACACGCATGACAACGAGTCATCAAACTTACGACTTTTCCCCTTTTTTGTAACGACTGTAGGCAGTTATAATGAAAAGGTGCATAAGCTCAATAAATGCACGATAAATTGATTTTTTGCCTTGGTTACATTTGGGTATGGAATTGCAAACTTTGGTTCGTGACATCTATAATTAATGCGAATATCTGTGTGGTTAAATTTGAAGATTTTATGAACCCCTTTTGCTCGGTTTATCTTTGGAGCCTTATTATCGTGTATTGAAACTGTTCTACGTTGCATTTCCCATATAGGTCAAGGATCATGAACAATATTCAGTTTAGTTGACTAAAAAAGATGTTGGTTTTGAATGATATTCAGTAAAGCATGACGCCTCATAAAAACGCGTTCATTCATGCGCGAAGGCCCCCTACCCTCTAAGAGACGTGTCACCACGGTGTCATACTCTTGTGGCTCTGATTTGGATAAAAAAGAATTGAAAAATGCCATTTCTACCATACCGGGAATCAATCACTCGAGGACAATATTTCCGGAGGGTGGGTTCTACCATTCAGAATTCAATCATTACTGTAATTAGCCATATTTTTCCCTGTGAAGTAAACGGACATAAGACAAACCCAAGTTGTTGGTTGGCTCTTTTCCAGCGATAATTTGTTGATTAAAGACATCAAATAGAGTGGCACATGCTTTGTCTTTGTACAGAGTTATGAAGTGACAGAAGATTGCTTGACAACAAAGGCGATTTCTTGGTGTGTCACACGTAGACTTCAGTTTTGATTCTAAGCTTTTATCAAGGCCGAATGGCTGTCATGTCAGATGGAGCATGTTCTACCTGAGTCCCGGGACATCTGGACCCAAGGGTCCCCCCTGCAAAGCATCACCTTTTCGTCTGTCAGAGGCATTTTATTGGTAAAAGTATTAATTAAATGATTATCTGACATCATGTATTGAATAAACATCTGCTAATCGGGAAGGAGACCTTATATTAAGCAGACTGTGAGAAGATGGGCCAGAGTTTGTGCAATGTTAGCGTGGAACACATCACAGTATTAGGTTACACAAACTGGTTATGGTTTTGCTATCCTTTGACAAGAACCAAATAAAATAGGCCACTTAATTGCGAATGCCTCTGGTAATTGTGGCTTTGGTGATTTAACGGAGACAATAATAACTAGTTGATCGTATGAGTTTGGCTGTTCAGTCAATTGATTGCTTGTAAAAGTCGTAATCTCGAATCAATAACGGATAAATCTTATTTGAGATTTGGTTTAAAATATTGGGCTTTCCATTTGGACCTAATGCTCGGATTACTAAAGGCGGGCGAATTTGGCGATGGCAGTTGCTTCATAAGGAAACATCACCGTTTCTCCCAATAACTGTACAATACTTTTTATTCCGATAATAATTGCTTTAACATTTCATTTCGTGTTGGTACTGAACTGACTCTTAGAAAAACGTGGAATATTTGATAATTTATCTTCCATTTAATTCAAACATATTCATTGCGTACCAAAATCACAAAAGCCTCCCTCGTTCAATTGTATGCATGCGTCTTTAAATCAAGTTTAGTTGAAACTATTGGAGGGACTCGATACTTCACACAACTTCAAATAAATAATACCAAATTCTGGTTGACTTTCTGTCGACCACCGCCCTCCGTGTTTTGTTCTGTGAGCACACACCCCATTCTCATGGAACTAATCAGCAGCAACTGCAGTTGTTGTGGTGCCGTTGCTCGCGAGTTTTTATGGTGATTATGGGAACCTGAGGAACTGCCAAATTGATACATTGGTGACAGGCGTTAAAATACGATGCCTATTGTCTGTGGTCACGTGATGGATCAGACGCTGGGACCACCTGTAAATAGCTTTTACCTGACCATCCACTTATCTCGAGCCTGGTCTCTTTGATCAGGAAGCGGTCTAATTAAAGCCCTCTTAAGATGCGAATATGAGGAGTCTAGATAGCTGAGCAGAGTCAAAATCCACTGACTTCCCTATGCTTAACCCCTGCGGGAGGGCTGCCTTCACCTATTTTACCTGGGCGGGCTTTGATCAAAAGCATCAGTGATTTGTACCTCGAGAGATGCGCCCATCATTGGTGGCGCGCGATCGGTCGCGATGCGCAGCACAAAAAGACCAACTGTCGGCCTTTGTGAAGTGCCAAAGGCTCGGGTAAAGCGGAGGTTCGCTTCTCGGGTTTTTGAACGATGATGATTGAAACCTTGGCGCTCGAGTGTTGGATATCAGAAAGCCAGGAGACTCCGTCATTAGGTCATTGATGGATTAGCACTGATGGGTTGTGCGGGGATCCCAGCAAGAGCCTTTATGTCGTGGCTATAAATGGCAAATCATCGTTGGTCTCTTTTTGTGCCCTCATGAATAATAATCTCGTGAGTGTCAACCAAGTCTAGAGGAAGACTAATATGGATCGGTCTCTAGTAGACCCGCTGTTATGTCTCTAACGGTTCCTTCTTTTGATTGAAGTGTTAAAACTCCCTCCTGAAAGTTTTTTTCAAGGTGTGCAAAAAATATGGACCCTTCCTATGAGAGTTGAGCTTTTATGTAATCGGGGCATCCCGCTGCAGTTCGTTTTTTCCCCTGCCTGGTGGTTGTCACTTTCCTTGTCCTTACAACCCTGTTGGACACCCGATGTAGTGGCCAGTGTTTCACAGCCTCAGTTTGTCATCAATTTCACTATAACTTTTTAAAAGTTGAATGGGGAAGCTCTCAATATCTCAAAAACACAAGGGTAAAACATGTGTCTCGTTGTGGTGATTGAATATTTATTTTGTTCCATTTTGAGTGGGATGCACATATGGCACATTTCCCAAGATAGATATTGTTATCCTTTACGCATTTATGGTCAATCTTAAGTATTTGATGACCATTGCATGTGGTCCATCTCAAACAGGTATCCTGCCCTTGTCAAGTATTTGCATATAGGACAAGGGGTCAACACCTTTGGCTTTATAAAAACCTAATGCAACCACCCCTCGGCCAAATGCGTGATGTTTTGAACAGGTAGCAATCTCTTTTTCTGCCTCACCAGTTTGGTCACTCAAGAAAATTACCCTCGAATCCCCTGCCTTTTGAAGGGAAGCTGCCGATGCCTGATGTTCAAAGATGGGACGGTGGACCCCGCCCTAGCTTCCGATGTTGTGGGCGTATTTCTTTGACAATGGGATTTGGAAGAAGTAGGAGGAGGAATACCCAAGCGTCATGGCTGCAACTGCTTAAAAGAAGGCAGTATAGCGCCGGGAGTGAAAAGTGGGACCTTGGCCCACCCCATCTATTCATATTCTATCCCTTACTAAACATACACTTTATCAACACCTTTTCATTCGAAGTGAACTATTGCCCTGGAATGAGGAACCGATGCGTGTGGGAAAATCTATGAAAATCTTTTCCTTTTACCTTCCTTGTATATATGTGTTTTGCTAATCTCTCAGTGTATTGAACTCTTCTAGCCAAGCAACGTAGGAAAAGATGAAACAGGAATCAATATGGGCCTGGTGGAAGAGGATTTTATAGTTTGCCTTTGAAGATTGTTAAGGAACAAACAGTGCATTTTTAAAATTGTCGCAACAGTACTAAGAAAAAACAATTGTCCGTCTCTGAATACAATATTTGTGATATAAAGAAATGATTAATGCAAGGCCTTAATCATGAGGAGGTCTTCCATATAATTTTACATGAAATACCCTTAGTCAGAACTTTAATCATAAAGTTCGTTATCAAAGGTGAAATGAATAGTACTTCAGGCCTCCACTAAAATCGATCACTGGCAGACATAGCGAGATGCTCTTCTCTCAACCAATAATGGACTGGTCTTTATAAAAAAAGTACCCTCCCACCCCGCCCCATTATAAAAGAATGCTCACATCATCAATGGACTAAATATGCTATGCTTGCGTGTGCGTGGGGTCGGGAGCGCTCTTGTTACTCTCCAGTGTTTTGTCTGGTCCCACTTCCTATACTACTGTGGTGAGAGGTCGCTGGGAGACCAAGAGGTCTTGGCTACATCTCACGAAGGGTTACATATAGGCAAGGCAGCTGCAGTTTATTGCTATAATTAGTTCAGATTGAATGGATTATCAAAAGATATGTTCATGCTGAAACACATGACGTGATTAGAACTTACTCGTACTGTTGAACGATTTGTCTTTGATGCATTGGGTTCTTATACGAGAGGTTGTCTAATTCAGTAATTGGCATATATTGCAGCAATATCAACATACATGTATGGTATTGGTATTGTATCTACATTAAAGATGTTCTAAAGGAGCAAAACTATTGCACCTGGTTTTCACTAATTTTATATTGCCCCCAGGCACCTGTTGAGCAGTTGTTACCCTAGGGTTATTATTTCCATGGGAACATTGCAGCATGTTATATTTTCCGCTGACCGTAAGACTTTCCCCCATAAAGGATATGTCCGTGCCAAGAACTAAGACATAGTTAAAAATGTGTTACCCGAGGGTACAATTTTGGGGTTAGTAATTTTCATAATTTGCAGCGTCCGTTCCGATGAGTCCCTAGGATCATTGATATCGAGGTTAAATACTGTTTCTCCTTGCCCAACTACCACGTTTTGACTCCTCCCTCTTAAAAGACCCCCACACCACGTCAAACGAAACATGATTTCTATTGTTCCAAGTGTGCTTTGGTGACCTCAATAATGATAGCATCTCTTTAAACATAAATTTGATATATGGCCAATCTTCTTGATAATCGATATACTAATGATATTTGACATTAGTCATTGATATACTCATTTCCTCATCGATCATGATGTTGATGTAGCAGCTTGTTAAGAAATTAGTCATGTATTATCTGTTGGAAATGAGGGGGACGATGCTGACCTCACCCTTAAAAGGACATAGTTCCAGCTTCATCATATGTCTCCATGGGAATCAATTGTGCCTGCATGTTACGGGTGACAAAGATAACATGTGATAACATGCAAATAATGCACCATCCATCTTGCAGCGCTGCTGTCATACGAGGCAGGATGGCTGCTTTTGTTTGGTTCCAGATGGACACTTCATCAAGGGGCAAAAGGTAACGCGTCCCCTTTTGATAACCACGGAAAAAAACTTGTTTTGGTTCCATTGATGGTATATGAGATACTGGTGTCACATGTGGCAGGCCAATTGTTTATTTTATTCCGGAAGGCCATATGTCGCGAATTACTGCAAGATTTGTTAAATTCATATGGTACCATTTTATTATTTATGTGTCAAATATCTTTTAATCAATGTAGGTGGATGTTATTGGTACTGAAATGTCTCTATAGGGGTGCATTTATATGGGTAGCAGGGTTTCTCTAATGACGTAACGACGATGACAAAAAACCCATCTCTTTATTTTCATATTCATTCATATTCATGTTGGTATTCAGCGTACTGAATTACCCATAGTTATATACCTTGTAAGGGCCATAGTAATCAATAATGTGTTCTGTGTCAGGGTCGTCACACCTATTTGATAAAGATGTAACAATATGGTTCAACCGAGATAAGTTCATATTTTACAACCCAAGCGTGTTCGAACATAAAGCCTGGGCAGGGTAGCTCTGGGAGCATTATCCACGCTGTTCTAACAGCTCCCTGCTAATTGTGACGCGCCTACAGGTGGTAAGATGTAATTCTGTGGCTGGAGATACGTTCACGTACTTGGTCAATATACTTGATGAATAGTAACTACTGATGGAGCCTTCGGTCGAAACATGATTCTACTGACACTAGTGTGTTATATACACATGGACTTGTAAGTTTTTCATGATAGTTTTAACTACACTTTATGTTACGAAATAATTATGGCTTTCGCTGCGTGGTGACTATTGTTAGATTCACAATCTACAAAAAACGTGACGTCACACTAACCGTGACGTGACAATGGACCCTAACGAGAGGGCACGTTACCTTTTGGTCACCATGAGGTTGCCCTTCTTGTAGAAAACATCGCTTAGTGATGTTCCTGTTTACCTTTAATTTACTATATGAGGTGACATTATTTAGCGGTTCATAGTTTGAGTTGGTCCGATTATTGGTGATATTTGCAATTAAATGATTTATTCAATTATTTAATGGACCTCTATCTTGATATGACAAAAAAGGGTATTTGAAAATATATACAGAAAATCCGTCTCAAAAGAAAATGAAATGATGTTTTGGTTTTGATAAATATTCTGCCTCTTTCCCTTTGTTAAATATCCTGCAATGTTGCATGCTCGCCGAGTCTATAAATGTTTATCAGAACTATCATTAATTTATGCGGGTGATTTATATTATTTGCCCGCTTATGAGTCGGTTATGAGAGGGTCATGTCCACTTAGTCGTTAGTGTCAAAGGTTCAATGAGAAAAATGATGTGACCCTTAAGGTCAGGCAGCATGTCACTCCATGTGAATGGATATGAAGGGAAATATCCCTGGACATCAGAATATGAGGGTCTCCCGTTATGATATATGTTTCAGGGCTCTAGGTGACCTCTTATAACCCTCTGTTAGAACCAATCAGGGGTGAATATGATTATGCAAGGTGACGCAGACCACTTTGGATATGAATAAGCATGGAAGGTTGGTTCAATAGCCTCTTTACACCTTTAGATGCAGCCTGACAATGATATATTGGTGGAATGTGTGACCCAACTCTCCAATGAAAAGTTCGTGGCGTTTCATTTGGTGCTAGAAATATAACACCTTTCTACAATGCTGACCTTCTAATGCACTATCCATTTTCATTATAGCGTGCGTATTGAAAGGTGAATATTTCCAATTAGTATGGTACCTAACGGTAACCCAGTGATTGGAGTAGAGGTGCACCTTTCTGACATTTGAATGATTGATATGTTTATGTTTTCTGTAACCCCCAGTTGCTTAGCATTACCCCCCAAACAGGGTTTCCAATTCAATTTTGCAATGGGCTGCTCGGAATACTTCATTGTTAAATTCCATATCGCATTATCAATCAACCAAAGTAAAGAATGGAGGGGTTCAAGTTAGATAATGGTAATTGATCGATATTTTAGGAGGTTAGTGGAAGATAAATCTACGGGTAGTTAGCATGTGATATCTTATATTGTGTGACATTCATAACCCCAAGCGCATGGATGGTTTGGGACCTGCCGGGACACTGATGAGAATTCTTGTTTGTTTAGCACTACCCTCAAGTCTGGGTAAACATGAAAACTATAGGCATTTAACGACACTCTTTTACTTAATTCTATTAGTCTTCCAATAGGACTTGAATGGACAATTCGGAGTATCGTTTCTAAAGTTCTAAGATTATGATAAATCGATAGTCTTTCATTGATAATGTATGGATTGACCACCTCCAAGAGACGAGCAAACAATTGCTATGACTTGTTACCCCTTCCGAGGTCATGCCTCATGGTAAATGTAAACAAATCATGTCTTCCTCACACTTTTCTTCTTTTCGTCTTCCATCTGCATGGCATCAAGGGTCAAACTGGAAGATAATGCTTTGGTCATTCCATTGATCACCTTGGTCTTTGACACCGATGACAGGCGGGCTGTGAAACCCCTGGTGGCATATTGTCGAGAAAGGTTCCATGCTTTCCATTCTTACCTTTTGTCAAGACAAATGACTAGCGCCATCGCGCGCTACTACTGCAAAGGTTAGAGGGTAAAAGTTCACGTTTGGGAACTTTCATGTCCCCGAATAATGGTGTCACATTTAGGATAAATGGATTTCGGAGGTGAATGTTTGCCAATTAACGTTCCCTGTGTGGTCTGATGTTGGTTTAAGGGTGCGAGAATAGTTGGCCTTGAAAGATGATTAAGTGTGTGAATACTTCTATCAGTCTGCGTAATGGAATATTCTTTAGCATCGACTGCTCTCGGTTTTCTGGACCAATATTCCCCGTATTTGCACTTGAATAGATTGGGACAAAAATCTGGTGTTGGGAGTGTTTTTCAGAGGGGTGTTTTGGTAACTTCTTACTGGTGCAAGATATACAATTCGTAACTATATGCTTTGCCTGTTTCTTTGTAAACAGTACCCTTAGCACCAACCTGCCCCTTCCAAAAATGGTTTCCCTCTGCCCCCCGTTTCTCTATTCATCTTTCGTTTTCTTATTCATGCTTCTCCCTCAGTAGAGAAACGGGAGACATGGGTAAGGCGATTTGTGCGATAGAGTACTGAAAAAGGTCCTGCCATTGTTTGCTCGGCCCTGTGTCGAACGCGAGGGATAGACGTTTGGGAAGGTGATCCGAGCTTGTGGTTTTGGTTGGGTATACGTCTTTGTTGACATGAGGTTAGTGGGTGGAGATTTGCCTGGTGTCTAAGATGTTGGCTAACCCTGATCCTTGTTACCATGAAAGGGAGAACGTGCCACGACAGCACACATTTAAACATGAAGCTGTCATCACCTCTCGCTGTTGTAAATGTTTGTTTCCCATATATGTTCACATATACATTCTAAATCATGAGCGTCCTTTTACTTTTAAACGATACTTTTAAGCTATAATGGGTATTCAGTTTTAAAACGGTTTATACATAGCGTAAAGTCAGCGTAAAGTCCGGCTATATATTCCAGAATATGTCTTGAGTTAATTAATCATATTCTGCGGTGCCTGTTGCTTAAAATTTTATTTTGGACTTCTTGGTATGCCCCCTCGGAGAGTGAATATAAATAAAAGAATTCTTCCTAATTAAATTAAGTATCTGATAGTTCTCTAAAAATTGAATTCACACAAATTGCAATGGACTCCCGCTATGAGCTTTCAATGTAATCACAGTTCCGGAGCATGGGTTCTTTCCATTTTCAGTGAATTCCCCTCGATAGTAGAATACTGCCATGGACCGTTAATCCCCTTTTGAGCTTCACGCTCGCCATCCTCTGAACCATTGATAAAGCATTGGACATTGTCCGGCATGTCACGGACCTACCAGTCTTGATCCAATAAATAAGGCCGTAGCTTTTGCTAGAGCATCATAGTGAAAGCCTTTGTCCACCAGCCTGGAAAAGCGGCTGAAACCTAGCTCCATTGGTCAAAGCCAGACTGACCGGTCAACAAAGGTTAGGGTTAGTTATTTTATTGCACCTGAGTACTGTTACCTGTCAGACTTCGTCCTACCTCCTACTGATCTCAGATATAGAGTTCATTGATTTGCCTTGGTGCCTCTCCCTAATTCATCATTGGCTCCCTCTAGTTCCCACTTCATGCACACGGGGGCACCATCCAGGTGGCTTGATTGGATTCGATTCCAACTGTGTAAATTGGCATTCCAACGACGATTGAGTTAAATTCTATTCAAATTGTATTTGAGTCTGTCCCCCTACACCAATGAATTATCTCTATGTTGGGCTTCCATGTTTGGTCAAGTTCTCTCATTGAAGAACGAACTGTGTGTGAGAGGAACGGGAGATAGTCAACTACATTTACCATCACAGTGAGATAAAGCCTCTGCCTGGACAATAAATTTTCATCATTCATGTCTAATAATCTTTCATTTGTTCAAAGTTAAGTGATAAAATATGCGTATGTGAGTATAACTTAGTTTACATTGGTTTTGGCATTTGCATTTTCTTTTCTCCTGGTCGGCCAAACTCAGGCAGCAGTGGTGAACTGTGGTTTAGTATAAAACCGAGTATTTGAAAGGATCATTGTAACTGTTAAAACCATGCCTGAATATATATATTTGTACAAAAAAATAATGTCTACACGTACCTGAGATAAAATGAAGTGATAGTGCCGGATAGGTGCACAGTTTTTTACAATCCCGAAATTGTAACATTTCAAAAATGGGAAAGTAGCAAGGAGTTCTCAGTATTCCCGTATGAAGGCGACACTGGCCACATTTGACACCTGTAAGCGTTCACCTGCAAGGGTTCACCGAATATACGGTACATAGAACCCAGCAGGCCCACCACCAGGCAGAATCATAGTTTTTTCATAACAACATATTGCTTTCATTCTTTTGATGCACTTGCAATGACCGTGCCTGCAGCTATCATTTAGCTACATGGTTGATATAAACTACATGTACATTGAATTTATCTAGTTTTTTTTACAAGTTGTTCCCACGAATTCCGGCCTAGCAAGATTTGAATATGACAATTCCCTCCAAATTGTGTAGGTGATGAAGTCAGCCATTGGTCCATGGACGTGGACGTAAGCGCCTGTAGGTTCCTTTTCAAACCGAAGTGTTATTTTGTAAAGAAAGTGAGTGAGGTGATCTATACTCAGAGCTAGACCCTATGTTCAATTGGTTTGAGAGGGCCTTGGTAGGTCAAGGGGAAACACGTGCATGATTGTGTACAAGATGCTGATAATACAAGTCAAGAAGTCTATAAGGTATTAGTTGACGCGATTAAAGCTCTTCCTTTCAGGATCACTGAGACAATTGAACTTTCATCTCTTATACCAATTGATAAACTGCATTACATTTAGTGGATTGGTGTATATCATACTTAATCTTTTTTCTTAATATTTTTCTAAGTTCATGGGTTGTTTCCATGTTTGTGAGGCAAGTGGTTGATGAAGGGCTGAACCTAAAGGCAAGGAGGGGAAAAAATGTATGGCCTCGTGTCCTTTACGAAATTCAATTCCATCTTATAGCAGAAGGGTAAGGGGTGGGTTAGCGAGGGCAGCCCTTTTTATGGGTGAAAGTAATTCCATTAGGGAACAGGCATCATGTCCCCATCCTGCCTCTCGTTGCATGGCTTTTATCCTTGTTCAGTCGGTTGGTCTGGCCGTTAAAGATCCGACTCGCCCTAATAACCCAACATTCAAACAGATTCTAAAGATTTAGAGGCCCGGCCTCACACCTGAGGACCCCCTGGTATCAATCATTTACCCAAACCGCTACCTGAGGGCGCCTTGACGCGAGCGGCACGTGCCATATGTCAATCAGGCGTCATCCGGCGTGACGACGTTGGATCTGATTATGATCGGCGCGTGTTTGCTTTATCAACAGGTGTCAGTTGGTGGCGCCGCCATCTTGGATCCCTTGTCAACGCCTTGGGCGAGCGAACGGTTAGGCTGCCCTTCCCTGCTGTCCTTGGCGTTATGAATTCGTATCGGTTACTTTCATCACGGCGTGGAATGTCCGAAGCATTCATTTTACCTGTGAGGCATGGGAGGCATGCAGTAGTTGGGGTCGTTACATTAGGGGAAGAAGAAAGATTTGTCAGGGGTACCAGCTTTCACTTCAGTAGGAGATATATGGGTCTATGCATGCGCCCAAGTGTAACATTAGTATATATTGTACATTGGAGACCTGGGTTGGCTTTACCTCACCTCATAAGTCACACATCAAATCCCAGGGCACGCTTTCACCTTTATGTCCTTTGAATTTAAATTAGAAGAACAGGGCAATCTAAATTTACACTAAGGTGAAAGCAAAGTTCAAGATTGTCACGTGTGGCCTTACAATCGTTACTTGTCAGTCTTTTTGCATGTAGGTGACTTTCGGTGGTTCGTTCAAATACAGTTTCCTAAGATTGCCTATAATATGTAGCCTATATTAGGACATTTATGATTTTATCTAACTATAAGTAACCCTTTTTTTAATGATCGATCTTTATTTCTGAGTTAATAAATCTTACAGTCTGTCTTTCAGTAGGCCTAGATGTAAATTGACATAAAAGAAGCGAACCTGTTTGTGAATATTTGAGTGATATTTGAGAAGGTATATGTTAATGTCTATGCAAATAAGCATAAGTCTTTGTATTTACTACTATTAAGTTTGGTAACATGTTGGATCTTTATCATTTGTGAATAAACTTAAGAATCCCCACCTGCCTTGATTCTTCCTTCATGGCACCACATGTTAGGACCGTTAGATTTTTATTTGGTAATTTTCTTTAATTGAGCAGAGGAACACCTGCTTGACGAAGATCTTGCCTCATCAATGTCAGGATTCCGTCAGTGATCGCTTGTTGTCCTTAATGGGCCACATGTATTTGGATCATGCAGATGCAAATGATGTGCCATAAAATGTCGATTACACCTGTCCCTGCCGTTGCACTTATGCACCGGCCGTACTAAAGCAACAATTACCCTCTTTACATACAAATTCGAATTCAGTGACACTGAATTCGAATTTGTGTCCATGAAGCTTTTGTGGTTATCTATGTAATCAAAATTGTTTTGCTAAGGCTCTGTAGACTGTTGTTAGTGACTTCTTTCTTGCATGGTGACGGAAGTTGAAAATAATTATATTGACTGGTACGTTTTGGAAGTATGAAATTGGGTCAGGCATTGAATTGTATGTCTTTGTTTTCTCAAATGATTGATGATCTTGTATGTAAGATTAATGTATTTCTTTTTATTCTTATGTAGGTGAGTTTGACTAACGATGTCCCAGTGTTTTCACTATACAAGAGGTAATGTATATTGACAACTATTTTTTGTATTCATCATGATAATACCTGTTGTACTCGTAGCGGGACAAGTACTCATTAACCCGTTTCAGTATGTGAGTCTCACGTAGCAGTATTGGAATTCTGCCATCCTATGGCCATTCAAATTCCCTTTTTTCGTCTCTTTATACCAAGGTTTTAATTGGAGGAAACACAAATCATTGTTTCTATGCCTGTGTATACATGCAGTACAGGTGTATTGAAAAGCAGCCAAGTAAAGCATCGCCAATCATGGGCCCTGTGACAAGGCCATGATGTTTAAACATTACCCAGTGACTGACCACCCACTCGCCACATGTTATCAAAGTAAAACCCTCAAACAGAAAACATTTTTCTTGAGATGACTACAATTAACTCGAGCTGGCTAATATGCTATGTCTTTGTTGCACTATTTTTAGGCCCACCCTTAATGAGGGTCGATCATGCCAAGCCCCTTTCCCAATCGCTTGCGGCTAGTCCATATATTTAGACAACTGTCAAAAATATAGTGGACCTTGTCCATTGAAACTGCTACTAATGGGCCTCATTAGTGATTGTGTTGTGCAAAACGCCTTGTTGGTGTCGCTTTGGTCAGCAGCCAGGTTGGTACAGGTGAACAGTTAAAAGATGGCGAACACCTGATAGTATCTGGTCGCGCCGCAAAGGAATATTTTGATTTATAGGGTACTTGTAAGCGTTCACGTCCTAGTGCTTATTGATTAAAAGTTACTTTTTTACAGAGTATTTTTTTTTACCTGAAGTTGATGTTTATCGCAAAACGAACCATTTTAGTGAACTGCATACTAAGTTAGGGACGCAATTGATAAATGTTTGTCATGGAATATCGAGAGGGAAAAAAACTTGCCTTGTAATATATTTCTCTTTATAGGCCGCAACAATGTGTTTGATATGAGAAACGGTTTGCCATGCATACTTTGCCTTTTCAAGATATGGCGTAACATGATAAATGTTGCTTCAAATGGAACGGTAAAATACCGGCAGTATTCTTAAGCACGTGCATGGCCATTACGAATCTTTTACCTTATGATATTTAGCAGAGCTTTTTCTCACAATTCAAATTCATTTTTAAATTTACCTAATATCTCATTTATTGTTAGTATATAATAAAGGTTTATTTTTGCTATTTTTAAAATATTTGAAATAAGTTCTTATCGCCATACAAGTCGTTATTTTTTCTCATTGATTAAATAAAATAGCTATTGTGTATTCTTATCTTGATATGTTGTTATATGGATTGAAGTGTGGTTGGGTGATAGTAGTGGGCCTACATGTATCCCCATTATGGGTGCATTCTATTTCATTACTCCATCTCCGGCTGGCAGGTGCGACACCCAGGTTTGAGACAGGTGGCTTAGCCTTAACACTATCATGGTGCTCCCCTCAGTCCTCCTGACAAAGACCAGCCAACTCTGCCTTTTCTTTCTAGTATTGGCTTTCAATGCAATTGTCAGAGAAGTCCCTGACTTCCAGGGGTTTTCTCCTCCACCCCGGGGTAGGTGCCCAACCCCTCAACTTGGATAAATACTACTTTAGAGAATACTAATGATGTCCCTTAGATTTCTAAGTTACAGGTTCAAGTGGCATAATTCAGAACACCCCCACCCAAGCTTTAACCTGTTGAATTTCTTTCAATCCAGTGTGGCATCGATTATCAGAATATAACAGTATCAGTGTTATAGGATAGCCGTTTTCAGACGATAAAAAGGGTAGGCTGTGAAAAAGTGTCCCCTAACCGATGTATACGATTGTAAAGAGATTTTGCCATGCATGTGGGTGTGGACAAATCGTATGATTCAGTGGCAACCACTTTTCTTTGTAAATGGTGCTATCAGAACTATTAGATGTGGTTGAAATGTTGATTTTAATATTGTCCTCTAAACTGTCATACATATAATTATCAGTTGTCATTTTTTTAGTAGATAAAAATAAAAATATATAATTATAACATATACGCAACCAGTACTATTTTGCGCTTATGTTTATTTAAGGGGAATTCAATCTACCACAAAACCATGGTATGTGTGGTTTGTAGTGTCAATGTTCACCTGTCCCCTAGTTTATAGTTTTCTTTCACTTGCCAGTCCCCTGATTTGTCTGCCTAGGCATGTTTACTTGTGGGATTTACCACTGGGAAGTTTCCACTCCCTGGCCCGTCTACGCTAACGTTATTTTACCGACCAGACCCCCTCTCCTGTACCACCCGGCTATTTACAAACATTTAAACAGGAAATATGAAATGGCATGTAAAATCAAGTGTGGTCCTTCTTTCTGGTTTCCGTCAAGGAAGTAGATGTCCATTTTTCATCCGGTGGCGATTGGACTAAGTCTTATACAATATGCCAATGGTTTTCTCACACGACCAACGCGAAAGTGTGAAAAAAGGCTGATAGGGAATCTTAATTCCAGGGGAAATTGTCACTTGCTAATCCATTTAAATCCTCTCTCAAAACACTGGTTAATGGCAAGGATTGGAATAATCCTCATACCCAAATGGCCCTTTACCCACTCCAAGGCTTAAGCTGGCTATTGTTGAGACTCAATGTAACGAGTTAATTTGTCTGCTGCCGAGGCAGTAGTAAACACCTCCAGGTTATGATTGCATTGTCGTTTACCACTTGAACCAGCGGAAGTAGCATTTGACATGCCCATCGGTAAAATGCTCTTGTCTAACGATACATAATGATTAGGGACTATTGTTATGTCTTATGTCGCTATTGGTATGTGCGTCTATTATTGACAAGGGAGGCTTGGGCAAATGGTGTTTCGGCTTAAGAAGAACTTGTGATTATGAAAATGTTTACACGTCCCAATATGTCCGTTCGGGATATTTATTATATGTGGATGAATGGTTTTCGAGTCTTGAAACTCAGTGCCATGGAGCGCACGGGACTTGGTGAGGTCTATTCACTGTTTGGCGAGAGTGTTGGCTAGAGTGACAGAGAAAAAGTATGCCTATTGGCTAGAATTAAATATCGATTGATTTTCAATGACCTTTTGCAATATAAAACTCGTGAATTGCATAATGGTGACAGTGCACGACAATCATTTTTGTCAGTGTGAATGGTTGTATTTAGGAATAGGAGTGATCGTCGACTAAACGAACAAATACCTTTCAAATCTTAGGCTAGCGGTATCTAATGTTAGATCTGTGGTAACCTTGCCCCACGATCATTAATGGTGTAAAATGGCGATTCGTGGCCCGGGGACCCTGGTCATTGCTTAAAGGGAGGATAATAGAAGTAACGATGGCAATTGTCTTGCTGTTTACTGTTTAAGTATCTGGATGTCTCCGAATATTTAGTCTAGGCCCGTTATGTATGCATTTCACTAATGGCTCAATGATTGGGGACTGGCATCGTGGAGTGATCAGCGTGACGTATCACCCGATTTAAAGCCTGTAAAACCCTCCCAACATCCCCTGATTAGAGGTTACGATATCGAGGATCTCATAAATCCTTGGTGGCAGCTACCTTCTCGAACAATTTGGTTCTTGTATAATTACAATTTTGATTGGTACGAGGTATGCCTGTTGGATAAATTGCTTCGATTTCTAATTGTTAAAAAAACGAGTTTGGACACATACTGGACTGATATCAGATATCACTGTCCCTTCTTCTTAGAAATCCTAAGCAATCACTGGTCTGTCCCGCACGCTCGAGAAGTTTTAACTGTCGCAATGTTTACAGTCCAATGGCCCTCTCAGCGTTCCAACGTCATTCTCGGGTAGAACAGGTGCCGGTTACGTCACGAGGTCCAACGTCGCGAACGTTCACGTCGCTAGGGGGCTATGGCCTCCCATTGAGGGGCACACGCCTCCAGTTGTTAATTAGTCTCGTTTGTAAAAGAGGACGAGACACCTTGGATGGCAGGGGGCTAGCCTCAAAATCTCGATTCATATCTCACCCACGTGATTGCCTCGCGTGATTAGCGCCACAAAGGTTTGTTTGTCACAAGGGGTGGATCCCGAGCCTGACGCTTGATCAAACAATGTAGTCGTATATTCGTCTAATTGGCGACCATTAAGTTTGCAATCATTAATTGCAACACAGATGGCCCTGTTGTTTGCTGTACAACTACTTCTCTGTGGGAGAAGGGGAAGAGGAATACAAGTTTCTTATGATTTGTCATTTGAACAGGTGTTATCTGGTATAGCCTAAAAGGAACAAAATATATCCAGTGTACTGCCTACACGCCCACATGTGTTTGTTATTGTTTGTGAGGACATTTGTCCTCTGTAATTTGGACATTTTTGCTACTTGTTTCATTTCACTATAGGCATATATCAGATTGACTACAAAACTCACGTGTGTGTTTTTTCCCCATCCCTATTAAATCTGGATTCAAATATATCACTGTCTGGATTTTCGGCCCTGTCATCATCACCTGTGATAGCAGCTAACTGACCATATGTCCCAGCGCCCTGTCTCCCATTATAAAAATTTAAAGTGTTTGAACATCTAAGAAATACCTCTGACGTAATAATCATCTAACATCCCCATTATCACTCGCTATGTGATTATGACACCACTCGGTTGAGCAATAGGGAAACCTACCTACCTCTATCCAATCATTATCGATTTCGGCTGAAATGGGCCAGAAATCTAGAGGGAAGACTTGAAAGGTTTCCATGGGCACAGACTAGACAGGCGGACATCTGTGTTATTCAGTTTTCTCTATTGATTCCCCACCCCACACAGAATATTCCCCCCCGAATTTGATATATCAATAGCGTATAAGATTGATCCTCATAATCTCCATTGCGTCATGTTGATGTAACATCTTCTTTCTATAGCGATATTACAATTGGGCCATCTGTTAGGCGCTGCAGGCGCTGAGAAAACCCCCCTGCTTCAAAGACAGAGTCAGCGCATGATAAGTCCCGAAATTATATGTTATATATTCTGTAAACTACTACCTTGCTTCATGCAATTGCTTCATGGATTTTTACTTCGCCCATGGGAACTGGGCATTTTTTTAAAATTATACCCCCTGATGTATCTTATCTCATTCATGTTTAAGGCAGTAGTAGCGTTTGGCATTTGAAAAACGAAAATCAAAGCAGGCTGCCCTTTGATTTGTTCGCTGGTGGTATAGCGTTCCGATATATCGTTCCGATATATCGTGGAAGAGTTCGAAGTATGATAATACTACAAAAGCCCCTTTTGACTTATTGTCATATCAGATGCAATTGTATCAAAAGGTGACAAATCATACACATTCATGTGAACATGTATGTATCTTTCTGAAGTGCTCTGATTTGTGATATTGCCGGATGTAATGTTGGTTAAACAAAGCTCTCGATAGCGGAGAAGTAAGTAATAATCACTTCTGTCATGACATTATCCATGAAGGCATTGTGTAGCATCAGTCTTATCTGATTTCCTTGCTTTAGGCTGGAAACAATCCAATCGATCATCACTAGGGGTCTCAATACTTCTATAATAACTCATAGGAACTCCTTATAAAGAAGGTTTTTTACCCTTTCATCTGACCTCGTGAGGTATTGATTGCATTTGCAAACAGCTAAAAGTATGCATGAGAAGTGATATGCTTGATGTTTCAAAGCAACTCAACTGATGTTAATGTACGTTGTGAAATATGACAGAAGCAGTGGCTTTTGCGCTGTGACTCCTATCCACCTGGCTGGATGTAAGAAGCGCTACGAACAAAAACAACTGTAAAGTAGCCCCTGTCATTCATTGTTGCGTTCACATGAAGCGGTTTATACCATAACACTTAGGTCTCAATTAGCATTAGTGACAAGGCAGATGTAAAGATGTGGAAGTATACAAACATACGGGCAGAGATGTGTTCAAGTGTCGCAACACGAACACTGTGAGTTGTGTATATGACTTGTCAAAGGCGATATTGAATGGAATGTCTGGGCAGGTCCCGTTGGACACAAGCTTTCCTTTGTGGAACCAGTCTACGTTCGCTGACTCCTGACCCAAAGAGATAAAGGATATTGTCGTGGTTTCCATACAAATGTAAGCTAGGATGACCCTTTTTGGGTTGACCTTATCCGTAGGGCAGCATGGTGCAAGCATTCTGCCGATGGCACTAAAGAGGGGGAATAAAAGCTTCGTATTCAGTTAGCTTTTGCAATTGCCAAACCCCCAGCCCAGAGGATCCTGCTTTGCTGAAGTTACCAATGCCTGCAGCTACGTGAACACCTGCCCTTTTGCTTCTACATGTGGGTCTCCCATGGACCTTGGTTGACAATACAAAGGGCCTACATACACCCTTTACCAAAAATAAAAACACCCTTGATCTCTCTTGGTGGGATTTGAACACCCTTGATCTCTCTTGGTGGGATTTGAGATCCAATATGGAGACAGATTCAGGTGAATATCAACCCCCTGCTATATAACCCAGCCTATATATGTGAATGAACCTGAAATGTATCTTTTGGCGTATGAACCCCAATACCTCTTCACCTTGGGGTAAAAGCCATCAGCAGATGTTGCTTCTCGATGATGCATAACAGTTGATTTGACGTTGGTATAATACTTAATGTAATAATCTATAATCCATCTAGATCTAGCGCGACCAAACGTCAGATAAACCCCAATTTCTTTGTAGCCCTTTGTCTGGGAAGATAACCCAATCGATGCCGTGGGTATGGGTTTGATGGGAGTATTTGGCTGCTGAAGGTCTATTGCATCTGGCAGCAGCAGACACAACCTATAAGAAATAGTTTCAGCTGCCTTGACTAATCTAATCAACGTTTGAATGATTGTTCTAGGCCATTATGTCCATTTTATCTATTTTCATTTTTGTATTTTGCAAAACCTATTATCTCTACTCAACAAACTCAGGCTGTATTTAGCTCAAGTTACATTCTTGATTGCTTCTGTGAGCAATAAGTGGAATATAATACCAGACATGCATTAGGATCATTTATCATTGAAAACTCTTTGAATATTTAAAATCGCCCCGTTGCTTCTGAAATGATGATGCATCGAGTTTGTGACCCCTCATATCAAAATATTCGTTATGCTAATGTTCAGAGGGTCAATATCTATGTCAAATAAAAAAAATGGATATCATAGAGCTCCTCACAAAAAGACCTACCGCATAATACTATTTAATATCTCTGCTTTGTCATCATGCTTTTAACCTTGCACTTATTTATGACATGCTATAATTTTTTGTCCATTTTCCCCTTTGGTTTAATTATGGCTAGATTGGGAAGTTTCGCACAGCTCTATCTAGTCACTTTTGTTCCTATCGGATAATTTATTACATTTCATGTCTAGCGTCTATCAAGGGTCCTCAGGTAGACCAGCGTCTGTACCATTTAACAATCATTCTCTTAATCTGGTTCCATTTGCCCTCGTGCACACGTCTATAACATTATCAATTTCTTGTCTTTTTTTTTCTCATGAACTAAAAGTACCCATGACTAATCATCAGGTAGACGTGGTTGGGGAATAATATTTTATGTGTGATTAGCAAAGAAGACATGAGCTATTGTGTGGCGGCGGTTGTTGCCTCTCTCTGCGTATTTGTACGAGTCGGGGTCCTGACAGTTACCAGCTGCTGTGGTAGGGAAGAGGGAGGGTTATGGCCTTTATCTCATCCCAAACTTGCATTGGTGCTGTCAATGACTGGTCACTATAATAGCCAGACCTTCAGGTCCTGACCAGTCACAATGACCAGTCCAAGCACCTACTCATCCTGTTTAATCCCTCCGAAATCTCCAAGAAAACAAAGAATGGAAATAGACAATCGGCTCTAATGCCTCCTTATGGATCTTGCTAAATCCGACTAGTGAAAGTATCCATTTCATTGCTTTCAATTGTTTGGCCACAGCTAATTGCCTTTAAGCTAAGAGTGAAAGAATCTTTCCAGGTAGCTGCCAATAGGTAGGTTCCACCTGAGATGGAGGGATATCGAATACTGGGAGATGCTGGCAGATGGTGTTGTATGGATAATTCTATACTAGAGCGATATATCTCTGTAATCATTTTGGATTTTATCTCAGACCCCTGGCTGGGATTTTTTTAGAACGGTCGGTGAGGACACTGACTCTTATATCGCTTGGTGACAAGTGCTTGGGAATCGATCGAAAATGGTGTTGTTGTGACGAGGTAAATTTTCAAGTGCGATGTACTAGGCCTAGTAAGAAAAATACTATTCAGTGTAGGTCTCTTATAACACACATTAAAAACTGCCGGCCCTTTCTTTTTTTCCAGGTTCGTTTATAATGTATTTCTTGGTTATAGATGGCGCCAATATTTAAGCCCCTTTTATCTTTAAGATGTTTTTGTTGTCTTTCTTTTCTGAAGTGAACCTTTCACCAACGCCCGGAAATGTGTCGGAATTGTTTTCCGTCATTAACAAAAATGTCTACTTTTTACTTTAACTCGTCATTACATTATATGTGTAGTAGTTGAGCGTAACTTTTCATAATCAGTGACATATCTTGTAAGAAAAGGGAAAATTGGACAATCGGATTGATACTTGGTGTTTTTCCCTGAAAGGTGAGATAGTACAGGCTCAGAGTAAAAGACCCTACTCTGAGGTACAGGAGAGTGGACATGACAGATGGAACCATTTGTAAATAAACAAATCTCTTCACACGGGAAGTCTCGCGTGCGGGGCGTTTGATAAGAAAACATTTTGATGACCCTGCGGATGTAACAGAAGGTCAACCGGATAGAATCCCCGCCTAATAACGACCGATAATTGCGTCACAAAAGAAATTAATTTCATTCATCGTTATGTCCTTGTACCTCTATTCCCGGTTCTGTCAGTCATTGCCATTTTGATCTAGCGAATGACAGTTGAGCTTATAGGGTCTATTCCTATTTTTGTCTGGACAAGAGGCCTGGAGCGGGGCCTGAAGCTAGAAATCTCAACCCGAGTTGGGTCTTTGTGAATGGCAACATTTTGCCTTGGAGCAGGAAACCTGTCTGTCCTCCTGAGCAGCATGAATAACCCTCTATGAAAACAGTGACCGTGGGTGTCCCCTAGTTACCATGGCGACCCGTTGAGGTTGAGGTATGCACGAACAATCCCTATTTCTAACCCTGAACCCGCAAGTGGACATTAGCCTGGACATTAGGGTTGTGAGTGGCGACAGGTGTGGACAGTGGGAGGCCTCACTGGCTTGTGTTTTCATGTTTTTTTTAGATAACCTTCCTATTGTCCAATATCCCATGTCTTAGACGTGGTATATATCGTGTAAGTGGTTTTGAAGTCGGGCGGATTTTTCATTTTAATGGGTTATACAGGCTATTGAGTTTCAATAGAAAAGTTTGAGCTTAAGTCAAGAGGGATGAGTGACAGCTTAGTAATATGCGTACACATTGTTGGCCGTCATAATTGAATCATATTAATGGGCGACCTGGAACCCCACCCCTAATCATAATTATCAACTCGGGGTAGTAAATCAGACATTTGAATAGGTTGTGGGTATGCCTCTTTATTAAGGTTGGTGCGGGCTATCATGACCCAAACCCGGGAAATGATATATCTGTCGTATGAAGGTGAATGTGTACTAATGGGAAATTTGCACTAATAACCTGTTAAATGCCTCATACCAGTGATAACTCATTCCCAGATAATAATGTTGCCTGTTGCGTTGCTTCTATATAATTATCAATAAAAGCAACTCCCCCTTTTAGCTCAATCTATTAACAATTAGATACCCCAGATGAATAGTTTATTATACTTGAATATATTTGCTTTTGCAGATAGTCTTTTTACATAGGGTTCCATTTGTTTGATCGATGGAAAGCCCTGGCTCTTAGCCAGATCGCATCGCTTGTTGAAGACGTCATACCATTTTTATATGCATGTTTATCTGAGATAATATTTGACTTTTCAACAATCCTGACACGTTAATGCTCTCTTCAAAAACCAACTAGCTGGTTGGTATGAGACTATATATATGATGGTCTTTATATTTGCACTGATTGTCATTACCATGTTGAATCACGCGTGCGTGTACATACATATATGACAGAGGCTGTCAGGGTGAAGGTAGGGGTTAGAGGCATGAGTACATACATGAATCTCAGCGAGGATGGTTCGTGCTACCAGCATGAGTATGACTTTACATGGGGCACGCGTCCTCTACCATGTCAAGTGGAATGACACACACGGCTAGAGGATCTCCCGCACACAATCAAGATCACCCACCTCTTCTTCTACACCTTTCTCTTGCAGCTGTTTTCATTCGAATGTTTACTCATGGAGATATCGTCATACAAGCATGTTTACTTTTAACCCTTGAGGAAAATGATATTACAGGCGGGCGATCAAACACTTGGGCTATAGTTCGTCAGGGGAATTACCAACGGGCCGATTGTAGTTGTGGTGGACTTTGACATGTATTTCTGAGGGCCTTGGATGTGGTGGCCTCATAGGGGGAGGCTGGAAGGGCCCGTTATCTCGAGAGGTTGCTGGCTACAGCCTTGTCATCGTCACAGGCAGCCAATCACAGGGGCAGATGTTCAACCCTTGCTCTTGACGTCAGCGATGGGAGGAGTTTGGGTGACAATCATTTACTGTCAGATGCCAGTTAGTCGTCATGGCTGACTTGGTTTCTCTCTGTTGTCGCGGCAATTTAGCTGGCAATGGTATACATATAAGAGCTTTTCAAATCTACCTCATACAAATGATCAATTTATAATTTATCCATGTGTTTCTTGATGCCAACGCCGCATACATAATACGGTATTTAGCGCGCATCCCGACTGCTGAAGCTGTTTCCATCTACTGCCAAGACGCTTGTCCTCGTGTTCGGTGTTTGTCACACACCATCTGAAACATGCGTTCTGATTGGCAGGCAGCTCACTGTGTGGGGGCCTGGTCAGCAGCTTGAGGGTTGAATGAGTGTGAGAGTGAGGGCAGGCCCAGTCTGCATCTGGCACTCCTCTCCATGGCAACGCTGTCTCTCGTACCAGGAGACTGACGAGGATACCATTCTTGAGTGAGGACAGCTCAGATATACATTTGTCTTCCCCTGGAGTAAAGCATCTTTACCTCCTGCGCTTGTATGGACTGCCATTCGTCATCTTTGTCACAGGACAAAGGGAAGTGAGATTACCCTTGAGTACCATCTTAAAGTTCAACTCCATTACGTTCCTGATCTCTCGGACTACACTTACTACTGACATTGGGTCATTTGGGAGTAGGCGACGCCAGCATACGATCTTAATTTAAAGATCCTTGTCGAAGGTGACTGAACATAGAATTTATCTAGATTCTAGGACTCTGGAAGAATTATTATTCTACCGGAATGTGCATATGTTTTGTATCAAGTGTTGGTTAAGTAGATATCTGCCAATTTCACCAGTGAGTAAGGATGGTGAAAGCTAAGGTAGATCCCAGAAGTTCACCGTGCATCATCACTCCTCCGAGTCTTGAGTAAGTTTACATTTTTTCACCTGTTTGGATCTACGCTTAGATGCATACGGTAACAGTAATGTCTGATACAAGTTATTGCAACAACGGTCTTGGTCATGTCAGAACATACGTTCCATATATATAAAGTGTAAACCTATTCTGTTCTCGGTAAATTTTTTGACACCCAATATGGCTTGTAAGAATTCATACTCACATTATTGGATTACTCTTTGTTAACTAGGGACCTTCGGTAAAATTGTGTGTTAGATATCCAGAATGGATGGCCTTGTGATATCAAGCGTTGGGCCTTATTGGCTTACCTACTTGTATATTAATCAGTATCGCCGGTTGATAAGAATTTAATACTGCTGATAGGATATCGAGCGGTGCCTCAAGAGTATTCTTAATTTGACATTATTTCCCTTTGGAAAGTCATAAACATATGTAGTGGCAGTGCATTGTCAAATTTAATGGGCGGAAAAGACATACTGGTTCTAGTGTCTTCTTATTTATTAGTTTGATTCAATGATCGAAATTCACTTTGTGGTTACAATTACACTTGCGACGATATCTGTTGATGTGGGATCATTGTCCTTTGGTATAAATAGAATTGTCTGGATTAGGTATTTACCCGAGTATTGTACTATCACTAATTACCTGCCGTAGCCTTTAATTTACCATTATCTCGCCCTCAGGTGAAAGTGATCAAGCCTATCCTAGGGACCCGGAGATAATGGAGTGTTTGTTTTATAGTGACATCCCAGCCTTTGGTTTAGCGATTGGAATACTATTGGTTGTAAGCTACAAATATAAAGCTTATTATCGCTTTTAATTCCATTAGTGAGTTTGCCCCTCCCAGCAATTGTTTGCCCTGTGATGGTGAAGAGAACACCTCAGGGGGGTGATTCTTCTACCCTCTTTAATGTTTCAGGTAGAGGCCTAGCCTAATGGATTTCTAGCTTAAATTTCCTATTGGTTCCAAAAGGTTACCTGACACCTACAGGACCCATCTTAAAATCTTTGACCAGCATCTCGAAGGAACGAGCCTCTTTCTGACACACCAGCTTTGGCCTATCTTTTGTCGACTGGTCCCTCAAGGAGGGTTAAGCTTGGAATTAATCCAACGGGGCTTTGTGGGAGGAATAGAGCGTGTTAAGTTACAGAGGTCGTGTTCTATTTTGTTTTGACCATATTGGCGGTCTTGTGTGAACCACGCGGGAATGGTCAGGTTATGTATTATATTTGCTTGGAGACCAGTTCCCTCCTCGCAGATCAAAAGCTTGTGTTCTGGGGCCAGTGCGGCGAGGGATTTGGGCCTAACCACTCCATTCCAATGGGACAGGGCAAGTGTTACCGATTTGTTTCTGTGTCTGGAATCCTAGTAACAGCTGTGCGGATGTACGAATAAAGAGACCGAACCATGGGAATTTTTCAGACCAAATATGCATTGCAGATGCTCTTAAAGTCTTACTTAAAACTTATGTAAAATAAAATGTGTTGTTGATAGATCGTTGAGTGCATGCGGTGCGCTCTTGGAACACTTTGTGACTTTCTCGGACACTGTGGGGAAAACAGGTCTTTGTGACTGAAGAAGTGTAGTCTTAGAACTTGGGTGATTTGTGTATTTGTACTAATGACATTCTTGACTGCGCCCTTCTCACGAGCATATCCGCAGCTAACAATAGCCCAATATCAGCTCATTTTCTGCTGGTTCGAGCACACCTTCATGTCTGGCCAAGCCCCATAATCACCTTTAAATCGCCGACTGAGGGTGAATTCAAGAAGGTCACACCTTAAGGCCAGGCAAATTATTACTACACCTACATTGAAATGTTGGCCCTTGACCACTGATGTGTATTTCATAGTGACCAGTATGCGGGTACATAGTAGAAGTTGGGGCCATGGTCATGAGCTTTGTCAATTTTCCCTAGGCTATCCCGTCCTCCTCAGCTGTATCAGTAGAATGCCCCCGGAGATTTGTATTTTCACTAAATGTCTGCTTGTGCAAACCATTGGACTTTCTTGGTCGATCCTGTGGAAACCACCGAATTCAAGATGTTATGTCTGTTAATGTAACAACATCGACGACCATTGTGGGGCTGACTTTTCGTCTAAGGAGGTGGAACAGAGCCGCCACCTAGTGTTTATCTCGTATACTGTGTATTCGCTACGCCCCGACTGGAATGTCCCCACCTGCACACACACACAGGGCCCTAAAAACCCAGAGACCTTGACTCTGTTTCGCCTCTGTTGGACCGAAACTCCATAGAGTAGTCTCTGCATGAACAACCATATATATACACCTAATGACAAACCCCATATTTTCTGTATGGCTGTATTTCTTTATTAATACTGGTATTCCCTCTTTGGGGAGAATCGTAGTTACAATTCAAACCAGCATTGCTCATTTTACCTGGGACTATGTGCTATCAATAGTTTGTTACATCTACATATTTAATATTAATTCATCTTCCCTAAGCCCTGGGAAACCTTTGGAAAGGTATGTTTATTAAATAAATAATGCTCTTTTGAATCCGTAGGGTAGCTATGGCATAAGAACCCGAACTAAGATGTTGTGATGAGTTGATATAGAGAGAATTGCACCTTATTGTCGTGGACTCCTATTGTCACAATTGAATTGGACTGTCTGCCTTTGCTAATTTTCTTTATTACATCTGAGGTCTACAATGGAGTCTGAAGGCGTAGTATGTTACTATAGCCCTGATGTAATACTTCGGAACGCCTTTGATTGGTTTCCATAGGGCTTGTTGGGTGGCTAATAAACACCTTTCTGCCAATGCTTTTGCTGGAGATGGGCTGGTTTTCTGCTTACATGACAGGCTTTCCTCAAAGGAGGTGTGATTTCTCCTTGGGTCGTTGCTCTCGGAGTGATTTGTTGCCACACCATCCGTATTCACTGATCAGAAACGGTTCCTGTGGCTCATCCTCTCGGGCCCAATATATGTGGTTATTCCAACCCAAACTCAACACCTCGGCAGTCACTATTGTGTCTCTTAGATCACTATTGTGCCTCTTAGAATAGGATAGGAAATTGTTTGAAGGGTAAAATTGAAACTGGCCATCGCTTGAAGCTATAATTTCAAATTAAGTTATGCAACGAAAGAGCACTTACGTCCTTCATTATTGGAGGGAATTTCGTTAAATATAGTTTTTGTTGGGGCCCAGATTTGCAACGTGTTAATGAAATGCCAAGGTGTCAAATAATCGTTGGGCCGCTTTGGATCTGGATCTATTCACAATTGAAAGGGAAAGGGGCATGGGATGGGATTCAAGCTGTGCACCAGGTGTTATTTTCTTGATCTCAAAAGGCATAATAGATGCACACACTATATTTCAGCTTAATTACCTGAAAACAAATTCCATCATAATATAAGATAGGCAATTCTTAAGTGACGGCTTGTAGGGTTTTGTTGAGAGATGAACTCGTATACATATGAAGATGCCTCACTGGGAATGTTTGTTGTCTGTCTTCTCCCTCCATGGTCGCAAGTGGTGGGTGTTGGTGGGTTCATTCAAAGTATAAATGACTCAACTTGGGGTTATGTTCTGGCCTTGCTGAATGGAGCAAGTGGTGCATGGGACAGGCGTAACATGTTGACAAGTGCATGCACTTGTAAGTCCTTTCTTAACTGCCCCACTGAAATTAACCCCCATGCGCACCTTTAATGGTGTCTGGGGTCTTCTCCTCGAGGGGATGAGTCTATCTGCTAAGAATTATATAGGTTCCCACTTGCGATCCATACATACTACGAAACGGATGCTTTGTGGAGTTTAAAGTTGTGAACATGAGGTTAGAATTCTTCCCCTCCCCTGCACATTCTGAACGTATTGAAACCAGGGAAGTCAATAGTACTCACGTGTTCCCCCGGTGGAAGTCTTTAATACTTTTTATGGGTCTCAGGTGTGCAAACATTTTAGCTGGGGCTCAATCCTACGAAGAAGCAATTTACCTCAGTACAAAACAGAGCAATTGTCAAGTGATTATTTTGGGTTCTCGTCCTCAGGCGACGGCAGTGTCCCCCGCTGGACGAGAGCAAGCTATCCCTATAAAATACTATTAATCAAGAGCACGCGTCTTAACGAACTACTAGGTAAAACCCTTATGTCCGACATTTTTGCCCCGAGAGGCCTTTTAAGCGCCTTTTTAAGGAGACCCTAAATACTGACCACTAGCGATAATTATTCCTGATTGCAGTTCTAGAACAATAATAAAAGTACGTGGGTGTGAAGCAAGGCACTCTCGTATAGTTTTGATATGCATCTATACTGGCAATACATGCATCTAATGGCAATGCATAAGTAAACACGTATTCAGTGTTTGTACCCCCCGGGATGACAACCAAAACTGAAAATGCTGTTAAGGGTTTAGCCATGTTGACAGTGACTCCCTGCTGCCTTGAGACAAGTGAATTATCGGTAAACCCCATATAGTGACACCATCCAGACGGACATGTTAAGTACTTTTAGCATTTCCTATCCCCATAATCAGCAACTTTTAATATTGCAAACTTACAAATACTTTCTTTTTCTACATTCTCTTTCCCCAGGTTTAATACGTATATTTGTATTATCACCTTTTAAGTCCTGACGTAATGTCTCTTATTTTCTCATGACCTACACTGCAGGTATACAGTAGGCCAACTGTGACCGATAAATTACCCCTGCATTCCTGAATATTTTAATTGACAATCTGAGTTGATCAGTTGATGAGATGAGAGGGGAGGACAGGTCTATTACTACTACTACTAGGGGAATGAAACCGTGGCTAGATTTCGCGGCAGCGAGGAGAAGGGAACTGGGGACAATTCAGCTGTAATGTTGGATGAGGCAAATATATATGGGACGGAGGCCAAGAGGCATTAGACCCGAGGTGTGCTTGGGTCGGCCCCTGACAATAGGGGCGTTCTGTGGAGCATGAAGGCAGCTTGCTGGGTGAATTGGGAGAGGGGTGATGGCAAGTCTTCAGCTTTGTCGATCCAGGACAATGGCAGGCAAGTGGGAACTCTGCAACCCCGGGGCGCTGGCCGTAGAACCCCAGTCTGTGGTCTAGCACTGTCCAATAACCCATTACCCCTGCCTATAGAAAGGGGCAAACATACACATCAGTGCTTGGATAGCATTGGGGGAACCCAGGTATTTTTTGTTGAAAGGGAGATAGCTAGTTCTCCTTCGTTGGAGTTGCACTTGGAATTCAGTTTACCATACCCAGGCCAGGGATAACAAAGTTGGCTTGTTTGTTTTTAATGTGCCATAACTTGCGTTGGTGGAGAATTGTGGCAGATCATTCGTGCTTCTCTCTGCAGAGTGTTTTGCCCCGCGATACGCTCGGCGAATTGTTGACACCAAATAGCGACGTCGCTTCGCGGTGAAGGACCACTTGGTTCGTCTTGCCCCATTACGCACGGTAATACCCCTGCGCTCTACCTGGGGTGACACACTCACACTCACACTCACAAAGCCCTGCTCACGACTATCCCCACAGCCTCCTACACACACACAGGCTACGCACTTAGACACTCTCCCCACTCACATGCCAAAAACATTACGAGGAGTACGCATCTTTCTGATATTTCACCCCAATTTCGCCTCTAAAATGGGCAGGATTTCTATTCTGGAATGCAGGGACACCTGATGCATTTAGTAAGGGATGAGCTACTTCTTTCCGGAGCTCGCTTATGCCCACCGAGTCCATGCAAGGTAAAGTTTAGTGATTATTTTTCTTCATCGTCACGAACCTTTAAATAGGTATCTGGCAACACGGATGTGCATGTCAATAACACATATACACCAGAAAGGTAAACAATCGAGAACCTGGTCTTCTAATTTCTGCTTTATTAGCACGTGTTGTATGTAAAAGAAGTTCGATTGTGCCCCTGTATTTGGAAACAGGAATATGAAAGTTGTTGTTGCTACAGTGATAATTTGGGGGAAACAGGGTCAGCTGACAGGCGCCTTGGCACCGGAGTAGGGTAAGCAAATATGGCGGACATGAACTGTGTGTATCCAAATCTAACCCAAAGGAAATGGCGAGCATTGTTCCTGCTTTAAAGGTAAAATTAAAGATGCCGGCACCTCTGATGTGGAATTGGAGGTGTCTGTTGAGAATCTCGAATACGCTTGTGGGGAGCCTCTTGTGGTTGTTGGTATACATATCACTATCAACTACAAACAGATCAGACCAGCGATGTTTGCTACCACAGAGCCGTCGACACCTTGTTCTCGATGGACACCATCGACAGGGCATGGCTAAGCTTACGAGTAAACAAAAAACACATCTTAATTCAGCCCCATCAAACTGGCTTGTGAAAGAGATCTGTGTTTTCTGCCTCTACCTACGAGCGTGTCCCTACATACAAACCAATCTAATGGTCTAGACTGGATCAAAATATCCTTGTCAAACACTTGAATTGTCTAAATTTGGATAGCTGAAATGCAGTTCTACCAAGGAGAACAATTTATACACCTGTTCAAAAGATGCCGATATTGGTTCAACCCTCTGGTTTATTTTGGCTAGTTCTCTTATTTATCAGCTGGGTCTAGCAATTGCACTTGTTATCAAATGTGTCAATGATATTTTCTTTTAATGTCTCATGTGTCTACATGCCATAATGGCATTCGTCGTCTTGATCAGTTATCACTAAACCTGTAAGACGATATAGTCGAAACAATATTCATAACCGTTTATAAATTCATATTTTCTACCCCATTATTCCCATAATAGTGTTTGATCAATGATTGTGGCTCTATTTTGATCCGGGATATGTAGGTCCTAAGCTTATAAATTGCTTTACTAGATAATTAGCTTCCATTAATACGCCTACTCTACTTTACCCTACCCTCTCCATGTAATTTATGGTCTTTATTACTATGGTCTTGACTCATATGACACGTGCAATTAATGATCGGTGCTTATTTATATGAATGCCTGTATAATACCATCTTCCCCTCCCATTTTTACTCTATTTAATTATACTTAATTGTGTGTTGATGTGTGTCTGTATACATATTGATGTCAATAGTTATGTATGACCAGATTAGTTATGAAATGTTGTTAAATAGTTTCATTATGGTCTCTTTACGCATATTAATCCTGACTGTATGACAACTTTCATCAGTTGGTTATCATTATTAGTCAACATGTAGCGTTGTAATGATAAGGCTTTAGAATAAACTAGGTGTGTTAAAAGCAGACTTTTAAATGTATGTGGTCGGGTGACAGTTAGGGAGGTGAATGGTGTACTAGCAAGGATCCCGTCGTCTTTGATCCTCTACACGGCAGTACCTTTGATCTCTTTGTTCACACGGTTTCTCGGGGATAATTTCTCTTCGTATTAACCGTCTAAAATACCAGGCATTTTTCATCATATTTAAATCATAAGGTCGTGGTGTATTTTCATCCGTGAAAACGATTAGGTCTTGTCTTTTATGGAATGGAAAGAGAAATGTCTGCAGTCTAGGCTCAGATTTGAGATTCAAGAAAAGCCTCTCGCTCTAAACCATTAAATGCCATTAGAATCCCATTAGGACGTCTACTCCAGGGTCAGGAAAGCCATTAACGCAGTAGGCGTCCAGTCACTGACATTCATTCGTATCTGATCTGAGAGTCTAGACTGCAGATCTTTAAAAAATATATTGACCTCAAAATGCCAACATAATTCATCTATTTTAAATGCAATGTTCGAGGTCTCTCAGCCAAAATGGGTCTTGGATACATATAACTGTACAAATAATTGTCCACCTGGCTTCAATGACCTTCATGCGATTGTGAGCAGGTCTAGTGAAAGGGCAAACTGAAGCTGGCCTAATCCGTTACAACGGTGTCTCTTTGTGACGTAAAGCCTTAGTTTTGTGCTTAGGGATTATGGCTACAAGTGAGATGACTATTGAAATGTGCCGTGAGTTGCTATAGCAACGTGTATTGATAAAACTCACTCATGTAAAGGACATGTGATGTAATAGAATAATGTGTGGGTCTTGTTTGTTTTAAGGAGACATTGTCCAGTTAGGTTATACTCTTCTAAAGAGAGCCCACTCACTGCACCTTGATGCTAGTCCTTAATATATTTACTTTCTCTTATCATAAAAGTTTGACATCAGTGATACATCAAAGGGAATAGTTAGTAGGACATTGCATTCAGTATTTAGCCAATTCTGATACCATCGCAATTCCTTGCTCACACATTTCTATAAGGGAAGGGGACTTTGCTAGGACAACAAATTAATTAGTGAATTTCTGACTCATGTTGTAATGTATGCATCCTAGAAGTGACCTGAGCTATGGACGTGACATTGTTTTGTTGGTAATGCTAGGGTGTCAGACATGTCATCCCCTGTGTGTGTGAGCGTGAAGTGGGTCTGAAAATTTAAATCCCCGCCCACAGTGAGCAGTGTGAATTGGTGAGTGGCCATGCATTCGAATGCATAGAAAAAAGCTTTGCTCGAGGTGACTGTCCAGTCACCCTCCCATCCCACCCTCCCTCTCCCGTGTGGGCAGTTTGGTAACACATAGGTGTCAGTGTCACTGAGCCTACGGCACACGGCATTGACAGAAGGAAATGCATCACAACCGTGTATGTTAAGTGTTTTAATATTTTTCAACTGGTACATTAGTAGGAACATTCATCGGTGTGTGTAAAGCACGATTGTTATAGAAGTAATTTTCTAATCCAAATTAGTCCGCACTTCTCCCGAGTTAAGTTGCACTTTTATATTGTCTTCGCCAGTATATTCATCCAAAATATAGAATTGGATATTCCGCATTGGATATAGAATTACCGTGGTCAGTATTGCCCTGTTCGTTATACCATCATTTGAAGCCCAATAGAAAGCGAATGCAAAATCATCTTGGGGTCACAGACTTATAGCTGTTGCATATCCAATATCCTCTGGTCACGATTCAGTCTCTTTGCAGGAACCCTGTCCTGACATATATTTACTAACTATTGAAATCATTTAATCCATTGCATTACAAGATTGGCAATGGTGTGTAATCTGTAAGAGCGGATGTTCTTGTTAATCCGTGTGTGTTTTGGTATTAGCGCATAAGTAATGACATCGGATCCCCCCAATGAGGCGCCACCCTCTTCCTTATTGGATTTGTAGTTAGTCCACATATTTACAATTTAAATGGGTTCTTGTCGTTATCGTTCTTCCGTTAATTCTTAGTTTGCTATTCTGCTTCTGTTCCATTGGCTTTAAATTTTATTTCATTAAAAATTGGTCCATATTTTGTATTCATAGTCATCGTGCTAGTGCTCCTAACATCCTTACAATACATTCATGTTTTCGTGGCAAACGTAATTATATTTCGTATGTTTGTGAGGAATACTACCAACTGTTAAACATACTCGTATTTCTGGAATGTCAATTCAAATAATCCTGTAATTATATTTCATACGAAAATTTAACATTATGTATTTATCATGCTTGTAATCGTGCTCTCTACCATATCCAGGTCCTGTATATGGCAGTTGATTCGGTTCATTTTCTGTTGAAACATTTATTCTGTTTACATAACTATCAAAATGATTGTGATGTTTACATGTTCTTTTTTTCTTCCGCCAGGGGCGTGAGTGTGGGATCTGCGTCCCGGTGCCCCGAGGAGAGCATGGACGACGTGTGCAGTGTGGGAAGCAGTCACGGACGATCCAGTCACAGCAGTCACTCCCGTCACAGTCACAAGTCGGCCGCCTCCAGGCCCCATGGTCATCACCGTAGCCATAGCAACCTGGATGGTGTCCATGGCAACGAAAGGACGACGAGAGGAGAACAGCCACACCGACCTCACACGAGATCTCGCAGTCAGGTGCCCGAGTGCTCCGCCAGTCCGACCGCTGGTACACGCGTGGACAAAGCTGAGATAGCCAGCATGTATCTGGACACTAAACAAAACATGGTGAGTGCCTGTTGTTTTATTTCTCGGGAGGCTTATTTTGTAAAACATGTCACGTTTGTGTAAAACATGTCATTCCATGGCTTGGCGCGTGGATGGCACCAGGGATCCTGTCCCGAGAGATCATCGCTAGCCCTGCTGGATTTGATATAATCCCTCGTTGCTAATTGCTTACATGGGATGGCATGTCTTTAATTAGCATAAAACTCTCAAGAGGCTATGTATTTTATTATTTTGTTCACCAAATTCAGGGGAGAAGCCATATAGGGCTAGCGTTTCTAAACCGTTCATGATCGGATCCCGTTGCTTTCTTAATGCAGATCTTTAATCGTTGAGTAAAAATGTCTCTTGCGTGGGAATATCCTCTCCATTGCATTGTGCGAAAGAAATAAAAAGGCCCATGGCTAAGCTAAGTGAGGTGTATTCTATCTCCAATGTTCTTCTCTTGCTCGACTGACATGGGGGCTTGCATTTTGCTGTAAGAAAAGGAAGTCTGCCATTCGATCTAGGCCAGGACGCTCAAATAATGTGTGCCTTTTGTCCAATGACACCGTTTCTTTCCCAGCATCGCTTCTTTGTTACCGAGACTGTTTTAAGATTGACAAAGGCGGTTTTGACAGTATCCATAATGATTAGTGAACAGGAAATGAAAAATGACCGCCGTGTTTTAGTGTGAGTTTTGGAGTAAACTATTGCCATGATAACGTGGGCGTGTGGGAGTGGGCTCATAATTACACCTCTTTCACTGCAGAGGGCATTATTTCCCCCCAATTCACCTACCTCTCCGCCTAACCGTGAAAAAGACTCACAAAATACAGTATAATGCATGTACAAACACCCGATGATGTAGCCATAAATGTGCTTCAGGTGCGATGGTATACGAACGGTATTGCTTTTATAGTATTCCCTAAATGGCAATGGCCCATCATGTCTAGAATTGTGGGATGTAAGTTTACTTAGGCGATGGTCGGAGCTCATGATTGAACCACTTCTGTGATTTCTATTTTTTCTGGCATGAGAACCATCTGCTGTTAAATGCGATGCCACGTGCATTAGCTCTTCCCCCGAGTCCTCGCTAAATAGCGACTTTTTATAGACACTGAAATGTCAGCATATCATGCAATGGGGAGACATGCAATTCTAGAGGCCACACCCCTTATCGTCAACTCTAGACAGTATCTAATGGCTCCATCTACCAGTCATGCGATGGTCGGTTCTGTGAGGCATGGTCTCCGGTCAGGATATCACAGTTATGGCATTGCTTCTGGGTTGTGTGGCATCGGCTGGACATGTAGATGACCATTGGGCGTGTCAGTTAGTCGCCAAACAGTACACGGGAAATAATATGGTGATGGGCTGGCGTGTGGGGGACGAAATTACCAGCTGCCATCCCCTCTCTGTTTTTCCTAGGTAGCATTTCACACCTTAGTCCACTGAGTCCAGTATGAAGTCAAGCCTGTCACGCTCTTTTTTGAGTGGTAATGATGGGAGAAATGGAAAAGTGACACCTGGAAATGGGCATTCAGCATGGTACTTATTGGTATGAGGGTGGTTGAACGGGTCACGAAGCACACGCTCTGATGCAAGAAATAGTAAAAACATGAAACTGCGTCTTTCACCATTACTGGGTTGTGGTTCTGACTACTTCTTTCACCATTACTGGGTTGTGGTTCTGATTTTTTCAGATTTGCCTTATGGCATCTGGGCATTCGTTAGAGTCAGTTCACATGTGTTACCCTGCCACCCTAGCTTGAAAACATAGGCTAAACAATAATAAATGACAATATAGTCCAAAGATCCAAAGAAAGATTTAAAAGGATTGGTGTAGGCCTATCAATGATCTAGTATCTCTATTTCAAAGTAAATTATACAGGTCTTTCATTACAATTTTGTGCATAGGCCTAAACAGACGTGTCTGGTGTTAACTTATGTACCATCTAGTTCAATAAAGGACATCTCGGGCGGACCCTAGAGTAAAAGGACGCAAGGCATGAAAAGTCAGAACAACGTCGCCTCCTAGTGGTATAGATACACACCAGTTCTAGGTTGTATTTGTAACTCCGCCGTCAGCCACCAGGGGGTAGCACTGAGCACCTAGGCCGTCTCCATGCTTGAGTGGAGCCGTCAAGAGACCACCTGATCGTGATGTGTTTTCTCATGGGTATATAAAAGGATTACCGCCGACTCAGCTGATAAAAGATGTTTATTTTCCCCGACTGAGATGCAGGAAATTAGACTTTTTGATGTTTTAATTTGCGGAAACCCCCTGAGGAGTTTTCTAATCCCCAAATCCGAGGATGAGATTACCTATGTTGTGTTTCCTAGATAGTCGTAAAATGAGATCTTGCATTCCCAGGCCATAGCCGTTGTGTATGGTACAAATCGTTAGAAGTGGAACCCCTTTGATAAATCTGAGGATAAATAGTTCCTTTTTGTGCATCACCTGAGATTACCTGATTGCCTCTTTTGTGAATCTGATTAAAACGTATTTATCTAGCTAGAACGCTTCATTGCTGAACAATGCTTTCGTAAACAGTTTTTTATCCTGCTACGCCTAAAACGTATAGCCGGAAAATAACCCGGTCCTTAACGTAATCACAAGCTAGCTTTGGTCATCTATCTTTGTTTGTTGGACTATTCTCTTCGTTGAGGTCATTGAACATTGGTTTCAGAATAGGATAGAATTGACTTTTTCAAGTAGCACACCTGGGTTTGATCAACACCCACCGGGATCACCCAATGCCCTCGCCGACTATGTTCTACTATGTCCACAGTAACGAACACTTGAGATTCACCCATATCGTCTCACGGTCACCACCCCCTTCACCGCCCAACCTGACCTCCGAATAATGTCACACTTGAAGTGCAATTTCTCCTTTCAAAGCTAGAAACTCCCAATCGGCGAACTCCATGTGTCTGGGAATGTTTTATATGAGTTACACCTAGCACTAGAAGAAAAAACCTGACCAATTGTCAAATTGAAAAGGAATTGTGAATGGGTTAGAGTAGAGGACGTGACAGGTGTGGCATGCCCGGGCAGTGGTTCAGCTTGCTCAAACAATTTAAGTTTATGTCATTGTATCGCACAATAAGTTTAAATTAAATTTATTATAGACCCACTACAGAGATTCTGTATGGGGAACCTTTTATTTCTTCCATGTCAGCTGTCAGGAATCCGACACCCAAATGCAATATTGTTGTGCCTTTCTAACTCGCGCTTTTGTACTGTACGACTGCTGAAGGTGGGCAATAGCCGTCGCGGCGACCAAACTTTTGCCTTCGTACTCAAAAGTTACCAATGCTCAGCGATGCCGATCATGCGTTGCCATGGAGACGGAGACAGGTGTTGGTGATGGATCCGCCAGGATGCTTTGCTGGCGGCAGGTGTAGTTGAGAGATAATGTTTATCTTCTAACAAAACACTTATTTATCGGTCCCTGGCCCCTTGGTTATGCAACGCTTCAAAAACGCCCTGTGTCCAGCACACTGTCTGCCTTTTCGCAGCAAACAGGGAGAAGTGTACCGGTGTCGAGTTAAACCTTGAATGGTATTAATTCCATTTGGTGTTGACCAACCACTCCTACCCTGAATGGAAACTATATTTGAGGAGAAGTTGTAATTCACACCAAAACTCTCATCGCCGTAAATATTTTTAACAACCTAAGAGAAATCTAGCTTTTTAGCTTCTCGTCGAGAATCTTGAATACAAAGCTGGTGCATTAGTATCGATGCGCTATTTCTCTGCTCTTTATTGTGTAGGATGATTTTCCCATCATTGAATTACGGTAGCCTACTTGCTATTCTAGCATGGGGATAAATGGTGAAAAGTGTGTGCAGCTGTCGCGCACTTCCTTTTACCGTTGTCCTGAAATAATACCTCTTCAATTCGATATTCCGTTCCATTTGATAGTATCTGTTAAATTAATCTTAAACGGTTAAATTGTGTTTATCTACATTCATGATTTATTTCACAGCGAAGAGTTTATACACTCGGTGCCTCAGGATCCAGCTCCCATTTTCCCAATGAATCAAATTTAAAAATGTCTTTAAAAATGTTCCTGCATGGTTGCAGCATGGACCAAAGCGCATGAGAGATTTGCAAAGATATCTTGCGGAATCCGACATTGTAAAAGAAACCCATATCATGTACAGACTGGAAAAAAACATAGTTTACATGCCAATATAATTGTATGCAACATTATTCAGTTGGGCGTAACATGTGAATTCTCTAACCCCCGCCATACAGATACACAGCTTTCAAAGGGAAAACTTAAGAGTATCATTTTTTTTTGTAGATGCCTTCAAATCAAACTAAGAAATGATAGCTAGGATATGTATTGTAGTAGAGAAATGCCAGCGCGTCTCCCTATATGTTTACAGCCTGGGGGGCTTGTGAGATGGGCTGGAATGCTTTCACTGGGAGAGCTATACATTACGCTTGCTCTAAGTATCGTTTATTGTCCATGCAAGGAGCGTGAAGAATCTTTTGTAAAATGGCAATATCACTCCCTCAATGTGTTTAGTATAGTGTTTTCCTATGATGGGAAGATAGGGGCCTCCTAGCTTTGAGTGTTGTGTAATAATGTTACATGCTTGTCATGATTTATTATCCGTTGCCTTTATGCGCGCAAAAAGTTGGGTAAATGTATCTGTTGGTTTGGAGGGAAAAAAACGAATATGAATGGCTCGGAGGAAATGGACGTTTGTTGCCAATGAGGAAATCGATACGTTTGAAGTCGGCAATTCTTCGCTTCTAAATACATGTATACGGATAGGATCTGTTAGGGTAGCCATGTTATTTGACAGTTTTTGATATATTCATTACTCGGAAGAGTGGGCCTTGTGTCCGTCCTCTAACACCTTCCAAACTGCACATGTCAGATATGTCATGTTTTCTGCGGCACGCTTTTGGCGTTTGACAAGGACATTGCGTCTTATCTCTTCCCCATGACAAGTTCTGCTTTCTATCCAAACAAATGCCTTTTAACACCTAGAAGAGTGGAATTCAGGTGATCCATTGTTCTCGGGCCCATTTCACCCCACCAGGTGTTGGTTAAGTCATCAATCATCGGGGATCCTTATTCCCCCTCCCCGTGTGCATAGGTCTATGGCAGGTGCCCGTCTCCTCTGATGTCTCTGTGAGTGATGGGGAATATTCCGCCAGGTGGAGACACTTCCGTTCATTTTGAGTTACGTCCACGGGGGAGGTGCATCAGCAGGTTCCGCTGGGAATGCATAATTTTAAGTAATACCCATAGGTGAGGGAGGAGTCGGACCCTCCTCTGTTTGGTTATAGCATCCAGTCTCGAAATGTTCTCTGCACCATCGAACAGGATTACGCTATACCTTGGCGTAGGGTATAAAAAAATGACAGGTGCAAAGCTGTGGCACTTGTTTCTGGAGCGTCGTCTTTTTTCGCCCTTTGGTGTCGATTTTTGACCCTGAAAAGAGTCAGTGAACGGGTCAATCTGATAACCTTTAAATTCCATCTGAGGATGCCAGATTGCATTGGGTCTCTTGGGAAATGTTTGTTTTCCCTTCAAGATCGATGGGAGATTGGCCTTTGCTTCAACCAAAGTTAAGGTGTGCCATTATCCAACAGGTGCCTTTCGTTTGATAGTGCGCCACTCTGCCCTTTGTTGCTGGTCTCCAAAAGGCAGGACAACACCCAAGCCATTTGCAAGACCCATTAAACGACTTAACCAGATTTATGACTCAAGCTAATAATCAACCTTCTGAGTTCCTTGTCAACTGGTCATTGAATGTCGACGGGACAAGTCCATCACATCATTTGTCTGATTATATGGCCATGTAAACACAGGTCAACATGTAAGGGCTTGATCAGAAAAGGCTTGGCCTCCGACTAGCCCTCCGACCCCTGAACCCCTTGATTTGGCGGAGTTCCTCTCTTAACCCCGCACGCTGATTTATTGGCGGCAACCCTCGGTCTATCCATACAGTATTTTAACTCGTATAGAACTTAAATAAATCACAGCGCCAGCAGAGTTATGAATATACCTTACTTATTGAAAAAAGGCTGTATAAATCAGCTTCCATTGTGGAGTGTATGAATGGGGGGTGTTTAGATGGAGATACCATTAGGTGTTTCACTTGCCAATCGGTCATAATTGTCCCAACTCAATTATAATGGGCCTATTTTGCTACTGTTACGTTTTGCGCTCTTCAGGTGCCGATGAAAGTTTCTTTCCAATCATATTTACTTGGAGATATTTATCAATACAATTCACTGATTCGCTATAAGTATAACACTCTCGTCTCCTCTTCCTCCCCTATTCCCCACCCCCTCTGTCTTCTCTCTCTCTCTCTCTCTCTTCTCTCTCTCTCTCTCTCTCTCTCTCTCTCTCTCTCTCTTCTCTCTCTCCCACATATATATGTATACCGGTATGTATGTATGCATGTACATGTATCTGTGTATGCATGCATGTCCCTGTGTCCCTCTCGGGTGTCCAACGTGTCCCTGTGGTCATGCATTGGCCTCCTAGCCCATTTTCTTCCTGTTTAACTTTTTATCCGTAGAACCCTCCAAACGTCAGAACGGCTACTTACAGGGGAGCCCACCCGGAGTTAATTTCAGGGAGAAAAACTCTAGCATTTGAAGGATGACAACAAAAGGTTGCAGGACCCAAGAGTGGTACTTAAAGACTTTTTCTTGCCTCTCCCCCAAGGCTCGGGAAGCAGGTGTCTTATCCTATAGCGGGACGAGACCCTTATACCTAAGACTGCGATATTTCTGATGGGTATGGGTTATCTTGTCTTGGTCCAACCTCTGGGAAATTGCTGAGTCCCCAAATAAAAAATATTCTTAACGGAAATTTCAGCTAAGATGGATGACTAAGTTTTTATAGTGGCAAAAACTCGATGCATATGATAAAAAGGAGATAGCGATTTTTCCATCGTTTGGATGGTTATAAATGGTGTTCTATTTTTTCTTAGGTACTTTTGAGTATTTTTGTTCTGTTCTCGGTTCAAACCTTAATTCAGAACTGAGGCCGATTTGAGGTTTTAAATATAATAGTACTTAGTTCATGCATATATTATGTACATGTTTATAGCATGTTAGCTACAATACATCAAATAACATTCAGGAAGGCCTGATTGGGCGCATGAGATGCCATTAACCCATCGATTGGTAAAGATGTTAAATTCTGGATACAGTCACTCCCAAGTCTTAATATACTCTTAAAATAAATCCTAATTCATTGTTGTCGAGCAACGAAGAAACCTGAGGGAAGAATCTGGGTTTGTGGCATGAATCACCCCGGTTCCTCTCCTTGCTGATGTGGTACATGGGTATGTCGTTACATCCGCATGAGTAAGTGCTTTCTCAGGGAATAGACTGTCCCTTGCAAGTCGTGTTCTCGAGGTTAGCATGCTATGGGGCGCCACTGGTGATAATGGATGCCCAATGTGCCATGCAGAGAGATGGGCATCGCAACACATTTGATGAACACCCGACGTCGACGCTGTCCCGCCCTCATAACCAAAGAATGTATTCCCAGGTATTCAGCCTCTTCCTCACCGTCATGACATCGGGTGACCGTGTCATGGCATGCCTGTGATACCAGACATCCTTGTTCCTTCCACTGCCCATCTACATTTGTATGTACATGTATGTGAGTGTGCAGACACTGGACCTTATTGTGACTTCAAATGGCCAGCGAGACACAATGGCTTTCAGTATTTTCGCATATTATATTCTATTCGCATCTGCCATGTCTTATCATCTTTGCTGCACCAGCCAGCTGATCCGACTCCCTTTGATCCGATATTTTGTAGTCTAGTCGATACCATTCCATATGACAATTTCCACCTGCCTGTTTCAAATTTCTATTATGAAGGGGTAAGCAGATGGTTCATGCAACAGGTTGATAGGATCATGAATTTGATCTTCAAGACGGTTCGGAGTTCATGATTCATATGTAAATTTTCTGAACATGTCGCCATATGGCTTGGGGACATGTGAAAAGTTTCCGTTGAGGCAGATCTCTGTTGGGGGATCATATTAGATCTGTCTTTTGTAAAGCATCCCTCCCTTCTTTATGATGTAAATTTCTGAAGACATATGCCGGTATCATTTGAGGAGCAAAGAGCATAGGATTGTTGACATTTTTCTCTTGTAAGCCCCCTTGATCTTGTCTTTAAAAGGCAAGAAACCGTATGTGGCCATATGAGCTAGCAATAACTTTCAAGCTTTTCCTTGCGGGCAAATATTTGCTTTTCTTTTTGCGCCCTTCAATAAGGCGGTCCCCTCGTTGGCGACTAGAGACGAACAGGGGTGTGGGGGGAGGGAGTTGATGTGATCACGAAACCTCTGGCGTTGCCACGAGTTGGACAGGCGTTTTCTATTTGCTGGACAAATTTACGATGGGAACTCCCGGTATGACATGTTCCATAATGCCCTGAGCCAAACAGCAAACATGGTCCTCTCTGGCGGACGGTGTTTGGCATATCTGACGCGAGGTGGCGTTGGCGTGGGTAAAACGCAGCGTGCAGGATTCATGTAGTGTAGACTGGTGGCATCGGTGCCGAGCAGTCAGCTTCATGCAGTCAGAGTGAAAGGAGCTTGCTTGGCGCACCGCTGGGTGCATATTGTTCATAGAGCCAACTCATCGCCTTGGATACCAGTATAAGTCCGTGACCACTGTAAGACAAAAGTGACAATTGTGTTGGACAATGGATATAGTCTGATCATGGCCAGTTGTGTAAGAGTTTATTGAGGTGGTGTGTACCTCGCTGAGTTGGGTGGGGACCTGATCAACCCAGGGGGTGAAGTGAGCCAGCCTTCACCTGGCGCCGACCATTACTGGGATTCATATCAAGGCCGCCAGAATTTGGTCATCTTCGGCTCCAGCACTTGACAAACTCTGTTGTCCTTCCCAACCAAGCAAGGCCAAGGGTCTGGATAGACCTTTTTCACACGTACAGCCGTGTTGTGACTTGACATTTTGTCAACTAAGGCAGCACACCAAAGTTGTTGATGTGAGGATTAGTGAAAAGGGGTAGGAGGGACAAACAGTGCTTAAATACCTGTGAGGGAACCTGGTCCAAGTTAGTTCTCACGAAGACTCGGTGAGAGACACTTCAGCTCCAAGCTCTTCAACCCACATTGGGCTATTACCCCACACCGAAACCTGAACTGACATTTCAGACTGAACACACTCTTATGTCTTTCACATATTGTTGACATATTACATCCATATTGGAGTTTTACATTTCTCTCTAATGGATTCAAAAGCACGCAAGAGAAGAAAGGTGAGTTTTTCTGTCATTGACTTCATATCAACTTAGAAACTTAGCGTATCAAGATAATCCTTTATGATTGCATCATAACCTGATGTCAGATTTATTCTTCCATTCTGTCCCCCTTACCATGTATTCATTCCAAGATGGCGGTGTTACTCCAATAGCTGTCATAGCAATAGATCACCACTTAGTGAAAACCTATAATACCGGCTTAAATCTAGATGTCCTAGTGTTGGTATGGTTTGTGTGTAGAGGCTTAAGTAGGCGATTTGTTATATACCTTTGCTTTATTTTACTGTGGTAAGTTAGCCATTTGACAGGTGAATATACCCTACCATTTCGCTGGCCCTGCTTGTAAATTATCCCACCTGAAATGCTATACAAATATTTGACAGAAAATGACAGGTAGAGAAGTTTTATAGGGGTTCACTGTAATCCCTCAAACCTTGATAACTTCTTCGATAGTATTCCATTCCCTCGTCGAACAATTCAGAGTTGTTAAACGATATTGGGGGTTTGTACTGTACACAATGAAAAAGGGCCATAAAATACCTGCATATCACTAAAGGCACCTTCATATCATGCACGCGTGAAACCCCGAACGCGTGTCCGGAGGGTCATAAATAATAAGACTGCACAACTACTGCGAGATTTAATGAGTGTCCAGCTTTAATATTCAAATGAAGCAAAGTGTTCTATTTCACTGAAAATCAGATTATGTGACCCGTGACACTTGGTGCTCCAGGCTGCACTTCTTGGTTCTTGGGAAGATATGCAACCCTTATTGTTATGCGCCAGTGTTGGCTGATACTGAGAGTTGGGGTGTGGTCTGGAGATTATCATGCCTCCGGGAGGTACCTGGACGCTTTTGTGACCAGCGTCCCCACCACAACACTCCCTGACTATTCCTACCCATGTTCTCCGCTCATATGATTTATACTCGTCATTAGCGCTGGTCATTTTCCGGACCGGTCATCTTTGGTATGCATCTATTGTATCAAATTATATCATTAACTGAAAGTTAGCTTGGGGTGAAACTGCCCATCTCTATGGAAACCACTGACTTGTGTTTGCCCACTGCGTTGACCTATACACCTCCAGACCAGAATGACCGTCCGTTGGGTCACTCACTGGTCACTCAAAGGGCGTTGTCCAGTTCATCGACTCTGGACACCTGAGGGTTTACCCAGGGTAAGGGCTAGTGTCCAGCAGAAAGGGCTTCACCTCACACCCCAATCCAGGCCAGAGGTCCCCTTCGGAACTCTACATCATCCCCATCCTCTCATATCGCTTTCACTGTGTTGATAACTCAACAAAGTAACTCAGCTGTATCTGGAGTGCACTGTTTGAACAGTTATATCGTAAATCTACTCCTCTTTCAGAGTTAAATCACCATGACTTCATCGCTATGTCGACAGCCTTGTATGAGAATGCCCTCCTAAGTTTCCATGACAACCGATTACAATATCCCTTGGTGCCACTTATTGAATTACTAGTTTCTTCTGGATTTGATAGAGAGGTGCCAATCTTAGGCTAGGGACCACACGGAATAATCTCATTTCTCTGACACACCCTCATGAAATTGTGTTTAGATTTTAAGCTGAGACCAGGATTTCTGCTTCATTGCACATTGAAATTCCTGGGTTCTGCATACACGGCACAAGACTCAAACTGTAATTTAAACAGGAGATATTGGCGTGTTGGCAAGAGTTCCGTTCGTTCTTCTCACCCTCTATATCATTAAAGCCCTAGAGCCTGTTATAGCTAGCTGTTTCCCAAAAATTCCATTGTCTCCTCGTGGTCATTATCCATTTGAAATCTCCTTGGTTCCCCTTCCCAAAATTGGCATATTTCATCCCCTGAAAATACCCCTTCTTTCCCCGGAGGTAGAACCTGTCTGTAGGATCACACCTTCTCCGGTGGGACCTGTTGTCGATGTACCTGATTTATACTGTCTATCGCTACATTATCACCTTGATAGCCCTGTAGGCATAGGTAGCCTGCTTCCTTAATTACAGGTGGGCCTCAGTGGTATCAGTCCCGACTGTGAGATACCCTCTGGTGCAGACAGACGATGAGGTGGGGCCGGGGAGTGGGGACAACAGCCGGCTTCGCCTTCCTGTCTTTCACCTCGCCAAAATGAATTCTATCCTTCTGTAAAGTCAAAGAGTGGTACCTAATTATTTACTGCATATGGACATAAATCTGCCAACGCCCGCTGATAAACGTGCACTTGTCGCCGATACATAGGCGTATTGCTGGTTGAAGGAGGCTGCGTGTAGGGCTATCCTAATCGGGTACATATCCCCACTCTCCAAACCCAAAAACCTAAACAAGTGGACAACGGGTGAAATAAGTGGAAACTCTGTTACACTTTGAAGTCCAACTGAAGTATTTTAGGGATTAAATCCGTTTTCCTCACACAAAAGCTGTTTTACCTGGCTTGCTCTGGCTTCCACGATAATTTCATTTTAACGAAGAAGAACAATAGCCTTCGTCTAGAAGTAAAAAGGCAGATGTTATCTTGTTTTCTTCAGTCCATCTTAAGTAATGCTCCCTTTCCTTGGCTTTCATTCTAAAGTGGGATTAAGTAAGGAGTAAAAACTCAATTAGAGATGGACCAACGCAAGCCTTTGTGAGAGAGATTCTCCCAAGATAGTCACTTTTTCCTATTGATGTTCACGGGGAGGATTAATTCGGTGTGACAATTGTGAAAAGGACTAACAAGACCCTAGTAACGAGTGATAGTCTTTCAATGCGGATCGGTATTGGGTTTGTTTAATGAAGTGTTAGCGCCAGCTCACATCAAAGCCCCAGGGATTGGGGCCTATAATTCAGGCCTCTGGGCTCTATCCCGGACCTGGTCATTTCAATTCGTGAAGAATGGAAGGCGGTTAATACACAAACTTTGCTAAGGGATGACAGTTCTTTTATCGCCTAGGTGCTAGAAACAATCGAGGGGATCTGGATGTTGAAGAGAAAGGCTGCAAAGTGCGCTCAATTGATACACTCGTGATGCTATGTTTGAGCTCTCCCGTTCTATTCATCTTCCCCTTGACCAGTATTTACCTGCAAGTGTTTAGTGTTATTGGAAAGAATTCAATAGAAGTTGGGGAGAGGTGATTTGGCTACCTGAGATCTTCCTTCTGTTACATCACCCATGTCCACCTGTCCTCGGGTTATGAAGGAGAAGAACATAAGACTGTGTGTGCTGTCCTTGTATGGCGAGTTTAGATTACAGGCGAGGATGTGTTGGGAGGAACTTCTGCCAGGCTTGCATGTATAATCACAGTCAAGACTATTACACCACCTGTCCATCAACCAACAGGCCCCTCACGCCCAGTTCAGCATTTCTCCATCCCAGAATGGCAGCTTTGGTTTAGTTTGATGTTCACATGGGAACATTGCATGTGCAATTGTTGGACATTATTGGCAACGATAATCGTAAATTGGTGAATATAATAGCTATCGAACCCCAGTTAGAAAATCAGCTTTGGGTTAATGAAAAGGTGCTTTTCAATCTCACCAACCTCGATTCAAGTTATTTGACCAAAGGTTACAAGATGTTCATATTCAACTAAGAAAAACGGGATTGTGGGTTTAGAGGTATGGGATTACATCCTCACAATTCTTCGATTCACTGGGGACAGCTATAATTTACGGTCCATTGATTTTCCCATCGGAATAGAAATAAAAGCTCCATCTTGTAAGGGATAATTAGTGTCTCCCCTGTGTCCAACCCACGCCCCTCCCTCTCGAAGAAAAGGTGTTGAAGTCCATTGTCTTATGGCCATAAAACAAAGCAGTCAAGTGCAGGGTGCACCTTGGTCGTAGACAACTCACGCCCTGCATCAAAGGCCTTCTATAGAGGCCATAACTAAGGCCTCCACACCTAACCTCCCACACCAGAGCTGGCCCTATGGAAGTAAGGATACCTGAGAAAGTTCGCTGTTACAGGGACATTTTTAATTAAACTCTCCTCAGGAGATACAAGCAGCCAGTCATGGAATACGTTAGGAAAGGTGAGATGTGTATTGTTAATTCTACAGTGTACACTTCCAAGAGCACACCTGCATTGTGGTAGTCGTGATATTTGTTGTTTGTTTTGCTAATTACTGAGGAAGCATGGAATACTGTGTGTTGGTCGCTGTAGGTAGTGATTGTGAAGTTAACTGTGTCATTACTCACTAGCTGGGGATTGTTTTAATGATGTCTCCTCACGTATCTGCCCAGATTATCTGCAGCTTGCAGCTGTCAACCTGTCAAAACGGCCAGTCTTTTAATACTGCTTAGCTCACTGGGACGACTGTTTTTTCTGACCTGAAGTGGTTAACCATTAATCTTTCGTACTTGACTCGTTGTTATTGAAACCCAAGAGGTGTCTTGTATGGACCTACCTTTTACACCTTCTTAGCTTTCTGGCTTAGCAAAATGTTGGTTACTCCGTTCCATCTCCACTGAAATTCTGCGGTTTCAGGAAACCCTTATTTCAGGTGGGGGAAATGTTGATACCTAGTCTTGACCAAAGTTCTGGTCTGATGGGTCTGATTTCGCGATTCTTATCATGGTACTTATAATATGAGACTCCTTGGTAACCTTTTCATGATGGGGACTCGGCCCCCTACCTTGCTTTCCCGCATCTCCGTCTCTTCAAACCCTAACTTACCTGTACACGTAACACTAATTAGAAGTCATCATGACTTCGCCCTAGGCGCCAATGGCGACATATGGCCTCTCAATCTTTTGTAAAAATATCATGTAATTTCATAGGGCCTTATCGTTCATGAGCTCTGCGTCTTTGATGTTATGAATTCACCGCTGGGTAATTTGGAGGAGATATGACACCTATGTCCAAATGATTAGACATCTGACTTAGCCCGCTCTACACAACACTTTACATCATAGGCAAAACATGCTGATTCCCTCATACAATGGAGTCCTTCTTGAATGGTACATTAATGGATAATATAGTTAGTTATGATAAATGGGATGTTTTACACTAAAAATATAAATCCAATCAATGTCAGATATGACTACGTCCTAAAGCTGTACACCAAATAAGATTGTTCTCTTATACTTTCCTTATACAAGAAAGAGTGTTGAAGGATGTGCTAGGAGGTGTAAGGTGAATGACAAGCTGCTCTGCATGACATGCTTTCATTGTGACGTTTTCACTGGTAACTGGAGGCATGTTGAGGCCTTCATTATATTCCCTTTACCCTCCTAGAGGGCACCCTGGAGTCTCCTTGGCGGCCTATGGTGACAGCATCCCTTGTTACCTTGGCAACCGGAGTTCTCTACTTTCTCTATCAGAGTTAATACATTATCAATCACGCCTTGGTCATATGGACATATTGCATTATCAAATGTTGGGTAAAGGGCATTGAGCATTTTTTCCGGTCTGGTAGATTGGTTTGAGGTCGGGGCTTTTGTCTCTCGGGGTCCACCTGCGTCCTTTGCTCGGTGGTTGTGGAACCTTGACCTGGGATGAGAGGCGAGTCACCGTCATGCCAATCACAGTAATGGTGGAGGGCGGTGGCCGGCCTCCTGAGACTCGACCAAGGCCGACACAGGTGGGGCTGGGGGTGAGACAGGGTCAGACTGGCCACACCTTCAGAGAAACACCTCCAGGCTTGGTGAAAACAAGAGGTAAATAAAAGAGAAACGACTCGTAAATGGAGGGGTTATGGTCTGTGAGAAAGCCCTTCAAATGTGTAACTTGTGTAGGGCAACTAACCCTGCGCAACAGGGTCACGAGTTCGTCCTGGAGCCTCTATTAGATATCGCTCCATTCAAGAACTTCATCTTTGTCTGCTGGAAGACTTTTCCGAAACCCAGCGGTGATTGATTGCCCTTCTAAAACATGTGATACATCATAGGCAAAACATGCTGCAACCATGGAGAGTCTACATAACTATAGACAAGTCTCTCTCTGCTATAACTATTCGAAAAGATGATGGAGAGCAGCCGGAAGGGATTGTAATTTCTCCCTCAAGTTTTCTTTGAACTGTCAGTGAAGTTCACCACCTATGATTACCAATGGAGCTTCCCTGTCAAGCTGTCTATATGCTATGACAATCGAATATATTCGGGAAGGGAGATGATTAGCTGAATAAGGGATAACCTACGCTAAAATCATATCTGTCGTATTGAATAGCTGCTAAACTGAAGCCAATTATTTCAGCTGAGATTCCATTGCTTTTCAGTTAGTTCCTTAGGCTTCTTTCTAACTGATGCCACCAAAGCATTTTCATATATCAACTGAAAATTGCCCATTTGTCTACAGGACAATGAACTATTTAGGCGATCAAATACTTATTTGATATTAAAAGTAAATAGGGAGTGCGCCCTGGCCTATCTGGGCGTTGGGATTATTCCAAATTAACCTCGCTTAAATGGGCGGTGTCTCGAGCGTAAAAATATTTGGCGGGAACGCGGAAAATTAATTTAAAAAACTGGCGGGGTTCATAATTGACAATCCTAAAGTACCTTGGAAACGGTAGTCTTTACATCCATAGATCCAGGGCACGCACTTAGCTCTGAAAGATAGTAATTTTTACACTGGCGTAGTAAAACTTTTTTCTTTCAATACCCCTCCCCTGGAAGTGTTCTGTCCGGCGTTTTTACTGCACAAGTTAGATGGGGCAGGTGTGTTCTCCCAAGTGTGGCAAGGGAACTTGGTCCCCCCTACCTACTCCCGTCGTCTCCCCAGGCTCTCCTTACCTCCTCCCCAGACATCCAATCAGCCATCATTTAGGAGACTTACCCTGAGAAAATAGGATCCCCAGTTTTAAATTTTCTCCCATTGCAGGTGTAAATGGGAGAAATAAGTGGTGTTATGCGCTGTTATAAATCTAACCCTAAACAGCTGGGGACGAGGAGCGGGGTCAGCTTGGGCGAGTAGAGAGGTATGTGTTGACAAACATTTAAGGCAGGTGGCGCTCTCACTTACCACTTGTCCCCCATAGGGCCAGGTGCATGGGTTTGTATCAGTGATAAAAAAATATAAAAACCCAAGATCTGATCACTGGGATGCACACCCTTTATTCTCCTCTCCTATTCATGTATTGTCCCTAAATGAACCGAGCCAATTCTCCTATCTCCTTTCTACATATTTCTAGGTTAACCCATTATATCATTCACCTAGATATAACTCAGCTGACTAAATTGTCCATGCTCAATGCTGACATTTATAGGTAATCAAGAGGGGCATTTTAGGATTTAGCCTTTTTAAATTAAAAGGACACCTGTAGTGGAATGTCAGATTTGAAATTTGACGAATGCTTCTTACAAAAAAAAGAAAACCGTTTAACCCTAATGGATGGTCCGGTGGTTTGCCGCGATTTAGATTAGGAGAGGCAGTATTATGATACTCACCTACTGTGGATTTGGATATCATTATTATGTATTCATTCGTTAAGTGGCTTAAATTAACTGCCTAAAACATTATCTTACATGGTAGCCATTTCGGAAGCAAGACAAGTGCGTTTATCGCGCATTACATTTAGTATCATATCCTCCATCTCGCTTATCTGGGCTTATCCCCACAACCCCTTACCCTAATCCTGAGTCTGGTTGAGCTTATGTGCACTCATAAGCTACATCAGTGGGGCACCATCTCTATTTTGTCTAATCTCTAAATTCTCTGCTATAATACTCGAGATGGGCTTCTGGTGGAGCATCTAGTCTATCATCGGAGAAAAAAATATGGATGGGCCTATTTATATTGTCACACCACCTGTCTCGTTTAGAATTGCGTTGCACGACAGAGATCAATTGCTGAAATCACAGCAGATGTGAAGTTCCCTATTTAGCAAAAATCTGGTGCGCATTTCAAATATGAAAAGATAATAAGCGGTGCGTTTATCTTGGCCTTGGCGCTTATCAGCTGATGATGGACTTAGCTGGAAAATGACCAGAGATGATTAATAAAAGTCATTAGGTTGATATCCCTTGGTAGTAAGTAGGGCTGAACGTTGACCCTTTGACCTTTATCGTTTGTCATGGTCCAGTTTTCTGCTAAGTGGTCACAGCATCACCCTATGGTTTAAGCCATCCTTAGATCATATGTGGATGGTTATTATTACCCAACCTCAGATCTGTGCCGGTGTGTGTGTCTTCTAACATTTCCCATGGGCTAGAACTCTCGAGGAAATAGAGTGTGCCTGTGCCAGCCACCCCCACCACCTGCACATGTACTGGGTGCTGCTAGGTCTGGCTTTCCGGACCATATATCTTGGTGCAAAGGCATCTTTTTGATGAGAGATACCACGCGCCATAAGCCGAGGCAGATGTGGCCGAGTGCGAGGTGATGGAACCATGCATTCTGGCCCCATAACCATGGGATTCGTAACGCCTACAAATATTTGTACGCTTCCTTAGACTAGTTAACACAAGGACACAGACACATACGCCCGTGACTAGGAAACTCGGAGGATTCTTGCACCTGCCCAATATGACCATACAGGTGGGTTGATCAACGCATAGGTTTCAGTTAGGTAGGATCAAGTAGGCAAATACTTGTTCGGTGAACCGTTAGGATCAGACCAAACTGTTGGGTTTTCGTTGCAAGGTTTTCCTGTGCTCCGGCTGCTTGGTGCCTGCTTGTCGTGTGAGAAATGCTAAACAACAGCTGCTGTCGCTAAGCTTCTATCTGTTCTAGCTTCTACCTGTTTTTTTTACTGCACCTGGATCTTTCAGACATGGGGGGATTTGAATCCTTACAAGGATACCGGTGGTAATGGGGTACAGGGTACATGTCTTAAGTAGCACAGCTTTATTAATTGTGTCTTCTTCATTGTTCCCAGAAGCTCCTTCAGTCATGACCCGCCCGTCCGCCTTTCCATGGCTTCTGTAACCTCCGGGGCATTTCCAACATGGCATATTGTTACTATGTGCTCTTCCTTTGGTATTGTTTCCAAATTGTTCTTGCCAAGTCACCCTGATTAGTTGCTCCACTGGCTTTAGACAGTGACTTCTTCCCAGGCCAATTATCATCAACGGGTGGGGCTCAATGCACTAAGGCCGGGGTATTGTGGTTTGTACCGGTCCTTGCATTTAGAGGGTCAGTCTGTATTTCTTACTAACCCCACCCTGAATACAGTTTAAATCCCGTAGGCAAATGTAGGGTTACTCAGCACAACAACCCAACCCCTATCATTATTACAAAGCCTGATGTAATCAACCCGTATATGTACAAACAACCTTCAAGTATGTTCAAATCCTATAGCTCGAGGGCCCATTGAAAGATGTTTCTATGTGCGAAGCTCCTGAGTGGAGTGAAACAATGGCAAATAACCCTATAGAAAATGATCGCGTGATATCGTCGCCCCGAAAGAGACAAGCATATATAACTTTCTCCCTAGGATAATGGCGGTACAGACGTGGACGTATTCTAGTCGTTTTCTCTTCATAGAGTACTTTTCTACATACAATGGCCGGCAGCCATTTCACGGGTAGCATCAAAAAGCCCTGATATGTTGACACTGCATCGTATTAGGCTATCCCGTCACAATTAATATGTTAATCAAATACAAACAGTGAAGGCTCCGCGGGTGAGGAGAACAGTTTTTGATTATATCTGCAAAGCATTTAACATCTTCATGTGTTTAATTTCTTGGGTTTTGATATTCATAGTTGTGGTGCCTCGTTCTCGGGCCTCGTCTGAAAGGACACTAATTTGTTTTTAAAAGTATTGTCAGCGGTCCGGCTTTTGTGCTTGGCCATTAACACTTTTTTCGGCGTTTATAGCATTTACATAGTAAGTAGTCCACTTATCCTCGGTCTTGGATAGGTCCTAAGGCTAAGGTCTGCGACTGGTAGACTTATCATGGGACTGGTGTGCGCTGCTAAACTGTGGGAATGGACCCCCTTAGCTACCAATCTCTCCAAGACACATAGCTCCTGGGGATGAAGGAGACAGTGCTTTGGAGACGAAGCAGGGCAAAGGTGGAGATGGTTCTTCCTGGGGCTAGATTGTTAAAATGACATGGTTGCTTGTAAAAACAACCTCTGTCTGTGGTTCACTTGATTAAAACAGTTCCCTTTTAAAAAAATTCCGTCACCCCAGGTTAAGGTAGATAAACATGTAAAATGCGTTTTTGCTTAGTTTGATTTCAACAATGCCAATATGAAGGTGATTGGGAGGGATGCTCCTGTTGGTTATGATGAATATACCTTCCATCAAGTGTCTTGATTTATTTCACAGCCGTTTTAAAATATTCAAAGTGCATATGTTAAATACCATGCTTCTGTTTTTTTCCAGTCTATTGATATTCATACTTAACTATGTAAATGAGATAATGTCATTACAATTCATTTGACTTATATTGTACCTTTTTGTATTTTTCAGTTGGAGATTATCGAGGAAGGTCTCCACATGAAGTTGGAACTGAAGAACATCAAGCAGCAGTTCCTCTCTCTACTGGAGAATTTTGAAACCTACCAGAGTCAGCCAAGCGTAGCCACTATGAAGGCTTCTACTGGTATCCCACTCACTGACAAAGCCCTCTCAACGCCACGAGCCCGCGTGAGGGCGCTCTACGACGCCAGGAGGGCAAGAATCCAATCTCGCAGGTCCTTGGGTTCTACCACTCCTAAAGGAGCCACACCCAGGAGGTCCCTCCGGAGGGCTGCCAGTGCCAGAGTAGCAGATGAGGACAAGGAGAACGCTGGAAGTGCAATCCAGTCTCTCCGCAGTGATAGGACAGCATTGAGCAATGATCAGAAGTATGGGGTGGAGAAGACCTCCACTCCATTCTGTAAGCCCCATAGACACTGTGCCTGCCATCCCAGGACCACCCCAAGTCAACTCCTCACTCCCATCAGGGAGGAGGGGTCCAAAATCTGCAAGAACCATTTCAGCACTAGTTCTGGATTCAACACGGGTACGACCTCACCCACTCTCAGTGAACTAGAGGGGGAGTATGTGACCTTGAGGTCCCCCTCCCAAGAAGGGGTGATTTCCATGGAGGTCGACGACAACTACATGGATGTAAACTCTACGCCAAGTGCCTTATATGCATCCAAAAGGTCTTCAGTGAGTGACACTGTCAATAAGAATGACCAAACATCCATATGGATCAACAGTATTGACAATCTTGGGCCTCACTGTCCGAGGTTATCTGTTGATCTGGACTCTTCAAACAAAGAAAATATGGGTGCTAATATGATCAACTCTGTCCCTGCCAGTCAGCAACGGCGGAGGGAGAGTCCTGTCAAGTATGCCACCAGTAATGCTATTAGTGAACTGTACACTTCCAAGTCTCTCAGCAATCTCAAGGACGTTAGTCAAATTAGTAACATGTCTCATAATAGTCTGAGAGAGCAGTCTTCGGGCAGCAACATTAGTGGTAACCTTCACAGTACATTCAACTACCCTCTGCACAGTACACTGAACTATCCCCTCCACAGCACGCTTAACATGTCTGGTGGCCATGGCCTCAGGTCTCCTGATGTCAGTTTTAACGAGCCCGATTTCAGATGCATCTCAGACGCTCGCACCACCATATCCGAACCCAGCGCTGTGCTCAGGAAAAGGGCACTGACCCTTTCGGTCAAGAAGCAAACGCCGAGGTCTCTGGATGACAGCGTGGTCGATATTAGATCCCTCCAGAAGCCGGAGTCTATTATGCAAACACCTGAACTATCCGCCAGTGCCCAGAGCAGGCGATCCAGGAGTCGCAGTGCCAGGACAAGGCGCCGTGAGCGACTCAAGCAAAAAGAGAGAGAGGCTCAGCTCACCCCCACCACCCACAAAGAACCCAAACTCTGTAAGGAACATGGACTGCATCCAACTCTGGGAGGACCTGGTCCATGTATCTTCCAGACTGACGATTCCTTCTCTATCAGTGAAACAACCACTGAGGAGGACGAGGAGGAGGTGAGGCCCAGAAGTTCTACTGCTGTCACAGAGACTGACAATGACAGCTCCTACCTATCGGAGTGTGTCGATGACAGCAGTCACTTTGGCCAGAGTAACACTAAGGCTGAGGACTATACTGCCACCTACGACTCCAGAATGGGTCGTATGCGCATGTTGAAGCGTCAGACGGGCCAGACAGTCCTGGATAAAACCCACCTAAGAGATCCCATCGGTCTGTCCGAGTCTGATTTCCTTGACGTCACCAGAAAGCATTTATCATTAGAAGCTACACGATCATCCCTTCCTGATCTCAGCGCCCTCTCTACAACCACGTCCGAAGCTGATGACCCTGAAGGCGACCGGTCTGAAGATACACTCCATGCCTCGCAGATGGCCCTGGAGACATGTATGAAGGATTCCGATGGTTTCTGGAGTCCGAACAGTCTAGATGACACCATCGTCAGCTCTGACCGCCATTCCCTGAAACAACGCCCTCTGTCCGTCTCCACAAGCACCACGACCAGCACCACTGATAACACTAGTCCTGAAAGCACTGAGTCCAGAGATCTGCCCGTTCCTGTAAATTCTCCCAACGTCACTGACTCTGGCTCCAGTCGGCCCACAACTGACACTTACGACTATGTAGATGTACCTAAATTTGAAATTATGGGCCCTCCAGTCAATCTACCACCTAGATACATGAATCCTCCTCGTCGGCGCAATTTGGGGGCTCGTCCACCTTGTACTGTTGGCAAGCAAGCCCCTGCTTCTGGCGACCCCAGCAGTAGTTCTCAGGAACGCCTTGAAACGCGCTCTGAAGGACGCGGCGTCAGGAAATGTCTCAGATATGCGCACGATCATGATTCTGGCTTCTCAACGCCAGGTTCTGGTCGAAGAACTGAATCAGGAAAACATATCTTGTTAAGTGACAATGCTGGTAACACTAGAACTGTGGTCCAACACTCAGCGGTGGCTCGCAACCTGCAGCACGACCGCAAAAAACAGCTTGTTAAGAAATTAAAACAATTCAGCAGTAACTTTTACAAAAGTACTGGTAATCTACATATACACACTCTAGGACATTTCTAATTGGAAACTAGTACTAAGTAAATTATCATGCAAGGTTGTCCTTCCATGTTTTGTAAGTCTTTTTAACAAATACTCGCTATATATTTATTGCCTTTTTATGGATTTTTATGTGAGAAATCTCATCCGAATTGTGTTCATTTTCAAGGAACATGCATTTTGTAATGTATTGTCAGCTATATCTCTGGGTGTCTTCCACTACTACTCCATTTTATACATAATCATTGTACATTTGTACATACTGACAAAAGTAACAAATCTATTTTATATGATTGTATTTGCAATATGTCATGGTATATTTGCAAAGCCTTAGAAGTTAGTGTCTGAAACTGTAGATATGATCTTACCTAAGTATTAACCCACGAAATGTATTATTTTGCACTCCACTCGTCATTTTACCTATCTTAACACATCCCGTGTGGTTGAAAGCCAGCAAGGTGCTACAAATGTATCAGTTCTTTGTTGATTGTGTTCCACTTATTATGTGATTCTCAGACGATCATTCCCAAGTAATCATTTATCATTCGAATATTCACTGCAGTTTATTCCAACCGCGTCCTATCGGTCAACCTTGTTTGGTTCAATTAAAGATGTAATCTCATTTTAATCCTGTTCTATTGTGTCGATGTTGATTCGAAATTATATTCCAGACAGGTCATTGTTGAACTTTAAGTAGTGAGGAATCAGAAGTGCGCATAATAATCGTTTATCTTGCCAAAGTAGCACTTTCTCACGTGTTTACTTCCCTAGTGAATGAAGTATGTATTCAGTATGAGCATTCGACAACACATTTCAGAAGCAGGCATTTATATGAATTTTCCATTGTGTGTTTCCTTCCTTTCTTCCGTAATTTTGAGTTATTTCGTGTAAGGAAATGCAAATCGAATGGGTTTTGGTTTTGTCTGATATTAGTAATCTTAAATAAAATCTTGCCTTCAATTCACGGAATAGTGATAGCAAGCACTATCATAAGTACTTGAATGAATATTCCAGCCGGGTATGTGGAAAATGTTCATGACGTAAGAATTGTTTCTTCGTTGCATTCCCGATCTTCCACAATGTGTTCATATTTAAACATGAGTATTTTGCAACAGTAAGTAAAATTCAATCAAAAATCTGTGCAATGAATCAATCGCTTTGTAAACATTGACCTATAAGAGTTTTGATAATCTGTTAGTGAGTATGTCGTATGAACGACGTTGGTTTGTAAATATACAAACTTGATGATTTGTAAATTTAATGACGAGCAAATAAACTAGTCTTGAAATATTAATTATACGTATTCCCTGTGTTTTCATCTATTGCATTCAAATGTTTTATAAGTGTGTCTTTATCAATTTCTATCATAAGCTCATTGATGGTAATTCACACGAAATGTTTTCCTCAATGAATCTTCCATATACGTTAATCCTAAAGATTTATGGTAAAACGTTGACACCCGAATATATTTCTGTAGACCAGACATTGCACTGTCAGTTCAGTGCGATAACGCCTAAAATTAACCGAGTCTGCGCGTCCTAAGCTGTCCACTAATTACATGTTTGGTTGGTTTTGGTGCCACCATTCATTACCACCTGTCACCCTTGCCCGTACATCTAAATGCACGCAAATTGAGAATATCTACACCGACTTGTTTAACCGATCCCATTGAACCAGTAGTTAATCATCACACAGAAAGTTGTTTCGACATGCTTCATTGTTCAACTTATTCTTAATAGGGGGATTTTGATTTTGAGTGACATCCCTCGAAATATCACGTAGCCTTAATTGTCCTTTGCCATTGAACCTTTATTTTGAGTTCCAAATTTTCCCATTCCAAATCTTTTTGACAAAGTGCACCGTTAGTTGTCTTTGCATTTGTGAATAAAGTTTAGTTTGTTGCCTCAAGTGACCAGCTAGCTTCAAATAGTAAGAATTCATTGTGTTTGACATCGGATTGACCCTTTCCTATTGCTGCACTTGACACCTCCGTGTCACCATTTGTTTCCTGGACATGCGGGGTTTTGCATCCATGTATGCAAACCAATTACACACATGTAAACATAGAATGATGGGGTGGGGGCTTAGGTTCCACTCCTGGAAACAAAAGCATCTCAACGCTCATGCTGTCCTGACGAAACATTCCTGTTTATATTCTAAGCCGGTCATGCCTACGACATTTCAAAGAAAAAGAAAAGCAAATTTGACATTTCCCCTGAAAGATTCGCTACCACTTGAATATAAGCTTTCTAAGATAGGGATCAGTTAATTGAAGGCTTAGCCTTTGACAGTTTCAAAACCAGGCGGACCAAAGCTTCAGTACATGTCAGAAGGTATCACTCATCTGCTGCCAAACTTGGACTAAGTAATAACTATCCACTCTTCACCACGGGTCACTCCATGGTCATGCATATTTATTGTGTCTTCAACAATCTCCCTTGTGTGGTCATATTCTCAGTGTTCCTCTGCCAGTCATCACTGCATGCGTCCAATTGTAGGCCAGTTGATATGCGTTACTTTTAACCTGGTCCGAAGTCCCGTGCGATAAATTGAATTATGAAGTTGCTTTGAGTGAAGGCATTGTTGTTCTCTCGTGACTCTCATGACCTTGGATGGACAGACGGTCAGTAGTACCCATTTGTGACGTAAGAGGGCGGTTCTTCACCTCGGCTCAAGTGCACTGGACGTGACGCAGCATTCCGTTGTCCACTTCCTCCTTGAAGCCTTAATTTCAGGTTAATTCAATCAACCAATAAAGCCCTAACTGAAATTCTTACGGGGGCTCTTAATGATTTGCAAAGGTTGAGTGATGCGACTCCCCCAGGGATTCCGCACGAGTGAAACCACGGATACATTGTCATGGTAATGCTAGAAGGACAATGCTAGATAATGCCTCGAAGATTCCCTCTCCATTGTGACCATAGAGTGAACACCTGTTCAGGGATAGAAGAGCAACGTGTACAGTTATGTATCTGCCTTGTGCAAAAAAAAAGGCTGACATTGAGCGACAGCCAGTAAATGGTACTGTGACAATGTTGCCAATATGATGCTGTGTTGTATACACCAATACCAACACCACCACGCCAACCTATAGATGTATTCACATATCACCAGAATTGATATCCATGGGCATGGATGTCCCTCCCGGCTACTCAACCCTCCTGATCACACCTTAGCCATGTAATGCCCACATCAACCCCCATGAACACCTGGATGGGTGGGCGACAAGTTGTGCAGGTGCGGTAAACCTAATCCCATACAATATCTCCACACCTCTACACTCAAAATATACCTTGGGATGGCCATGCACATCTGTTACTGTAACAGTTTATCTCAGATGGGATAATATCAGCGCATCTCTCTCTCTTTTGATAATCTCCAATGGTCAATCAAGTTTTAAGCTCTTCCACTTAAACTTGTCCTGAAATCTGGACTGAGTGGGAACCTCTATCTTCCCAATCAGAACAGGTGCCATTCACCTACCTTTGTCCCAGTATAGGTAGCCATTATGTTTAAAGCTAAAAGTATCTTTTTACGATCCCTATCTATTTCTAGACATTTGCTCCATAATCATGGATATTTGACTGCGTGAACGATAGACACAAGTATCTAATATTTCAAAATAACCGGTTTATCCTTATAATTATTTAACCATGTACATATCCATTATCGACACATCTATCGCACACAATTTCCCCTTTGTTATCATTTCCTTATTCGGTGAACTCGGTGTATGTACATGAAAACTACTTTTCTAAATCAGATGTTCCTTTGTTTGGAAGAAATAAAGTTCGTTTGTTATTATTGCATTATTATTCACTGAGGCGTACCAAAAGCTCCTATCTGTCTATCCAAAGCTAACATTTTGCAAGATTCCATTCATACATTTGTTCTTTATGGCATTGGTCATCAAAGAGAATTCAGAACAACTGATACCTTATAAAACAATCTTGATGCACGCATAATATCAGGGACGCATCTTCATCAAATCAATGCATATGGTATTTGAATCGGCTCATGATTTGAAAGCCATTGGAATGTTAATTAATAGATCGTGCCATGTAGATTTTTTTAATCAAGTGGTAGATAACAAAAATTATTACTTGATTAAGAATCTAGTTGTGAAAGAAAGATTTTAGGATTAAATATAAAAGTTTTAGTGTATTGCCAGCTGCAATACACACCGGTCCCACGCAGGAATTTAGATAAAACCTTAACGAAGTATTATAGTTCGTACGATGAAAACAGGTCATTCGAATGGGTTGCACGGGTCAGTGACAGGAGCAAATGACTATATCATTACATGTCATAATTGTACTGTTCTGAGCCCGTTCGAACATCAGATTTCGTGCAAATTAATTATCGACACGCAATATGTGCATATATAATAAGCGTAAGAGTTCATACCGATGCATATTGTCCGTATACAGTTACTTGAGATACTTGGTTACCTTTTAGGGGTATAATTTGTTTTAATTAGTGAGGGTAGTATATTAGACCTTCTTCAATGGAAAAATAACAATTGAACGTGGAAAAAAATCACTGATTTGCAAACGGTATTCAAGCACTTCGTGACTCAGACAAAATCTAATCATTGTCTATCTTCCCTGGAAATCTCCGTGAGAACATCGTTACTTACATCAGAACTTCGTTCCCACGCAAAAACATCTAAAATATCCCGAAACCAAATCAATAAGGTTTTGTCGGGAAAAGAAAGTGTTGGGATATCTCTCGCAAGAAACCATAGGGGGTTTTAGAGGTGTTTGTTCTAGAACAATTGAACTGAGAAAACACACCTAGGTGTTACACAACGACCTACAATGCCCTTAGCCAGTTCCTCTGATGGGAGACAAATCACGAGCTAGCCACTGGTGCAACTTCCTTATTATGTCCTCCTTGGACACCGCCCGGAGCGAATGCTTCAAGACCAGAGGGAAAATTCACAGAAACAGGAAACTTTCCCACACTACGGATTCCATATGCAAAATGCTGATGCATGTAGTATTATATTGGACGTTAAGTTTATATACCGTTTACTTCATAGCCAAACGGATAGATATAAAAAAAATGAGGGAATGGATGATGATAAAAATGACAGACACTCATTTCTATCTCGGGGCTAGTGGCGGTCTTCACGTTCCATCGCTAGAGATGCCCTCTTGCAGACAATAGGGTAATTGTAGGTGTCGCTACGACAATGGTGCAATTATAACAATTATACCTGTACAAAGCCATGGTCGGTAGATCAATGGAGACACTGGTGTCCGCCGAATTCTTCTCTTGTCTATTTTACATAAAGCATCACTTGCTGGCCTTTGGAGCCAGACTCGACCAAATTGGCTCGGCAAATCGACGTCAAATGCCTTTCGCGCGTTATGCTTGGATGAATTTCGCAATAAATCTTCGGCCTGAAATCAAAGATTTTCTGACCGGTCTCGTCTAGATTGGGTGATAATTGAAGATGGTTCAGCTTTCACCTTCTAATCAATAACGATCTATTTTGACCTTTGACTTAACAATATAGAAAGTAGGAAAATGACCAAAACAAAACTGGTAGTTGACCTTTCCTAAGAGGCAATTTTGAAAGAAATCAACGAGGAGTATTCCGCTATATAACAGTCCACGTGCAGTTTGGTAAATTCCCTCAGCAATTTAAAGCTTCATTTAACAATAATAACCCATATCATCCACGGTGAGAACAAAATTCCCGGGAAAAAACAAAGGCATATTACGTTTGAAAAATGTCTTAAGCATCTGCTATGATTCAGAGAAAAAAGCGAGCTTCAGAATTTCAGGCAAAGCATGGTTGCATCTTTGTCCCATGCCATATGGGAATGCATGTTTCCATGGGTGACATGTATTACAATCTATATAACCATTTTCGCCTCACATACCGACATGATCGCTACAGGTGGTGGTCGTATGTTTCTCAGCTAGCCAGCTAGGATGGGCTGGCATACAGGAAATACACAGCATGTGTATAGAGAATCTAGCTTGTACCAGAATGCTGTAATGGGTACATGATACCGGGAAATATGGACCACTTGTGACAGCGTCTGCATTACATGTCACTACTTCCTTTTCAATCGTGTGCTGGGTCAATTCCTAGACAAGGGAAAAAAGAGGTCATGCCTATCTCAGGGAAGATGATTTCGAGGTGGTCCATAAAAACAGATGGGAAATGGTCTTCCCACTGCGACTAGAGAAAAAACATTTAAAAACGTTGATCGTTAAGGGAAGAACATAGACAATTGTGAACAATTATGCTGCACCTACCAATACACAATCCCTAAATCAAATGGCTTTTGCTCATTGTTGTTGAATAAGTATCAGTCGAACCAATTGGTAGAGTTGAGTTTTAGATCTGCTCTTGGTCACAAAGGGTTGTATCTATGAGGTAAGATGGGACTAATTTAAACACACACGTCTTTCATGTTATGGGTAAAGGGAAATACATCAAAGTGATTCACCTAGTAACACGAAGAAAAATATATTTGGTGGTCAAATTATGCGTGATAGATAAAGAGCATAGATGTTAAGATTGTCATTATGTCAGGTTCTGCTGGAATACGATAGCATGTGCAGGATCATGGAATAACTGCTGCTGATTCGATTTTCATAAGACTAAGCATGGGACTAAGATGCAAAATATTTAGCACAAAGAATTTTTAAAAGTATAAAGAATTTAGAATGTCTGGTGAAAAACCGCACATGTTACAGTTCGAAACAGAATGTATTTTAGTACGATTGTCTTTAAATGCATGATTGTGTTATACGTAGTGTAACACAAAGGAAAAGGAGCTGTAGCGTAGAGTATAGTAGCGTAGCTTTATTGTACATGCATAGATAAACGAAAATTATTAGTGTGGGGCCTTATGTAACCATAAGGTATAACAATTGGATGTGTTACATAATGTTACGTAATGCGTGGTTACTATAGGTCGTAGGGATCTAGAGAAATGAGTTTAAAATTATAAGCAAATAAACAAATAATATTGTTGATTAACACTCCAAGCAAGTAAATATGTAGTACCAAAACGATGATGATATGAAGTATGGTCAAGACAAGCAGTAAAATGGGGATACAACTGTTTATCAAAAGATACTGTCAAATTACATCTAAAAGTATTTAATCTGAATACTTTTGCTAACTGTGTACAAGTTGTTACGAGTTAATAACTAAATTGTATTCAACAATGATTTGAACGTTATGTGACACACTTCAGAGGGTACCCGGGAAGACCTGTCGCTCACAGATGGGATGGCCCTATTTCCATATGTTATCGCAAATGTGCGAAATGGCAATAAAACTACTTATTATATATTATGTATATTTTATATATGATATAAAATGTTATGAAATAGAAAAAGACATCTTTATTTCATAATACGTGTACATAAACCAGCATTTTTCATCCTTCGATGGTTGTCGCGCGTGAATCTCAAGACATACCACGGATATATTAATCACATTTTCTTTTTCCAAGGCCCGATTTCCTGGTCACGTAAATTCAGAACATCTTCAATGTTTGATTGTGACTGATCACTTGACGATTGGTATACCGATATTTTTGCTTTACACTGAAACCCCTTCCTCAAATTATAGCAATATCCTGATCCCATCAGTGATAGGATGGATTTGAAACACAAACCTCCCATCTTCTTCTATTATACCCATCTAAGTGTGATTCACAACCTCTCAGCCTGCAAGTTTGAATTACTAATAATGGTGATCGCATGCCACAGTAAGATATTGGGCTTGATCGATGAACCCTCGTTCTGTGGCCCGTGATCAGGGGAAGACATTACTTATAACCAAATTGCCTCTGGTTAGAATGAAATATGACCTCGTGAGAAGAATAATCGATCCCTTTCCAAGCATTGACATGGACGCTGCTTAGATAAAGGGCCTCGTTGTTAACACTGGCCCTGACATGTGAGATCTCTATCTTCTGTGTAATTAAATGGTGAATTAAAGCGATGGTCAAACCCTCGTGACGTCCTGCATGACCACCAGCATGGAGAGATCTCTGGTAACAAGATCTACTCTCGCCTATGCATGACTTTGATCTGTCCGTGTAAATATGACCCAAGACCGAAGGCCCTGTAAGAAGGCCGTTTTACACTTGCTTCGAGCCATCAACCAGGACGTCCTCGTAAGTGGTATTAACTTCTCAATAAGTAATGTCTTGCTTCCAGCCCTCTCTGACATCAGAGTAACGTGGTCACTACCTTTCGTGACATGTCAAAAAAGGTTGAAACCCGAACCTCGATTTTTTCGCCCGAGAAAAGGGTTTTAATTTTTCCAACAATATGTCCCCACTCCGGCGCCACCTTCAGTCGAGGGCGCCCGAAGGCGTCCGCGGCATCTATGAGGAGTCCTTCCGGAAGGTCACGACCCACCTAAAGTAACCTTTTTGAGCACCAATACAGCGCAGCATGCAATCTGTAAGGAAACTGTCACAGCTCACAATAGAATATCGCGGCCAAAAATTCTCACCTTTCAGTATTGACCAACTCAAGGTGGAGATTTACCATTTTAATCTCAATAAACCGAGGGCTTAACATGGGTTCTGTAATTGGAGATATGGGTTTATGGGTAAGTTCCCTGTAACAATTGAAGAATATTGCTAAGTCCCCTGCCCTCCGGCCATAATATCTAGCCAAGGCCTGGTGTCCATATGGTCCCTGCTCCCGCCCATCGCACATTAACACAGGCTCATTTTCCAATATCAGTAAGCCAGAAGCAGAAAATTCTTAAGTTGGCGTGGGTTGGTTGACTATCTGCTAGTGTGGGAAATTTTATTGTCTGGCATTGTTTGGGTTCCACAACTGGGTTGAAGGTTTTTTAAAAGGTATAATGAAGGGTTTCAGATTTGGGGGCAATAGATTAATGGGTCTAGTTTCTGTCACAGAATTAAGATTAGAATGATGAACGCGTATTTTGATGGTTAGGGTTAAAATCTAATGATACTACAATGCGATGGATGTTTCCCCTTAACTGAGATATACTTTTAATTATTGAGCTTCTATCCCTTATCTACAGAAAAAACACAAGAAGGCTAATTCCTGGTTAAATTATGTTCTTTCCCTCTCTGAGAGAAGGCTTGAAGAACCAAGCTTGGGGCGTAGAACAGGTCAGGTAAATATAATATCCTCTTTCCGGGCATTAATCCATTATTTCATTCGATTCATGATTGCATGTTATAAGGGGTTTATTTCCCATTCAATGAGTGTTTGTTTGAACAAGTTTATTCAGATACCTGTGTTTCTCAACATAGCGTGATATAATTTTTAAATGTGTTATTCACTTTATATTAACCATTATCAAACCTTTTCACTAAACTAAATATACTGTCGTTCATTGTTTACTTAATTAAAATATATATGGATTTTATTCAAGTCCAGAAATATCTAAATTACAATATCAAAATTCACAGAGGTCTTTCCGTAGGGCGTATTATGAACTTTTAATATTGCTTCTAATATAGAACATTACCAAGTAGTATACATGTACATAATATTATGACCTGCCGTCATATATTGCTGTAAATCGGGATTAGACGAGTAATGATATCGTGTATACCTATCCGACATATCTGACACAATTTTCCTGAAATTACAGTTTTCCCTCAGAAACAATGTGCCATATAACTCTCCCGTGCATATATGTATAAAGGGAAGTAAGGGTTGTAAAAATTTCAGTTAAGACTGAATACATTATATGATATTGCTAGGAGATATCTTTTAAAGTTAATATGCCATTCCCGGTAAACATAACGTTTTGCGAAATTACTTAGAATCAACACTTCATATCCTTACCTTTGGATCTTTATAATAAATTCTTGGAGAAATTAGGCTCCCCATTAGGCTTCAAGTGTGCACGTGTGTAGAAGCTGATGACCATTGGTCATTTGTACTAAATCACCTCACATAAAAAGTGAACTATATTTTTAATTTGCTGATACAAGTGGCATTGTTACTTGCACGTGGATCTTAGGAACCTTCTTGTAATTCATAGAATAAAAAGAACTGGACACCATTTTTAAAGGCCTTCACAAGAAGTGCAATTTCTTCAAACTGTGCACTCCCCAGAACAATCAATTTCATTGCTTACCTACACTGCCGGCTTGCACAAGGCAGGTAGAGTTCAATCCATCAGCCTGTCAAAGATCCAGTCAACTTCAAACAAATGGCTAACAAATCACTTGAGATACGCCCTCGGGTAATATTGCCCAGTGTGGCCAGAATTGGTTTTCAAGGGGTTGTGCTTCTAAATCTATCCTTCAATAACATCTGCAAACAACTTAAGTTTTATCTCCGATACACAATTTATTCAGACTATAGTTTGAGTCCAAGGTAGAATTGATTTTAATTGTTCATACGTGTGTGTTTCTACTATTGTAGATAGCATAGAAGAAGGTCTTAAATTACCACCATCACCAGTAGATCTCGGGTACCCAGGTCCAACAACCCCAATAGCCCGTCGCGACAGATAAGGAGTCCCATGCACGGATAACTCTTAAATGGCAAACAAGCCCAGGTTTCAATCAGGCTCTTGAGTTCGGGTTGTAATCGACTGAAGTCGGGATCATTTATCTTCTTGTCACTAATGAGCTTTGGGTAGACTTTCCCATAGGGCACCAGGTCCTTTCTCCTCTCGCGCTTGCGGGGGGTATTTTTATTTTTGAGACCCGGTTCCTATTTTTATACAAAGAATTCTTTTCTATTGGGCAATATTTAATTGAAAACTCAAATATATGTTACCGTCGGGGGAAATTATTCGATACATCCTAAAATACCTCGTAGCTCATCGAATCAACAGTGACTTGATTTGATTCAAGCCATGTATCATGATGTATTTACAAGTTTGCATTTGACAACTGAAGTATACTTGTTGAGGGGTGCGTTGTCTTGACAACGACGAGTTGAAGTTACCTATGGATTAAAAAGATCCCCACAGAACAAAAGCTTCCGACTCAATGATAAACAAGAATCTGACGTAACGCCCTCTAATTTTTGTTGTGGTGACAGAAGGATTTCTTTTGTGGTTTTCTGAACGCATCTAATCCCAATAGGAGGACCCTTCTATATAATGGTGAGGCGGTAAGCGTTTGTACAAACAAGCCATAAGACATTTTAAGCTTATACCCAACCTCCATATGTGCAGGTGAAAGTATTATATCGCGTCTCAATTACATCCATGGCGGCACTACTTGGGATATTCGCACCTTATAATTTGTTGGCAAGCAAGAGCAACAGGTCGGTTTGGATTCAAGGCAAAATCTGTACAAATTATGTCATACAAGAATGGCTGGAAAACTGAAAGAGGTGTCGAAATTGATTGAGATGCGGCATCTGATCGCAAGCCGAAATTGTAAAACCATCCAATTAGTGCGAGTAATTATCTGAGATGGGCCTCTCATTGAACTACTTCTTTTTACCTCAAGTGTAGATGGTCCACTTAGAGTTAGTCTTAACACTTTATTAGGAGGATTAAGATTGTTTCAGCCGTTGAAACTTTGTCTATAGTCACGTGGTATTTATATAACTTGGATAATTGTGAAATTCAACGGACGAACATATAGATATATTTCTCCATATATACATCCAAGCGATTGTTATTGCAAAATACAGTAGCATTTGAATTACCACGTAACACATATTTATACGTGTAAGTTCTTTTTATGAACTTAAAATGATCAAAAATGCAAATGATTGAACGTGCAATGATTAGGGATTGTAATTGTTTAGTTGAAACTAATATAATATTCTGTAAAAAGAAATATATGTTATATATTCTGTCTTATCCGAGGAGTTCAACGTTGAATACTCACTTTCGCGTAGCAATCCGTCACTCACTCTTTCCTTGACTGATAATTTTGTTTGTGTATTCGCTACGTTAAAATTATCAGACTCTCCTCGGATTGCAGCGATATGATGCTGCCCGGGTGATGGTTTTATTTTGTTTCTCCTATAACTTGTCATTATATTGTATACTTGATTCACTTAATGTGATGATTTAAATATATGTCGATCATGCTTTTGTAAAAAAAAAAAAAAACCTCAACAAAACAAATGTTTTCATATCAGCTATAGGAATTAGAATAGTGTATAATTGCATAACGTTAATCAGCTGAATAAACATTTTTTTAAACGAAATGTCTTGCTAGTCAAGATAGCAATAGGCAACGGTGGATTGCATCGCTTGAATCTCTTTGAAGTGGAGTCTTAAATACATTGTTCTTGAACATACTTTGCATTAAATCACTATACTTCCCTTTTATAATAAAATCATCCTAGTCGTTAAAAACTCTCCCTATAGCAAAATGCTAACCTAAGTACGTAAAAAGAACAAAGTTCAATCCAATACAATATTCTCGTGCAATGATACATACCGGTATTGATAATTATTTAAGGTGGTGTCTCACAATAACCACATGATACTCCAAAATTATGTGTTCAAGTTTGAATCGTTGACCAATATTCAAAGTTCAAGAGATCATCGTAAACATCGCAGGTTTGGGGCTAATTGAAGGGCGGAGTAGCCACGTGGACTTCACCTCCCTTCATTACGGACCGCAGCCTTATAGAAATGCTATAATAATGATGTGGTAGTAGTATATGGCTTGAGGGTGACTGGAGGCGAGGTGTGTACCCCGCGGAGGAAGTGGTCAGTGGGAAGTAGCACCCTGATCACTGGCCTTGATGACCCTTCCAACAGCGGGACCTGGCAACCCTTTGACCACTTGCGAACCCCAGTATAGGGGTGGGGATATGCGGGCTACATGGGAACCTATGGGGGTTCATATGTCATCAAACAACGAACGCTCCGCACCCCCTTTTCATCAACTTGGCTTCTTTTGTAAGGTCATATGAGCCTCTTGTATGTTTTCACTTCGAGAGATTTATGAATGCAAACCCTTAAAAGTTTACCGCTTGAATATTGGATGTCTGACTGCCTGCTATATCATTGATGGATTTATGAATGTTAAACCCAGTAAATCCCGTCCCCATACCCACTGTGTGACTCTATTAGATGGGGGTTTGCCTTCCTTGTAGAAGATTTATTAAAGAAACCCTTGTTCTTAATATCCCTTTGATACCTGATGTCTTAGGGTATCGTCGATGTATTAGGGTGTACCATTCCTTTATATTTTGTGTAATACATATATCTTGAGTAACCACCTGTTCTTTAATTTTCTGCGTCAGTAAACCAAATTAAGGTGCAATTAGCCATCGGTTATAATTAGGTAAATCATTTCACAGATGGCTTGACTGTTAGAGCTCAATTTTACTTTAAATAGTTGTTTAAAAAAATAAATCAAGAGGGACTAGATCAGATCCCTTGAGTGCCTGGTACGAAAGACACATTGATTGCTGTTATCAATTTCAACCATTATATATTTTCATGTGGTCATCTCTCATGAACAAAACTCAAACCATTAAAGTGACCATCGTATAGTTTGCACATCATAACGATGCTCTAACCTGAAACTATCTGAAGTATATGCTATCAAACCTGTGTCCAAAGAAAACAGGAAATCGCAGGATGTATAATGGGACTGATTCCTAAATCAACATTTGTTTTTGCTCTGGGTTTCTATGTGTATTGGTCGGTGCCATTTCTGAGTGTGGACCTATTCACCTAGGATCATCCCCGCTAGCAAATACCGAGATAGTAGGGGGTGTCTTGTGAATGACGTCTCAGGGCTGCTCTAAAAGCAGAGGTAATTTCCTTGGTGCTTTGAAGCTGGACAGCAAACAGTTAAATGCAATTGCATTTCGATTGAATGAAGGGAAGCCGAACATTCAGTTGATCCATTTAAGTGCATGCGCGACGGTAGTTTTAGTAAGGAATGCTGCACAGGTATAACAACAATAATTTTATACAATTATTCTTATATGATTCTTGTCTGCATGGGACCCAAGCCCCTGCAGCTCTATTTGAGTGAAGTCGTCAGAAAATGCACACAATTCGCCTTCACTAATCCTCTCAAATAACCATAATTTAAAACAAAAATTAGCTTCAAACTATAGTTCATAATATACATATCCTTTAAATCATCTGAATATTCTGAGGTATACCTATAGTATTCAATGTTCTGAGCTGCCAATTGTGCATTTTCGGATGATCTGACACTTATAATATGCTCTACAGACGAGATCGGTACCTATTCATTTTCCCTCGTGTAAAGTTTCCATTTAAGCCTCAAGCAACAAACCTCTTTTTCAAAATATGACATTAGAATGACGTAATTCTAAACCAGAATGCGTTCGTTAAATTAGTATCTGTTCTTGGTATCTAGTCGCTTGGAAACTGATATATATACGTGTTATATTGTATCCAATGATTTCCATTTGAATAGGAATATACTATGCTATCCAATTTTATAGTGGATGGAGATTATAGAGAGTGAATTATTATTCTATAGTGTATGAGATAGATGACTGTGGAATCACTGAACTATGACACTCAGAATGCCATCGCGTCAACCGAAATTTCTTCACACTCATTGAGTTACATGTGCCATAACAGGTGTGTGCGCATAGTTTCACTCAAGCGGTTGAAGAAAAATTATTTAATGAGAAAAGAGGAACATATTTCTTGCCGACTGCCACGTGCCCATGCAGTTATCGCTATAGCCCTGCCTCATAAAACCCCGATCACAACCTGTGCCCGCCGTTGTCGATTCTCACCTTACTTTTCATGTCTATGGAAATATTGAAGTTTACCGCTTCGAGGCAACACAAATTTCGACAGAGATCGAAACGATAAAGTAGTTTTTATGAAGTTTCTACAATGACATACCCTGCAGAACCATTATACAACTCAAAACATGCAGAGACCTCGAGTGGTCACCCATGGTATACATGCTGTCAGTACATTGTCATGCACACTTCAAAGGAGAATTCTCGAAAGTAAAATCTTCAAGATAACATACCACTACTTTTTACAGACTCACAATTCTTGCCTGTGACAGATGCCCCTGAAAGCCTACATGCCCTTTGCGCAAAGGTCGCTAACTAATGTTTTATAATGGGAATCGCCTTGTCTATAGCCTAGAAATAACCCAATAGAACACTTAAATGCCATACGTTAAATGGCAAAAGAATGGGGGTACATGCAAAGTCATGTTTTATTTCAGCGTGTGGCTTTAGGAACATAGCGTAAAAAGTGGCCTGTATAACGGTTAGAGTTCAATCTATAATGCAATTAAACAATACTAAGGCGATGCGTCTGTAGCATATGGAGCATATAAAACTTGAAGCCGGGTTTGCATGTGATGCCCCTTGAAATGTCAAGCAATAAATAGCGCTAGGGGTGCTGGCCATGTTGCTTGTGCATACACCATATGCGTTTGGTCTGCTTCAGACGGATGTGGTTTGAGTTATGACTGAATGTTTTGTCCCTGTCCATGTTCAGCCTCAGTGTCTTCCTATTGAGCGTCTGCCCAATTTAAACAGATAGTAGACAGCTCATCTTTAAAAAGTTTAATTCTAGTGCAATTCTATTAAATGTTTTTTGAAAACTTGGAAGGAAGTGAAACGAACCGTGCAAGGGATGCACATGCATATATCACTGATATTTTTTGTGGAATTTCAAATTTAAAATGCGGCCTTATTTTTGTTTCGGTAAATACTGACTTGTGTCGTAAACTCTCAATTTACCTGTAATGTTTCCTCTCGGGAGAATATAGATCATTGCGTAAATGAGTCCGAATAAAATTATTTAAAAAAATGACTGGTGATAAAGCGGTCACACTTATGTCATGGACGCACTTATTTCGATGCTAAAACTTGTGATATCATCTAAATACTATTTATTCACCAGACATATTATGCGGAGTATTACTGGTATTCAATGCTAGAGCACCGGTACTCAATGCATGCGGAAATATATACACATCTTTCTCTGTGTATATATTGGTCTGAGTAAAACGAAAAGTCCCATATGCACAGTGATAATACTATATTGTTATAACTCATTGTGTCACATATATGCATAGCTAGTAAAGCCTACTAAAATTTCATTTTTCATAACTACTAGATCTTACTTATCCATATTAATGAGGGGTAAGGGCTTAGGAAATGGTGTCCAGAGCATTGATATTACAGTTACAAGAATGTATACAGATTTATTTGTCTTGGATCTGACAAACATTGTTGGGAATATCGTTAAACCCCGACATGATAATATATGTAATTCTATATGACAGAACTCATCCCATATGGCCTGCATTTTTACCAGTCATGCAGTTCAACAAGCATCACCTTCATGCCTTGTTGTGATGCAACCTATTGTATGCTATACAAAACCCGGGTCCGGGACCTACAGCTGACCCCATGTTGTGGCTATTTTTCGCTTATTTTCACCTAACCCCATCCTCCCTCTATGGGACCTTGCAAAAAAAGATAAATAGCCATGGCAAAGCCTCTGAACAAGTTTCTCTTGTTTCCCAGAGCCCATCGCCACCCTGGCTCTATAAAGGGAGTGCTGGGCGCGAACGTTGCGCGTGCCATTGATACTTTGTCTCCTTCCGCTGTCCACTGCATTTACCATCTGACCTCTGACACCAGGTCATGGTCCCCCTGACCAGGGTCAAGCAAGACTGGTGCAAAACGCAAAGATAACTCGTCCGGGCTGTAATCTTCGCACAACAGTCATTTTTCAATGTAATTGGAACTGAAAATATGCCTAATTTCTTAAGATATATATGACAGGGCACTTGTGGACCATACAATTATCTTCAGGTGGAATATTTGATGGGAAAGGGCCACTCGCCACTGGTTAACGCCCTTATAAGACGTTCAGGAATAAATCAAAATTCCTCAATCATTCGCCAATATGATACTCACTTACCCACAAAATATCAATATGCTGAAGGCCATCCACGGAATCAAATGCATTTCTTCAACCAAAATCAAAAAGTGTTCATGAGGTTCCCTGTTTAAATAAAATATTTTCCCACACTGCCAAAGAAAGCACTGGAAGGTAGCATCATTAATTAAGACAATAGCAGCGTTGACAGTGTTGTTAACCTCGCCTTCCTCTGCCTTGACCTTTAGTCTCATTGGATCCCTGTGTCGGTTGCACTCGAGACCTTCTCCATTTTCCCGATCACCATAAATCACAGCCTGATTATACATAATGATCACTATGAGACAATGACGTCTTCACCGACAATGAAGTGACTGGGAGAAATGCGGAGAAGCCAGTTATTAAAGTAATAAGGTTATTGTCCACTGTTGGATATCACTGCACTGTGAATGGATTCCACTGATTGTTTCTCATTTGTCATTTTGTATACCACCGTTTCCCATGAATACGGACCAGCTCTTATTCCCGTTAAAAGAACGCCAAGACATTTCATCCCGGCACAAGAATGCTAATTACAGTCTGAATTTATGTCAACTATCAACAGTGGCTGGTTATTCCCCAGGAGATTCTTTGTATAAAGTTTATGGAATAATTTCGCTGTAATTGTTATAAGTGAGCAGCAATGAAATCATGAACGCATGAGAAATAAAATTATGAGCCGAAGATAATCGGAGGTCGTCACAGTATTTTCTATGCGAATACATAAATAGACGCTTTGCAAGGAAATACGTGGCATATAACTGAAGATATGGTGACTTTGAGTCGGTCCCAGGTGGATTCAAAAGAAATTGAACGCAAGCGGAATTCGTGCCCAAGATGTTCTAATGTTCGGTTTGATCTTTGCCTTCCACATCCACACTTTACGTTTACGCGGATGCTTATTGGAACATATGTTTTTGTCTATATTCTAATGTTAATATATGTAAACCTTTTAAAATTTACACTGTTTGCACTGAAAGGTTTAATAATTATATATTACTGCCAATGCATACATGCAATCTTCCCATCTCAAAGGTGACTAAAAATATGACATGGTTTGTATTGACATGGTATATATTTTCAGGGTGTATCCAAAAACGTACATGTAGCTATATATAAGGACCTTCATTTCCGCCAATTTACGCTTCGACTTATTTTCCTCACTTTATTGGATTATTCATCAAGGTATGAATGGCAGGTCTCCCCGCTTATGATATCATAATGCATTTAGTAAAGGGTGGTGGTTGGAGTGGCGATATCTATGACCCCCTGAGGCATACCCTCCGGCCTTTAGAACAAGGGTTTTCATACCAGCGACAAAGCAAGTGGCTTTGTCCTGCCCACTGCGATGAGATGATACTAATGTATTATCATATAGGGCCTATAACCCTTGTTAGGCTTCGCCGTCCTTCCCTTTCCCGCGGCCAAATCTTGACCGTAAACCCCGATACCCCAGAAGCAACCCTCCAAGAAAGACTGGGGACCTCAGTTCTTAGAAGTTAGGGAGAGGGAGAGTACCCCTTGATATGACCTACAATAATGCAGGTAACAATTATGGACGCAATTCGTTTCCAGGGTAATTTGGATGCATGCTGCACGTCACAAAGTCTTTGCGCGTCTTAAGAAGATAAAAGCATCATCGGCTTATGTTTGGTTCAGTGGCCTCCACTGCATTCATAAATCTATAAGCGGTCTGATTTTTGAATGAATACACACTTAATAACTGTCGCATCTCGCGTCAAATAAGGGTTCAGAACTTCATGCTGTTGAATATGGAATAAACTTTTTTTTACGACACTTTAATTGTCGTTATAGCGATATATTTATAGCTTATTAAAATTGTTAAGCTTATAATAAGACTATTTTTTTGGACTTTTGCAGATTCTTTTCACTGATAGGTTTCGCTGATTGGAGGAATATTCGCGTTCAATACCATGTTAAAAAAAAGTTGATGAAAAATTTATGCAAGATGAGTTGGGTTGCATTAAACGTTATTTGGGTCGAAATGAACAATAGGCCCTACTATCTTTATCGCGGGCTCCATCGAACAAATGGTAGGTTACATATACTAAGTACTTCATGACGAAACCTATTAACATTTATTTAGCCCTTGATCTAAGAATGCTATAATGTTGAGTGCTAAAAATCACCTTTAAATTGCGATTCATTATATTAATGTCATGATTTATGGTTAAGATAGTAGTGTGCCGTAAGCAATATAGTGGGTATTTTTTTTTGACATTCCAATACCAATGACTCACACTTTTATTACTTTATTAGGCATGACGTATAACTATATGTATCAGGTGAGAATGACATAGCATGATGTTGCATGAGTCAGCATGACTCAGCATGATATTGCAATAAAGAGAGTATAATGATATGATGGTGATAGGGTGTCACCTTCATGCTTACCATGACTGGAATGAGAAGGCATATATTGAATGTATTGATTGCATCAAACAATCTGATCATGTGCTTTATTTTATCCAATGGGAGTAAAGCAATTTGCTCATGTGACTATTTTTATCCAATAGGAATAGAACCTTAAACCAACAAATAAGGATTTAATGATAAGATAAAGTGCGCATAGGACTAAGACTATTTTAAGGTCAAGAGTTTAGAGGTATATAAGTCTAAGGTTCATGCCATTATCAAGGATAAACTATTTGGAGTGGAACAATGTCATCACTAATATTTTCAGAGGAAGAAATAGAATTATATCTCCATCTTTTCCAAGATGTTGAATGTCTATTTTCTTGGGCAACTACTAACAACCTTTTAAACAACCCTAAAGTGAAGGAAAGGATATCCGAATTTAAGGCAAAGGTAAGATTGATAATATTAACTGATATGAAATTATAATATATATATTTTGTGTATATATCAATAATTATTATATCATTATTATATCATATGTGTATTTATTATCTATTTTATGATAATTATAGGAAAAAGATGATATACAAAGGATTCATCAGGATAATATTGCTCAAATAGGAGATATCGATTCATTAAATGAATATATGGAAAGAAACAAGATACCCGAAAATGAAGAAGTGATTATAAAAAAAAGACAGGAGCTTGAGGTAAGATATAATAATAATAACATTCCCTAAATGATTTGAACTGAGATATAATTATAATGTCCTAATATATAATAATATCATATTAATTAATTTCATATCTTATTTCAGTATAATATTCTTCAGGAGTTCCTTGTAACTACACCTTGTGTATCTTCACCTTCTCACGAGAATATTGCACACACAAGCACAGAATTTCAGAATCAAGGACATCATTCATTATTATTACTACCTGAAGTAAATGATATTGATATATCCATCATTCAGAATCAAATAGGAAGTGGGAAAGGGAATGATAAGAGAAAAACAACTGGAAAAGCAAGAAAAATAAGAACGCCTAAGGAAAATAGTTCTGCAAATGAAGATCATTGTTGCAGCAATTGTAAAAGAATATTTCGGTATAAAAGAAACTTTTTGAAACATGTTGATCTTTGCGGAAAAATGAGAATATATTGTGATTGTGGACAGGAATTCAGTTCAGAGAAGGAGAAGTTTAATCATGTGTGCATATTTACATGTAATGTTTGTGGACATATTAGCAAATCAGATGAGGAAAATAAGAAGCATATGAAGCTACATGATATTCCTCAATATCGTTGTAAATCATGTGCTGATGTATTTAGTTCTAGAAAAGAGTTGTATAAACATCGAGGTATTCAACACGGTGCTGGAGAGTTTGAAAAAGATTTTCCATGGGGTAGTGATTATCCTTGGATAGAGGAAGATACAGGACATGAAGATAAGGAATTAAAGGAGACAATTTTATCAAATAAGCCGCATATTTTAGCCAGTCATTCAATAGGGGAAATTGTTTCAACATATAATTTTCCTACAAACGATTTACAAAACGGAATCGCAGAGTTTGATGATCATATACGACATATATATAGTGAACAAGATCATTCATTCCGCATAAACATCGCACTTGGTGTTATTTTACAACATGTTCAGAATGAGGAATACAGATACTTTATTCCTTATAAAAACAGCACACTTTTTGAATATCCTCTCAGGGTTGATAATCATAAAGAGTTGGGGAAATTAAAGGAAAGAATATCAAAAATAGATTTAGATCAATATTTTTTAACAAATAGACCCGATACAAAATGGCGTTCACTTATGATTGTTAATGTGGCCTATTTTGTTACAAAATCAAATTATGTTCTAGGAAAAGGGTTTTTACCAGACTATTTAAAGAATAAGAGATCAATTACAGGGCTTGATGCAGATAATCAACGAAATGCATTTTCAGATAATTTATGCGCATTTAGATGCTTAGCAATTCATTATAAATGCGATCATAAAATTGAAGCATCTGCAAAGATTTTTTATCAAAGATACAGGGAACATATTTTGAATGTTGATTCCCGAAATATAACATCAAATCCAAAGTTTTTTCATGGGCTTTCGCTTTCTGATTTAGGAGAGTTTGAAAGATGCTTTAATATTTCACTTTATGTTTATGAGCTCTTAGCAGATGATACGGTTGTATTAAAGTATAAACCATCCACAAATTATGCAGATGTGATGTATCTTAACATGTATGAAAATCATCTTTCATATGTTAATAACTTTAAGACATATGCCAAGAAGTTTTCATGTGAACTATGCGAGCGAATATTTTACAGGTTGCATAATTACAAAGTGCATATTCGAAGATGTGGTGCTCGCACATCGTTTAAGTATAAGGGAGGATATTATTCCTCTCCCCAGTTAATCTTTGATAAGCTTGAAAACCTTGGTATTAATGTACCTGAAGAGGAAAGAATTTTTAAAGAGTTTGCAGTATTTGATATTGAATCTGTATTGGAAAAGGTCGATCCAGGAAATGCGCCTAAACTAAAATGGTCTCAGAAACATACAGCAATTTCTGTGGCTGTTGCTTCCAATGTGGAAGGGTTTGAGAATGCTTGTTGTTTTATCGATCCTGATTTGAAAAGTCTTACATTTAAGATGCTTTCATATTTATCTGAGATTCAAAACAAACTTTTTCAAATGAAAAAAGCTCTATTTGCTCCATATATTACGCAACTCGAAGCTTTAAAAGAAAAGTATTTAATAGAGGAGTCAAATGCTTCATGGTTTCCTAACTCATTTGATAATGTAAATGAAGATGTGGATATTATGTCAGAGGGGGAGGGAGGAGATGATGATGAGGAGGAAGATCATGATGATAATAATCAATATGATTTTTATCAGGAGGATTCTAATGAGGATGTGATATCAAATGGGAGTATGAACCAAGACAGATGTTCCAAAGGTCAGAATGCATTACAAGAGGCTAAACATCCCAAGAAAATAAATCCCTTTCACAAAATAAGAAAATATTTGGATAGAGTGCATGATGAATTTGATGTTTATATTGAGGAACTACCTGTCCTTGGGTTTAATTCTGCAAGGTATGACATAAATGTTTTAAAGGTGGAACTATTGAAACAAATTAATCAAAACACTTCATTTAAGAGAAGTGAAAATGGTTCATTTGTTATCAAGAAAGCCAATGCCTATATGGCAATTTCAACAGGGAAGTTTAGATTTTTAGATATATGTCAGTATATCGCACCTGGATTTTCATATTCAAAGTTTTTGACAGCATATGATTGTCAACAATCCAAAAGCTATTTTTGCTATGATTACCTTGATTCCCCTGATAGGTTAAATGATCCTTTTCTCCCGGCATATGAATCATTTTACTCTTCATTAAAAAGGGAAAATATTTCACAACAGGCATATGAGGAACTAAAATTATTATGGGAAAAGGAGAGAATGACAAAATTATCAGACCTTTTAGCTTACTATAATAAAATGGATGTTACCCCATTTGTTGAGGCAGTATCTAAGCTTCAGATTTTTTATCATAAAAGAGGCTTAGATTTGTTTAAGTGCTCATTTTCAGCTCCGGGAATAGCTAGACAAATGCTATTTAAATCAGCTAGTAAGAACAGAGTAATATTCCCATTATTAGGAGCTGACCAAGAGGATTTATATCTAACATATAAGAGAAACCTAGTTGGTGGTCCCGCAATTGTGTTTTGTAGGTATCAAAAAGCTAATGAAACTAAGATTAGACCAAGTTCCTCAGATGTTTGCAAACGTGTAATTGGACTTGACGCTAATGCATTATATTTGTGGTGCATTAGTCAAAACATGCCAACAGGCATGTTTATTCGTAGAGAATCAAAAAACTTTTTTACTCCTGAAAAGCATTCAAAATACTTTATTGCTACGATTTGGTTGGAATGGGTTGGGGAAAAAGAGCAAAAGGAAATAGTGCATTTTGCTAATTCTGGTAAGGAAAAGCGTGTTGGACCTTATTTTTGCGACGGATTTGAATCAAAGGGAAATTTACTTCTTGAGTTTGAAGGGTGTTTTTTTCATGGATGTCTATGCCTTCAAGGGAAAGTTGATGAAAAGAGGAGAATCCAAGCAAATTTAAGAACGACTCGACGAAATGAATATCTTAAAAAAGAGGGATATACGCTTCGAGTTCAGAAAGAGTGTGAATTTAGAAATGAACTAAATACTAATGACGAATTAAATTCCTTTGCGGAACGTTTTTATCCCAACTTTTATAAAAAGAACAGAAAAACAGTAAAGCAAACACATATTCTAAATTCCGTTGAAAATGGAGAACTTTTTGGAGCTATTGAGGTCGATATTCAAATTCCAGAGAAATGGCCTAAGGGAAAAGAGAAATCCCTTTCTCCTGAGGAATATTTTGGAGAGATGTGTCCATTTTTCTCTACAGTAGATGTAAAAATGGAAGATATTGGGGAACATATGCTTTCACATATTGCTGAAAATTCATTCTCGATGAAACCAAGAAAGCTATTAGTAAGCGGAACAAAAGCAAAAAAGATTTTATTAGCAACACCTCTAGTTCAATGGTATATCCAACATGGTATAGTTGTTACGAAGGTTTATCAAGTTATCGAGTTTATTCCATCCACTTGTTTTAAATCGTTTGAAATCGATGTAACAAATGCTCGTAGAGAAGGAGATCTTGATAACAATAAAAAGGTAATTGCTGACACTATGAAATTAATTGGGAATTCAGCATATGGCGGGGTAATAATGCAAAAAGAAAGACATGCAAATGTTTCTTACACATCTGATAAGAAAAAAGCGTTATTCATGGTTAATGCTCCACAGTTTAAAAAGATTACGGAGTTAGGAAACTCATTTTATGAAATAGAATCTTCAAAGAAGAAAATTGTCCTTGATATGCCTATTTATATCGGGTTTACAATTCTCCAGTATGCAAAGTTAAAAATGTTATCATTTTATTATGATTGTGTGGACTACTTTGTGGATCGTAGTAAATTTTGCTATGTAACGATGGATACTGATAGCGCATATTTAAGCATATGTGAACAATCTTTACTTGAGTGTGTTCATCCTGAAAAAAGAGAAGAGTTCTTAGCAAACATATTTAGAAGATGTGACGATGCTAAAAACCCTGTATGGTTTCTACGAAATTGTTGTATAAAACATAATAAATTTGATTCTCGCTTGCCTGGAGTCATGAAGGAGGAAGCAACTGGAAGCGAAATTATTGCACTTAGTAGTAAGACTTACGTTTTGAAGGAAGGGGATGAATATAAGTTCAGTTGTAAAGGAGTAAATAAGAACAAGTTATGTTCTCCATTTGATATATATATGAATGTACTATCTAATCAAACACAGGTTCCGTGTGAGAATATGGGAATTAGATCGCATCAGAACACAATGTTTACATACTCTCAAAAAAAGACAGGATTTTCATATTTTTATTGTAAAAGAACTGTTCATTTAGATGGAGTTACTACGTCTCCTCTTAAAATTACATTATCTCCCTGGAAAGAAAACAATTGTTATATTATTTCTAATGAGTGGGATCCTCTTAACCCTAGATATAAAAGTTTACTAATTTATGATGAAAAGGAATTCTTTTGTTCTGAGCAATTATTTTATTATAGGTTTGCTCTTTTTCATAATAATCTAAAGCTCAGTATCGAAGTTCAGTCATGCAACACAATGCATCAAATAAAAAGGATAGTTTTGAAACAGAATATTTCCACTAAATGGATGCAGGTAATGAATGACGTAATGATGGAGATATTGACGCTGAAAATGCGAGTTGTCAACCAAGTTAGGCGAACTCTTTTAAAAACAGGAATTAAACATATTGTATATGCTAATAAAAATGAAAATCATTGGGGTGTTGGTATTTCCCCTAAGGTTGCTGCTCTTCTAACAGAAGAGGATTATCAAGGAAGAAACATGATAGGATTATTGTGGGAAGAAATAAGAAATAAATATTCTTCAGAAATAGAAATTCAGGGGGAGAACACACCCATGTGCTCGATTTGTAGTAAAAGGAACGCAACTGTTAAAATGGCAGTTTGTTTTGAATGTTCAAATAGATAGGAGCGTTTTGTACTATTTATAGATTTAAACAGATGATCTGTAAATAAATGTTTGAAATTGAAATGTGTTCTTTTCTTCATTAATGAGAATGTCAATAAATATCTGAATAAAAGTATATATTCTCGTGTTGCTTATGATCGATATCCATTCGAGTGTGAGGCGGAACATTCAACACCATACATATCCTTATCAGCAATTCTAATATAAAATGGAAATTGAAATTGAGAATTATACTTTTCATTCTCCATCCACTATTTCAATAAGTGGGTCAACATCGAGTGGAAAGACATCCTTCCTAAAAAAGGTAATTGATCATAAAGATATAGTTTTTAAAACACCACCATTAAAAGTAATATATTGTTATGGAGCTTGGCAGAATGCTTTTGAAGGAATGGCGGATGTTGAATTCATAAAAGGTTTACCTGACATCGAAAATATGGAACTACCTCAAGGACACACGCTTTTAATATTGGATGATTTAATGGATCAGGTTGTAAAAGATGAAAAAATGCAACATCTGTTTACAAGAGAATCTCACCATCGAAATATAACAGTTGTATACATAAATCAAAATATGTTTTGTCAAGGGAAGTATAGTCGTTGTATCAATTTGAATAGCATGTATCTCATTCTTTTTAAAAACCCGAGAGATGTGCAACAAATTGTCACACTCGGAAGGCAATTAGGAATGGGGGAAAAGGTTGTTGCGGCATATAACGATTCAACATCAAAACCGTATTCATACCTCATTATCGATCTATGCCCTCATAATCATAGTAATATCAAATTGAAAACGAATATATTCCCCAACGAGTTCCTAACTGTTTATCTTTAATATGGTGCATATAAAGGGATGCTTGGAATTTATTGATTCATTACGATATCTACATCAGAGAGACATGTCTTCGAACATTCCATCATATGCTGACATCCTTACAAGGGAAGAAACATTCAAGTTTTGGACTAATAGATTTATTTCTCCAATGGATCTTGTTGAAAACGGGTTTTTCTATACAGGGCAAATGGATAGAGTTCGATGCTATCAATGTGGGATGATCCTTCATTCATGGAAAAAAGAAGATAATGTTGCATTTGAACATTTTTTACACTCACCAGATTGTGATATTGCGTTTCGTCAAATTAAAAAAATGGAAGGGATTACTGGTGTTGAAATTGAAATGAATAAAAGGATATCGAGATGTGAACATAGCCTGATGGAAGACAAGAAAACTGTTCTACATTTATTGGAAAACTGCAATGACGCTCTTCAAGTTGTAAAAAGCGCTCCAAAGATGATGAAAGGATTGATAAAAAGGCTAAAACGTTCGGACGAAGCTTCAGTTCGTGATGCGGATTCATCTGATGATGATTGTGGATATGATGAAGTTGGATAAATGTTCAAAATGTCAGGTCATCTTAAACAGAATATCAGCTATATATTACTCCTACTAAACACTCCAAGCAAAACACAAGCCACAGCTCTTCTAGACACAGCAACTAAAGGGCAAACAAAAGCATTGGACGAAATATTTAAAAACGTTATCAATTTTCCTCGGATATTTAAAAGTATACCTAATTTTAAAGGAAGTAGAAAAAACATTATAGAAAAGCTTATTAATCCGCGTTTGTCATTATCTGGAAAAGCGAAACTAATAAGTAAACATTACAGAATATTTCTTGATATTTTATATTCTGTTAAAAAAGAGTTGTTAGACTTCATATACACATTCGAACATGAGGAAAATGGTGATGATTCCATTTGATCAATTTACAGCTCTTGAACATGATAAACAAACATCATCAACACATTCAGATATTGATATTAAAAAAGAAAGCAATCAAAATAAAAACGAAAAACATCAAACTAAAAACGATGTTCCAATCACTCATCCAAACGAAAATGCAATTAAAAAGGAACATGAAATACCTTCTATCAAAACCTCAAAACACATTCCTCAACATTCATCTGACAAGGAAGAAAATGAAGAAGGTGCACATTTAGATGAAACAGAATCAGGAGAAAGTGAAGATGAGGAAAGTGATGGATCTATAAGTGATAATGCTCCACTAAGAAGATCTACAAGGCAAAGAAAAATAAAAGGAAGTGGTGCAAAGAAGAGGAAATTCCAACCATATTCAAGACCTCCTCCTCCAGGAATTCCTCAAGAAAGAAAGAAAACATTACTCGAGGAAAAACAAATTGGTGGAGGAACATCAGGATATAATCCATACACTGGGAAGCGAATAAGTGAGTCTATATCAAAGTGGAAACATTTTTGGCAGGTCTAAATGGATAAGTATCTATCAAAAATATATTACACACCTAACGGAAACTCATCATATAGTAGTGTGAATAGGTTATATCATCAAGCTAAAAAGGATGAAAAAGAATACACAAGAAATGATATTAAGAAATGGGTGGAATCACAGGAAACATACACTCTCTTTAAATCACCCAATAAGTCATTCAAAAGACGATCTGTTGTTGTTCCTACAAAATATTTTCAATTCGATTTGGATACAATTAATATGCGTAATTGGAAAGATGAAAATAGATCATATGCATATATTTTAGTTGCGATTGATATCCTCACAAGGTTTTTATGGTGTTTTCCGATGAAAACATTACAAGGAGAACCCACGTCAAAGGTGATAAATAGATTATTATCAATTCAGAAATGTAAAGTTGCTCGAACAGATGCTGGAACAGAATTTGTAAATAAGTGGGTTAAAAAAACATTTATTGACTGGAATGTTAAGCATGTAATAACTAGAAATAAAACAAAATCAAACTATGCAGAGCGTGTTATTCGTACATTGAAAACAAAGTTCATGAAACACCTATCTAATATTGAATCTCATAATTGGATTGATATACTAGATGATTTCTTAGAATCTTATAATAATTCATTTCATAGTTCGATTGGAATGACTCCTAATGAAGCTTTATTAATGAATGATGCTTCGCTTTGGAGAAAACAGTTTTTAAAACCAAATAAAATCGTTTCAGAAAGTAGAAACGTTTCACAACATCTAAATGAAAATGATATTGTTCGAATATTAAAGTATGAAAGAGCTTTTAAAAAAATTTATGAACAAAACTGGACTGACGAATTATATATTATTATAAATGTTAATATAGTTGAGGAAATAGAACAGTATGAAATTAAATCATGGAATAATGAAATCATAGATGGAAGGTTTTATAGAAATGAGATACAAAAGGTTGATATTAATGATGAGACTGTCTATAAAATAGAGGAGTTGGTTATGTTCCGTCGACAAAACAACACACCAGGATACATTATTAAGTGGAAAGGTTGGTCAAGTCAGTTCAATAGTTGGCTGCCTGAATATATGATTAACGATATTAAGAAGACGTAAAATGTACTTATTTTTGAGATCTGATTGTCAATCATCAGCATATACATCTAATTCATCATTTGATTTCATAATAGTACTTCCTTCCCCCATCAATCTTCATTCTCATGAAATAGGATTAACTGAAATAAGTTGGAATGAAAGTTTTGAAAACGAAAAAAGGGATTTATACATTTTTTCAGATATAATAGCTCATAATTCATTTACTAATAATCACTTTCTACCCCTTTTACGAATTGTTAATGAACCTAAAACAATATTAAATCCTTATTATTGTAAATCTATAGAGGGTGAGGTTAGAGAAATTCGCATATATATAAGAAATAAGGAAGCTCAATCATTTATAAAGCAGCCCGAATTTTTAAGCTGTACACTTCATATTAAATCAATATTAACTTAAAATGGCTGGTTATATTGCATACATTCCAAATGCAGAGGTTTACAAAAATCTTGATCCAACAAAACATTCTTTAAAACGATTTTATTCAAGTCAAAAAGGACGTGGGGATATAAAGAGTGTATCTGGAAATGAGGAAGCTGTAGAAAGAGCAAAGCTTCAACTTAAGAATCATCTTATTGATAATAATCAGTCTGATATTCAACTAGCTACAAAGAGGAAGAGAGCACCTCCCCGAAAAGTACCTGCGAAAAAAGCACGAAAATACGCTAAATAGATATGGCATTTGTACCTCAAGGAGCACCTGAAGGATATGAAGATAAGTTAGCGATTTTTGCTCTTCCTCCTGTACAAACAGGCGTGCAAGATTTATATTATAAAACATTCAGACCTGTTGGAACAATCTCAAGGAGAAGCATTATTGAATTTGAGATAGCGAATAATTCTGCTGATTATATTATGCTTAACAAAGCTAGGATTCATTTAAGTCTTCAGATACTAAATGATAAAGAAAAACCAGTAGGAGATCTAACAAAAGATTCTGTTGGTCTTATAAATATTCCAGCAATATCTATATTTAACCAAGTAGAATTATCATTGCAACAAAAGCAGACAATGACCGGAGTTGCCTCAAATTATGCATATAAGGGAATGATGGACATTTTATTGAGATATGGAATTAATGATTTGACAAGTTGGATGTCTGTAACAGGTTTTAAAAAAGATATTGCCGGAGTTATGGATTCGTCTGTTTCCTCTAGAGATAATTCAGGATTGTATAATAGGGCACAACTAACTAGCTCCGGAAAAACATTGAGTGTTAGTACAAAACTTTTTGCAGATATTGCAGAACAAGAAAGGTTAATTATTAACGGAGTGCCTATAAATATTAAACTGTTTCAATCAGATGATGAATTTCGTCTTATGTATGACAATGATAATAAAACATTTAATGTAAATCTTGATGGCTCACTTGATGGCTCAAATAGTCCGTCACCTCCTATATCCCCACCTCCTACTTCTGAACCAGACTCTAGATGGTATTCAGTTTGTATCAGGGATGCATATATTTCAATTCCATTTGTGAAAATTCACCCAGGATTGATCATTAGTCACTCAGAAATAATAAACTCCTCACCTGCTATTTACCCATACACAAGAAATGAAATTAAAAGATTCAATATCCCAGTAAATAGTTTTGATTATGTTGGAGAAAACCTTTTTCAAGATCATATTCCAAAAAGACTTGTTCTCGGATTTGTTTTAGCTGAGGCATTAAAAGGATCTCCAGTCCTTAATCCCTTTAATTTCCAGCACTTTAACATTAATTATTTAAGTTTTCAGATTGATGGACAATTCCCTATTCAACCATTCACTCCTAACTTTAATGATAAACATTATACACGAGCATACTCGAGTATATATGAATCTGTACCTCCATGGCAATCTGAGACTCCCTCAATTTCTTTTGAAGAATATTCTGGTGGATACTGCTTATTCGTTATAGACTTGGAAAAGAGTAAGGGGGCATCTTTTACAAACCCTATAAGAAAGGGAAGCACAAGGTTAACAGTAAGATTTAACTCTGCATTATTAAAACCTGTAACAATAATTGCGTATGCATCTTTCGAAGCTATGCTGAATATTGATAAGGCTAGAAACGTTATGATTAACTTCTAATATGGATAGTGACACAATAAATCTATATTTAAAGAATATTCCAGAATATGGTGGTGTAATGTCATATGAATTATTACCAAACTTCCCATTAAGAAATAATAAACCGATCATATACATACTTAATACAGGGAAACTTGTATCAAAAGGAGAGCATTGGGTTGGGATAAGAGTACAGAAAGACATAACAAGTGAATTCTTTGATTCACTAGGAAAAAAACCATCAAATTATAATTCAGTATTTGATAGCTTTCTTAGAGCAAATGGGAATGGAAATTATATATATTCCTCGAAGAAAATACAAGGTGAAAAGCCAGTGTGTGGTGATTATTGTTTAATTTACACATATCTACGAAGCAAGGGATATACATTTAATGAAATTATCAATCTATTCTCAAATAATACATATGCCAATGATGAAATTGTAAAGATGTATGCTCTCTAATACAATATCTATCATGAATAATATAAATCATTATAGTATACATTGTTGTCTTACTGATTATTATTTATGATACACTGTCTATGTATGCTCGAATATGATAATAGATCGTACACCTTTCTATTGAATATGATTCTTAACTTATGAATAATATAAGTTGATATATTATTCAGGGCTACGCCCACTCTCATTACGGATCAATACTTGCTCTATGTTTGATCCTTCAATATAGAATACATTGTTAGGTACTGATTATTATATATGATACACTGATTATGAATGCTGGAATATAATAATAGATCGTGCACCTTCTATCGAATATGATTCTTAATGTTTATGAATTATATAAGTTGATATGTTATTCAGGGCTACGCCCACTCTCATTACGGATCAATACTTGCTCTATGTTTGCTCCTTATCATTCTCAAACCTCATTATCTATCCACGGTTGAAATGAATGATGATTCGTAGATGTTCATAATGAATGATTCCTTCTGCTCTTTGTTTCGAATGTATGCCTATGATCTCCGTGCTCAATCTTTATCGAATGATTGTTTCTGCAATGTTCATACCGGAAAAGGAACTAGCTGCACCGAATGAGATACACCGATACATAAATGATGCCGTTCACAAACTGATCGATTCTCAATCTCCCGCTGTGTAAGAGCAACGTCTGATTAAGTAATCAACCGAGTTCAATCAATGATTCTTATTATGAATTGAATGCTTGCAGATTATCTTTCAATATTCTATCATATCCTTTATGCTCTCATGTGTGAACTCTTTTGATGGGTCTTCCATTTATTCTCCATCGGAGCGAGCGGAAGAGAACGAAAGATTGGTAAAAGATATCTCCCGTATCAACACCCAGATGCAACGCTGCTATTCCCGCACACCTGAGGCTTTCCCGCGCATCAGAGAGAACTGCTACAATAACGATCTTAAATAACTCTTTCTCTTTCAAAAGAGCTACAATGCAATAAAGTATAACATTAACCTGACTGTATATATTGAATGAACCCTTGCGTATACGATAACAACAAAGCTGATACCTATATGAGCGAAAGATACATCACAGACAGAAGTTGAACTGGTATACGCTAGAGGGCATATCTGTAGTGCATATGCAGATATGTGGTAGAGGGATCGGTGCGACGTATGGAGCACTAGTGACACCTACCGTCTCTATTTCAACTAATCCTATACATTCTTCAAAGGGATCGCATTATGATTATTCATGAACACTATTCTGTACAAGAAATATTGCAACATAATTACAGTCTGAATAAACATTAAAACAATGAATTGCTTTGTGGCTTATCTATGCTTATTTAATAGTATGCACACTCTCGACATATCCCAATTGAAAATTTGAATGAAGATTAATATTAGTATTAGACATTACTCGTTTCGAACACATTATAATCATCAATATTGAGTGTAGTATCTCCATATATGATATTAAAGAATTTTGTTTGTCTTTCACATTCCTTTTTTCTTTTATACTGTTTATACTTTATAACTAATATAAAAATTATCGTGGCAATGAAATAAATAAATAGAAAAGTAGAAATTGAAATTAATGCAATAAGAATGTGCATTTCTCCAAATTCACAATCGTTTTCAACTGTTTCAACTATAGCTGAAGTAGTTTCTTTACTCTTTTCTGAGGTTATAGATGATTTGGAAATTAATGAAGATAATGAAGTATCATATCCTGTTACAATATCTTCATTTGTTGATCTAAAAGTCGAGTCAATTATCGAATCTGTTGTTATAATTCCATTGGAAGATAACTCCTGTGATATTTCTGTTGTCACAATGTTAGTGAATGGAGAAGATTCGCTTGTAGTTATCCGTTCTGATGTCTCTAATTTCCCTGATGAGGTTGTAGGATATCGACAGTCTGATCTAATTAAGAATTCTGTATTTCCTGGAATCGATTGGCAGAAAATCTCAACTGTTTGATCTCTAATATCCACTTCTTTCAATTCGAGGAATGATTCCTTGATGAAATCACCATTAAAATACTGAATCTTGCAATTTCTCCAGTCCAATATTTTAAACCTTGAAGATGCTCCGATTGAATATTCAAAGGGATTTACCCCTCGACACATCATTATATTCTCATCACACGAGCAGAATATGCACATATCCCATTGAGATATTGTTCGTGAAAAAGAAAGAAAAATAATCAAAAATATCTTCATGATAAATTAGCTTATTTATAGTAAATCCTTATAAAGATTGGTTCGCTGCAACTCTAGGGATAGTCTGGTATGCGGGTATTCCCAAGCTAATTGAATCTCCAGTAAATGAGGTAAACACAACCCCACTTGCCCTAAATATTGCTCGGGTATATCTTGGGTCGCCTGGAGATGGACGAGTCTATTGAGGTATTACCTCTATTACGGTAATAAAACATCTGGTCAAGACGTCGGTCAAGACTTCAGATCAAGGATATTGGAAGATTCTATTTTACTGGAGGGATTAGAGGAAGTGGCTTGGGAAATTTGCATTTCAATGAGATTTACATATCAGGTGAATCAACCGTTCAATTCGAAACTTGTGCTTATCAGAACCTGTTGAATCGTATCGGAACGTCACAATGGAAGTAAAGATTTCGCTTATCCTCCTCATCATGCTGCTCCGGGTCATTCTAGGTCGTTCCATCTGTGACGAATCGGAGTGTTCATGCACATTACGCTCAATTTCATGCCGAAATGTTGACCTTAGGAGGATAACACAAGAGGATCCTATCTATAGAATATGGACAGTGGACATTAGAATCGTTGAGATCTCATCTGACCCCGCCGACCTCATGCGAACCTTCCCTCGACTCAAGCATCTGACAATGCATAAAACTAAAGGGGTGAGTGCTTGCCAAATTGAAGAGATATTCGCTAATGCAGATATTAATCTATCAACGGATTGTGCTCATGTAAACGTGGTACTTGATGAGGACAGAAATGGAGAGCGTCCTCGTGTCATCATATCTTCAGGACATGACCTCGTGAGAGAAGAGATAGTGGACGGTGGTACAAATGAAGAAACCGACCTCGTCATCGATAGCAAACATGTAACCCCTTTCATAATCACCCCTGGTGAAGATGAGACTGTCATGACTGATTCACGTTCTCAACCTGAAAACTCTATTGATGCATTAGCTAAGTCAGAAGAAACACCTGACATCATCGATAGGAAACATGTACCCCCTTTCATAATCACCTCCGCTAAAGATGACTCAAGCACCGACCAAGAGGATGAAATCGCAAAGGTAAAAGATGAACATCTCGATCATAAGGGAAACGTAAAACTTGAAAAAGATCTCGGTATAACCCCCTCTCTTGAATATTCCTCAATGCCAGCACATTCCCAGAAAATGGAGACTGTTGATAAGGTAACCGAATCAAACCCACTCATGTCAGATACGGATATATTTTCTTCATCTACCTCAGCTTCCAATGATCCTGATTCATTTTATACTTCTGACAATGTGAATAAAATGAATGTCGACATCAGTTCCCCCTACGATATATTCTCAGAAACTACATTTGGATTAACGCGCTCCCCCACTGCCTCGAAGGTCTCCAATGATGCTAATTCATTTTTTACCTCTACATCTGACAATTTCTATACGTCTCCTTCTGAGAATATCGACCTAACTCCAGCAGTTGTTAAATTCTCACCATCGTTTTCGCCTACTACAACAGGATCAAGTCCCTCCTCCATCACACCTAGAATATCAGAAACGAGAAGTGATGTTTCAATAGAAATTGCTGGGATGAATCTCAAAATAACTGGCATTACAGCTGGGTGTGCTGTATTCATATTCCTATGCATTGCCGCTATGGCTATCTACGCACGATACTATTTCCTTTCCCGACATAGAGACCACGACATTGAGATGGTTCCAGTATCCACGTCAACCCCTCACAATATACCCCCATGTAATCGACGTAACATAGCAGGAATTCCTCCTATCGCCTCAGGCAACATGACTGAAACAACCCTAATTAACGATACTAATGAAGATGATGAGGGGGCAGTCACGGATGATTTCACAGACGACTCTCTTGACGAATCTGATGATGAAGAAATGACAACAGCTCTGAACATGAGTGAGACAAAGAAAGACACATCCTTCGTCAAGCTGGATGTTTCTGCATTTACGCAATTCATAAGAAAACGCATGGAAGAAAATGAACCTGAAATGCCGACTCTTCAACGTGTTTCCCCAGTACGCAATGATAATGATGTCGAAGTCCAAGGTATGAATGAACCACCCGTCTTAGAGAAAGAAATTGATTCTAACTCTGTCTCTTCCTCTCCACCCAAAGCTGTGAACGAAGCTCTCACTCCACTATCATCATGCAGCCATCCTACTGCAAGAGGGGGTGAGGAAGCTAAAAAGCATCTCATCTCCCCCCTTTCCTTAGATTCCCCCTGCAGCGAAGCTACACTCGTAAAGGAGAAGGTTAAAAGCATCAAACCTACCCCACCCCCTCGCCAAGGTATAAACCGCCCCTCCAGTGCCTCCCCAGCGACTCAACCCCTCCTAAAGGAGGAGTCAAGAAGCGATTCTAAACACCCTCCCCCTCCTCATCATAAGGATTCGATCACACCCTCCTCCTCCCTTCCGGATAACGTGGAGAAAGAGGCGTGTAATGAGAGTGAGAATGGTGCTTCCCTAACCTCTGTTCCAATCACTCCGTCTACTTCTACCCAAACCCCCAACCACTTGGATCAAGAGCAGTCCAACAGTGGCTGCACCTCCACAGAAACCGTAGCCCTCTCCAACTCTACAGGGGATAGATCTGTCCGGCAGCAAGATGATTCCACCCACTCGATGGAAAGTGTGGAAACCCCCCTCTCATCACCCAAGCCTAGCACCCACCCCAGCACCCCATCGGATAAAAAAGAACCACGTCGATCAGGAAGAGCAAAGAAGTTTACAGACTTCTACAATCCTTCGGTGTGTATATTCTTTAATCTTAATAGAATGTGTATGTGTATTGATTAGTATAAATCTGCACTATGAATAGTCTTCTTTAATATTAATGATGGATATATTTATTAGCTTAGATCGAATTATAATTAATAAACAATAATGATATTGCATTCATCCAGATCTTAATTAAGGCTACAATTGATTCTATTGTAAGCTAAATCTTTCCATCTCTCATTTCAGATGTATTGGCTTAAGAAGAACAAGTGAAGTGAGTGGTATGAAACGTGAACTATAGAACGAGTCTTGTTTTAATAATCGTACAGAATTTATGTGTATGAAACGTGAACTATAGAACGAGTCTTGTTTAATAATGGTACAGAATTTATGTCTTTAATGACTCATGCTCGAATAATATCTGAGTATTCTTTCAATGTATGAGACTTAATTCTTTTACTTCGTTCAAGAAAGTTCCTAGGACACAGTGTTGTTCTCGACATGTACCACTCTTATTTTATATTACACTATTTCATATCTCGCCTTATATCTTTATGAACATGAACTTAATTATTTGGTTTTGCAACATATTATTCAGGATCCCTACCAGGCGGGCTTATACAATACTAACACATTTTATAATACGAAGTTGAACTTAATTATTAGACTTTTATGCCGATGTAACGCCAGGGAGAACTGGAGGGTACCTCTAGAAGCCTCATTACATATTTGTCTTATGTATCTGTCCTATCTCATGAATAAAGTAGTTCTTATAATTATTTTATCTTATCTTATATTATGAAAAAACTGGTCACGGAACTGACATCTCTGGGTCTACACTGACTCGTTCTTGTGTATAATTAGGCTTTGATCTCGAGTGAATCCTGAAGTATAGAAGCTTTGTTGTTTTATCGCGTAATTATTTGCTCTCTCTCTCTCTCTTTAGTTACACTCATAGGGGTTCATGTTAGGGACTTTGTAAGAGTTATATTCGGAAATGAATGTTAAAAACGTATACATGTTCATTAGTTAGTTGAGCAGGTGTATACGTGCTACTTGGCTCCAAAAGGTATCATAAACATCAGTTCACCTTCACCATTATCATCAGTTCCCAAGGATCAAGTGTAGAGATAATGATAGATGTAATTACCCTTGCTAGACAGATGGTCAAGGATTTGTATGATTTTTGACTTGAGTATGGGTCATTGTTCGTGAGGGTATATATACCCATCATATTCTTTACATTTCCCATCTATTTGATAAGTCACAGAAGCATACACATCAGATCATCTTTCGGACTTTCCTTTCCTTCATCATGGCTCAGTAAGTTGTTCCTATTATTATAATCAACATGTTTATATGTATATACGTTGTTAAATTGATATTATTGAATATAATTGTAATTATTTAGGATCTACCTATTATATTAGGAATCTGTTGCAATGGAATAATATTAATATGAATCTTAAATGCAATATTTATAATCAACATGTTTAATACCATGCTTTGTTATATGTTATATTGTAATTATAATCAATTTGATGCGCAATATTAACCTAATTATATTCATCTAATTATTAGGAAAAGTGTAGAAATCGAAGAATGTTTTGTGAATATGTGTGGAGCTTTGGAAACGATCCACCAAGAGCTGTATATACTTGCAAAAAAGTACGAGCTTCCCATGTGGAATATAAATAAAATGGTATGTTTATTTATTCATATTTATCACATATTCCCTCTGAAAGATATTGATCTCATATTAGGATGTGCATATTGTTCTCATATTTACGTATCTAATTTAGACAAGTATATATTCTTCAGTAAGAGTCTATATATTGATGTCATATTGAGCGACGTTCTATATATTGTTGTCATATTGAGAGATGTATATTTTTCTCATATTTACGTATTCTAATTTATTATTCAGACCAGCATCTTCTTCACAAGGAAGTGTGACGTTGAATATCGGAAAAGGGAGGGTATTCAATCAGATTCCGAGGATGATGTGGTTATCCCTAGAAAGAGAGCGAGGGTCGTCCAAATCAGTGATGAGAGTAACACTTTTGAATCGAAATCCCCCTCCCCCCGACTATTATCCACGGTATGGATATCCAGCGAGGAAGAGGAGGATGACGAAAAGGAAGAGGTGGAGGGGGAGGAGGAGGAGGAGCAGAAAGAGGAGGAGGAGGAGAAGGAGGAAGAGGAGGAGGAGGACGAGGAGGAGAACGAAGTGAACGTTCCTCCAATTCTGATAAGGTAATTACACAATAACACATACATTTGTTTATAGATTTATTAATGTCTGTTCATCCGTAGATACATACAATTATTTAATATGCCTGCATCCTATATGTATCATCCCAATTATTGAGTCAGCACAGACTCCCCCTAGCGGAATTGAAATTACTGTCTGTATCTTATATGCAACATCCCCATTATTGTGTAAGCATAGACTCCTCTAGTGGAATTGAAATAAATACATTTACATTCATCTATCAGAATTGCAGTATGCTATATGTAACATAAATAATTATCAACTCGTCAGCTTATTGATTAGTTCTGGATTATCTAGTCGAATAAAAGTTCTGATAAGACGCCCTCTAGCGGAATTGTAAATAAATTCTCATTTCATCTGCATCCCTCTATCGGAATATGCAATAACTACATTTTCTCATCGATGATAACAATCATATCATATTACTATAGACCATCAATACATATCACATTCTCTAAGGATGTTCCTTTTATTTATTTCAGAATGAAAAATCTGGAAACTGGAGAAATCATTATATTATAACATTATCGTTAAATATCACTCAATTCCTATATATTCGTGCATGGATTATATTATAGTATAAGATGATATCATAAGAGTTCATTCCTGGATTTAAATATTGCATTAAAGTCAATACTGAATAAACACTTAGAAAACGAAGTTTATATATCATTTGTTCCTATTATTAAGGAATTAATATTTGGCCGTGCATTAGACTTCACCTAAGCATCGTGTAATTCCTGAAACTCTGCCTCAATCTCCAAACTTTCTATGTCAATTTCTGAAATGTTCATCTTTCTGATCGTATCTGTAGAAACAAACTTTGGTAAAGGGTCTACAATCTTGTACACATTCATCATCTGTAGCGTGGCCTCGTGAAGCCTTTGAAAAGATATCTTTAAATGAGCTTTATACTTCATTTGATCTGACATTGCAAATGGACCCTTGTTGGGTTCATCCACAATCTGATGTGATGTCCCGGGGCCGTCCACAAACTGATTCGATGTGCGACTGACCATATTCATCACCTCCATCCTGAGAAGGAACAGATATGATTTGGCCGCGATATCCGCCAACGACATTGGCTCCCCCTTGTGTGAATCAATGTCAATCTGCAAGGAATCTTTATCCTCTCGAGCCAGCAGCTTTTCCTTGGCATCATTTTTGCAGGACTGGAAGCAAAGAAATGATGTACTTGATGATGCGAGGACTCCTCCATCTTTTAGGAACGACCAGTGATATCTTTCAGTTCCAAACGTTTTGATTCTTTTGGCCTCTGGTTGATCGGATCCAGTAGTTTTTCTTTTCAAGCCCTTATTCAGAATTAGGCATTCAAGAGTTGCGAGCTCCTCCCATGTGAGATTATAGCAGTCTTTCCTATTAAGCAAACAAGTATCAAATATTAAATATAAATAATAGTTTGCAGATTTTAATACTCACAATGCATATCATATATAATATAATATATACATATCAATATACTTACGGGATTCTATCGCCGTACTCATCAATATGTTTGAAGGCAACATATTCCTTCTCGCCATACTCTGTGAGCTCCAGCTTCCACTCATCATCAAAGTCAATGACTGATCCTGACCTTAATCCTTCTCGATTAGCACATGCTGTCTCAATAATCTTATTATTTGCTTTTATATAACGAGCAACATTTTCTCCCTTGTGCCTTGTAAGGGTCAAATTCCCTCTTGTTCTAAATTCAACCGTAAGGTTCTCACTAATTTCGTGTCCAGTCATTATGACGTCTCTCTGTAATGCGTGCGTATGACATGTGAATTCATCTCACACCCTTTTTATACCCTGAAAAAGGACTATTTCCACTAGGACAACATTGTTGTGAAATCGATTCTATTGTTCTTTGATTTAATTGGATATCGGTAAACATGTGACTAATGACTTGGCTCAATCACGTATCTATATTCACATACGTCACACCTACATTACCCTCAACCTCATCCCTGATTGGTTAATAAAGAAATGACATACCTTCTATCCAATATGCTTTGTCATTCCATTCATTGAATGCATCAAGCTCACACCAATTTAGCAAAGCATAAATTGCTATGTCATGCTATCTCATCATCAATATGACTCATCACTAAAGAATTAATGCTAAATCATGCTGAATCATTATTTATATGACGTTATCGATAAAAACCCTTGTTATGTTCTATAAATAGATATTAGTCATAGGTATTGGAATGTCAGAAACATACACCCGCTATATGACTTACGGCACACTACTTAAGATGGTGTATTATATAATAGAGTAGGCGCATCTTAGTCCGGAACAACGTAATGGGAACGATCATCGAATCAAACAAATTACCATGCATGCGCCCTTTCTATATCCCATTTTGGGATTTTAGAGAAACGTGGAAGTCTTTCGCTTCCTCTGGAGTAGACATTCTGAGATATGCAGCAAGATCAAAGTCGATGTAATGAATGAGCTGGATCAAATTAGAGAAATGTTGATAAGATCTTTCTTAACGTTTGTTTCTTCATTCCCTCTAAATGTTACTTCCTCGTGCACTATCGCCCTTGAAGAATAAATGTTCTACCAACAGGTCGAAAGGTCTACAATATCGCCATAAATCCCAAAGCGAACTCGTGTCAGTGAGGGCTACACGTGCCAAGACAGTGGAGAGCACCGCCTTGCCCTTCGTCCACAGATCCCTCCATCTTTTGCATGTTAAATACAAGAAACCGACAGAGAAAGCATTGTTTGCTGTCACTTCGTGTCACAATTTAGTCCACTTTAAGTAACCACGAAATGGTCGCATGTGTGGAGATATTTTAATATTTAACAAGACTCTGTAGAACTCCACGCGACGAGGCGCGCTTTATACCAGGCACGTGATGCCTCACATTGTCCTCCCACAGGTAGATATGTTCGTACACACGGTGTGGCAGGAATTGTTGCACATCCCTTAGATCAAAGACTGCATATGAAATATGTTCGTCTATCAAGTAGTTATAATGAGGTGATCGGTTATTATCTTGAGACTGATTAATGTGAGAAAGAGAGACACGAATGACAGCACATGTTCGTTATGTTGACTCCAATGGTGATCAGCGCATTTTGAGACATTTATTTTAATGTATGCGCGAACCAAAAGAAGTAAAAAATGGTATTTTAGACTCCAACCTCAATTACTTTATTTAAGTTAAGCTAAAAGAAACCTCTAAGTACTAGACCAAGTGGAATGGCTTTGTATGTAGTCTAATGTATGTGTATTTGAGATGGTAATGCATTATGTTATCCCCAATATAATATTAGTCTTAATCATAATCTTAAGAATAATCCAAGCACAGGAGGGAATATAAGGGGGTTTTTCTTTTCCGATTTACGCTACGTATTTAACACCATGGGTCTAGAGTCTAGTCTGCACACAGACTACTTATTAATTCACTTATTAAAACACTACTTCACACCTGTAGAAGGGCGTCCATAGCCCGAAAGCTTGGGTAATAAATAAAATCAGAATCAACAACTTTTAATGATATCTACATCGATTCATCATTTCCACCCCGGCCCTAACCGATATACAGCGATGCTCTCCCCTTCTACCATCTACTTATTAATTCAAATACGATTGTTCGCTATCTGCTATTTTGGTGCTTGGACGATTCGTTGAATCCTGGGAAAATCTCTAGGAAGGATTATGTGCGTATATATAGGGAAATATAAATAACAAGTCACAGGTTGAAAGAAACCTGTCGCTCTCGTGATAGATCTCACTCCTCATATTACCAAGTTCATATTGTTATTAATAACTCTCAGTGTGTGGCTGTGCCCTTTCTTAAGATCAAAGAAATCTCAAAGCCTTTCAGTTGATGGGGTAAGAGATAGCAAGGTCAGTGTTACGACACGGCGATGTACAAGGTCAGCTGACCTTTGCGACGTCCTTCAGCTTGACTCAGCAGGGAGACCCATCGATATGACCTTGACCTGACCTCAAGGTCGTATTCGAGCCTCCGGGGAAAGGTCATGAGGTCTTAACATGCTGAGATATCTGTGGTGATCCCTCTTTATATCGAATATCCAAAGAGGGCTTTCACTTGGTCGCGGATCGTTTGGTGGTCACTATAGTATTTACACGCTTCGTTGGACGAGTCATGGCTAAGATTAAAACAGTCGGAGATCAGTGGATTATGGGTGATTTGGTAGAAAACTCACGTCCCCAGGCAGTGGTATTTCGGCATCATCCCTAAACCAAGCATGTTTATTAAGTTGAAACATGCAAAGTATTACCGCCTGGTCAACTGAAAAGATTGCTCCCAAATTTTCAAATATTTTGCTTGGACTATCCACATCTGCAGAAATTAAATCGAAGTCTAGACAATTCTCCACGAGACTGCGTCACACATGTCGTTGTTGTGGCTTCACTATAGCTCATAATGAATATTGCAGAAATACACATAACCAGAAAACTGATTAGTTCCATGCCGTGTCTTAATCTATTATCCAAACGTACAATGCACATATTCAAATTAATTAAACACTGTTGAAAATGATGATAAATGCTAATTTGTACAAACATTGGACATTTTTCTCTAAATTCATACAACCGATTTTTTGTTTTACTCAATATAAAATACTGTATTTGTTCAAATGAAGTTTGTATATATATGTTACAATCGAATTGTAAAGAAAGGGAATGGAACTATGGGCCAGGAATATGATTTGGTTATAATGATTTGATAAATTCGTCTAGTTCTCTCTGATACGTAGGGGAAGATGCAGTAGATGAAGAAAAATATCATCTATCTCTGAAATCAGTTGGGAACGCACGGCACACATGGCGCTTAGTGGGTGGGTTGGGGGTGGAGGTGGGTGGCTGAAGAAACATGCACGGGAAAAAATCATGGCATCATCATATTAAATTCGTGGTCATCTATGTATGAATCAAAGATAATGGGATGTTTTGCTTGCAGCGCCGCATGCTTGGGTTCGAATAATTCTCTTCAGTAAAAATATAAACACCCAATTGCTGAAGGGGCAGTGTTTTTCAGCCCATTTTGTAAGAAAAAATATCAATGGATACCTGTAATAAAAAACATGGAAGAAAGGAGAGCAATAAGGGGTTGGGTGGACCGTACGGACCATTTCACCAAAATTAAGTCTTAAAATGGGCTCGGGAGAGAAGAGTGTGGACATATTAAGCGGCTAAGCGGTGAAGGGATAAAAGAGTCTTCTTCTTTTTTGACATGCAATGGATTCTTTCACCAAAAGGATGAGCCTTTTCCGCTGTCACCAGCAGATATTGTCCTTCTCAGAGTCACCTAGGACATGGGTGCAGGTCGTCGGGGCATGTGGGTGGATGACAGGTACCTATAGTTTGAAAGACAAAACCAAGACAGGCACAACAAAAAACAGCATTCCTGAAAATAAACCGCATCACGTGCAAGATTGTCATTCTTTGACGCGTCTGCCTTGTATTTGTGCTGGAGTGTGACGCTTGTAACCTGGGCGACGCAATGACGTTAGATCATTCCTTCCAGTCGCGTGTCTCTAGTTGTACTTTCTATAATTTTGTGATAATTCTGTCATTAAGTGGATGATCTGTGGTCGCCTTTTGGCTGGAAATGTAGCAACGTGGCACGCAGTGAGGTTGATGTGCCCGTGGAGTGCACTAACTAACGCAAAGCTGCCCGTTGGTGGTAAATCAGCTGTCAAGGATAGTGGAGAATACTAAGCAATTTTCTTTTTTTTAAACAAAAAGATGAGTTGAATATGATGTGTTATATATGCGCATGACGGTGAAGTGTCTCATTTAATCTAATATGTATTATATATTTTGATTTAGTCAATTTTATAGAGGAAAATAAATTTTGATTTAGTCAATTGTGCCCCAATTTCTTTTTAATATGTTTACACGCACTTACATAGATTAAATCCATATAATTATCTCATGTAACGCTTTTTTGCCTCAAAATGTAGACCCCCACCCCTACCCCCTGGACTTAGTAACGCAATGTTATACCTATGGGACAGTATCACCATGGTCTGATAACCCCCCCCCCCCCCCACACACACACACGAGTGTTACGTTCTTGGACGGTCCCTGATTATAATATTTTGTTTGAAAGAAATTATTAATCAAAAAATAGCACTATTCTATGATTCAATGATATTCTCATCTGAAAAAAGTACCAAAGAAAATCCCTCGCATATACTATTGAGAGAAGCTACGCACGTCAATACAGTTCACATGCATACATGTAGTTCCTCATCCTGTAACAAATTCCACATAATGTTTCACAAAAAGGACATGAATAAATTTAGAGAAGTTTCTAATTTACCAAAAAATGTTAAAAGTTAACCTTTCATCCTAACACAGAAAGAAATTGCATATGATATGCATGCACAATATTGAATATGTCCCAAAATCGCATTAGTCCATAAGATCCCCCAAGAATGTGTCTAAACCTAAACGATGAAACAAATTTAAGAAAGTTTATCGTCTCGCATCACTGTTTTTTCCCAATTTAGGCGCTTTTTTTTAGTGAGCCCTCCAATGGGCCTTCACTAAACCATAAGACAATTACAGCAATTATACAATTAGAGTCCTGTACAGACTTTAATATTTGAAGTGTTTTAATTATATGGATGGCAACAGCCGATCGCAATTACGGGTATTATTGCCACTCGATTCCATCATATCTACGATAATCTTTACACGTTGTATCGAGGAGTTGATTGGTGTGGAGAAATTGCTGGAGATGGAATTTTACAAGCCTATCATAAGAGGGCAGCACAAATTATTTATCCCCCAAACAAGAAAGTGTCATGTAGTTTTGTGTTGTCTCACTTTGATGAAGTCGGGCGATTGTAGCGTCATTAGTGACATATATTACATACATATGTCGCCGGTTAGGACAAGAATATGATGAAAGCTAGATGAACACTCAAAAGTGAGAGATGCAGCTGGGGCAGGACGGAGACGAAGTGACAATTACTTGGAGCCAATGAAATATAGGTGTCGCTGGAACAATGGCATGTCGCACCTCGCTCTGTCAGAATCGTTGGCCTTCTGTGGTGTTTCTTCCTCAAGAGGCCATCCAACTCTCGCCAGAGGTGTCATGTTAAACTACATGCAAATGGTAAAGGCGTCCGTGAAAGGGATGCCGGAGGACTCAGACAATTCACTGGTCGGCTTTGAAGTTTGAGGAGGAGAGTGTTTTAGAATGTATATCAGAGAAGGTTGACTATATCCCATTGATCACTATCCACATAATCTCCTCTTCTCGTGGAGAAGTCAAAGCCTGGGAGAAGGATATTTTTCAGGGACCCTTGAAAAGCCAGCAGGTGCGTTCTAAGAGACATCAAACTTATGCTTCTGTGTACATCAAGGCGGCCATCAAGACCACCAAAGTGAATCCTTCACGGACGAAGAACATTCTATAGATGTGGAAGAGGTTATATGCTTACCCAATGCCTATTTTGAATTACAGCCAGGTGCTTTATTTTCCATAGGGAGCCAATAAAAAAAGCATAAATAACGACGCAACTATGCCCTTATTGAGTAAATAATACTATTCCTGAGGAGGCACTCAAGTATTTTAGTTTTTACACATAAATAGTGAACTTAATGCATGTCAGATTCTTGGTACCTTCATCGATATGTTTTTGGGTGTTTTTATTATACGTGTATTCAATACATTATATCTAATCGCACCCTTATGTTAATGTGGTACTATTTTTGCAGCGATGCATGTAAAACCTTTATTATGCATTCGTCGTTGACTTTGCATGGTAACTGTTACGTTCTCGGCACCACCAATAAACTTGGTTTTATGGCCATTAGGAAACATAATGATAGTTTTTTGTGTAATCGTTTTTGTAACTAAGAGTGTATGCAACATTTAAACGTTTTCATGAAGTTGTATTGTAGACATACAAGAGACATTTATCAACATCAAGGAGTTACATGACAAGTTTCAATCGTAAATATAAATTCTATCATAAACTATCCCTAATTTCTTTGTAATCGCAAATGGACATACAATCTCATCGAAAATCTTTAACTCACATACATGTCATAAAATAACTTATACAATATTTTTTTATAATATGGCAGAAAATGCCAAAGCACGTGCTTACCGCCAGTACAGGTTAAAAAACCTATAGAACTTCCATGGATGCAGTATGTCTATCTAAACAGGACAATACACCATCAATCTTTTAATAAACACGCACACTTCTCAGCCGACCTCACATGCTCAGAGATACAAAGATGACAATTACAAGCATGTAACTACATACGTGCATGCGCTTTACAGGGACCTGTGATGGCCTTCCGAAGGTGAAGTAAGACCCGGGATTATCTGTCGTTTGGGGGACAGGGCAGCCAAGCAGCACCACACACGTGCGTGTTTGCTCAGGGTATCAGGTGTTGGGACCTTTTCGTGGTTGGGGAATTTGTATCAACCAGCACTAAATTGTGTATTCTGAAGACACTCAGCAGTAATGGGTGTTATAGTCTGCAAACACAAAATGCACCTTTCCTTATATTTGAGGAGGTTTTTAACTTCCTTTGTCGTCCCGCTTTTCGGTTAATACATACAGCAAAGATAATATTATCGCCTAGATTTGAATATTATTCTGACCTTAAGCTCTGGCTTTCATTTAGTATAAAAGATGGGAGTCAGTCAGGTACACCCCATACACTTCAAAATGTTGTTTAATATGCGGAGGGTATTAAACTGTATTTTAGAGTCGAAGATTTCAACTAAGTAGAAAGAACTACCAAAATACGATATTTGAATATAATGGGGAATAAAAGTCCCATTGCACAAAATTAAAACTCCGGGGGTAGACAGTGGGTGAGGATCAACGATACCAAATAGATAATTCTCCCTGTCACCGTCTTTACTAAATAGCAATCGTCTTGGTACTGCTTCTGGTTTTCTAGCTTTAGCAAATGTGAATTCATTTGGTTTTCACCAAACCATTTAAGTCTTGGTCGTTTCCCTGTACTTTGAGGTGTTTTTGTTGTTAATTTGGTCTTCAACATTTTTTTTTAATGTGACGCTATGGACAGGTAGAGTAAATCCACATGCATGTGAGTGTTGGGAACTGGGTGATTGGGGGTCCGTGCATAATATTCTTGAAAATTCAAATCGTATTTTTACAAACATAAAAGGATAGAAAACCTTACGTCAAAAGAAAGGATGGGGTGTGGGGTGGGGTGGATAAGATATGAATTTACGACAGTTTTATTTACGAAATTGTTCTGAAACTTTCCGCGTTTAGCTTTGGTCCAAACCACTTAAACCCACATCACATACCTGCAGCCATTGTTGGGGCCTGGAGCACATTTCACTTGCAAGATGCAACCAAACATCAAGTCTTGTCAATGGCTGTGGTGGCGTAGCGAAACACCATCCCCTTTACACACACGAGTGAAACGCACGTCAATTTTGATAAGTCATAGATCATAAATCTACACCATACATCTTGATGTATTGGAAGTCAAAGACATAAAGCAGGCCTGAGGTCAAACTGGCGATATTTCCTTATCCTTCTCAGCCTGTGGCCCCGGCCTGGAGGGTGAGAAGTAGCAGTATAGATAGTAGAGATAAGGCGCGGCTTTCTTTTGAAGATTTTCATGATTATAACAGAGTATCATGGCTCACATGTTGACCTCAATCAACATTTTCCCACCCATTGTCAGCCACAGCATGGTAGGGTCAAGGGGTGAGCATGTTATATATGGTGAACAGCGGGGTGGTCAGACTGACCCTCTCATTAAATCATAGCATTTGTACGGAGACGCTACACATGATAATCCCTTATAAAGGGATAATATTGAAATCAAACGACTTGAGTCTGCTTGTACCTCGGGCGCGAACCGCCACCATATAATTGAGTAAAGTAGCCCCTGTCATGGACAAATGGTTCAGGGTCTTGTCAGCTGAATGCCTATGTGAAAGTTCTGTCACCTCTAGCGCAGGGGTATTAATCATAAATTCAATTAACCATTTCAAAAGTTTGGTAACATGTAACCAAAGAAAGTTTCAGCAATATAAATCATGTCTAAGTGATCTTTTGACATAAAAAATGTTATAACTTAAAAATGTTAGCTAATTTCGGACAATGAAAAAGTATATGGGACCGAGTTCCGATCAGACAGTTGACGGTGAGTATAATATAAGGTGATAAAGACGGCAGAGATAAGAGAAGTGAACTAAAAAGAGGAGTTGGGAGTCTAAAGAAGCGCCCTTTAGAAACGGAAGAATCATAATATAGGATGCAAATCCCTTCTCACAACGTACACGGACACAATTCACAGGTGTGACTCGCCTATTGTATCCTCTGACGACCCTATTTGCTGCCACCCTTTCTGTGTCAAATACATGTTCAGGGGAGACAGGGTGATGGGAAATCAGATACAAGGAACTTGATACAAAATTTATACCACACAGAGGACTTGTATATCGCTGAAAGTAAATCTGCTAAAATGTTGAGGGTCTATTCACTGACTAGCATAGAGGTTCGTTAAATATTCAACTGGTATTTTGGGTCCGCTTAAAAGAGCTTGAACCATTTCTTAAGGGATTTGGCACAAAGGAGTACTTGGTGAGTTGATGAATGAGTGAATCATAAAATTGATCTGATGGGGGAGTATATCTTTTCGTCATTTATCTCACTGTGAATTGTTTATATAATATCAAGGAACCACTCCAGGAAAGAGCACATACGGCATGATTACGATGGAACATTGCTGCATGCATAAATTTTGTATATTTTTTAGGGATGGGGTGGGACTGAAAACCCCGCAATGGTGGGCGTCATGTCTGACACGATTAAATAAGAATTTTGTTAAAAATTTATAAACATGGGTTAATTTTTTTAAGACATGACTATTACTGAAGTTTATTTGATGAATGAACTGTTTGCTTTAGTAAAATAGTTGTGCTTAGAATGAAAACATGATAATTAGTTTAACATTAGTTTAAATAAATAACCCCTTAAAAATGATCCCCAACTTTAAAAATACGATTACATATTCTCAAATGCCGGGGAAGGGCAACCCCCATAAGCAGGGCGAGATTCTACTAATCTATGTATGAATAATATAAGGGAACGCAAGGAATAAGCTCTGCCGTTGGAGGCTGTGGAAGGGCAGAAAAATAAAATATCACCGTTTGTTAGGCCATCATTATTAAGGCCCGTACCCGGCAGTTGAACTGTGAACTGCAGGATATACCGACCCCCCACCCCACCATATTTAAACAAAATATATGATCTAATTCATTTCCCCCATATACAAGAACAAAACTCTGTGTTAACAATCAAACTTTATTTACTTTCATATTTCATGTTGAACACACGGTTTAAATAGAGTATTTGAAACATTTTATGATCCAGGTGGCGCCACAATGAATTGAGTTTGTGGTTCGTTAGTTTCAGCACTAGGGGGCGCCACACATCAGCTTTTGAATGGATTCAGGCGTGACATAATACCGGAGGATGAAGACCTGTGGACGACAAATGGAAATGTTTTAGACACTATCTAAAAATGATTTGTGGATAAAATCGGGGAAAATATATCGGCAACACCCATTGTATTGAGGAAAATCGGGATCATTTTGAATCTTGGCAAGAATTCGTACTTAATTCTTTTCATTTGTCAAAGGGATTAGTCGTCTGCGCGAAATATAGCCCTTTTGATAGTTCAGATGTGTTTGAAATTATTTCAAAGACCTCTAGGTAGAATTTAGTAAACATATTGGGTCTCATATCCCTCAGAGGGAATCAAAGTATGACAAATGAAGAAATCAATTACTGAATGAAATAATTCAGATAGGTCGCATTGAAATAGATCGGTCGGCGGTATATGTAAGTCATTAGTGTCGTGTCTGGTATTTTAATCCCCAGTAAATATATCTTATTAAACACATTTTCCTTACGAAGCAATTAATGTATGTAAAGCATACTACAGATATAAGGTGACGGGAAACGATAACGCGAACATGCACCAAATTCATAATTACCCATGTACATGTGTTCCATTGGCATGGATTTAGTGAACTATTGTTTCAAATGTAGACGGTTCCATTCAGTGAAATGGTTGTTTTTGTTTTAGATTGGCCGGGGTGTAATGACAAGTGGTGTTCGGGTCCCACCCATGTGTGTGCTGGCAGGGTATGCGGGTGCGAAATGTGGGAGGGGCTGGGTGGGTTTCACTGCCAGGAAACTCGCAAATTATATATCCAGCAAAATCAGATTTAATTAGACATTGTTTCAAATGTCAGATATCCAAGAGTTCGTTATTGAAGACGTGGAAAGAAATATCAATAGAACTACATTTGAATAAAGTATTTCGAGATTTTTAGGGGTCAATTGCGAAAACAAGAAACTGAAATCTAAGACTTACGACTTATGTGAAGGAAGATAAAGAAAATAAAAATATTATACTTCTTAACAAAGTCCTGACCGTTTAAAAAATACATTTGATAATATAATTTGAAATGTTGATGTCTTGAGCGGGGAAAAGAAACAATACATTTCTACTACATTTGCTCCTGCACATACAATCTTGATGAGGTTTCAAACTTACTCAGAGTGATCTCCTTTGCTAATACTCTGGCCTGAAAAGAAGAATAAAAATGTCATATTTAGTACATGTATGCCAAACAACTTTGATGTTTATATGGGTGATAAATGGCGCCCCAGGGTCATACCCCTACAGGCGAGCGACCGCGGGTGGGGTCTTCTGGGGATTAGCTTTTGACTCTTAGAGAAAAGTACATGTCAGAAAAATATGGAAGTTTCTTGGTTTGAATGATATTCTTCTTAAACGAAAAGGTTAATTTTTTGTATATTCTCCAGTTGAAAATTACGCTATAGGAAAACTACTGATTTTTCAAGAATGAAACGGCGTGCCACTGAGAACTTTGTCTTCGCCACTTTATCTATTCTGCATCTGCCACCGATGAACTCATCATCAATTATAATTTACCTTTCAGTTCATTGATGAGTTCAGTCAAGTAAACCTCTTTAAGTGGGCGTCGTTCTTTTAGTTCTTTCGTTCTCTCATCGTGAACTATTTTCCTCTCTGCTTCCACTATACTGAGTCCTAACCACTCAGCCTCTTCGACCTGAAACATACGGAATAGCTCATTGAGATATTTAGATAGGACAAATATTGAGACATTTGGTCATAGAGGAGTCTTAACATACTATAGTTTAATCCTATAACAACCAATGATTAATCGAGCAGAAGGGTCGGGTGGGGATTCAAGCAAATTTGTAATAAAAAAGAAAGAAAAATGATGGAAAATATCTAGATATCACCGCCTACAAAATAGTAAAATGTAAAAACAGGTAATATATAGAGAGAAGTAGTTTGATATTGAGCTGAATAGCAGACATAGGGCGTAAAGGGTATAGGCTAAAGATTCGGACGGATAGCCAGGGTCGCGACCCTAGGTGTGTGAACACTGCAGGTATACACAATACACAGTGTGTTGAATGATGCGCACTCCGAGGGACACCAGCGGACAGTAACACCCTGCCAGACACGATTGCAATTACGAACCAAACCAAAACAGAACCTTGTCCGCCAACAAATCCACGAAGAACACAAACACCCGCGGTGCTAGAATTGTATACATATACCCTAATTCCAAACTTTCCCAATAATATTCGTCTCTGCGATAATCCCTTAATGAAATAAACTAGAAGGATATGTCAGTGTGATACCACACCTATATAGAAAGATGGGCATGTACGTCAGGGTGGAATAATTACATTAATCCTTACCGTAGACATTACACACCTAGAAATGTCTGGTTTTGTCTAGGACCACCAGCAGTGGTGCACGCGACTCAAAAGATAGTCACTATGTGATGTATGGTCATTTATCATATTCGAATACAGAAAGTTGAACAGGAGATTAATAGTGAGGGGTTTAAACCCTAAAGCTGAAACCTAGACATGGTAATTCAAGGTATGACGACAGTAGCATCATTCTTCTAGAACAGAGACTATGGTCACTCAGTGGGAAAGTGACAGCAAGACGGACGACACGGTCACACCTGACTCCTCATGCGGATAAATAGATTGTGTACCAACATTAAGAGTGAAGAAGCAAACGAACTGCTTCAAGTCACGTAAATAGATACATGTTCTGGTATACAACGATGATGTTAAATCGACATTTTAAAAAAAACACTAATGTAATATCAATGCATATCACAAGGCAGACAAATTATTCTTATATTTGTTTTTATTATTTACTTATCCAGGTGTTATATAAGGGTATGGCCTTTGACAAACCATGTTAATCGAGAATCAGGATGAGTGTCTGGTTTTCACCTGGAACCTGGCAATTTCAATGAGACAGTTATAGGATATGATATATTATTGGAAATGAAATTAGATGGTCTCTGAGAAACATATTTGTTTCTTCCTATCTACATTCCCGATCGGTCTCATCTGTATGAAGGGATAATTAATTATGGTTGTTTGATTAATACAGAATTGTATGAGTGAATGAAATTATAAAACATAACACGTGTATTCATTTAAACCCATTCTAAAGGGCTAAAGCCTTAAAGGTGGCCTCATAATGCTTTCATATCAAAGGGAAAATAACTCCTTGCATGTGACATATGGGAATAAACATAAATGATAGTTTCAATGAATAGTGTACTCTTGCCTTTAAATTGCTTTGAGGGGCGTTCGGCAGGGAACTTGGTATTATATCATAAACAGGACTAAATATAGTAAATTCATCTTTAATTGTACATGGACTATCAATATGAACATTTGCCACATCAAATGTAAATTGATTATTGAATACCATATCTGATTGTCGCTCAAAGAGTTTGTAACGATTAGCAATCACTGCACAAATGGTGAAGTCGTTGAGCGCCATTGTGTAACAATACACACTTGATTACAAGACGATAGGACCATTGCACAGAGACAACAATTCGCGCTCAGATGTTCCTCCGCAGAATCAGCCATCAAATTGAAATGCAGAGCTTCAAATGGAATAAATTCCAAAGGTTTGATGTAAATGGGAGATATTAAACACTGAGTCCACAGAGACAAAATGTAGGAAAACGAGCAGTGTCTGCTCGCATACAGATGGTTTGGTATCAATCTTCTTCCCAGACAGTATGATTCCCTTGGGGCGCCGACCAATTATCCCCAGATTTGCCAGAAATATGGATGTGCGTTTGAAGTTCATGCTCACAATAGATGGCGCATGGGAGGACGGACCAACTTCGATGTGATTGCAGAATAAAATAAACATTGGTTCCGTACGGCACGAGCTCACAATGTGTCCCTAGGTTATTATTCCATTATTGCAGAGTGTATTCACAAGGGTCAAACATTGACACTTGCAGAATACACATGTAATAATCACAGCCTATTTGCAGGTGATGTCTGGCCGGGGAAAATGTTGCAAAATGGCGAAACGCAAGAGAACTCTCATGCGGGAGGGGAATGTATGAGGGAATGGGGTTTGTATTTCACACCAAGCATTATTCAAGAAATGCTAAGAGCGTAGGTAAATGGCCAGGCGGGCAATTGGGGTATATGTATATCAGAACAAAGCTAAGTTCATGTATTCAAGAGGCTATGCATACCATAGCATTTCTGTCCAGGGCGGGGCAATAAGGCTTTATTCAAGCATTTATTCGGGTACTTGAGCATTTTGGAGGACGAAGACTAAAGCTTTGATGGTACCGATACCACTCCTCAAGCATGTCTCAGAGTGGAGAGACGTGCCCAAGAGGAGCATCAATAGTCTTCGTATACATGTATCTCCCTATGCCTCGAATACATATACCTGCCAGGGGTAATCAAGTGACAATCAATCTTAACCACCAAGAACTGGATATTTGGCGACCAAAGACTACAAGACCAATCACGGATTTCCTATGTGAGAACAGGTATATCCCCACAAACAAGCGTCATCCAATTCTCCCTTAATCTTTTGATTGTGCTAAATTGAAGTCCGTAGGATTCAATTTGGATAAGGATAAACTCTGGTTTCGCAATGGCAATATTGGTTATAAAAGACATAATACGAGTATTAAATGGAAATGAGAGGTTTATCCCGACTGCATCCCTGCATACAATTAAAGACTAACAGTAAACGTAGCTACAGTGCACACAATTGCACAGCATACATATCAGACAACAATCAATGTTATATTGGTTAATATTCAGTAAGCCCATTCACACATTCAACGTCATATATACTGATGAGCCATTAATGTTTCCTTCCCAGACATACCCATCTATCGCAACGATAGACCTGGCGGCTGTAATCGCAGAACAAACCCACAAGCGACGAGCTGACCATTTCAGCATGTCGCTCATGACGGCCGGGGCCCTTTGGTCTCATCGCAATTCACTTTGGTCAATTGCGTTTAGTACAGGTGGGAATGGGTTAGTCGATAGGTCCATCTTGAAATAAATGACATAAAGTACATAGATACTGACAATGGTTTTGTTTTGGGGTAAGACTGAGTTTGATTGCAACTCGAGGGTTTTAATACAACATAATACCCTCAGACAAACTTTGTATAAGTACATGATATTAAATAGCATGCAACTTAGATTTGTTTCGGTATCGTCAACCTTAAAATGGTGTATGCTTAATGCGTATATCTAGTTAAACCAGGTCTAACGCCTACTCAGTGGTAGCAGTATCGCATTTTTTCCCTAAAACTAAATACATTTTCCCGGTTTTCTAACATAACCAATATTGATATTATTGCGGCTGAGGATGCATGTGCTTGGATATGCACCAGGAAAATGTACCTGCTAAATGCACAGGTATACGTACAGTGGCAACCGTAATTACTAGTAATACTCTTTAGAGAAATTTGAATTCCAATATGAATAGGGTTTTCGTCAAACTGTTACTCATTGACACATTGCAAACTATACAATACAATTCATCACAATTTCCTGTCGGAACAATCCGATACAAATTGTAACGTTCGTTTGTATGGTCAGATCAAAGGTACCTACCATTTAGACCCTATCACCTAAACCATGTTGACCAGTTTTGGAAGTGCAACCCACCAAAGGATGTGAGATATTAGTCTTTTAGAGTTTCGAGTGCACAAAATACGGATACAAATTAAGCTGGTTTGCATGTACTTGTCTTGGATTACGAATCACATCGGATTTACCTTTGATATCTTCCTCAATAAATAAAACAAGAGTGAACGTCGAATAAGTATACGCTGACAAGGCAGCGAATTCAATCGGTGGTTGCACTCATATATAATATCTAATTAGAAATCTGAAAATTAATTACTATAATATATATATATATATATAATATGTGCCGTACTGCACCCATAGTGACAGTCTACTCATAATAAAAATAAACAAGGATAAATGCCACTAAGTTTTATATATATGTATACATACTAAGAATTAAAATTATGTTTTCTCAAAACCCAAGTTTTATAATCTTTTGCGGGGCTTCTAATAAATCGAAGATGCCGTCGTTCCAAGGCGGATTATCTGGGATCACCAGCTACTCAATATATTTTTGTATATCAGATCAAAGTAAAAATCTATCTGTATGCATCCCCAGCTTGTGATTCTATGTATCTAGTTGTACGTAACCAAGTAAAATGCACAGTGCAACTGCTGGCTAGTAGTAAGGACAGACAAGCTTCTCAGCCAAAAGCATATACTCCTCTTCTGTTGAGTTATCACACCTTTACATTGATGGGACCGTTAGCGCCTTGATTAGGAAACATAGGGATTAGCGTTTGAGTTGAGCACATATCAAAGAGAAATCCTAACGTGCAGCGTGTTCAAGTGAGCGACCAAGACAAGCGGAGGACAGGGCGCACTAGACTTGAGCTTTTTCAAAAAACTTCAAGGCGATTTATTTCCACCAAATTCGCAGATTTAAGTGATTTACAAATATATTTGAAAGAACTTAAGAAGTAGATACTCGTCTCTTCATAATATCTAGCGATCTACCTCCATACTGTTACACTAACTTATATTAACAGAAACATTTGCACTTGATTATAGTATATATCTTCATCATATATACACCGCCTCTCTTCCTATCTCCTACCTTTAGAATACAAATTAAAATAAACAGAGAGGTTTACATTTGCTTAATGACTGTTATCGCATTTATACTGCATGATTGCGCTTCTACTGAATTTTGTATCATGCAAACACTTCATCAAGGTAGTTTATAGACGTTAATGAAACAGGAAGATGTGTCCGGAGGTATGAGGAAATTAAATTAAGTTTTGCACGCGCGCTTGAGTCAAGTGTCCAACTGTATAAGGCAATTCGCCATCTGTCGTAACATCTGGGAAGAGCAATATGAATGAACGGCACATAGCGATACAGCCAGACTGACCGTATCACTCCCGCTCAATCGTTGAGAGGGCACTTCTTGCGTGTTCCCAGTAACTAAGAACCCAAAGGATAATTCCACTCACAGGTAACCACAATCTGTTAATATATGATATATCTTCATCATCCAGCCATCAAATTGTAAAAAAAATGCACCCCATCAGTAGTTTTTAGTTAGCTCACGTGATATCAGCCATTTACTGCTATTTAGTTACACCTCGATACTGCAAAGTCATGCAATCTAAATGAAGGAAATTTATAATTGGAATAGTTATAAATATCACAAAGTTTGAGATGCCGAGCACGAACTTACATGATCTAATGTTACTGGGGAAATGTACAGAAACAATGCTAACGAATAGGCTGATGCTTTGTTGTCTTATCAGACTATTTCGACAAAGCACAGCTGCTATGATTTTAATAAGCACTTGATGGTGTAATTCATTTACTGGTTACATGCTTGACCCCCGGCTTGACCCCCGGTATTACTTCCGACTATCCTCAACCCTTCCGCTCCCAACAGTCCAGGGGGACTACATCAAAGCCCACACCCAGACAGGTAGATTCTCCCACCCGAACAATGGCATTGCTGAGAGAAAACAATGCCTCACAGATGCTCACTGCACCTAGGCCTTTGTAACCTGCAATGGGTTGCCACAATACCCAAATGATCCTGGAGATAACTAGATCTTATCTAGATGTATAGGTTACATTAAAGGAAGAAGGGGTTGTGTGATGACGCAATGGAAAATGGTACATATAGATATACCAATACTGTAAAACATAATATATTATGATAAATCCAAGCTAAAAATGTGCAATATTTATTCACAGCGCAATATTCAACGTGAATTTCATGTCTCGCATCATACTTACAAGGTTTACGGTATACAAAGTTGTGAAATTTGTATGGTTTACATAGCATCTTAACCGACCATTATAGAAAGTCCAATTGTAAACAAGAACTAATCCCATATTAATCTGATTTACGGGAATACTACGTGGGCTGTATTTGTTGTTCTACCAAGGAAAACATCAAACTTCAGCCGAAATTTTTAAATGAGTGACATGACAATCAGACAGGCTAATATGTGGCCGGGTTATATTTCTACTTATTAAAAATAAAGCAAGAATTTGTGGCAGCATCTTGTAGCCTCTATATCCACCTCTGAGGAGGAGGACAACGGGTAGATCGAGCAAGTCGCGAGAAATTGAACGTAAGAATGACTGATATTCCTTCTGTTAAATTGTCATAATTTTAATTTTTGACATTATTTGATTATCAAATTTCCTAGATACGGTGTATACACGTCATTTATATCATATCAATCAATTTACCAAGTGATAGCTTTCGGGAGCGAGTATGAGAGTAAGTCTATCACTCCGAATGTCAGGGCAACACCGGGTCACACAGCAAACATGGATAGCAGTAAGACATGTCGAGGCATAAGTAATCAACATGGAGCTGTATTAAAACTTCGCTGCAATTGTTAGTTTTAAATTTTATATGTAACATGTTAATTCTATAACAATCACTTCAAGAACCTTGTACATAAAAAAGACCCAACACGGATTGTTCCCAGTGATGGGCAACTATATAAATATTGAATTGTAGAACCATAAGTATAGAATGACCATGCGTCAAATATAGAACTTATGTTTATATAAATCTATATTACCATCTAGCAAATTGAATCTACAAATGACACCAAAACTTCGAGGGCCACCTTTGAGGCGTTGACTCACTGGTGGACTGTTCCCTCAAGCATATTGTAAATTTTATATCCAGCACGGCACGTACATCTCCTAAATTAATGGAGTAGCCCGGCTGACGTAATCAGTTTTGATAAATAAAAGTATAACAAACAAACAAACAAACAAACAAGGGAACAAACGTCGGCAGGCACTGGAAGACCTGTCACGACAATGACAGAACTGTCCGACCCGTTGTAAATAAGATGTCTGCAATAAAGAATCCTTGAATTGAATTGAATTGAAAACGTAGCGAAGACTAACGATAATGACATGTGTCCATCAATCAGAAGGAGGTGTAATGTAACTAAGCGCAACGCACACAAAAAACCAATACCAAGAATAATTGAATGGGTGTGCTCATATTACTAAACACAACTCTGCACTATACTATATGATTGCATATTTCTTTAGAAACATTTCAATGTACATTTGAAAAATATTTCAATGTACATTTGAAAAACATTTCAATGTACATTTTAGGATTAATAACTGACGATGCGGAGGGAATGATAACTAGGGCCTGTGTTTTACAAGCAACAAAATCAGGGACAAGCAACACAAATTAACAAAAAGAAATAATTATTTCCCCTCAAATTAAAATGTCAAGCATGAATCATATGCTGTGATTGAAACCAGTTATCTTCTGCCCTGGTCCAGGTGTGTGGACATTCATTATCTAGTTTGAGGAAGATCTGAGGCCATCTGGTAGCAGGTGTTTACACGTATGTATGATACTCTGATCATTAGAAACAACTAAAGTCAGTGGAGGCTGTAGGTGAGGGATAGACTGCTATAGAGAAACGTTACGTGGGAATGCCTCTTGATCCTCAGTCTATCGCATCAATCAAATAAGGCATTAGCAAAGGTGGGAACAGGTGTGTCTGATTCATGGAAACATCAGTTGAGATGGGCTGTTTGCATAGAGGATTAATTGGCGGGTGAGGACGAAGAAAGCTCTCCCAGGCTTGTAACATGTAGCGAAGGGGAGCCTCAGACATGCAGCATGAGTGAAGGGTGGGTTGGGAGGGTTGCCTCGGGTTTCCTCACCTAATCCTGGGGACAGGTCGCTGACCACTCACAGTTCACTCGGGTCCAGGCTTTAGCAGTATTGTTGTCTCCCTTCAGCCAATGAGCGCTCGCGCTTCACCACAGGGAGCCAGAGTTGTTAGAGCAATTACGTCAGTCCATATATCTACGGCGACCGTCACAGAGAGGGGCATCAGTTTCAAGCGATTCTAGTACGCAAAGAGAGTAGCATAAGCCTTTACCAAACTGACAGATATTCGCGTTGCTTTTCTCCTTGGACTGAATATTGGAAAATCTACCTTACACATGCCTGAATAAGAGTACAGTAATTGAACATGCCTGCTATGGATACATACAGTTCATCGCTTTTTACCAAGAGAAGGAGTCTTGCTGGAGGAGACATCATGTCTTACCCTAGCAGCAGGCCAGCTCCTGCAGGAAAGGAAAACATGGACGCCGAGCCTACGCGCTCCGCCTCCCGCAGCAAGGATGGTACATCTCACCGGCCTTCACGCCACCACAGCCGGCCACGCCGTCATCGCACCTCCCGTGCCTCCCACGACAGTTCTTCTTCCAACACTTATTCCAGCGACTCCTCCAAAACACATCATACATCTCGGGACAAAATGCCCAACCACGGCGTGCCATGCCAAGACGCTCAACTTCTTGATTTCTTCAAGGATACTAAGATTGAAATGGTAAGAATCCGTGAATTATTTCCCTTGGTTTTGAGTTGTTTATAATGTTCTTTGAAAAGGTTCCTGCGCTTGAGTCGCCATAGGTTTAACATGGGAGTGTCGCGTCAAAAATCTTGTACTTGACAGAGGGGCGCCCTATCTATGAGTATCAAGTTTTATTTTGCAAATTCACCTTGAATATATTTTCACTGGTATAAACAATTGGGTGAAGGGAAAATTTGACTCAATACGACAAGTATGGTAATGGTACCCATGATTATTGAGATAAATGTATTGTATATCAGGAATTGATCCTCCACAGATTATTTATACCATTATAGTAAATAAACCGCTTTCACCAAGTTCCGGCTCAAATTGGGGAAGTTATAGAAAATCTAAAGTGTCCTCGGCATAGGCAAATACTAAAGTTTGTCTAGTCCTCGAAAGCATTGAAACAATGCTGAGCTATGATTAGCCCAATATTTATTGCTGTCCTGGCCCGCCCTAAGCCAGTGGAAGTAACACCTTGAGCAATGCAGAGATTAACTCATTGATTCTAACATTGGAGGCGGGTTCATTATAAAGCCTGGGCATAGAGCATACTGGGGCCCACTTGGTCGATGACAACAGGGGATTTGCAAAGACAATTGTAAAAACAATGGCATAGCCACAATGAGGGGTGTGGAAACACGGGCTGGATTCAGGAGCTCAAGAGCCACTTCTGTGACTTAGCAAGTAATTGACCGCCTTTTTGTTTACATGCCCAGTGTCTTCATTATTTTTAATACTAGGGTTCGCCTTGAAACAAAAACCTCGGTAGTTCATTTAAAATGCCATCAATGAAGACAGAACATTTTGTCAGGCGTCAATTCCGTTAGGTACATACTAATTTGTTACAATGCGATAGGAGAGCCAAGAACATTAATAACCAATTAGAATTAATCTCAGTCCAAATCTACCTACTAATACTATGAAATACAACAAAAATACCATGACTTATGTTTATTTTCATTATTCTTTCAGATGCGTATCGTGGAGACTGACTTGCAGCTTAAAACCGATGTTCGTCAGATCAAGGAAACTTTCTACAATCTTATCAAAAACTTCGAAGCCTTCGAACAGCGCAACCCAGAGTATGAGATAAGAGAAACCCTTGAACAGCAGCCAACTAAATCCATCTATAGACGACAGAAGTCTCGCGAGCACCAGAGGAAATCGCGCCACGCCCGCCGTTACGCCACCGAGCTTTCAAGTATGAGAAGTTCCATGGCTTCTTCAGTTTCTCAACACTGTCCCAACAACACTAAAGTTTCCCCTAACGGCGAAACGTGGGCGTCTACCTTGGGCTCCAATGACACAGCAGAATTGCCTGAAAGCCAGTACAGTAAAGCAATGATGGCCAGCCAGTCGGTGATCAGTGAGCAGGGCGTAGAGAACATCAGTTCTATTACCAGATACTCTAATATAACATACAGGGAACAAGTGTCACAGAGCCACATCATCGACCTGCCTGGTCCTCTGAGCAGCACGATGAGCTACCCCCAGTACAGCACACCCGAGAAACAGATGCGACTCTCTCGGATTGAAGATGTTAATCCAACAAGCCGCACTAGCTGCACGAGAAAGCTAGATATGGATGAGCCAAGGCCAAAACCAACAGGAATGGATAATATCCATGTAGCCAAGCCTTCCGCCCACCACCAGGTGCTTTTTAACAGTACAGATTCCGACGCCACACCTGTGGTTGCTCAGAGATCAAGGCCTGTGTTGGACTGCATCAGGTCAGCGGGTGAAGATTCTAGCTTCGGACATGATCAAGCAACACCAGTAGCCAAGCGCCATGCCATCGACTATGATTCTATGGACAGCAGACTCCGACGCCAGACAGCACAGTCTGGCCTCAGCGACTGGCACAGGTCTCCAGTAGGGCTCTCTGAGACAGATCTCATCGATCCTTCATCTTTCTTTGAGCACACCGCTACCGATATCCAATGCTCCATCAACGCAACCAGGGCTTCAGTGCCCAACCTCAGTTCCCTCTCTGTATCTCCATCCCATACGGATGATTCCGGAGAAGGAACACCTCCCTCAACAAGTGACTTTACCGTTTCCACAGGGGTAGAAAGCTCATACAAAGAGTCTGACGCAACCAACGCCTCCAGCGTTTCTGGTCACCAGGGCAACGCTGTACAAAGCAGATCAGTGAAGCGTCACCACAACCGCCAGCCTGTGTCCAGGAGGATGGCCAGCACTGCCGCCCGCCGTACACTCAGCCAGTGTACCAGCGCCACAAGCACCTCTAGCTACGGAGGCGTGGTCGCTCCAACCAACTCTCCAAACCTGAACAACTCCAAGCCTATGTTGAATATGGAGATTGAGACCATCGCCTTGGGCAGCCGCCCTCCATGTATAGGTAGCGACGGCGGTCGCCTGCCTCCTCTGCCTTCAACCTTGCCAGCCAGGAAATCTATGTCTGATCCCGAATCATTTGTATCTTGTATGGGTTCATCGAGAGCTGCCAGGAGGGCCGAACAAGTTAGTGGAGCCTCTTCCGCGGGTTCGACATGCACCTCAGACAAGTCACTATCTTCCCTGGACTCATCCAAGGGTAACTCTAGCAAAGACAGTAAAGGAAGCGTTTTGGACGTCCCCAGGACTCCAAAAGGTTCAGTGAGGAGGAGTTTCTCTAAGAAAATCATGAACCTCGGCAAGCACTTCCTCAGGGGAAGCTCTAAGAACAAGTCGACTGAAGAGCAGCACAGTGTATAAACACGAAGAGCAGCCCAGTGTATAAACAACACAGATCATATTGTTCATAAAGACTGTACCTGTATATATTGTTGCAAACAATGTTGATATTGTAAAAAGTGTAAATATGGTCGCAGCATGGAAAGTGTATAAAAAACTGTATCATTTGTGACATTGCATGTACATACTAAATTATGGTGTATCAAAAATTGTAACAATTGATTCTGATATTATCGTCTATATCTTTATTTATCAACGCCTTAGGTCAATTCAATATTCGATGGCAAAAAAAAGAGAGAGCAAACTACTTCAAAATAAAAATATTGAATCCATACAAACTGTTTATTGTCCATGATAAGATTAAGACACGATTATTCCGATTTCATTCCAATTTTAACTTCCTCTCATGATATATGAATCACGAGTTAATCAAAGCAAATTCCCCTGATAACTTTGCTATAACCCCGATATACTTTTTCATTCTGATAGACACGGGAAAATAAATTAGTACTGTACATAATATTTGCAAAATTAGCACAGCTTTATTAATATTATACCATAATGACTTGCAATATCGGTAGGCAAACGAAGGACTTTTGGAAAGGCGTATACATTCACTACAGACCGTGCTTCAAGGGTCTTGACCAATTCTTTATTGACTTTAAATCCATATGATATCCAATGTCAAAGATAGTTACATGGCCATAAGGGGATGGGAAGGGGATGGGAAAAGGACTGTAAGAGAAGGCAAAAATGGAGTAAACTGACTTTATTTCAAAGAAAGCAAACAATTGATGTAAGTCGCACAATATCAATTACGCGCAAAGTTATTAACGTCCTCAAGATCCGTATTTAAAATAGAATGATTATTTATTTTAAAACCTCCCACGATATATTTTAATGGTAAACACTTATGGTCACTTACTGGTAGGATGAACTCCTTGTATTTATTGTAGACGGCTTCTCTTCTGTCAGGCTTGTCAGGGTATAGAGATTTAGTAGCAAGAGCTATGATCATTTCTCTCTTGAGTGCCATTCCCAAGGCAGAACACAGGTCGGTCTCATGTGACTGAAAAAAAAATCCCACGTTTAGATACATAATCCTTTCCCAACATTCATTGGAAGTAGACAGATGCGGATTTTAAGGAATTGCATATTCTCAGTTATTATGACAAAACAATCTCTTGTAAACCAAATTTACTCATATTATGCGTAAGAGGACGGGATTTATCAATAATCTGCTGCTGTTATGAATATGTTTATACAAGAATTTGAAGCTGAATCGGCAGAGAGAAAACGGCTGCCGGAGGAAAGGATTTCGGCGCGTCTCCGAAATATAAATGTGGACTTTGACTAACTTAAGACCTCTAGCAAAGATAACCGAGCAAAATCCTCCAAAATTCTGGTCAAATGACTTTTAGATTGGTTAAAAAAGAATGGAACAAAAAGCAGAAAATCTTTAGTTTTTGATGGAGTTATTTTCTATCTTTAGTTTTTGATCTATGTTAACTCAGAGTAATGCCGCTTTAACTTTCGACTCTAGCGAAGATATTCAGAGCCCCGCCAGAAGTGACTTGGTAATGTTATTGCAAATAGTTTTTAGATATGTTTATCAGAATGATGTTTTTGAATATTTTCGGCAATTCATAAAGAACTAGTCAATGCGCTCGGAAAAGGCTTCTCATATATACCTTGAGTATGTAGTTATCAAAACCAGCAACTTCATCTATAAGATCCAGCGTCCGATGTGACACGGTTATAGACATCCACTTGTCCAGAATTTCACTGTAGAACACTCTGTGTGTTAACCTCGGTTTCCAAATATTGGGGGTTCTGAAAATTGCAAACATCGGTGTAATTAAGACTGGAAAAAGTATCGGTAGTTAAGAAATTTTAAGATTGATATATGTGCGCGCATATTGGTAGATGATAAAACAAATAAGATGAAGAATTGGGGGTAAATTATTTACCGAGGCTTCATGGGGTTGTTTTTCCTCTTCCTTAAACCAACAACAAAGGCTTCGCCTCCCCACAATCCGTTATCTGCTTCTCGAGGAATGAATAGCGGTATAGGGACATTCTGGACAGGTTGACTGAAAAGGAAATAGTGAATGAATTATTAGTTCAATTCACAATACACTTACTGACATCACAAGCTCAATCACAATACACTCTACATAGGTTTATTTCCCCTTTTGGGTTAAGTTTACATTAAACGTTTACACCATTCTTTGTTAAACAGGTTGTCTCACCTGTACTACTTAAGTTCTTCCTGAAATACCGTTATCTACTTAAATTAGAGCATACACATACATGTATAAATTTACAGTTTCTTTGGCGGATTACTCGTTGATGTTAGCTGAAAATCTTAAACTATAGATTGAAACACTACACTCAGTCTACAGCGACCGTCTACACAAAGTATTGATAACAAATGTTATTAGATTACATCATCGTCTGTGTGGTATTCTTATTCAATATCGATTATACTATCAGCTATCAGGAATACCCATGCTACAGTCGATACTGTACAAACTACGGACTACTTATGGACATTGCTGCCACCTAGTGTTTAAATTTGTTAACAATTTCCTTAAATAGATAGCTCTACTAGGTGGCAGCAACGTCACGATATCCAGGGGCGTTCGTCATGGATGATGGGCCACATGTTACTACTTAAGTAACCCCATTGAAAGTTTGTGCAAAATTGCATCATTATTGTAGTTCTGAGTCTGTGCAAAAAAAGATGCCCCCACTTTTAGAGTCTGCGCAAAAAAAGGTGCCCTCCCCCCTTCAGAGTCTGTGCAAAAAAAGATGCCCCCCCTTCAGAGTCTGCGCAAATAAGGTGCCCCCCCCCCTGCAAATTCTCCTGAAAATGATATATACCTCACTTATTTTAGCCAAGAACACTCATACATCTATAATTAAAATGTCTTACGGCGTTCCATATTTATCGGCAACGTATTTCCTCTCATCAACCCGGTAGTGTACGGCAGGAGGCTCACGCATGTGTTTTTCCATAAATCTATTCTTATAATGTTGGGGTAATCGGGCTCGAACTCCATTTTGCCACGGCCAAATCCCTTTGGCCAATTTCTGTATGTCATTCAAATGGAATGTACGCGATGGAAACCCGCCGGGCATTATTAATCTGAAATAAATAAAAAGATTGTTATTGGGGTAAATTAATCCATTGAAGCAGTGCTGGTTGAATCCTAAACAGCTACGAGTGTCTCAATTGGAAAACGGTAACAATGTTTGTTTAAACTATTGCCGTATTGAAGTATGAGTCACCGCGGGCCAGCGTAGAAGAAACTGAGAAAAAGTATGTGGCTAATAAATACCGGTACTGTATGATTATTGATCAGTTTATTATCAGTGAAAAGTCAGTCAAATTCAGGGCAAGAATAATTTATAAAACTTTTATTCCGTAATAACAATGATACAGAACAGGACAGTGGCTTCTACGAATAGATCTTCCAGATCGCCCCAACTTATATTTTTGTTTAACGAATAAGTTGTTGATACATAAATTAAAATCAACTGGAGGCATATAACTACATGAGGTAGATTTAATAAGACTTAAATGGCATCACATGTTTTCTATATATATTAGTTCTATATATTATAGGCCTACATGCTGTAGCTAGTCGTAGTACAACCCTATACCGACAGGCGTAGGCCTAGGCTATGTACAGGTGTTGGGCATCCAAACTAGCTGTAGCCTACAGATAGAGACAGTAGTACCTTAAATAGCCTTGAAAAGCCTGTGGTTAATAAATACCAGTGGCGTGCCGTAGGCTATATCTGTTGTTCATTATACACAGTAACACTTTTTCTGACATCAATGAACAGTTAGTGAAATTCAGGGCAAGAATGATTTACTTTCTTGTTTAAGGAATCATTTGTCGATACATACATATGAAAATCGACTGTAGCATCACTCAATTTTTCAAGTTCAATCAATCTATGCTAGGTCTAAATTATAGGCATTCGTACTAGTATAGTAATACTAGTAGGCCCTAGGGCGGAATCCTGGACGTTTGGGCCCCGGGATCATTGGGCCCCGGGATCATTGGGCCCCGACCTGGTCGATTGGGCCCCAGGGCTTGGACGATTGGGCCCCGGGCTTGGACGTTTGGGCCCCGCTGGGCCTTGGACGTTTGGGCCCCAACCTTTTGGACGTTTGGGCCCCGGCCGGTTGTGTATTCATGAATCATGCTGGGTTGGACGTTTGGGCCCCGGCCTTTGGACGTTTGGGCCCCGGCCTTGGCCAATGTGTATTCATGAATCATGCTGGGTCAGTCAGTCAATACACACTATGTGTATTCATGATTGGTCAGTCAACCTTGGTCAGTCAATATACACTAGTGAATATGTGTATTCATGCTGGGTCAGTCAATACACACCATGTGTATTCATGATTGGTCAGTCAATCTTGGACGTTTGGGCCCCATAAATATACATATGAATACACATTTCCAACGAATACACCTTCAAATACTGGCTGGAAAATACAAATTTTGTATTCTTATTGTCCACCATATGGTCTCCTAACGAAATGATTTATTATTTGATTCATTTATATTTAGGTATTTTAATTCACAAAGAATGTATCGAAGAATACACAATTCCATACGAATACATCAGTTGGACTGATGTACTTGTATGGAATCGTGTATTCGTATGGAATTGTGTATTCATTGTGTGGTGATCAATCAGTATATATCATCAAAAAGAATGCCAGCGGCCCGACCTCCAACTTTTGGCTCCATGTCTCCCCAATTACATTTCATTGATTTCATCTCGTTCACAATAGCTTCAATATATGAAAACAATCCAAAGAACAATAGCTCTTTATATACCTGGTTATACCGAAAAGAGACATTTTAAATGGAAAAAAGTATATATAATAGGGCCTACACATACATACACATATTTATACATATATAATAGCCTATGTATATTACATATATATCATGTATATATACCTAGACACACATGCATGCACATACACACACAATTATATTAGTTTAGCCTGCCCCTCTATCGTATTGATTGTAATGAGCGATAGCCTCGTCATGACAACACAAATTCCCAATTTTAATATAGTTGTGCATCAAAATTGCCCTTAAATGCGCTTAGAACAATAAACCCTAGACTGGACAAACAAAATGACGCCCTATTGATTTCACCACCAGCTCATATGCTATTTTTGCGCTTACTTATAAATACATGGTTCTGGCCCATACAAACCATGCTGACAATACAATTATTGCGGCCTCATCACTTCAATAATGCCCTACCAATTTTATAATAAGAGACTTTATATCTCGATAAGATAATATAATTGTGCCATCTAAATTTTGGTTTTATAAAGATTAATCTAATTAATTGATTAATGAATGATTAATTGCTCCTGTCCCCCTACCCCTATACTCTGTCCCGCTTATTCTCCCTTTTACCACTGTTTACTCCCTCCCTCATACACACGCATACATACATAAATACTTCCTCCAGTAATTAACCACCTCCAGTTACCACTTCTAGTACCCTCCTCCAGTAACCCCCTCTAGTACCCTCCTCCAGTAACTCCCTCCAGTAACCCCCTCCATTAACCTCCTCCAGTAACCCCCGCAAGTAACCCCCTCCAGTAACATCCTCCTGTAACTTCCTCCAATCCATATATCTCATCCAATAACTCCTCAGGCAACCTCATCCAATAACTCCTCATCCAGTACCAGTAATTAATTAGATGAAAGGGTCTAACGAGAGGTATAAGATGGTTCATGATTACATTTTATATGATTTGTTAGATCTAGGCCCTAACCCATTGAACATACCAGGTAATGCCCCAAACGGGAAATATCTTAATTTTAAATGGAAAGAAAGGTTGTAAATCCTCCCTTAAAATGGTCCGATACCTATACTTGCACGAGAAATCGTTCTGAAGCTCTGTTTCATTGTATAACGGCAACAGTTAGTTATGAATTCAGATATCAATATATTATGTATACATGTATATAATGAATTACATGTAGTATGCACACATTATGCATACACATGTATAATTGTGTGTGTATTTATATATACATGCATGTGTGTCTAGGTATATATGATATATATGTAATATACATATTATATATATAAAAATATGTGTTCGTATGTGTATTATATATGAATTCATACTTAGATGTTCATGCATGTAGCCCATTACAATTAGTACATTGCAATTGTATATGCAGTTAGTCATAGCTGTAGACATAGGTTATGTCTGATGGCCAAATGACGACCAATTGTTGGAATTGCTCTATATGCGATTTTACATAATATTGTACGTTTTCCCCCCGATTTAATGACCAAAAATGATAGAAGTATCATCCATCATATTAAACCCTCTTAGTTACGAGCCTTTTACGGTTGCACTATAAGCCGCATTTTACACGAAAAACACGCATTTTACACGAAAAACACGCATTTTACATTTTTTTTGTGTATTCTATCAATTTGGGGTGGAGGCGGGGAGGGAGTGTTGGGGGGTGGGGGTGGGATTTTTTTTTTTTTATTCTACACCTGGGTTATATATTCTGTTTTCATTTTACAGTGGGGGGGGGGGGGGAGGGGGGAGTCAGGGGGGATTTCCCATTTTACACTTGGGTTGTGTATTCTGATATTTAGGGGGCTGACCCAGCATGAATACACACATATACAATATGTGAATACACATATATGTGAATACACATATATAATCACTAGTGTGTATTGACTGACTCAGCATTAATACACATATTCACTAGGGTGTATTGACTGAGCCAGCATGAATACACATATATAATCCAGTGTGCAACATAGTGAATTTGGAGATGAGAGACTGTCGGTCTCTGATGAATTGTAACAGTGGAGACCGAAAAGATTTTACAGAGACCAAAAAAAAGTCTGGGTCATAGATAGGGTTCCCGTGGTCCAGAGCAGTTTGAACATTTTATCACTTGGATATTTCATTGGAGACCGTCGGGCCCTGACAATTATCAATTTCAGAGACCGACGAAAATTCAATGGAGACCTGGGCGTCGGTCTCTGGGTTATGTTGCACACTGATAATCACTAGTGTGTATTGACTGACTCAGCATTAATACACATATTCACTAGTGTGTATTGACTGAGCCAGCATGAATACACATGTATATATTCACTAGTGTGTATTGACTGAGCCAGCATGAACACACATGTATATTCACTAGTGTGTATTGACTGACCCAGCATGAACACACATATATAATCACTAGTGTGTATTGACTGACTCATACTCAGTCATGCCTCATGGTATCAATAATAGACACACATGTTCCAAGGGCGATAATAGGGCAAAATATAAAAATGGATATATTAGAGACATGCGATATTCGGAAAATTGTTTACATGCATGACACATTGGGAGAGAAGATGATTTATGTCGCCCCGCATGAATGAGCACGCGGAGGCTTGTATTATTACTCGAATAAAATTACTATAGAGAGACAGTGACGTTTTTCAATGACATGTTGACATCCAGGGATCAGTCTCATGTCAGTGGGAATTCTTTGCCTTTCCCCCCTTCAAAGAAGGTACTTTATACAGTTCTCAAATACACATTATTCAGATTATTGAGGTGGCAAAGTATAGTGACGCTATGTTGTTTAAGCTAGCTAAAATTGAGAAAAATACCTTTTGTTTATACGAGCGATAACACACCGGAGACGTGACCTCAATCCAAATCAGGTCAAACTCGGGACTTACCGCGAGATTTCGTAGCTGGACAACGACGGGTTAGTTGAAATATGGCGGCCAAGAGTGTTTTGATCAATGTAAACTGACTACTGAATGCGTATTCTAGGGTAAACAAAGACGTGTAGAGTGTCGACAAAACTCCAAAGTGGGAGGTAGGCTTCTGGTTTCAAATGATTTGCATATCCTGACCTGTTCAATAATTATTTTAAGTTTAAACTGTCCAATGTTGTGTTATTTTAGCGTGTAGAATGCCGTAGCATGGCCAATAATACACCCCATCATGACATGACATGTAGGCCTACGATACTACGTCGATAGTCGATACGTAATATGTATGTAGGCCCTATTGCTCTACTGCCTCTAGTGCTCATACTAGGCCTAGTTGTAGAATATAATTATCGTCCAAACTGTAGATTTAGATTTTAAATATGGCTCGCCAATTCCTATTTTAAAAAAATATTGATTTCTTCATAATCATAATAACTTTATAATAATTTCGATCCTTTTTGACTGTACATAAACAGTTATAACTTATAATTACGAGGAAATTATGTCATGGCTCTTATGTAAGAAAGTGTCCAAGCCATCCGCAATCTTCAGAAAATTATGAAAATAAATAAAAGAATATGACCCCCCCCCCCCCCACACACACACATATTAAGATGGCTGAAATAATAGATGATTCTAGTGTTTAAAAAATAAATAAACCAGCTCAGTGTACGGAGAACCCAAATAACTGTTTTAAAACAAAACCAATTTTATCTTAACATTTCTCGTCAAATAAAATTGATAGCCATGCAATTTTAAAAGTTTATTTTCTATCTTTTAGGGAAGCCCCACTCTATCACTTCCCAGGCCTATACAGTGTATAAGCAATCAGAAATATGTCTGGAAAGGACACTTTCCCGAGTATGCCTGATGGCCGGGATACACTCACATTTAAGCATGGTATGAGTAGGCGTCAGGAGCTTCTCTTAAAGCAAGAGCTAGAAGGAATGACGAAAAGATCATTGGCCGAATTAAAAGTGCGAAAAGAAAATGAGCTCAATGCGCCTATGTCAATCAGGCAACAAACTACCAAGTAAGATACTCCTATTGTTTTTATTATCAAGTTTTGTCACATACAGTTTAATGTAACATACTACATAAATTAATAACAGTAACATTAATATCAATAAGAATGGCACCAACTATTGCCCTTTTGGTAGAATCCTCGATCTTTACGTCTTCTTTTATTTGTATTTCAGGATGTTGATACCGGAATTTAAACCGACTCGCTTTCTTGAGAAGAGGAAAACCCATCCAATTTTCCATGATGACCTGATTGAGCAAAATGTGATCAGGGCAAAGGTTGACTTCATTGTATTGTTTATAATAGACAGACTGAATTTGATAGCTTGTTAGAACAAACCTCAGTCAGAACTGTAAACATTTTAAATTAAAATTGATCGCTGAATTCAACACGGCTCATTTAATGTGTTTTGTTCGTTGTTCAATTAGTAACAAGTAATCATTAATATTCCCCCCCCTTTTTTTTTCTTAGTCGCCGAAACCGGCACCTCCACCATACAACGCTTTGGACCATGAAGATAGTACTGCTATAGCTTTGAAGGATGACGTTAAGAAGACGAATAAATACCCCTTCAAAAATGAGCAAGTGAAAACCACTGATGGTAAGGTTATTTTTTGATTTGCCGATTGGCAGTCTATCCGTCCACGGAGAAAGAAAATTAAATGAATACGGTTGTGTATAAGTGGAAAATGTAGTTCAGATGTATGCCAGAGAAAAAAGCATATGAGAATAAACAGTTGCGTTCTTCTATAAACTTAAAGCAACAACTACAGCAGAATGGGTATTGTCATGGGTATCGTATTGTAATTTAACTTAGTAACTATAGCGCTTGCCTTCTGTGCTATCCAACAGCATCACCTTCCTTCAGCGAATAGAATGGATCATGTCCATTATAATTTAGGTTCTGATACTGCACTCAAAACAGTCAGAAGGCCAGAGCGGGGACTACACATTGCATTCATACCAACACATTCATATCAATTTCTAAATTAATGTACGTATTTCAAAAGATAATTAATTTGTTTACACTGTTCTTTCAGAAATGAAGGAACCTCATATCTCTTCTGTCGGTGTTGTACCTACTCGTGAGAGGTAAGGATATTTTCCCATCACTTTTTATAATAAGTTGTTTTTGAACGATGAATATCATCATGGCTTAGGTGGTTCAAATTTATGAATACATACTATAGTCTATCGGTAATATCTTTACGTTTGTTTCTAAACCTAAGTCATCAGGTAAAGGACCTAAAAGTCGTAATGGAAGGGAAACCTGTCATGAAGATCGATACGGATCCCGTCATAGGCCCAATCGAAAGGGTACGTTTTTAAGTTGATCACTGTCTATCAGGGAGGCAAAGTTCCCTTCGTGCATATAGAAAATGTGTTTCATATAACATCAGGTATGTATTCAAAATGATATATAAAATGGAAAGCTGGACAATGCCATCGGTTAACTCAGGCACATATGAAAATATCTGATTTCCCAGAAATGTTTTTGTATCGTTAAAAAACACCGGAATAAAATATTTCAACAACATACGATCAGCTAGGTGAATACAGATAATATATATCCCTGGTAAATCCACAAACCGTTAACATTTACATTTCTCACCAGGCAAATACAACAACGTTTGACAGAAATGAACGAGGGGATGAGGATGATGAATATGATCCGATACTGAACCCCCGCCCACCTGGACCTAAACCTGCTATTATCGCGGCCTCGGGAACCTTACGTCCAGTTCCAATGGCAGAACGTCCTCTCCCAGCACCCAAGCCGAAAACCAGATTGAAGCCTCTGAAGACAGAGCGTCCGATGACTGCAGGTGTGCATTTATTAGGTTGATGTATATTTCGAACTGTCATGCTGTCATTTAGAAATGGAGAAAGACTCGATCCTTTATTCGTATTTGTTATTTTATTGAAGGCAATGATACAGAAGGAGGAGACGATGCAGAACGCGACGGTTCTATGTCAAGAGGAGCATCGTCTTCGGATGTCAAGAGTCGTAACTCCAGTGCTCACACTGTAAGTGCATCTGTATCAATTTTGATTATTACAAGTCTTTTTACAAGTCAGTAATTTTATTGATGGATAAATGTGTAATGCTGCGAACATTTAAACTGGCATATTTAAAATGAAAAACTGGACAATGTCACAGGTTAACTGAGGGTTTTAGTCACATGTCCATATCAGGAGGTCATTACGGGTACATGTGTTCATTTCGTAGTTCTCCCTTTTCCTACAACTTTAATTTATCTTGTACCATAGTGCCAACATATTTGACCAGCTTTACCACCAATGTAACCACCTCACAACTGTTTAAGAACAACCGATGCTATTTAAAGAAGATAACTAATACTATGATTATTGAAATATTTATTGAACAGGTTAAGTCCGTGAAGGATTTACTAGAAGAAGCAAAGCAGCTAGCGACACCGAGTGAAGGAGAAGCTAAATATATGCAAAGGGCTCGTAGCAAATTGTCTGAGGATAAACGAGATGGGAAAAAGTCAGTGCGAGGTACATATTTTAAATTAATCTTTGTGACTTACGAAGAGGATTTATGTTCACGCCCGAGCCATCACATAACAAGTGTCATTTCCCATTGTGTGAAAAATCGTATAAATTAAATCATAAATATTCCAAATTAATCGCTGTGTTCAGTGGCAAGTAAACCCACTGATATAAATATAGATTGCATTATCTATGTGGTAACATGTGATGAGATATGCTGGTATTTAACTATGCTCAAGCAGTTTTATTGCTTTAATGATTTTGAGGGTTGTTCTATAGAAAGCCAATATATGAAGACAGTTATAAGAGTTTTAATTCATAGTTCCTCTTAAAAGAACTGGATCTTTTAATGTTATCACCACCAGGTTCCCCCGGGGAAAGACCACAGGGGAATCTGGCGGTGATAAAGAAAAGCACATACCTTGTAACTTGAGCAAGTAATTCTCACATTGTATCATACTAGATAAACGAGGGAAGTCTGGAAAGTCCTCTATGAAATCCTCTCAGAAATCAACGTCTCAAAAAACTGACGCCAAGGATGAAAGTAAGTCCAAAGATAGAACCGTGGATGAGATTATTGCTTCCCTGAAGGACTCGACTAGACCTGGCGGGTAACTATAACTCCATTTAAGTTTTTCTTTAGGCTATCTAAACCTTACTATACATCTCAGTCATTATCGAATATTAATGTTCAATAGGGTCTTATCTGATTTTTTAAAAAAAAAATGCCCTGTAATTCACGGACACGCACTTAAATTCACATTCTTTAAATACTGCAGTGCCTCTGATGCTGATCGAAAAATTCAGGAGATCATGCAGAGGGTTTTATCCAGAACAGCTGCGGTTCTAGGAACTGACGTTGGTAAGAGCACTTTTTTTTAACCAGCATAGATTGTAAAAAAAAACATCAATTTTTTGTGTGAGAGATATATAAAATTGGCCATTAATAAATGTTGCTTCCTCATTAAACAAATTCTGAAGAAAGATGAATTCCTCAATAAACTAAGACACCGGGTCAGTTTGTCTAGTGTTTTTTATTGGGTGAATTCATGTTCTCTTAAAAATCAACATATGATTAGGCATTTTATTTGGCCTCCAATAAGTACCAACTTTCACCTGATTGTGATATGTTTGGGTTTATTTTTCAGGGAATGCTGGACAGGAACCCATAGAAGGTGTTCCGATGGACGGCCAGGGCCTAGGTATAAAAGCAAAATAATTTTTATTTCAATAATATCTAGCATTAGAAAATCCTTTCATTAGTCTAGAAAATTAACCACATTAACCCTACCATATTTCGGAGCACCTCTCCTACAGCGTTAGCTATTTCTGAGTATTATACCGTTTCATCCTCACCAATATCAAATATTGGGTATTCGAGATCATTCAACGAATATTAAAAAGTGAAAGACCTTCTTATTATCTCTGCGCTTGGAGCTATTGTTTGGCGATATTGACCGAATTTGATCAAAAAGTTGTGCCTTGTAATTCGATTGCCATCAAGATTTAGTGAAGGTAAGAATTAATTCCGTATGCTCGTGAAGGTAATTTATATAACGTTTCATGTGTAGGAGGCACTTGAATTTAATCTGTCAACTGTTCACATGCCATTCGAGAAGGCAATTTATATTACATTTAAGCCAATTAAACCACATTTCGCAGTATCCATGTGTTTTCGCCTTTCTCCTCAGTCTGTATACAGTTATGTCATAGTTTTTAAAAGGAACTGGTGCAATAATTTTCGTAGGTGATAACAGTGGTTTCGGGATGTTTCTTCTTATCGCTTTGCCGCGCCCGTTATATAATGTTCAACTACACTTTTTCACTTCTGTGTGCACCTATACGTCTGCTTACTTACCACTCTTTTGCATGCTTGCATGGCTTAATCAGCATCATCACGTTCTGACAATCTTCGGGGGAGGACAGGGTTATCCCTGCCGTTGACAGGTAATACATCTTGCACGATCAGCGTTCCTCCATATGTTCCTTAGCTAACCAATAGCGCCCGAACTTCTCAATTTGTTCATATTCATACCTTCTATTAGAATATCTAATCTCAACGTTGCTTTCCTCTGACATGAATGTTTAGGTCTTTTTTTACTTTTAGAATGCTAAACAAAATTACATCCTCTGACATGAATGTTTAGGTCTTACTTTTAGAATGCTAAACCAAATTACATCCTATGTCATTAAAGCAGCTTTGAAGACATCCATAATATCTTTGGTCATGATATATTATATCAACATTTTGATTTCTAGAGGACGATCCTGATAACAAAGCTACGACTCTTACCTCGACAGACATCGATTTCCTTGAATCCGAACCGCCCGAAACCGGTAAGGATTATTTCCAAGGGGATGGTAAGTTTTGATTTTGTTTATCGTTTCACACCATTGGTACCTAATGGTACCCACGTTGTTTTTGTTGGTTTTAGTTTGTATACACGAACTCGCATTATGCATCTCACAAATATACATCATTGCATACAGTCAGTACCTCTTCCACATTCAGCCTTCATATTTAATGGAAAATACAAGACAAGTAATATTAATTTCTATCAATTTTAGAAACAGAAAGGACTGGCCAGGAAGACGGTTTAACTGTCATGACCCAATCAGAGACGGGTGCCACTACCTTCCATGCTTCAGAACCTCCGCCCACTATTCAAGAAGCTTTGGTAATAGTTTTTACATGGCAATCATGATAAGATAAGATAAGATACTACTTTATTTATCGAACTCACATTACATAAGAATAATCACATATATAAAAGACAAATAGGTATACAGTCATCTAGATTAGATCCAGTTCTCCCAGACGTTACCATCATGATAATAATAATTAATATTTTACGCCTAACACTTCACATGATTACAGGTTTAATTCGACCCAATTCATCAAGCAATCTACTTTGAGTTATTGAGTTATCAACGACTATGCTTGTTGTAGATAAACTATTATTAAAATTGAACGAGAGGTCGTGAAAAATATAATGTGCATTTATAATAAATGGCTCCCTAATACAATCATAAACGAATGTCAGTCCCCCTACTGATTTTTCAATATAGAAGATATATACTTTATAACTATTGCCTCGCTGATTTTCAAGATGCACTCTTATCTAGGATCTACTAGGTGAAGCTGGCATGCTGACCGAGGGTGATCAAGAAGAGAACTATTATACGGACCAATTCAAGAAACTCCAGGCTCGGCATGAAGCTCCTGATTTGACACAGGTAATATATTTTTTTGCACTTATCACTGGGAGCCACATCAGTGGATTCCATTTCTATAATTGAGTGCTCTAGAATTACATCGGTAATCCATTTAAGGTAAAAATGCAATACGGAAAATAAGCTAAATATCTAAAATGATAAGTAGTGGACGAACGTTTACTCAACTAGATGTGACCGTGACTAATGGTACGCCACCCTGGCCAGAGAAAAATATATTTCAACATATATATAAAACGATGGTGGGAGGGGTGCTGCCAACCGTCTGAATTTCAGATAATTTTAGCTTATGACTTGGTTGAAAAAGAGAGTTGTGGAGTGGAATTTTTGCACTTTTTATTGGACTTTAACTGGTGGTCGTCTCTGTCCTTCTTCAGGGCCAGTCCAGTAGATATATAAAATATGAGTATTATTTATCTAGCATCATTAGATAGATACAAATATTACTGATATAATATTCACATATTTTTTGTATATATTTCTAGGCCTGGGAGGATCTAATGGCTCCTGCAACAGTTCAATATGAGGATATCCTGAATGTGACTGCACAGCCTGCTCAAATACATGAAAACAAAACCCAGGAAGTTCGTGATGAGCCCGCATCTCTGGCTGGTACAACATTCCTTTCCACCTGGATGCCTGTAGATGATGCCCAGAGAGGTAGCTCTCCTGAGGCGGACGGCACTCGTGTGGTGCCAGAGAAAACCAAAGCTGACAAAAGCATCCACCACTTCTGCACCGTCACTGATGATATGCAGCTTCCCGACAATTATCGTGGGATATGGCGACGATATCATGTTCCCAGCAAATATGATGCAGGACCGAACCAGAAAATAGACGTAAGGTTTATAAAATAATCCCACACACGTCCCAAATTTAAGGAATAATTATAAAAGGAATAAATTATGAACTAGATAATATGTTATATAAGTAAATCTTGGTGCTGAAGGCAATTAGGTGGTATGGATTTGCTTGACACGTTCATGGATGATCTGTTGTTTTTTTGTTTGATCAAAAATTGTATTTTCTGCCTCTCTCTTGGAGCAGAGCCCCCCACCCAGCACAATTCCAAACCAAGCTATCGAGTCGTCTGGTCAATACACATTATCAGAAAGCCATAACACAGCCGAAGATAGGGAGAAAATATCTCGCATTCAGTCAGCCGCAGCCAGACGTATTCTAGAAGATGCTAACAGAGTCGGTGATGCTTCCTCTAATTCCCTAGAAGCCTGGGCAGAGCGAGCTCAACAAGTGGTAAGTAAATCCCTGCTATATTTAATACTCTAATTGAAAGAACAATGATTAAATTTCAAGATATTGATATTTCATATAGAATATATCCAATCAGACAGGTAATGACAATTTGGTGGCAGATAAGCTCTAATTAATTCTCATCGTTCCATTTCGTCACTTAGTTTGATGTATCTAGCATGGCGATCGACGGAAAAAAGATGGAGATAAAGACAGACGAATCTTTCATGTACTGGACTCCCGCTCCCCCTAAGTGGGATGTTGCTCCTGCCGTCGTGAAGAAGCATTTGTTCCCGGATTATCACGGGGCCGCTCTTGCCGGTGATAATGAAGGCAGTAAGCTAATAGAGGACGAGGAGGAAGAAGAGGAAGAGGAGGAGGAGATCTTTGAGGACACAATGGATCCTGAGGATAGAATGGCCCATAACAGGTAAAGTTTATGATGCCGGGATACCTAATAGTGTTTAATACTTTAGAGATAATGAGAATTTACTGCAATAAACACGACCAGTTTTTGTAGTTGTTTAATTTGAGGGTATAAATATGTCTTATCTAACACAGTTGATGGATGTCTCCATACGGAGTTTCTTTTCCCGTTTATGTATTTTTAAGTTCCTTTCCCTAAAATTCCGGCAAATTTTTAAAAAAGATTTCTTTTAGATAAAAGCCTTCCACACATAAAATAGTGGTAAAGACTTGGGCGTTCTGTTAGTTGATTTCTTGGCTTGACTCTGTTGGACACAGTATAATAGGAAACATATTTGAACAGACTTTTCTTCGGGTATATAGAAAACTGCAAAATAAAGATACGCATAATGCTGTGTTTTACTTTTAGCTTTATTGATCGGGGTGTGAGTTCACATAGTTTGAAATGGGTTTGCTTCATCTTATATATAATTCTCATTCTATAACTTATTGATTTTTTGATTACATATCTACATCTTAGGGTCCTCAATCGAAACTATGGTTCAGCTAGGGACTTGTCGAGCTTGCAGCGAGCCATCATTCAGAGGGAAGAGGATGTTAAAGCTGGGCGAGTCACGCAGATTGGGGGGATGAGTAAGTCAGTGAGTGTAACCACTATGAACACTGACACTGGCAGCTCCAGCACCCTGGCTGGTGGTGGCAGGCAGAGGGTGGGCATGCGCTCAGAACTGGATTCAGTTAGTGAAGGTAATTTTAAAGACATTTAAAAAAATTTATTTAAACACGTAATGGACCCCATAGTAGCCTTTTTAAAAACATACAGGTACCCTTTTAGGAGAAGAAAATTGAGATGAAATTTACTCAAATTTGCCTTTAAGATAGTACTGATCTTCGTCAATTTGTGAAAACTACTAAACAATATTTTCTTTCACAGTGCTTTAATTTGCGATCTTGGTAGTTTGGGTTATCAGTTAAGCAAAACTGTTTTCTCATCATAGGTGCCACACAAAGTGATATTAGCAGTCTACCAGCGAACCCTATCTCCTTTGCTGACCTCCGAGCAAGATTTGCGATGGCAACAGTCAATCAGCATGAAGAAAGTGAACAGCATGAAATGCCAGATGACGAAATTTTCCCAGTTTTCCCACCCAGACGGTAAATATAATTGAGTAAATTAAACGATATTCTTAATTCAACAAAGATCAGTAATCAATACTTACATATCCGTAGCGTATGTGTTGAAACGCTAAGAGTTTTCCTTTTATTTCTAATGTCATTTTCGAAACTTTCAGGCGAAGAAAATCTGCACCTGGTATTCTTGTCGGAGAAGATGACTATATCCTTGTATTTGAAGACTACAATATAGTAATGGATGATGTGAGTAGTTATTTATTTTACGAAATGCCACTACTTCATACACTAGTATTCATCCCTTTGTCTGTATTACGATGTGTGTACTAACAAGCTGTGTTAATCTTTTAGTTTGGAAAACAACAACAAATGATGAAGGATATCAAGGCGGGGCGGCGTGAACCACCTCGTCGTGGTCAACCCAGTGAAGCCGTGGAGGAAGAAGAGCAATTCGAAGAACAAGAACCTGTGGCCGCTAGTCCGGAGCGTCTTGAAGCCATCACCGAAAAATCCGGTCCATCACCGGACAAACTGTCAATTCTTAGCAGAAAAAAAGGTTACCTCTTAGAAATGAATCATTTATACAATAGCTAATCGATATTGATTTTAATCTCTTCTAAGATATCACTCTAGTACAAATCATTTGGGTTCCAATTTTAGACATTCAAATCATGGTCCATGCATTTGTTAACATTACCATTACTTATCATTATTGAATGATTGTTAAATATATTGGCCTTCAAAGAAATAAAAATAAAATACAAATTATTTATATCTCTGCAGCAGATGAGCCAACACCTGCCGAGTTAGCTTTACAAGCTGGAAGGGCGTACGTCCTTCTTCCCCAGAAAAGGTTAGTCTAAACCGAATGCAATTGAAAGTGACACTCGCCTGCTATCCACGAATTTGTTCATTGGATAAATTGTAGTATTGGTTTGGGACGTGTGTGACCGAAAATGGGCCTCCCAAATAAATAGATTTATGTGTAACTACTCTAGTATATTCAGTCCTTGTGGAACGATGACTTTAAATCTCGTAATCCATCTTTTCTCCTCCACGTTTCTCTCTTCTCTGGCCTCCGCACTGTCAGCGAGGGACTTAATTTGAGAATATATGATGGATTTTTACTTTTGTTTTAAATGAAATAAAGGAAGCAAAAAAAGAAGGCAAAACCTCTGGATATGGCGCGTATTGAAGCGCTAGAAAGGTTCTTGGCACAGCAGCCCTCCCTACTGACGAGAACAGAGTCCATACCGATGATAAATCGAGAGATAGAGCGTGAACTAAGAGTGCCCAAGTAAGTTTTCTATCCTTTTATATGTTCAATACTTTTTTAAACTAAAGGGACAGAATAAAACAATCTTAATTGCAAAATTGATTCCATGCTTCTGTCACGTCATTTATTTATCTGATTACATAGGAAGAGCAAGAAGAAATCTACCAAGAAAGGGAAAATGTAAGACAGTGTGGACGACCTGTTAGATCAGGCGTTTTGATTAGTTGCTTAGAATTTACCATCTATACTTGGTGACGGCAGTAGAACCTATGATTTAGACTCTAGAATCAATTGATTATGTGATTAGTTAGATGTGTTAAATCCGTAAAATGTCCTTCATTAGTTGGTATTTGTTTGGAAGGGTTTCTTTCTATATGCTAAAATGTGTTCGTCTTATACCGTAGATAGGTGTAGAAATCTGCAAATAATTGGAACCTTTTACATCTTGAAACTCAACTGACAGAGTTTCCCTTTTCGACTTTCTAAGCGTAACATTTTTATTTCTCGTTTCTAATTGTTTTTTGCCTCTGATATATATTTTTCACGATTTTAGGAAAGTAAGAACGCAACGCAGAGGTAGTGTCCCGGCAGCATTTGATTTTGACGAGTATGAAAAGAAGAGAGGGTTCAAGTAAGTGTCTAAATCAAATTAGATATACGTCGTTCGGTCAGTTGTCTTGTTATGGAAAGGCATTTGTATCCATATAGATACAGTAGCATATTAGGTCCTGCTATTGCTAACTTGCATTCTTCACATCCCAATCTGCAATTTGAGTTTTCGAAGTAGCACCCTAGTCTGCACACACTGGCACTACATCGCTGCAGACTAGGACCACTGCATGCAAACTTGCAACCTGCAACCTGCACGTTGGGCCACAACATTTCTATTTAGAATTCATACAAGTCTGGACCCTCTCATTCCAGTCAAAACAAACAAATAGACCACGCCTCCTAAGCCCCGCCCATAAGGGGGCATTTCTATTTAGCATTAATACAAGTCTGGCCCCTCTAGTCAGGCTGGAGCTGACCAAACAGTGCTATCTACTCAGTTCGTCCAATAGTTAATTTGGAGACAAAAGACAGCGTAGCGGCCGTAATTTATTCAAATATACTAATCTCATCTAGGGAAATATCCTCCCGTCTTGCATATCAAATACCGAAATATCGCCGACAATATACATTTGGGTGTGTATTTTCCGTACAAAACCAATCGTGAGAGAACCCTGAAAACTGAAAATCTGCAAGACTTATACCTGAAGAGGACGTCCAGAGTAGTGGGAGTATCTTGCCCCAAGATTAAGAATCAACTGACAATAGAATTTGACTAGAATGACGATGCTTTGGGGATTTCGACCCCCGTGACATGGTAGCAAGCGATAGACGGTGATACATTGTCCTATAGATAAACTGACAATACTTTTTTTAATTTCACAAATTTCTGAACTACTAGTCTACAACCCTAGGTATACCGTGTGTATGCCTAGATATTGTTTTCTCAATTCTATAATTATTAAAAAGGTTGTTTGGGCGAACACCAGAAAAATAGTTTCAGTTGATGTTGATCCACGGAACACCCTCTCTCTCTTGCTCTCCCTCTCTAATAAACATTTCCCCATTTCGTATGCAATGTCAATGGCTAGAGTGAAGTATGATAAACTTTTCCCCATTTCGTATGCAATGTCAATGGCTAGAGTGAAGTATGATAAACTTTTCCCCATTTCGTATGCAATTTCAATGGCTAGAGTGAATTAAGTATGATAAACTTTTTTCCCATTTCGTATGCAATGTCAATGGCTAGAGTGAAGTATAAACCTTACACATCTATTCATTCCCTAAACACACAACTCCCAGACAAATTGTTTTATTGCCTTTCATTGTTGAAGTCTTCTTATAAGTTATATAACTGCCTGGCGTCCTGGGAAGTGCATGCACAACTCAGGGATGCCTCAGCTCAGTCTATGGGCGGGGCTAAATATTGTAATGAGTGTTTGTTGTGACTGGAAAAAGGAGTGTAAACATTTGGATGCATTGCAAGTTAGCACTAAGTGTGTCGAACTGGGAAGTGATGAAATGCAGACTGGCATGATGTCTTGCAAAGTAGGCAGTCAGTCTGACGAAGTGGGGCCTAGATCGAAGAGAAGTAGGAAAAGAAAAATGCAAGTTTGCAGAAGCAAAATGCAAGTTAAGAATGGACTGGATGTAAAATTGGTGAGAATTGGGAAAGTTCTAAAATGTTTTCAAAATGAGGAGTAGGACAGAACATGTTGGGACCTATTTCGATGCAGATTAGGAAAAAACTTTCCTATTTCGTATGCAATTCCTATGACCATTTCGAAGGTTTTTTGCAAACTTGCACTCTACATCTCCGAATTGAGGAGGGAATCTATATGGATACAAATGCCTTTCCATAGTCTTGTACAGTAGAGTAGTATATATAGAGAGTATACTGATGTAATATAAAATGGATTAAAACCGTTACAGGATTGTTTTCTTAAGGGTTTAATTCTCTTTTCACTTTGATAAAAAGATATGAGGATTTGAGAGAATCATACCGTGGTATGTGGAATACATGGTTTGACCAGACATACCCTCCAACACCTCCTGAATCAGAGTGGGAGGAAGACGAATCGGATGAACCAGAGGAGGAAATCAAAGAGGAGAAACCCAAAAGGTAAAATTTATACATGTATATATTTTATACATATCTATATCATACCAGCAAGGGAATATATTCAAGCTATCATTCTTGTAAACGCAGCACGCCGCGTTAGCAATTAATCATAATATAACTCTACCATACTACAAATGCCCAGACTACAACAATTATAAATGTCTTATAGTATAATACTGCCCCGCCTTGAGATTGTTACGGACTACACACTTCAACTTGTGTGTTAAATTTTTGGCTAAGGGCCATTCAGGATTCCCACTCTTCCTAGGATCTGTAATAAAGATGAATGAAGATTAAATGATGATAATTATGTAAATAAACTCTTCTTGAATAAAATAAATGAGGCCCACTTCTGTTTAAAAAAAGGAGGCTATATGCATATTACTGTTTACTGATTCCGTTCATAAGATATCAATTCATACTTTGCAGGAAGATGTCAGCCGAAACTATTTACTCTGAAAATATGGAAGTGGATCCTATCATAGAAGACGAAGAGGATGAAATGACTGTCCAGGTTCATATATATACTTGTTGTGCCAGTCGGCTCTGAAAAAATATACGGTTCATTTCATGAAATTTTTCGATTTAAACAGTTAAATCATTCGATTCGTTTTGTTTATTTTTTTTCGTCTCTCCTCGGGCATGGCATCACTATTCCATATCCAGTGAGCATGAAAATAGATCAAGCCGAATTTTAGTGGTCATCATTTTTATCCCTCTTTTCAACTTGAATATTTCAATTTTCCATTGGATTTGCAGATGATAGAGGACGATATAGAGCAGTTGACGAAGGAAATAGACTCCAAGAATAAACCCAGGGCATTTGACTTAGCTAGACGAGGAGCTTTGTATCGAAAGGTATGTTTTATTCAGTTTATATCATCGTATACGACGTAGTTTATAGCATAGCAAATAAAAATCATCTAGCGAGGTACATTCTATTCATATTCCTAAAAATCATATGGTCATCTGCAAGCCCTATACTCAATACCTTTGAATCAGATTCTCTAACATTCTTTTTTTCATCCCATAGGTTGGAAGGTTAAAGGGAGCATTGAATGACCTTAACCGTGCTATTGCCATGGAACCTTTGTTGTTGAATGCGTATTGGCATCGGCATATAATATACCTTCTACAAAATAACAGGCAAAAAGCTTTAGAAGATCTGAACGTCCTTCTTAAACGAGCAAAGAATAATGCTGGTGCATATAGATCAAGGTGAGGTGCATTCTCATTGGACGGTTTTCTTTTACAAGATACAGTTTCATTATTGATATACGGTAATCAATATTCCCTTCGAAGTATTTATATCCGATTAATGTTTAACTAATCTGTATTTTTTAATTTCCAGAGCGGCTATCTATCGCCAAGAGAATGATATAACAATGGCTATAGTTAACTATACACAAGCTATCAAACTGAATCCTGATGATTATGAGGCTTACTATCAGAGGGCCGAAATGTATGAGAAGGTAAGTACGGTACCTCTTGTTCATTTTGCAAAGCATGTCCGAAACTAATTTTACCCTGAATGCGAGTTAGGATTTATACGGTCATTTCATCTGCAAACAATTTTCAATGATTCCTATAGTTTAGCGCTCCTTTCCTTTAGAGGGAAGTGGGAAGGGGTAGATGGAAGGGGAGGGAGGGCCATATATCCATTGGTCATTTAGGCGTCATTTTATTATTTTAAGTGCCATTAAAGGTCGCCTACTTGATATGTGCTATCATGACCTGGCTTAGAGGAGAGAGGATTAAATCTAACACAGGAGGAACTTCCCCCCAAATTGGGTCGAGGGGGGGGGGGGTGAGGCCCAGCTGTTTGTTATGGGGATGTGAACTGATTGAGAGGAACTAATGGAATATGCCTTCTTCCACACCTCGACATCAGAGAGATATCCCCGCTCTATAATTACCCTGCCATAAACTATAGGGTTAAATGATTAGTGTATGTATACATGTGTTCTGATAGCATATATATGACATCTAATGCAAAATTGTTGATGTGATAGATACGTAATAAAGAGTCGAGTTCCCAATGTGTATCAAACACCTGATCGGTATTTTTCTTAGATCAATGTTTAACGTTGTTTTCTTTAATGCTCTACCCTGAGTTCAGAATTAGAATAGAACGTTCCACCAATGCTACATGATTCTAACCTAAGCAACTCTTAGTGTTATTATGGAGAAAAGAGAGAGGGTCCCTTAGCGACCACTTATTCGTTGTAGTTAGGGTCAACACGAATCCTTAGGTACAGGTATGATCCAGGTTGTGTTTAATGTGAATTATCGGATGACACACGGATAAATCTACACATTGAACTAAAATGATGTAATACAATGTAAGGGAAATTATGCATGGACTGGGGGGGGGGGGGGCAGGCGCTGATTAAATATACCCTTGAGCCCATTACGGACATCGCTCTTTTAAATACAAATATTTAACATGCTTATGTTGGGAATCTGGCTTTTTTCGTATTATACAGAGAGGAGAAATGCTTTTGGCCATGGAAGATTATGCGACCGCCACTAAACTGATGCCCGCTAAAACTGAGGCCCTCTTCCGCCACGGTCTCCATTACTTCAACAACAGGTATTTAATGGGTTTATATTTCCAAATAATCAGGAAAACAAAAAGAAGATACTAATTCATTGAATAACCCAGAAAGAAGATACAAATTCATAGAATCAATCAAACCAGTCATCATTATCATTATACGTTCAAAGTTTCACAAATATAATATTCAGGTGCCGTGGATTACTTGAAACTTCGCTCAATGAAATTTATTGAAAAAAAAATTCATCCTTTCTGTCCCATAGCAACTGGCAGGCAGCCGTGAATGACTTCACAGAGCTACTGAAAGTTGAACCATCCGATCCTAGAGCCCGTATGTACAGAGGTCGAGCTTTTTCCAAGTTGAAACAGTGGAACCAGGCGGTTGAAGACCTATCAGCAGCAGTACATCTCGATCCCAATGATTATCTGGCATTCTACTATCGAGGGTGTATTCTCAGAAGGTTAGCACTGACATCACCTGTATTTGTCTTCATACTACTTCCACAACTACTGCTGCTTTATAAACGTAGTACACTGTTTCTAGAATAGTTCTGAGCTGTCTTCTCCTGTTTTACACTTTTGCTGCCTCTTAGTTAGATAACGGTGCATGCTGGACGACATGGAAACCCCTTTTCAGAGCCATGTAATCATATTGATTAGTCTCAAATAAAGAATTCATTCATTCATTTATTCATTCATTCATTCATTCATTCATCTGATTAATACACTTAATACGAATATATAACGAACATATCAAATGGAATCCAGTAGCCCTTTATCTTCAAGGTTTAAGATATGCTTCTCATGGACACAAACTTCAATTTCAGATTACATCCAAAGCGAGCTCTACAAGACTTCAGCGCTTCTTTACTGATCAATAACACGGAGGACAATATCCTCTCATACCTTCATAGAGGGATCCTGTATACGGACGTTGGAAGGTAAGAACGCGAATGATCATCAGTCTATAAGCCGTATCACTCCAGTCGCTAATTTAGGGACACATACAACGCGCACCAGTTTTGCAATGGTAATATCGTATAAGTGAATCTGTACACAAACATTTTTCATATCTTTTTCACACTTTAGCTACGAAGATGCTATCCCTGATTTTGAGGCAGTTTTGAAGCTTGATAAAGATATGGCTGTAGCGCATGTAAATCTTGGACTTATTTACATGAAACACTTGGAAAACCATCACCGGGCCATAAAGAAGTTCACAGCTGCTCTCAAGGCTGATCCTACTTATGTCAAAGCTTATGTCTGTAGAGCAGAGGCCTACACCCGCATACATGATGTACGTAATAGGTTTTTCTCTCATGCTTAAGTTATATAGAAATGGCATTTGTCGTGCACGGTCAGTACCCCATTCATCTGATCATTATATAGAAATGGCTGCACTATATATATATGGTACAGAATCAATATAAGTATTACCGTTCATATTGTATTTAAATATTACCATTAAACTCTGCAATCCCGTGTCATCTGGTGAAGGACTTTTAGTCATTCGACCAAACTCCAGAATTGTTTACTTAGTATGAGTCAAAATACAGAATTTCTTTAACAATTCCTTGCTCTTAAGATAAAAAATGCGCTGTTGGACTTCACCAGAGCGATACATTTGCATCCAGATGTAGGACATTTCTACATGTATCGGGTAAGTCACTCATGAAACTTCATTCCATGTACAGAATCACCCATTCTTCTTTTCAATGACAGAACATGAACTTAAATTTTGACAGTTTATTTACTGTTGTAGCATTTGTGAATATAAACTATATATTATTTGAACATCTAATATTTAGTCTTCTGGTTTTCTCTAGGGATTCCAAAGTATGTATACATTACGCTCTGTTATGCTATAATTTCCATCCCAGTTTACTTGCACATTCCCATGATTTATTTTCAGGGACAACTTGTATTGAAGACAGGAAACCTAGAACTCGCTGCGTTCTGTGTCAGGTAATCCAAACAAAGATAAACATCCGTTAAGACCATATTAATAAGCTACCTCTTCTAACAGATATAAAAGTGTCTTTGAAATATATCAGAATACTTACGTATCTTTCACGTCTCCTGTTCCTATTGTATCATGCCTTAATTTATCGTAATTTTGCTTGGTAGACACGCAGCTGAACTAAACGCTGGACTTGGTCAGAGCCCTACTCAACAGGCCATTGTACAGTCCTTCCTGAAGAACTATGACAAGGTATGGTCAGAGTGTCAAGTTCAGTCTCTGTTACACTTACAAAATTGAAGAACTACTGTAGTTGTGAGTTAAACTGATTATTGATAGAGAAGAATTATTTTAGTGTTCAGATACCACTCATTCTTTTTTTATATATCATTTATGATTTTTCAATATGTACCTGTTTCAGGCGGTGGAGGCCTTGAATGGTGCTACCAAAGTCACCCCAGTGAAATCGGTGGCCCCTCTTTATGTCCTCCTGGGTAAAACTCAGATGAAAGCCAGGAGTTGGCGTGATGCAGTCAAGAGCTTTGAAAAGGCCCTGGAAACTGTCGTATGTTGACCCTGTTATTTCGCTACTTTTTGCCTATAAAGTATTTATCTTTAGCAATATCAACGCTATCTGAACAACCTCCTTATAATTTTCACTTTCGTGATTTTCTTATATTTTCCTCTCAGTATGTCTATCGATTTATGGACAAGGGAATGATTTTTCGTGATTTTCTCATATTTTCCTCTCAGTATTTCTATCGATTTATGGACAAGGGAATGATTTTTCTTCGAGAATATGAGAAACCGTAAACTGTTCATAGTATGTACGTATATATATATAGTCAGTATAATTACGTGTTTATATATTTTTTAGAAATTGTTCCATGATAGTACATCATGGCCCGCAGAAGCAGCGGAGATGAACTATCTGATTGGAATGTGTCAAATAGAGGTTCGCGATTACCTTGGAGCTCACGATGCCTTCAACGATGCCATCAGAGTGGATGGCAAGTATTCGGAGGTATGTAATATATCGACCCGGATAAAACTAAAAAGAAGCTGCTTTGTTTAGATAAAAACTTGGTTGAGGGAACGTGAATATCAAAACGACTGTAACCATCTGTTTTTTTCTATACATGTGTACATTCTAAGAATAGTTAAAGTATAAGAAATCCGATGGAAGTTCACGACTTAACAGAAGGTATGTGTAGTAAACAGAAGCAGCGCTGAGCATATATGGGTCAGATTCTCAGAAAATGTACAATTGGCCTTCACCAATCCTCTCAAATAACCCAAATCTCAGACGAAAATAAAGTTAAAAATACAGTTCAAGCTAACTAAACAAATTGCTAGAATCAATTCAATGCTAAATATACTCGAATGTACCTAGTATTGACCAAATCTCAGCTTAATTTAGCAGAATTACTTAATGAATACAGCTGCAAATTGTACATTTTCTGAAAATCTGACCCATGTATGTCATATGCCGCTGTCAAATCCCATGCGTATATAATAATACAATTTGGAACATATAATATAATTGTATAATTTATACAATGTTTTTTCATTAAACCTAGGCTTACTATCAAAGAGGTCTGGTACGGATGAAGCTCAAGCAGTCGAAGGGAATCCAAGATTTCAACCGAGCCCTGGCACTTAATCCAAAGTTATTCCAGGTGAGAATCGTATTTTATCTCATTTTAATGACGGGTTTTGACTAAAATCTTCGCTGCAAACCAGAATTGTTATCTCACTATCAATTGTTTTTTAAAGGCTTACCTCAGTCGGGCAGCTTATTATGGTTTGAAAAATCGCTTCACCAAAGGTATTCTCAACTGTAATGAAGCCATTAAACTACAACCGAATAGCGTTCGAGCTTATCTCTACAGGTAGGTGTAGCAGGAGATTTATATATTTATTTATAAGGTCTTGATTTTTATTGAAATAGAATTTAAACTTAATATTAATAATTCATATATGTTTTTTGAAGTTGTGAAAATGTTTAAATTAAAGAAGAGTCATTCGAAATATAATACTTACAACTTGTCCGATATCGATCAGTGAGTTCTGGCGTGGACAATTACTGCCACTAAATATTCTCCATTCTTGGTTTTGTTTTATTTAGATTTAGTTCGGTCTAGAATGCGGTATAATTATTTATCTTTTTACTGTATTTAGTTTCATGGATCATTGTTTGTTTCAGGGGAGCATTAAAATATCATATCAAAGCTTATGATCTTGCAATCCGTGATCTGACCAAGGCAGCGACGATTGATAATACATGTTCCCTAGCGTACTTCAATCGGGCTGTGTGTTACCATGACAGTGGGAACTGGATTAAAGTAAGAATTAAAGAGCTGTCAATAATCTCTTAATTTAATGACAATAATTACATCTGATAATCTCTGCCATTCATGGGAACATACTGGTATGTCTTCTTGTAAGGATTTATCGGCATTCTCTTATAAACGTGATGGTCTGTTGGAGTCCTTTGGTTAGTAATTAAAACAGGGGAATTCCGGTAGCTCAGTTGATTAGAACACCAGACATGCAAAAGGGAAACGATGAGATTCAACTCCTACTTACCTTTCCTTTCTACTTATTTTGGATTAATATTGTTCCATCAGTAATACCATTATTTACTCCTGTCTGGTCTTGGTTTTCAGGCCCTACAAGATTACGGCATAGTCCTGTTGCTGGGTGACCAGCTCAAATTGAAGGTGTTGATCAACCGGGGGCTACTATACTTTGATCACAAAGATTACCTCAACGCCCTCCATGATTTCCTTATGGCGGCAAAGGTCAACCGGCAAGACCCTAAAGTTCACCATACACTTGGCCTCTGTTACCACAAGTAAGAACCCTTTTTATTTTATGATGATCTCTTCGGTGTAGCGATGAGTTAAACTTAAAGCACACCAGTTGTGATATTTACAGCATACATCTCCAGGATCTGCTGTATTTGAGATTACTACTAAGATAGCGAGCCGGTTATTCTATTGTTTAGCCGTATTGATGAAAAACATAATTGGCTTCAGATTGTGGAGGTTAGAGTCAGCTGTTAAGAGCTTCAGTCGCGCCATTGAGCTCAATCGGTTCTTCCTTGATGCATACATTGGTCGCGGCAATGTCTTCATGGACTTTGGGCATGAGATCGGACAGAGATACGCTAAGTAAGTTTCGTTTGAGCTTTTTTTTTTTTTTGCTACTTTTTATTCTTTTTTTTTGGGGGGGGGGAGGAGGGGGAAGGGGGGGGGGCATTTCTTTATTCAGGTAAGATATCTGTGGCACGTGCCAAGGTACTTAGATAGTTAGGGTGACCCCTATCTTCCGTCATGTCCTGAAGGTGAATTTTTACAGTTGTGAATTAACACTGTTGTCATGTCATAGCAATATAGCTAAATTGAAACGGGAAAAAGTATGGAGTAATGAGATGAGATGGTGGTGAAATTTAAGAGAATACATAAACATTCAGACCGAAGATTCCAGACATAATGCTCTTGTTTGGGTTCCCATTTTCTAAATTTGGTTCTCCATTTCTCCAGGCGCGACTATGAAAGAGCACTGATTCTGGATCCTCAATGTGTGGCAGCCAGAGTAAACCTCGGATATAACCTCCAAGTGGCTGGTCGATACCAACTGGCTTGGCACCAATTCTCTTCAGCTATCATCATCAACCCGAGTAAGCTTAATATTTAAAGTGTCTGATTATATCTATAAATATTCACTTGGTTTCAAGTTTCATAACGTTAAACTTTCAATGATCACTGACCAATCAATGTGGCCTCCTCATATTCCAAGGTCTTTTCTTAGAAAGTTTGTACAAGTCAAATAAAAAACAAAACGACATGTATACATTTCCCTATTGCCCAAAACAGATAAAATGCCCATGTATAATCATTTTGCAAACTAAAAGAATATGTATCTCCATTTTTAGGGTATAAGCCAGCCTTGGAAGGACGGGCTATCATAAATCTCCAAATGAGCGACACATTTGCTGCGTTCCAAGATATCCATTCTGCAATTAACATATCTCCCACTGCTGAACTACTCACTAATCGAGGCGTCATTTATCAGGTAAAATATCTAAATTTTCAACAAAAAAGTATCCACTAACTTTATTCTATTTATCATTATCGTTCGTATGTCAAATTTCAATACATTTGAACATAGTGAGTTATGTTGATATAGAAGCTGTAATAGGTGTAACAAGTGGATTTGATGCTGACATCCACATTAATTATATAATATAGTATACCTGAGTCGATTAGAATGTTTTTGTTGTAAAATTCTGTAGGTTGTAAACAAGGATTGATTCGTCACGATATTCGTGTTAATTTAAATTATGTAAATACCTTTGTAGGAGATGAGACCTACCACTTTGTTGGAAATCTTCCTAATAAAATTGTTTAAAAAAAAAAATATTCTTTATGCATAACAATGGGAGCACATAATTATTTGGGCTGCGTTCACATGATGGTATCAATAGTTCTATGGTTTGTTTGTGTTTTTTCAACGTTTATTTTACCTGCATGTTATGAGGGTGGTTATTATATACTACATATCTATCATTTATCTTCCCACAGTTTATGAATGATAGAGTAAATGCTATTCGAGACTACCAAGAAGCCTTGAAACATGACCCTACATATGCCTTGGCTTACTTCAATGCTGCAAACATTTACTTCCACATGCGACAGTTCAAGCAAGCAATAGCTTACTATAGCCAGGCCATTACATACAATCCAAAGGATGAATCTGCTCATCTAAACAGAGCCATAACCAAAGTGAGTATCGAATAATTCCAAGGAATAAATGCTAAACTCTTTAAATCGTCGAATATTTGATTAAACGTTTCTTTTGGTGAAGTACACTTACTTATGCAAGGGAGGTCTTGCTCATGCAGATGGAAGTTACAAGAGAACGGTTCCAATTTAGTTGGCATGAATCGAGCTACTGAACTATTTAATTAATCTGATAGTACTCAAATTTCAATATGTACTATATGTAAATACAACTCTTCTTATTCAGGTATTGTTACGAGATGCGCAAGGTGCCCTGGCAGACTTTGAGAAAGCTGTTTCACTCAGCCCCTACTCCGCCCATGTCTACTTTAACCGGGGCAATCTGTACATGTCACTCAAGATGTGGGATAAGGCAGACGAAGATTATACTCAATGTAAGTACACGCGTATCATAAATTATTGATTTGAAAGATGATCGAAGCGAAGTCAATTGCTAGTCAACATAGGGCGGAATTTGACGCCATTATTGAATAATTAGACATGTCTGTAATTATGATATAGCATGAGGACTATTTGAGCTATCCGGTAACATTTTGCCTTTCGTTTTCTTTTAGCGCTGACCCTCCAACCAGATGATGCAATGGTGCTGAAACGAAGAGCTGATGTGCGAGGCAAGCTCGGAAGGAGAGATATCGCTATAATGGATTACCAGAGAGCTATAGAGCTGCAGAGTGCTAAGATTAGAGTTGTCCCAGCGCACGAGTAGCAAACAATCCTAGTCAGCTTAGTTCTAAGACATTAGATAGCCAGATCTTCTGACGGATCTGTCTCGAATGAATTCGTTTGGATAACAGGGTTCTACCTAAAATATATATAATATGTATGTTAACAATAATTTCCAAAAGAATCACACATTTAGGTAGGTCTTGACATGGAACTTTACACCGGGATGTATATAGTTTAGCATACTGTGATAAGTGTTTGTATATATTTTGTGAATATTAGTTTGAAACTTTATTTTTATTTTCAAATTTCTTAGCTGATTTCCCCTTTCACATGTGATTTTAAGAAGGTGATATGTTCTCTTACTCTATAAACTTAATCCGTCCGCATTTCTTTCAAGCAGGTTGTTTTGAAATTATTTGTTTAATTTACTGGAAGTATTCTTCCTTTGTTAAAATACTTCTTATTCAATGTATACTATTTATTCACAAGTAATAAAAAACGATTATCTTTAAATGTGTGTTTAATTAACAAAATCTTATTATATTCTCGACGGTGGAGACATTTAAAAAGAGGAGAAACATCGACACAAATTTATCAAGGTAAAACTATAAAATTTTGCTTAACAACCGTCGAAGAAGAAACACTTTCGGGGAAGTCCCAATTATAATGACAACAAAGCGATGGGCAAGAAATATAAAGTCATCTCTTAAGACCTGATCTAGACCCAGTGATAACATGATAAACATATTCACACGACCTTGTACTCAGTACATCTAAACATAAGTTCTCGCTTCATCCAGAAATATTTCACCTGCCATTCGCACCACGGATTACTAGAATTAGTTTACCTAAAGGCACTTTCTTAATACATACAATAATACATGTACACTCGTATCAAACATACCTAGCGATGAAGGACAGTTGCGTGGGGGAAGTTTCAACAGGAGGATTTTAAAATGTGTTACATATATATGATAAACTCCCTATAGGAGTTAAATAAAACGTCAAATATGAGATGGTAATGTCGAATTCCATTGTACAAAACACAAATTTAGTTATTTTATAACAAAATTCGCAACATTTAATTGAAAAAAAAATTCAAATATAGAGCTGGAATACTTTAAGCATGTATACAAGACATTGGTCATAATTCTCCGGATAATCTAGGTCCCCTCTTTTTATCCTTCTTTTTCTTCTTTTCAGTCTTCTTTTTTCGTTGTCGAACAGTATCATCGGCTTCCTGCTTCATTTGCATAGACATCTAAAAGAAAGAATATGAAAACTCAATATTTGGGGATTAATAATTAAATTTTTGAATTGTAACTTTGTTTAGGTCACGGTAGATCTTTTAGATTTCTTTCTGATGGAGTTCGAATCGGTACGGTACTTAAATAATTCAACTTGACAAAATTGTATACCTTTATGTTTTCTTCTTTGTAAGGATTCACATAATTTTCGTCCTTCTCGATGAGGCCCAACTCTTGCGACATCTGAAAAATAAAGTGAAGTCATGCAGAAGGCACGTTAACACTGTATTCTAGACCTATATTTGAGTTTTTCAATGCAAGCTGAAGTATGTGATTACTCTGAATTCCTTTGACTGAGATATAGCTGAAGCCATCTTTATGATCGGGGTCAGCAACTGTGGCTGTTTGGTAATATTAGAGAGTTGTGAGCGCAGATGAGGTCTTGAACTGAGCCTAATAAACAGATTGAAACTAATGACTCGTTATATTGTAACCGTAAACATTTCAATCAATATGTCGGTATTCCTCCATAATTCAATGATTATTTGAGTCAGTCCGTTTCATTCACACCAGCATCTTGGCCGCCATTCTAATGTTCCATTTAAAGTATGGTCTTCGTCCCCGGTACACGGCCCAGTTTGGAGACAAATATGTCCAACTATTATCAAGCCAAATTTTACGGTTTTATTTAGGCAAACTTCACCAGATATTTTAAAACATATATAACTTACCAAGTTCAGTAGTTTGAGTTCCTTTGATTCCAATGCATTGGACATATGGCAGAAGGTCACACCCCATTTTAACAACAAATCCCATTCACGATTTCGTTTCATCACGTCATGAACAATATCAGGAAATCTTAGAAGCATGTCTCCACAGAATGCTGTGTTTTCAATCACATTTGAGTAAGCTGAAAAATAAAATGAAACTTTAGCTCTACTTTTGTGATATACCGGTACTAGCCCAGGAATGAAGTAGCAAGTCAAGTATATACGTGAATCAAACGTTCACAGTTAAACCGAAAAATACGAGTTAGAATTACCATCTCTCGTAGTTTCATTTGCCGGAAAAGGATCTCCGAGAGTATAGCCCAATGACATTAGCTTCACCTGGGAGTCTCCCATTGTCTAGAAAAAATAAATTGATTATTATCGATGGAAATAAAACTATTGTATATTATCATTACTAGAGTTCACTTACATTTAACTTTTAATAAAAAATAAATAATGCAAACACTTATCATATCACCCAGTTAATGAATAAATAAACAATAATTAAAAGATAAGAAATAAAAATGATTTAATACCTTACCTTAAATAATTTTTCTAGAAGTATTGAGATCATTTTATGTTGTTTCTCATATTTGCCCAATTTTAGTAACGTGTCTATAGCTTCAAAATGAGCCTCTCTTTTTCTTCTGAAGAGTCGTTTATCTACCAGAGGTTAAGCAAAATGACTGGTGCCTCGATCAGGCAGATACATGGACATGGAAAAAAAACTGACAGTGAATGTATGTAGGCAACTTAGGTGATGCAATAAAAGGGTGTTCTGGAGATCAAGATCTACTTTGCATGTCTTGGGACTGGAGAGAGAGATGACATATTATACAGCGTAGGCCTATAAATCCCTCAACGCTAGTAGTATATGGAATCGGTACGGTACCGGTCGTTATATAATAGAACTGACTCGCCTTTAGAGCTGCCCGGTTGTTGGTACCAAGACTCTCTATTACAAACCCACTCATAATATTATGTTAAACTTATATCGTGAGCATAGAAAGAGACCCTTATAGTGTGAGTATAGAAAGAGTACAGTTTTTCGATGGTGTAACTTTACAGGGTGTTTGCTGTTGGGGTAATTTGGTAAGAATTTAAAGCAGTTTGAATAAAGTTGTTCAATGGTAACGTGTTAAATGGTAATTTTTATTTTTCAAACAATTTCATTCTGTTTGTAGCCTACTGTCTTCCAATTCAGAGAGACTCAGTCATAAACTCGCTATATTCTAGGTTAGGAGCCGTCCATAAATTACGTCACGCTATATTTTGCCATGTTTAACGCCCCCACCCCACACACGACCCCCCCCCCCCCTTGTCACGTTTTGAAATCCTACCCGGGACGTTATCTGGTGCTTGCCCCCCCCCCCTGTAAGTATATATAGGTGACTTCAAACCCAAAGAAGCCTAATTGTAAAAGTATCTGTCCAAATGTTTACTATGTTTACAATTGATAGTCCACTAACACAATCACCACGATGATTTTTTTCTAAACATTTATTTCTTTTCCAAGCCTATACTATAGATTCCATCTGAGATAATATGGTCCTTAACATATGTTTATGTTAGAGAATAATTTTTAAATTCCTTCCCCTTCTCCCCTCTTCCGTCGCCTATACTCCCCTCCTCCTCCTCTTCCCCCACTATACCTGTTATACACCCCCCCCCCCCCCCCCCGTCTCCTGCGCATTTTTAGCCTAATTTATCAGAAGTTACTAGGCCTAAATTTATATGTGCGGTGATGGCCATTTGTCATAATTTTATTCTGAATTTCTTATGACCTGGCCCATTATCGGTAGTACGGTACTAACTAGAGAGAAGTCTACAGTCCGAATAATGCATAATTACTCTTTTAATTGATTACATTTTTGTGACGTCACACAACCCCCACAACCCCTCCAGCGTGACGTAATTAATGGACGGCCCCTTTGCTTTGATTGAATAAACGTTGACAATGTAATTCAGTAGTCTGATGATGTTTAAAAGTTCATTTCAGTGAAAAGGTGTAGCCTACAGCCACTGGTAAGCATACATGGGAAGGGGAGGATCTATCGAACAAACTCCTTCCGTTTTATTCTCGAAATATTAAACAAAAAATCGATCAGACCTTGAGGTAAAACCGATTGGTTGATCACCCCGTACACTCGGTCGGTCGGTCGGCGGGGCATGGGCGGCGCGGCGATTTCGCGACGCGTTGCCATTGGAAATTGCCGCAGCTCGTTGTTAGGAGCGCGTATCCAGGCGGTAACCACGCCATAACTTCCTTAGCAGCGAGCCACAACAGAGTTGCGCAGATCACCCACTGTCACTCTTTTGTTATTTTCTCCTGTTAAAGTGTTGAATAATGTCCGGGGAAGACAAGATCTTCCTCGCAAACTCGGGTAAAACCGATGAGATGAACAAGGCTGGCTCTTCTTCAGAAAGCGAGCGTTCTCTCAGCCTGGGAAGCCCAACCTCACGCCCAATGCGCCCAGATGATGTCCCATGCCTTGACCTCCGATCCCTTTCCAATGAGAGCCTAATCGATCCTGGTGGCAGTAGGCCTTCTTCTCCTGCTATTCCCAGCCCCAGGTTTGATCAACGCATATTTGACATCTCCACCTTCACCCCCTTGGCTATAATAAAGGTCCTCCCCCGCCCTCACTTTCTCCCGCCACTTGAACTTGAAGTTGAGGCCCCAAACCAAGAAGACCTCCTGCGCCGAACGATGCTTGAGAATTACAAGATATCGCGGAAGTTTGGCTACCTTTTTGATGGTTTGATCGAACCTACCAGCCCATATGTCCAACACCCTGGATGGGACCCAGAACATCCACCCAGGTACACACATATAGGCCTATATATGTAACTTAAGACCATATCAGTTATTTTTTATTACCGTAGGCCTACCACTATTTTTTCCTCAAATTATCAGTCATATATGGACCGGTCTTTGACTGTGAAATAGCCTGAAAATGTACAATCAGCAGCTCAACATATACTAATAATTGTCACTATAGTAACTGAATACTAGGTGCAAATTAATATGCTCTCAGATGAGTTTGATTAATTAGGAAGATTTCGGGCGTAAAATCGCCTGTAATTCAAAATGTTATCTCTGCTTAAAACTCAACCGCTTCTTCTCATGATATATATATGGTAAGTATAGCCAATATAGGCCTACTATGGAAATCTCTTTCGGTAGCTTCGATCTACCCTTCTTCAGGAGATACCTAGCTGTGTTACAATGTTGCATTTATTGGACTAGATTGCGCATCCACTGTGTCTACATGATTCTCTCTCTATAGGCCCTATCAAACAAAAAAAACATATCTTCAGATTAACCTTATCTGATATTGCCCGTTGCATGTAGGCCTACCGAATTCAGGCATGTTCACAGCCGACGGCTCTATTTTTGTTATCACAGTAGTATATGAAAAGTGGGAAAAGTAGCGGGCTGTGAGGATTCTATGGCTCCATGGGGACGGGGTCCAGAGAGATTGTTACTTATTTCAACATATTTTTCTTAATGTTCATCCAAGCATTCATTGATTAATTTCTTTGTTTTTTACCCGCAGGTTTGCTCTGCCAAAGATGGACGAAGGGTCCGCAAATTTGCTCCTAGATTACATTCCAGAGCAATACTTGGAGCGTTTGGTTGATGAAATGATGTCGCACATTAACTATGAACCACGTGTACCGAGTGGAGAAACGGATTACAATGGTCTCAGCCTCCTCCCACTGCTGAAAGAAAAAATGATATATAAATTCTCCATGCCCAGGATCGACATCCATGACAAACGCTTCCATAGGCCTCTAATTCTCAGTTATGATGAAGTTCTTGCCATGGCTGTTGTCCAAGTGAAGGACCATTTAGCAAAACTGGAGTTGGCTGAAATGTACAAGTGGTAAGAGTGCTCCCTTGGAAATTTGCTTGTCTGAATGTATCTATAATGAAAGCCTGATTGATCCAGGCATTCCGCCGATGTTTGTTTAAGTTTCATGGGTAATTTCTTAATTTCTCATCGGATTTATGTATGTTTCTTTTCTTTACCAGGGAACTTGAGAAGGCAGTGCTCAAAAGAAAGCAAAACTCTCAACTTGAATATCATCTAAACATCCCCTGCGGCTTTCCACATAGACCTAAACACAAGGCCAAACGTTATCTACTGTCTCCACTATCCCTGTACAGCTCTGGAGATGCCATAACCATGTTGAACTGGCACCTGAAGCAGAAAAGGCCCCAGGATCAATCCAAGAAAGTCCAACGCCCAAATGTGCCATCGCAGACACTGAAGCATGGCGAGAAGGACAGAAACAAAAAACCTCAGGCCACCAAAACCAAATCCATCGCATCTGGGCTCAACCAGAAGAAGAACGCCAATCAAATAAAGAAAAGCCAGACTAAGGAAACAAAGAAAGGTATGAGTAAGAGTCTTGACCTCATGACCGGGAAAAAGGCAAGTGAGATCGTCAGGGAAACCAAGACCACCCGCCTAAGATCAGCCAAGCTTACTGATAAGGCCACCGAAAAGGAGATGACCAATAAGAATGCCACTGAAAAGGACATGACCAATAAGAAGACCAAGAAAGACAGCTTGCCTCCTGTCAAACACAACAGGACCACTGCCCTAAGATTGGCAAAGTCATATGGAGTAAGCCAGTCAGTTCAGCCAACACCAATCACAAAGAAAGCTCCCTTGCCTCCCATCAAGTGCAACAAAGCTGTTCCCTACAGAATGGCCAATACCTATCAGGAAGCCAACAAAACAAAGGAAGCCACCAAAGTCACCCAGAAGAAGTCCGAGGAGAACCTCAGGAAGAGTGCTATGAAGAAAGAACCCACTCTCATCGTCAAAACTAACAGGGCCACTGCTCTGCGAATGGCTAAATCCAATGCTGCTGCAGAAGCTGCCCAAGTAAAGCCACTCAGCAAAATTACCAAGTCACCCAGCCGGAAGAGGTTGGCTCCTGTGCCACCAAAGGGAAACATGGCTCCAAAGCCACCAAAGGAGCAGAAGCCAGCCAACATACTAAGGCGGATTGTTAAGATCAAGTTTCCTAACATCTAGATTCCAATACCACATTCGGACTGAAAAAAGACATAATGATCATAAGACTAAAGGCTCTAGACATCATTGCAATGCTGAAATTTGAATCATCAGACTTTGATACAAAAAAGAAAAAAATATCATCTGATGACAACTGACCACTCCAAGTGTTGATGTGGCCTAGCATTGCTGAGCCTTCAAGAATAGAATTGGGGCTTGCCTCATTACTGCAATCATTATTATTGCCATGTCTGTCCTCTGACCCCGCGTAGTAGGTCAGCCAATATCCAGGAGCCGATAAAATTCCATCTGTGGCCTTTGCTTGGGGGATGATGTTTTTTTGCATCTCCACATGTGTGATGGTTTATGTGAAAATAGTATCCAGTGGAACTCCACTGTTCACGACCATCTCACCTGTAATATTTTTACTTTTTGTATTCCAACGACCCTATTCATTTTCCTTTTAGTTAACTTTTTTTTCAAAATTCTGACTGTGATACTTGTGATAGTATAGTTTGTTTTATAACTCTGAAAGTGATACTGTTTATAACCAACAGACCAACCAATGAATTGCCAGTATTCAGCCATAATGAATTGCCTGGCAAAAGAAATACCCTCAACCACAAAACAGTTTTGTTTTTGATTTTTGATGCGTAAAGAAGACTCAACAAGGCGGCATGCACAACACAACTCCTATAAATATGCGGATAATAGAAGTAAAATTGACAATAATAATGGGGATGAAGTCAGATAAAAATTCTAAAAATCAGAAAAGTGATGCGATAACTCTTTCATTAGTTTTAATGAAGATATTTAATTATTGCCTATATGTCCGTGATCTTCATGCTCCCTTTATACTTCATCCACATAATTAATAACATAGTTACTACATCGACTTCGGAAAGGCTCCGTACATAAGCCATGTAAAATTCCCAAACTTTCCACGCAGCTTACTTAGGCTTCAAGTCAGGTTACTACGACCTTTCTTTTTCCCAAATAATTTTTGCAAGGAAGGTAGAAGCGAATCTGTTTAAATTACCGTAATCCGCCTGCTTCTTCTGCTTTGACTGACTTATGTTATATTATTTGGTGACGCAACATTGGTACTTCGGCAACGCAACTTAAATGTGCCCGCCTATTTGGCGACGCAACGTTGTCTGCATAGAAACACTCCCTAGCAGTAGCAACATGCCTTGCACAGTTTCCCAACCATTTTCCTGTACGCTGGAGATGACTGGGGAGATGGGGGTGGGAGGGGAAACGGGGAGGATGGGAGAGCTACATGTTAAATAAATCTACCTGTTTGGATCTTTATTTTGTAAGTTCTATAAGCAAGGGGAAGGGAGGGAACAGAAGATGGCTACCCGGTGATAAACGGGGACAGCTAGTAGTAGTATAACAATAAACATATTCAACTAAAACATCAGCAAATTGTTCAGATGACTGGAGGAAATGTAATATTTAGACGAACATGAAATATCCGTCCATTCTTTATTAAAACTTGTCCAAACGTGATATTGGGAAAGTTCCCTTAAAATTAGTTGATAATCTTAAATCATTTATTGATAAATAATTTAGGATTTGTACAATGGTGCAATAGTACATGCATGTACCATTGCACTATTTGAGGAGGGCTTCCTCTCAAGTCCTATTTTAAAATATTTTGGTTTGCACCTTGGTACACTTTGGACCATGTTGTATGGACAAAATACTTACATAAAGCCTTTAGCGAATTAAAATCTCACAATTGTTTGTAATTCCACGTGAATGTCAAGGACAGCTACAAAGTGTGACATGTAGTGAAAAATGAAAGTGATCCGTACTAAAAGTATTTGTAAATTTGAAACATCCAATATGCAGATTAATTTCAGTGGATAGAAACATCACCAATATTAAATATAGGATCAAGTTGTTGGGCTACGTTTCTGGTCCTACATACAGGGACATCTTTTGTAAATAAATCAACAATTTATTCGGCATCATATCAATTGTCCTTGTACGTACATGTACTGACCATCTCCCTTTGATACACGAAATTGCACGCCACACTGCAGTGCTAATATGTTCGTTCCCCATACATTATGATACTGTCTAATTATTGTTAGCTGCATTTTATTTAGCAAGTTTAATTCGTTTTGCAGCCTGCAAACGTTTTGCAGCCTGCAAAACGAATTAAACTTAGTAACTAAAATTCTCTGCCTAGAGTTGTAATGCCAAGGCACCTTAATTAAAGATATGCAATGTAATATGTATGGATAATCAAAAATGCTATAAATATTTCTAAACAATGATCATGATGACCCACGGTAGTGATATGTACAAAATTGTCCAGTTAAAAGGATACACATCTTCAAGTACTCCGCTGAAGCAAGCTTTGTTGTTTCGTCTGCACCCACAGTCTGTCGGTCAACTTTCTCCTCTTTTAGTATGGGATCTTCAGCTGCTCTTTCTTTTATAGCCTGGGGCTCTTCTTCTTCTGTAGATACACCTTGAAATCGTGTACCCAAAATAATTAGAATTACCATTAGTTTAGCCAATATTACCACAAAACCTTTGACGCGAGACATGTTTACGCCGAAGTTTACAACTTCAGCTGTGCTTCTGACACATGTACTTCGCCGGTTGAGGAATCCCCTCTATATTACATGACGTCATTTCCGTTTTACTGAAGGGATTCCACAATGGCTGACGTGGTCAACAACCAGGTATGAAGAAAACATTAATTTTTATCCTATTTCATGGCATTGATTGGTTGTACAAACTCATATTCGACATCCACAGCAAAAGGAACGTACACTTATATTTTAGATTAGTTTTGATACAATATAATCTTTACACAGTCCCTGTGGCTGTGAGTGACTGACTCACTGCTAATGCTATACGCCTAGCCCTAGGCCTAGGCCTACGTAGCCATCTTAGACAACCGAGTATATTAGCAGTGTATACTAGGTTGTCAGTCGGACTGGCTAGAATCAGGGTAGTAGAAAGTTTTCTAGTTTGCCCAGACAAAATACTCAAGCAACGCCTGTCATATATATGTATCCTTAATCAGTAACATTTTGTGGTGCTCACGGTAGATTCTTGGGAGAGGATGTGTCCCACAACACAGAGAACTAGTTGGTTTATTATCAGCAAAACCTTTCCATTCTCTTTTCCATATTGAAACTCGGCGCTCTGACTTGTTTCTGTCTCAGTGCGCATGCCCAAAAGTATGTAAATGAGCCCCAAAAATAGGTCACCGTTTAGGTCATGGTTACAACGGTAGGTCACTAGGGGTAAACGTATGGGCCTGTTGTAACCTCTCTCAGTTGTTGTTTTTTGCCATTTCATTCAGTGGAAACATAATGGCTCACTCGCCGTTTTTTTTTGGTGCAGCCGATGTAAACACTGCCCACACTTGATGAATTCTTCACATCCAGTATTGAAAGGTAACAAGTGGGGACATAACTTAATAAACTTCGATTTTATTGTCTTTGTTAGGGGTTACAAACTTCTACAACTCTACACAAACTACAGCAAACCTAGCCGCCCTTTCTCAATCGACTCTGATCCAAAGCCCAGTAACAAAGCTGGGCTCACAAAGCTAAGGCCTACGTATTGTACTTGACCAAAAAATCCTGATGGAGATGCTATTTTGAATTTTAGCTCTATTTTCGTTCTGATGTCCGTTTAACAACTATAACTATTTGACAAGCCCTACAAGATATAACCCAAATGGCCCAATACCATTAGTAAATGCTTGTCTTGTAGGCTAAGTATTAGCTAGGGCCTACTACTGACTAGTTGAAATCTATTCCGCATTATTTATTTATTTATTTATTTATTAGAAAATTGACCTCACTGGTTAAGTAGGCTACGCCACGGTACCACGGAAAATTGAGGTTGATATTTTGCCGCCGATATTTCGCTGCAAATTGCATTTTCCTCGAGTTGAAAATAGTGGCTGAGGGCTCGATCTAGACAATTATGGCAATAATCTATTTAATTTCTTCATGTAAATATAATTCGAAGACCTATCCAGTATCACCAGCCCTTCCTTCCATACAGGAAAGTATGTGGGACTACCTGGGACAGTAGAGATGGATACTCTGTCTATCGATGACCCAATACGCGTGTAGCCAGTAGGCCTATAATATATAATTTACGGCCTGGTATCATACAATACCGGTACATAGTCATAGATATCATACTGTACGTATATAAATGTATAGTCACAGAGAGTCTATATGAATTACAGAGGATGTTAAGTGCAGAAATTAGAGACGACTCTGATGAAACCCTTTTAGGAACAGATGAAATATTTGGTAGAGTGAGTACTCGAGTTTTCCCAACGTTGTGCAAATTAGATTAGTTTATCCGTTAGATTTATTTTGCCACATAGACACCGTGTTAGAATGTGTAGCACCAATGCCATATCTGCTTGTGACCACTCATGGCAATGCGTTTATGATGTAATGTATTTGGTATTGAACATGATCCTTTCATTTGATAAAATTCAATTGCACGTGTACTAAGCACCTTGAATCCTATAAATCATTCACCCCACCGTGAACTTCGTTATGAATAGTGCAGTTCTATTTGATATTGAGTTTATATCGATGTTGAGCATGGTATAATAACGGGGATTTGAAGAAAATCACAAAAGAATTCTAATTTTTCGAAAAGAGTTCTCATTCCTCCGTATACTATAGGAGCTATAACGAAGTACAGGACTGGTGTCCCACGGAACAAATTATCAATGTACCGTATACATACAATGATGATTTTCCACGCAATTCATGAAGCCTGTGTTTTATAGTTGGGTATTTCATCAGATACGGTAACACTGTTCCCCGTGCTTTGCCTGCATCTTGTCCACCCTAGTCTCACAAAGCTAGTTATTTTGTATTTTCAGCTGGACTATATGGGAGTAAGTTGAAGGCTCCATATATGTGATAGTTACATCTTTCTAATTTTGTAGTTTGAGACATTTCAGGGAAGTATAAAATTTTGTATTATACTTCCCTGGTTATCACTTCTTGACAATTTGTTGTAGAATAGTAACAGAGTGCTTTTGAGTGTATATTTTTTCTCTAACTTGACTATATTGTCAGCTATTTGGTCACATACGGCACGTTACAATACCTTTGCTTTGATACGATACCGGTTATATTGTAATGCATTACGTGACGGTGAGACATTCGCTAATCTCCTAATTGTTTCTGTATAAATGGTTTTGTTTGACATTTCATGTTCCTAGTAGTTACTATTCATCATTGTCTAGTTCATGAATGCAGTTCTTCCTAATGATCTAAAAATCTGTTCATTGAGAAATGATTAAAAGAATTGCCAGGTAGTTTTCAGTGAAATGCTGCTCTTTTTTTCTCGAATATGAAATATAATAGTGATCATATTTTGGGAGTAATTTCAGATTTCAGTATATACCATATTCATTTTAGCCCGAATTGGGCATTGGGAAGTCTTGATATGCTTTTCATTTTTAGGAATTGAGATGTCTTGCTCATCTTTTGTGCTGTTTTATCTATCTTATGACTTTAAATACTCCCAATAATATATTTTTTTGTTAAACTAGAAAATAGAATTTTAAATAGAATTTACTCAGAAATCATATTAACCTGGCCACATTATTGTCAGTCCCACGATTAACTTCCTTGTGTAAACTAAGCGCATTTAATGATAAATAGAGAGAATGGAATCATTTGAGTGAGTGCTTACACAGAAGATGTAGATCTATACATAATTGGTTCTGCCTTTATATACCGAAAATGGGAGCTTATGCCTTGGTTTTATAGATGTAATTTCTGTACTGTATTACAGTATTCCCAAACTGACCTTCAATTATTTTCATTACTGCTCTCCATTTCCAGTCCCGCATGAATGATGTTTCATTGGAGGGAGACATTACTGTCCCCGGAGCCCCGGAGCCCGGCGACGAGGACGAGAATGAATTCAACACTCTCGACGAACCGGTTAGAGAGACAATAGTGAGTCTAGTGATGTTGTTCTTGTTAAGCTTGATTACGATTTGACGCCCCATTACTTGTGAAGTATTGAGAATTAAGCTCTTGCTGGATTCATTATCATTCCTGGACTGTCGTAAAATATAATTGTTTCATTAATCTTGTAAATATTTGTATATCGAAAGTTTATTTTATAAGCTGTAAATGTTACATAATCACTGGTGCCCCCCTGCCTTGAGCGTTTGGCCTATCTTTACCATACAATAGTTTAATAGTCACATGTTAGCTTTGGTGCAATGATTGCCCTCGTGGACATTACTCTCATCAACTTCTACTTATTTATCTATTATAACTCAAAATCAACTTATATCACTGGTGGTGGAGAACAATCTATGTCAATACACATACGTCTATCTATCATTTCTTAGATGAGAGACTTGAAAGCAATCGGCCGCAAATTCTTCCACGTACTTTATCCCAAGGAAAGCAAGTCACTTCTGCGAGAATGTAAGTAACCCCATTATCATATGCATTAGGTTTTTTTTAAAAAATTCTGAACAAGTGATTACATTACTAACTCTCTAATTTTTGGTTCCCATAGTTTTGTAAGTCACCGCTCTATTCTTTGTTTCAGGGGACTGGTGGGGTCCTTTGTTCCTGTGTGTATTCATTGCAATGTAAGTATTGACCCACATGTAAGTATTGACCCACATGAACTTGTTCTGCTATCTTTGATTAATATCAAATAATTATCACTTTTAATGGATGTCTATAATAACCGTTTATACTCTTAAGGTAATAATAATTATCATTTAGAACTAAGATCATATATTCCTTCATGGATGCGATGAATACTATGTGTCGGTTTGTGGGCACCTCAATTACTACAACTTATAAGCTTTCTTTCCTTACAGGATGCTACAGGGCTCCACAGAGCGGGCGAATGACATGAACGACGGGGGCCCTCAATTTGCTGAAGTCTTTGTCATTTACTGGGTTGGCTCGGTGGTTGTAACTCTCAATATTAAACTCCTAGGAGGATCAATGTAAGTAAAATATATTGAAAATCTATTATTGGTGATCACTGCCTCATGATCAGTCACATTGCCCATTCATGGTATGACTTGTGAAAATCGGAATTCTTATGCATTAAGCAGAAGTAAGATACATTTAGAATTTTTATGCGAATGCTGATCTGTATCTTGGGTGTCGCAACTGGGTGCCCATCTCAATGAAAGGATATAAGATAAGAATATGTAGCTCTGTAAAATAGCATTCCCATTTTCAGTTATGTATTGTGATAAAGTAAGCCATTGGTATTTTAAACTTTGTTGTGTATCTCATTCTTGAAGATGCACAACAACATGTAATTTCATTAGTGTGCTTCACGATGAGTTTCTTTTACAATGCGAAACCCTAATATCGACCTATGTGTATCACATTTCAGATCTTTTTTCCAAAGTGTATGCGTGCTGGGGTACTGTGTATTGCCTTTGACAATTGCCCTCATTGCCTGCCGTATGATTCTCATCGTTCAACCGCAGACTACGGCGCTGTTTGTCGTTAGATTCGTCATAGTGCTAATTACGTTTGGATGGTCAACATTCGGTAAGACACTTGTAATTAAAAATGAAGTTTATATATATGGTCGATTCTCATGAAACGGTTCCAAATGGGTATTTTTGGAAATGTCATTGAAATGAAATGAAATTGCTAGCAAAGGTGCTCTATATCATACTCTTCTAAACCCTGAAACTGCGCATCTTAGGTATGAAAACTGTTGGAAATATACTCTTAAATAGATGGCGTCACGGACGGTGATGGTCACACAAATATTCGTAGTCATGTCATTCATTAATAGAACAATAAAATAATAAAAAAGTTGCATGACCTTAAGGAAGAATAAAAACCCTCTCAAATGGTATATGGGATTTAGACCTACTCCCATTGGATCATCAGGTAATAAGTGAAGAATGGCCGTCACGGACGGTGACGGCAGCCGTCACGGACGGTGACGCACAAAAAACTTCCCCATTTGTAAACATAAGATCTCAAGATCAATGAGGAATACTGATAGATTTTTTTCTTCTGGTTTCAATACACCAATGTGTCCACCTTTCATCAAGCACATACAAATTATTTATTGGATGATTTTTTAGTTAATTACAGCCCATTATCAGCGTCACGGACGGTGACGGCCATATTGGGTTATAAATTTCTCTCTTCCTCTGTGTATTTAATTTTAGATTTTAGTGCAACATTTTTTCATGGATTATTCTTCAAGAAACTCTTGGCCCATATGGATACATAAACAAATATTCCCATGTAATCTTAATTAGTTTTAGGAATGATATATTCAATATTTGGGTAGGAATGTTAATTTTAGCTCATTTGATGGCTCCAATTTCTTAAATATTCATCGTAGGTATGGAAAAGTAGGTATGCATTTGTTCAGAATATAGAGTCTGATTGCATCGAAACATTAATTATAATGCATGACTACATGGGAAAGACCTATTGAAAGAAAACTGGTAAAAATGACATTTTCCCATTTGGGACCATTTCATGAGAATCGACCATATATTAAAAAAAAGGGGAAGTTTATATAAGAATTGATATTGAATCATATGATATATTCTCACGTCGGAGTAGGTTGTACCAGTGGTGTGTAGTATTGTCAGATCTCCCTGTCTGAGCTAGTGAACCACAACCTGCCATTGTAATTGATGTGCTATGTACCAGATTACTGTAATACATTGAGCGATGCATGGCAGACGGCGTATGTAGAGAAACCAGATGATTTATAAAGAATACGCTTCTTGGCGTCTTTAAATATTATATCTGACCCGCTTTTATTAGTATATCTTTTTTAATGAATATTTCATACAATTTTTTTTCCCTATTTGTCCATTTCATACAATTTGACTCAATTTACAATTACTTTTCAGCTTCCACGGCTTTCCTGGCTGAAAGTCAACCTCCGCACAGGAAGGCACTTGCCATGTACCCAATACTACTTTTTTACTTCATCATCAGCTGGCTGATTATCTCTCATACTCATCATTAAATGTTCATTGTTTGCCAATTAAATGAACAATAAGTCTTCTACAAATTCCAATGGGGTTGTTTTGTGTTGGATATTGAGGGTACTATGTAATAATGTAGCTCGGGGTGTATGCTCATTATATATAGATATGTGATGTAAATAAATGGTTAATCTTTTATTCTGACATTAAATGGCTGACTTTTTATTGTGACGTCGGTTTTTGTGTGTGCTAAGGTTTTTAGTGCTCGGATTCGAGTACACTGATATGCCTCTGGTTATGTTACTTACGCATTATTTATATGTAAATAAATTATCCCAATGGTTTTGCGATTAGAAGTTTTTTTCACCATTGATTTCTTAAAATAATCTTAGAGTAGCCTTCCTTTACATTGATGCAGTGGTGGTAACATGTATGGTTAAGACTACACATAATTTACGTTTTTCACATTAAGTTGCTGATCTTATATTGGACATCGTATTCAAATTCCAAAGATTCTACCGTTGCGGATTGGTTCTCTAGTTGTTACGTATTGTTTATATGTAAATAAAGTTCCAATGGGCCTTCTTTAACAGTCCTTCTTTTAGTCCTTTTTATTATTCATGTTATTTCGATATTATATATTGAAGATTTCGTCTTATCGCAGTGGACATATCAAAATTCTATCGGTCAAACCATTTTAGACTAGTTATGAATTATGGCATCAGGCATTAAACTACGTCTTAGCGCTTACCAGGGTTCGTACACACACGTCATAAAAATCAAGATTCAAGATCGGTTACAGATTTGTTTTTAAAGGTTTCTCAAGGACCTAAGAAACGCGTAACTTCCAAATGCATACATTTGGCGGAGAAATGTCACTAAAACAATGTCAATCTTTAACTAAATTATAACCCTGGACAGAATGTTTTGCCCTCTTAGCTATGGTAAACTATCATATGCATGCCATGTCATGATAATATTAGCAATATCATGCATTGATGTGCCTGTTAGGTTAGGTGAAGAACTTCAAGGAGCTATATGCCCGAGTACAGTCTTACTTTTAAAGAATGAATGTGGTGTCGTCGTTAAAAAGTGTGATACCTTGGACAAATTGTATCCAAATTAGAAATACAACTCCAGCCATAACTGATAGGCCTATTGCCAGGATAGGGGAAGACCGCCTTTGAATCCCATTTCCCATTTTTTATAAGTCGAATCCCACTATCTGGCTCTGAATCCCTTTCCCGGATCCTGTAGGGCTTTTTAAATCCTGAATCCCGATCTAAAATAGGTCCCAATCCGGGTTCCCAAAAAGGTATACAGTACCCTATACCCTGTACAGTACTGCCCCAGGTGTAGTGGGCTACCCGGGCCCTGGGTGCCCGTACCTCCCGTCAACAACTCATCCAAATCGGGACATCCCTACGTAACCTACAAACTTTCCCGGTCACATATCTTTGTGCTTACTTATAATTGGAAGGTTAACACAAGCCATTGTTGCAATGCAATATTACCGTCCCCTTCTCTGCACAATGCTAGACTTTATCAGGGCAAATTATCAAAAGATGAAATGACAAAATTCAATGCTGTTTATACTACCGCGTTCCAGTGCTTAGTGGTTAGTCTAACCCCTATGACCCAGTGAGCATCACAGACCCTCGCGCGTTGCCATAGGAACCAGGGTGGACCTGCGGTACTTGGAAATAGGTTATTCCACTGACGTCACGAGCCGAGGAGAGCGTCGCCATTTTAGGGGGCTACCCTGTTTAGATGTTGATGTCCAAGACTCGAAAATATTGTCCAGCTGTTTTAACCATTACCAGTGTTAAACTAATGAACCCATGTTGATATGATTATCTTTCCTTAGTGAATTATTACTGAAGTATCCAACATTGTGGGGTTTATCAGCTGTTTTTATGACGACTACAGACGCAAGGATAGCGCGGACCCGCGATTCCCCAGCCAGGCATGATGCCATCCGATTTCACTCAGATATTCTCGCGAATAGTTCAGAGGCCCAGCCATCATCAAAATTACCTACTAATTATCCAATTTTTTACTGGCAAAATAAAGAGACCACAACAGCAAATTATTTAATATACTCCTGGATGTAATTAATGTAGGTTTTTGCTGACAGACCAATTTAGATTTTGAAGAATTGTTAAGTTTACATGGCCATGGGTAGTATATGCAATGATACAAATACCAAGAAATTAAAAGGATAGACCTCTGCTTGGTGTTCCCGCAACAAATATTTGACACCAAAATTATAAGTAGAATCTTACAGGGTTCAAAAACTCAAATCAAAATAACTGACCGCGGGAACCATGTCATGTCTTTATTGATAAAGATGTTGGGAGGGGATCTGCCAACCGGTTGAAATTCAATTTTACTATGCTGTGACTTGTGTTGAGTAAGAGAAGTATGGGGTGGAGTTTTGCACTTTTTTATTTGGACTTTTATTGGTTACTGACTTTATTGATAAAGATTCGTCACTATGTACAGGTTTGGAACTCGTGGAATAATTGCATCACTCCGAGATAAATCCCCGAGATACAACACAAAACTAAGACGCGATGGGTGTTTTTGTGATTTTTTTACTTTATTTGCAGCCATACTTGGTCATTTTCTTAATCTTCAGCCAGAACAGTACCCTTCTCACTGACGTAGATACCATCCAAGAACTTACGGATATCCTTGTCGTGTACTGTGGTAGATTGTTGGATAAGAGCAGCTGAAAAGGAATAAGCATCATTAGAGCTGAATTACAGGAAACCATGTAGGACTGGTGATACCATCCCCAAGACTATTGAAGCGAGAGAAATGACGATATCTATACCTATAATTATAGGATAAAGTAAAAATTGCCTTTATATAATTTTAAACAGGACCTACTCAAAGATTGGTACCGAGATGAATTTACATTTATAGCTATATAGTCGACAGTTAAATAGACGAGATACACCAGATAAGGACAGGTACACATACAGCGTTAAAAAGAGGTCATATCCTTACCAGAACGTGAAACCAATTCGATGTCATTGCCTTCAAGAACAAGTTCATCCTTTTGCTGGGTGGAAGCCATGCAAGTTACACCTGGCAACATGCGTACGCGGCGGGTGTATTTCTCTCCCAAGAAGTTACGCACCTCCACCATTGTGCTACTCTCACTGATAGCGACGTTAATGGGGAAATGAGCGTACACAGACCTCATCTTGTACTTGTAGCCCTGGAAAACGAAGAGAGGATACAATGAATGAGAACTTACTCTAGGACATGAGAAAATCTATTGTTTCATGAGATAAACACTCAGAAACATTAAGTCAACATGAACTTTTCAGTAGCAGAACTGACAAAATGTTTTCATCATTATGTATTGATGTTTCCCTCTAGCAAGGGGGTTGCCGAAACGGAATGTGGGGATCTGAGGAGGAACAAACCATAACTCAACAGATATTTTAAACGTATAAAGTTGAAAGATTTCTAGAATAATATTGTCAGTCAGAAATAAGTAATCAACAAGTGTTTTTCAGTAGCAGAACAGATGATTATCATCATATTGGTGGGTTTTCAGAATTTCAACATGCCATGGGGTGCCATTATAGGGAGCTAGCTAGGAGAGAAAACATTATTTTCCAGTTACCAGAAAACAATGGAACCAAATATTTTTTAAATTTGACACATCGCCAATATTTCGAAATTAGAATAAATGCCAGTCAGAAAAAGATCATCAACAAGAGTTTTTCAGTAGCAGAACTGACAGATGATTTTCATCACATTTTTGGCTCGTTCAAAATTAAGGTGAGAGTGCCACCACATGCTGCAAGGACAGCAAAAACTAGTGAGTCTGAAGTGGTATCCATGGCTGGGAGGTCAAATAATACGTTTGAGATCTTTTTGAGACTATTTAAATTTATATTCAAGTAACTAATGCCTACAAGAATATCCAGTCACTTCATGAAACTCGCAGAATAACGTTGCCACAATCAGAAACAATTCATCAACAAGTGTTGTTCAGTAGCAGAACTGACAGATGTTTATCATCATATTTGTGGCTCATTCTAAATTGAGACATGGGTATCATTATAGCGATGGTAGGAGATGGAAGTCAAAGTGCTGGGTCAAAGATGCTTTTGAAAAGCGATGTAATTCCAAGTGACTTTCTTTATAAGTTATACCTAGAAAACAACGGATTACACTTCACTTCATCATGAACTTAACAGAATAATATCGCCACAATCAGAAACAATTATCAACAAGAGTTGTTCAGTAGCAGAACTGACAGATGATTTTCATCATATATATGGCTAGTTCAAAATTGAGACCAGACAGAGACTTTTCAAAAATAAAGGATTTCCATTTCACTTTTTTTATGCAGAATAATATTGCCACAATCAGAAAAAATTATCAACAAGTTTTGTTCAGTAGCAGAACTGACAGATGATTTTCATCACATTGGTGACTCATCCAGAATTGAGAAAGGGGGGCGTTGTTATCATACTGATTAAATGGAGATAGGGGAGAGACGGCATTTTCCTTTTTTCAGATGCTTTTGTAAATCACCTACAGCAGAACAGTTGGAAGGGCATCCCAACTATTTCAAGCGACTTTCAGAATAATGTTTTTTCTATAGGAAGTGAGTTATACTAACTTGGGGTGGGGTGGGGTGGGGTTCGGTTCATGAAATACAAATTTCTATGATAGTACTGCCATTCAGAAGTAATTCATCAACATGAGTTTTCAGTAGCAGAACTGACAGATGATTTTCATCATGTTGGCTACTTGTTTAAAATTAAATACCAGAAATGAATATGATTGTGAGTGTAAAAATAACATGTACATCATAATTAAGATTTATATACCGCCCACACCCAGACTAAGATAACCATTGATTCTAAGGGGACATTCAGGGTTTTCCTCTTTGGAACATCCAGCATCAGAAACCAATCATCAACAAGAGTTTTCAGTAGCAGAACTGACAGATGATTTTCATCATGTTGCTGACTTGTCAAAAATTAAATCCCAGAAATGAATCTGACCGCAATAGTTTAAAGATAACATGTATATCATAATTATGATTTATACCCCAACCCCACACACAAATAAATACCAGATAAACCAGTAATTCTAAGGGGACATTCAGGGTTTTCCTCTTTGGAACATCCAGCATCAGAAACCAATCATCAACAAAAATATTCAGTAGCAGAACTGACAGATGATTTTCATCACGTTGCTGACTTGTTAAAAATTAAATCCCAGAAATGAATCTGACCGCAATAGCTTAAAGATAACATGTATATCATAATTATAATTTATACCCCCACCCCCAACACACAAATAAATACCAGATAAACCAGTAATTCTAAGGGGACATTCAGGGTTTTCCTCTTTGGAACATCCAGCATCAGAAACCAATCATCAACAAGAGTTTTCAGTAGCAGAACTGACAGATGATTTTCATCATGTTGCTGACTTGTTAAAAATTAAATCCCAGAAATGAATCTGACCGCGATAGTTTTAAAGATTACATGTATATCATAATTATGATTTATACCCCAACCTCACACCAATAAATATCAGATAACCATCAATTCTAAAGGAACACTCAGGGTTTTCCTCTTTGGGACATCCAGCATCAGAAACCAATCATCAACAAAAACATTCAGTAGCAGAACTGACATGATTTTCATCATTTCGGATGACTTTTGTTTCATTAGACATTACTAGCTGAGTTCACTGCTCAATTTCAATGATAACATTTTATGTTGTACTCAAGCCAAGTTATTAGTTCCCATTAAGAAACTTAAGCTTAACCCTCTAGGGAGAAATTTTATGTTGTACCCAAGCCAAGTTATTAGTTCCCATTAAGAAACTTAAGCTTAACCCTCTAGGGAGAGACAGGCGAACTACAGCCAAAATATCTTATCGACTCTCAAGCTACACTAGCAATAAACAAAGATTCCCTACTAGAAATATGCATACACCTATTTCTCTTTACTTTGGTTAACAGTCATATGCTATCACTCACCTTGGTAACACCCTTAACCATGTTTTGGATGTGGGTGCACACGGTACGCACAGCGGCCAACTCCTTGCGGAGACCGAACCATTTCTCAATGCAGAGGGTGTGCTTACCAATCTGCAATGTCAAATGTTTGCTTTGTAAATAACAAGACGAGATCTAATTGCGGCATACATCCCAAAATTATATGTATTTGTAAATAGGTGCTAATGCTGGTGGTCAATATTTTCTTAGTAATTAAGGTACAACACCATTTTGAAAAATACAATTATATTATCTAGTCTAGAAGCAAGCCTACACTAGTTGTAAAAATAATGAGATGCGATTCTTAAAATGGGACAGAATGATCTAGTAATAAGTCTAGACATTCATAAGCAACAGATATTAAAGATCATCACAAATTACCTGCTTAATATCTACACTGAGGTGGCGGAAATCACGTCTGAGGACTCCTCGTGGTCCTTTCACAGTAATGACACGTGACTTGACTTTAATGTCGACTGTAAACAAACAACATACAATATGAAATCAATCATCTGTAAGGGCTTAATACTGGCAAGGAATGACTCCTCCGGAAGTATCCAAATGTGTATGCCAAAGGCGAGACAGAAATTGAATTAAGCAGCATTGATTGAAAGGCAGGGTGAAAGAAAGGTGGTAGTAGACTAAGTAGTATTCTATACTATAATCTATTGACACCTATTTTAATAGAGGGGGTCAGAGGATCAAACTAAATGACGTGAGCTAAATCGAACCCCCACATCGTCAGTCAGGCTTGGTTCAATTTCAATTCAAACCAGTCAGTCTTCCATTTGAGAGTGTTAGTTGGATCGAGATCTCCATGAAACAGCTCATGGCAAAATTATGTCCTGGTCCATACTACTATAAATGTGTTTCGGTGTGAGCATGAATCGTGAATGACGGATGGGCCATGAGCATGGCCATGGGGTCGGGGACGGACGAAATTGCTGGATGAACCCAGATGTCAACAAGTGTTACCTTTCAATGATAATTCAAATTAATGATAACATAGAGTTTACTAACCGGTCGGGTCGACCTTAATCGTCTGACTGCTGTTGATAGTCTTCATGGTGACGACCTGAAAAGAAACAATAAGGGTACATGTAGTGTATACATAATAGGTCGAGGATGGGCGATAAATGGGGTTTACTGACAATCTGACGTTTCAACGTCAGCGAATAGGTGAGAAGATTGCCCGTGCAGAACTACAGCAAAATAACCGTAACAGCATAGTGGCTAGAATAAATTAATTTCACACCCACGATATTAAGTAGTGTGGTTTACAGATGGTAGATTTATGTATTAAACATAAATACTAATCGACAGGACTGGGCACGAGAATCCGACCGGGCCACACGTTTGTTATGGTAGGTATGAGGGACAACAATATTTCCAAGAGTGATTTCACTGTGTTATTGAAATTAAATTTTAAAACTAAAAGCAAAAACGCATTGCTAAAACATCATACTTATATCTACGGGTTATAAATTTGCTGTTCAATACATGGATGTAGATGGATGGCTCAGATTCTGAAATATTTATCGATAATCTCACTCACCCTCCAATGGCTGACAGGAAAAAGGAAGTAGAACCAGTTCGTGTGCAAAAGCAGCCAGCCTGAATACCCGTTGCAAATAAGTAAGTATCTAACTTGCCGTTAGGTGGCACCACAAGAAGGTTTACCGCCAAGCAGTTGTACCGTACGTACTAATACCAAAACGCAGTACGGTACTTCACTTAATAAATTCGTGTCATACTAATGGTACCGTATAACATTAACTCTTTCCGGACTGGCAGGTTTGGTCATTTATCATGGAAATTGTCATATATAATATCAATATCACTAAAGGAAAGGTGTTAGGCTATTCATAATGCAGTCAAACTATATAGGCCTATATTTTAGAACCATGGAAACATAAGGAACTTGGATGTTGAAATATTTATGAAATTTAGTTGTCATGGAAACCATGCGGCACGAGCCAATATAACAATTTTTTCAATTATTTACCATAAATTGGTGTTGAATTATGTATTTTAGCCCCAAAACAACAATTTTTTTTTTAATTTTTTTTTCAAAACAACAAAATTATTTATTTTACTACTTCATTGTCTAAAGAAAACTTGTACGTACGTAGGGCATGTTTACCTCTATTAGTTAAAAGAATGATTGGCGAAATCCATTCTTTCGAGTTCTATTGGGATTCAAAGTAGGGATTAAAATATCCAATTTTGAAAATTTTTTGTGTTGGTCCAGGGAGTGGCAGAACCGGGTATACGTTTATTTTGGTACCATGTGTAGGTCCCATTTCGCGGCCCGCAGCCGAATTTGAGTTATAGCATTGCAGGTAGACGTGCCCCATTCCCACTGATCACTGTCTATTTTTATGTCTTACTGTCTACGTCTGTTTACATCTGTTGTCTGTTTATGTTTTACTGTCTATATGCCTATATACTAAAACTAACCCTAAACCTAACCTTAAATTGGTTGTCCTAAGTCCATATATTGGTTGTCCTAAGTCCGTAAAGGGTCTGGGGCCCGTTTCATAACTAGTAGCGATGCCTAACGATGACTAACGATAACGAACGATCGTTAAGCTGTTGCATAACTAGTAACGATAGCGATATATCGCTATTTCATCACTAAATCTATGTCAAAATAGCGGAGATTTTGTTGGGCTCCGCTAAATTTTTTCATTAATAATTTCTTCACTTTTGGTCATTAAGTCAGGGGAAAACATAGACTACTGTTGTCAAGTGGCTTCAACATGATGCTTCATGGCCGACATGGTGTATTCAATGCAGGGGGAAGGGAAGATTGCAAAAATAATTAGGGCTTACTGTCATGAAAATATTGATTGGAAAAATGACTAGCGCTATATCGCTATATTTTTAACGATGTGTCGCAATTCTTAACGATATATCGCTAATTTTTAATTAGTGAATGATTAGCGAATATTAGCGATATATCGTTACTAGTTATGAAACGACCCCCTGGTTTTAAAGTGGCTAAGATCGCTGAGAATTAATATGAGGATTTGTGTCAAATAAAACAAGAATTTGATTAGAAATATGTCAGATCTTTTCAAACTTAGTTCTAAATGTTTATATCTTTCCTGAATTGCCTTTAATTACCATTTGTCAGTGCAGAGCCATACATATTTGGTGTATCGCCCTGGGTGAGGGATGCGGTAAGGGTCCCGTGCTTTGGTGGTTAGGAGATTTCCCCAAAGCTAACAGCTGCGTACACCCTATGAAAATATGGGTCAGCGCTCAGAGCCAAGACACACCCGGACAACCCAGACATCGACTCGGGTTGAGGAGAGTACATAGTACCCTCAAGGTCCACAGAATTATCCTATACTCTATACAGCATGTGTTATTAACACAGAATGGAATATGCCACAAGGTTATAATACATAATAAAGACAGACGATAACACTTTTGTATGTATACTGTACACCTAGTGAAAGGGAGAAACTGTGGCAATGTGGCAACTGAACACAGCACCAGCAAGACGGTAAATACAAGCAGTTACCAAGGAAACATATGCTCTATTGGAGTGGCAGCAGGTAGTTGGCGCCTTGCGAATGTTATTTAGACATGTTTAGTAGGTTTTTGTATTATTGTTGACACACCTTAAAGCATTAGGGCTCCTGATAGGGGGGGTCCTGTGTCAATTTGTCCCGCTAAGGATGAGTCTTTGTCCCTTGACCCCAGAATCCCATGTCAATTTATCGCTCTAAGAAAGGGTCTATGTCGATTGTCAATCATAAGAAATGGCTATGTCAGTTTGTCGATTTTACCCCTTATTATATCGATTTGTAGCGCTGAGGTTGAGCATTTGTCCCTTGTCCCCAGAATCCCAATGTTGATTTGTCCCTCTAAGAAAGGGTCTATGTCGTTTGTTGATCATAAGAAATGGCTATGTCAGTTTGTCGATTTAGGCATCAGGACCCCTAGCATTACTGTAAACATATTTATTGTCGCGCAGATAAATTTTCGCGCACTAAGAACGTTGACACCTTTTCGTGCTGATTTAAATTTGCGCAGCAAGGAAGTCTCACACCTTGTTTATGCAATATGTATACCTTTATGACTTATCTTTATGACTTACCTTTATAACTTATTTTCGCGCACATAGGTGGGTGCGCGAAAATAAATACTGAGCGAACATTAATACGTTTACAGCATATGGATATTTTGTTTCTCCTATACGTTTCCCTCACCACAAACCATGCAAACCCACCTGCCGTCCCTGTCACATAGAATGACATAGCATCTACGCGGCTCAGAGATAAAAATATTATCCTGTGGGACCCAGCCGAGGCTCAAACTTGCGATCCCCCACTCTCTAGGCGAGTGTTATACCGACTGGGCTATCAGCCATGGTCGGAAGTGGATGCCTTCATTCTAGTAGTCATAGGCCCAGGGTGACTCATGCCGAGTGGGGGAGAAAAGTGGCCAAAATCGTTTATTCTACAGTGGTGTGGACATCAGCCCTAGATTAAGACTAGGGGAATAGTCAGGGGAAGCTGATTCCGGGACTGGAATTGTTTGTCACATGGGTTTTTAAAAAGTTAAATGCAATACAGGGGCTATCCACCTCTTACCTTGTCAGATCTTTAAGGGCTGTGCTACAAGGCTCTCAGGAGAGTTACCTTGATGGCAACTGAGGTGCCACCACTGAGTCACACTGAGTCCAGGGGTATGTGGCACCAGGCAGAGTACGTAGGTCTATCGGCACAACTTGATGGGAATGACGGGGCTATTTACGTTCATAAATAGCCTATGGAATGTTTTTGTACTAGGTTGACATTGCCCACCATCCCGCCCATCATCCTCCAACCTCCAAAATAGTTTAATTTTAGTGTTAAGTCAACGCGCAAAACGATCATTGATGTTTTGCGCGTCTTACGGTACCCCCATTGGTGAGAAACCATCTCGGAACTTACCCGACGTACGGCCGAGTCCTAGGAAGAAGGGTTAAGGCTTAAGCATTGGAAGCTGGTAGACATGCGTTGGGAAATGACAGTATGTGCATTTATAGTTCAGTAAAGACGCTATTGGCTACACATTATCTGTAGTCATGGGGAAATTACCATAGCAACTGGTCTGGACTTGACTCCTGAGCAACCGACACGCCCTCTAGAGGGCGAATCAGCCCATCTTAACACCTCCTTCTGTTGCCCAAACAATCCGCGTCTTTTCTCTATATACTGAGACCTGTATGTCTGGCCGTGTTTTCTATGTTTTCCCATGTAAATGGCCACCATAACATTGTCTGTAAGGCAAGTTGTGTTCCTCCTGATGCCTTTTTAGGGGACGACTTATGTATAATATGGTACAGGAAAGTAGCAATTTTAAATATAAAGAGTGTTTGTCTCCCATCCCTTATGGATCTCCCTGCTCTGTAGCACACACTTGTGTGTACTTGTGTCTCTGCCTGCGCGAGCCCTCCCTGCTCCAACCACAGTATAGTGGTCCCCTGCCTGCCACTAGTGTGTGTGTAGCCTTGAGGCAAGGCTACACACAGTCCTGAGGGGAGCAGGTCTTATACACAAACATTAACAATGAAGAGAGAGTTGGGGAAGTAGGGCGGGGTGGTGGGCAGTCATTAAAAGTGAGAAAAACGACAACTATAAGAACAAAAACAGTAAATAAATTAATATCCTCTATAGGCCTATCTAGCGTGATCAATTTCTGGACTCTTCGCGACAACCGCTTTTGAAAAAAAGCTGCCTTTGGCAGAATAATTACTCACAGCACCCTTGCCCCAGTTATCACGGGTCCCAACGTTATATAGGACAGAAATGATATTATCCCCCCCTCTTTGCAAACACGATTGTGCTCCCCCACGTATTCTACCTACAATAATCACAATCTTAAGACATTTTCCTCGCAATTTTGGCCGGAATTGATATGTCAATACTCTACATAAACGATGCTAGAGTCAGGTATAGCTTGAAACATCGTCCTGTGAAGATTTGAACTGACGGCCATTGCCGCTAAATATATAAACATCGGGTCGTGTAGCCAAGAGCTGTCACATGATCTACAGCAATGACGTCATAGCAGGAAAACCCAATCTTCCATCAGAAAAACAACTAGGCCTACAAACTGTTGCTGTCATATTCCAAGGTAGCCCAGCTAGGAAGTGAGCTCATGTAGATCTCACTATGAGCTCAGAAACTTCTCATGTATGTGATATCAGAACTGTGAGGTCTGGGTGAGGTTTTTGTGATCTTGCATATGTGATCTCACATGAATGGTTTCAGTGTGATCTCAGTGTGAGTTCACAAGTTCTAGCTCACATTTAGCTAACAGCTGTGATATCTCAGTGAGCTCAGAAACTTCTCATAGATGTGAGATCAGAACTATGAGGTCTGGCTGAGATGTTTGTGATCTTGCATATGTGATCTCACATGAATGGTTTCAGTGTGATCTCAGTGTGAGTTCACAAGTTCTAGCTCACATTTAGCTAACAACTGTGATATCTCAGTGAGCACAGAAACTTCTCATAGATGTGAGATCAGAACTATGAGGTCTGGGTGAGATGTTTGTGATCTTGCATATGTGATCTCACATGAATGATTGGTTTTTGGCAACATTGGTAGAGTGCCAATTTTTGAGACATTTGACCCACTAGTTGTCGGCTGTCCTGTGCTGATGGAAAAGAAATAACCCCCCACAATTGTTGGCCCATGTCTCTAGTTTCCGTAGATACCAAGGACAAGTCAATCGGGCCAGAAATAAAAGCGTAGCAGTGTTTTTGTGAGGCCATGTCTGGTCGAAATATAAAATCTTCCATTATCGCCATGCCGAACGTCCCGCCGATCAGACATGGCCGATCGTTTCGCCACATCGTAGACGTTGTAGACATTGTTGAGAGTTGCCATTTGAGAGACTGAAAGAAGACATTACGGACTATAGATGCTGCAAATTTCGAAACGTTCGACGGAGATTCAGGGTGTTTTTAGAGCGCCCGGATTCGGAACAAAAAAAAAATTCGGGACCCCACAAAAACGATAGGATGCCGTAAGTGGTTTTGACTTTTCCCGAATTTCTGACAGGGTGGCATCGGCCGATCCGTGCACAAAAGATATACAGACTTGACCGTCAATGTCTCTAGATCATGCAGGTCTTTGGTTTGAATCGATACGAGCAAGTGGGAGGCTATGAGAGACCAAAACTCGATGCAACCTCCAACCGGGCCAAGAGCAACATGTTTGGGCGATTTTTGTACAACATAACAAAAACGGAACAGTCGATTCGGGCCACTTTTAGGGCAGCTAGGGCTTAGATTTTCAAGTATGGCATGCAGCGGGGCCTGTTCCACCCTGGTGCCAAAGAAATTTCGATTCCAAGCATTCCTTCATATTCAAAACAAAGGATTCGTTTGAGATTGTAAAGTGGGTAGGAAGGGTCAGACTTTTTAGGTACATGTCTATGGCAGAACAAGTGAAAAATTCGACTTTTTTCTGGTGGCCCATAGAAATTTTGTGAGATATTGACCTAGTCCAGTTTTTTCCCCTCTTTTCAAATCTGGCCTCCAATTTTTTCTATTGGCATTATTGGCGACGTTATTGGCAATTCGACTGTTTTCACCAGGTGGCAGCACCATAGAACTTGGCTTTCACTAGGTGCCCTCACAGGTTACTACATGCCATTTACAATTTATATTAGAACAAAAGTCTCACTAGTAATACTTATATGAGGCATTTATACCTTATAGATATTACACTTTATAAACTTGGAAATATTGAAAGCAATGAAATCAATACTTTATTTGTATAACTTACCTGCTTGATGTTGAAAAATGTTGTGAAGAAAGCACCCTTATAATTCTAATATTATTACTATGAGTACTACTGAAGTACCCAGATTGTCAAACACCAAGTTGCAATGGATACCTATGTCAGCCACAGGAGAGGATTGTATTAAGGGTAAGTTTAAGTGATGGAAATGGATGAGAAACTCTGAAAAAGTCAAGCAAAGGGACTGCATATAACATGGAGTCTCTCCTTGAATGCTCTTGGGCGAAATGCTTCTGTGGAGAAACTTTCTACCTTAGCACTGAGCACAACAAAAACAAGTCTAGCCTTGTCATCTTATTGATTAATAAGAGTGAGATTGTGTAAGAGTATACTGTTAGTTCACAATATGAGGCCATTGTGACATTAGATATTGACCTCACCATGAGATCATAGTATGAGTATACTGTGAAGTCACATTGAGAGATCATATTGATGCCACTGTGAAGTTACACTTTGACCTCACCCGTGAGGTCATACTATGACCTCACAGTGAGATCATACTTATGACCTCACAGTGAGATCATAGTATGAGTATACTGTGAGGTCACATTGAGAGATCATTTTGATGCCACTGTGAAGTTACACTTTGACCTCACCCGTGAGGTCATAGTATGAGCTCACTGTGATAAATATTGTGAGCTCTCAGTGAGCTCACTGTGATCACACATTCTTAGCTGGGAGAAACTCCGTGATTATTACTTTAAAATTTGGCTATGAAAAATGTTAAGGATGACAAATCTGTACTTGTCTTTTCCCGTTGAATGCAAAAACATAGGATATCGGGTGAGCGAGGCAACTTTTCTAGACGAGGCGCGACTGACCCGCCCTCTATGAGGGTGGAATCCCACATCAGAAATTCTTCCTGTCGCCCCTGAATCAGCGTCCTCTCCCCATATATAAACGACCCGTCCTTATGGCCTAAAATTGGTAGTTATCACATGTAAGTTGCGACCTGTAATTCGCCTGAGAGAAACTTCACTTAGTTAGCTACCCTTTTGTCTGGAAAAACTACTGCGTTCATGGTCTACCAATGTTGTTTTGAAAACATTCATGCACCCTCTACCTGTGGTCACTCACTCCCACCATGTTTACATAGCTTCAACCTCCCCGTACACACCACCGCACTGACGTGGTGTGTACGGGGACACTAACGTGGGGGGGGGGGGGGGGGAGGGGGAGAGGGAGTGGGGAGGGGTGATAACAAACTTAATCTTACTAAAGTAACCATGCAAAACGCTCTTCTATCCTTGTACGGTCCTTTTCTGGACACTATTCGCAGCCTCCGAGTTGTTGGTGGCGCGCCCTATTGCCAATGGGGAGAATCAGGCATTCCCTAAGGAAGCCACTAGCACCTTGGAAGAGTAACTATTAATGAAGTGTCCCCGCTCCCCAGACACTTACACTCACACGATAGTCACAACTAACTGCTATCCTTAATATTCTATTTTGAATTTTCTGTAATTTACGTACCTCAGATTGTGTTAAGGGGAAAAGACTGTACAGACTACAAGTTGGCAGCCATCACTTTAACAGTTTTACCTGGATCTTTTGATCCTATCGGGACAGATCTACTCCATCAGCTATGGTCTTTCACTTTAGCTACTTCACCAGGAGGGCAGTTGTCGGAGCAACTAGTATCATTTTGGCTTAGAGGGAATAAGCACACAGAAATCACCCCATATGGGTCAGATTTTCAGAAAATGTACAATTGGCAGCTCTACACATTTAGGAAATTCTGCTAAATTAGGTTGAAAAATAATGAATACTGGTTATATCTGTTTTGTTATGTTAGACTGCATTTTGAAGGTCATTTTTGTAACTGTGGGTTATTTGAGAGGATTGGTGAAGGTGAATTGTACCTTTTCTGAAAATCCGACCCATATCCAATCCCCTCAGCACTGTGTGAACAGTATACTGGATGCTATGAGTTCATGAGCTGAAAATCTCAACATTTATACCTCTTGTTATACCTCTGGTTCTTTGAGGTATGCATGTAGGTAGCTGCTCATATTTTGCATTGACTGTCCCACCCATTGCCCCGTGTTAATGGGATACTAATAGCCTGGGGTCACCACTCACTGAAATCATGCACTCGCCCACAGGACTAGTAGAGTATAAAAACCACTAGTCCTTATTGAAATTTGGTAGTCCTTACAATATCTTCAGCATTTTTCAGCTTTTGAATACTGCAAGGTAGAGGCAGGGGCAGGGGGCCGACTAATGCATCAAATGACCTTTAAAATACCTCATAATTGATAGAAACCAAAGAAAAGAGAATCTATTTATTCATGTTGAAACATTATAGACAAATATCTGTTTCCTGTATATATTTCTTCAAAAATTAAAAGATAATTATATGGCCCTATCACAAGCCACTGCAAGGAATTTGCCGCACAAAAGCAATTAGTTAATATGGATTGAGAAAGAGAGAACTTGCCCGTGAGCCTAGCTCCGATTATTTACCTTCTTTTTCAGGGACCAAAGTATCATCAGAAAATTCTTTTCTCACACATGTTGCAGTAAATGCTCAGGACACTTTTGACACAAGAGAGTCAATTTAAAATCGAAAGGATAATATTTTATGGACATTATAGTGCTCTTCCCAACCTTCGGGAAGGAAGGGTCAAAGGATTGTGGAATTATCGCCCAGCCGACAGCTACCAACTGTGGATTATAAACAATGAGTTTAGCTGCTCTTTTCAGAAGCTCTAACGCAGCCTAAGATAAGGACTATTAACAGAATACCATCAGGTGGAAGTGTTGATTTCAAGTGATTCAAAGCCAAAGGATTATTTCTGATTATTAACGAACAAACCAAGCCATACTAGACAGTGGAGTCCAGTGGCGCCACCTCGTGCTAACTACTGAAAACAATGATGAGAAAGATGAGTGAGCGCAAGTACCTTGAGCTAAAGCCCAATCGATTGGCCCTTATCAGAGCCACGGTAGAGGCATGCCAAGCTAGCTATCAGGAACTATTTGAGTCCATCAAACAGTTGGAGGAAATGACAGAAAGCGAACAGGTGATGGAAACTATGGAAAATGAACAATTAGAGATTATGGAAAATGTTGAGGAAATTTCGGAGACAACAAGGAACAAAATACAGCAAGTCTCAGACATGGTCAGGCCCAGGAACTTGCAACGACCTGCAGGACTACAAGATGAAGTGAGGGACAGAAAGGGCTTCCAAATTAGGATCACTAGGATGGAAAGGAATGTTTTCTCCCTGGGTATCTGGAGGAGGGACAGTGAATCGTTAGGGATTGGTTGACCCTCTAAATGCATAATACACACTCTTGAAGATAGTGTGATGATTAGGTGTTAACAAAAGTACCAATGTTTATATACACGATAACAGATGAAACAAGAGAATCAATATTAGAGAGACTAAAAGCGAAGATTAAAAAGAGAGCAAGAAAAAAAGAGAATAAGTCATTCTATTATTAAATGAACCTGAACAAAATGTCGAATTTATTTAAAGAGAATGCTAATGCATGGAGAAAACTCCACTCTGACCTTAAGAGTCTGAACGAGTAAAATGTATTCCTAAGGACGTAATTGATATATAGGAGAGTAAGGGAAGATGTCTGCCAAGCAATTGCTGTTTTAAAATGATGCCAAATGAGAAACTTGTGAATGATTTAGCCATGTATATGCCCAGATGGCAGGTGTTTTGAATAAAGGTTTAAAAAAAAAAAAAATATGGATGTAGATAAAACTGAGAAATATAAAAATGTTGAAGTTTTACCAGACATGTTAAGCTAATTCGGCAGATATTATCAAAATTAGAAATGAGGAAAACCCCCTTCACACTTGGAGGTGATGCAACATCACCTCACGACTAGACTGTTTTTGTTGATAGAGGTGCAAGTAATTGTGAAATATATACAAATAATGAACTCTGTGATCACTCTGTGATCATAAAATGTTGGTAGTTAAGGTTATAATAACCCATCTCTGCAAAGGGGTAGAGGTTTATGGCAAATGAACTAGAATGTATGTGGAGATCCTGCGTTTGGAGAAATGGTCATACAAACAGTAGCTGACGTTAATACGTAATGAAATATTACGATATGCAAGCAGAAGCCAGGAGATGAATATAAAGATGCATTTCAATGTAAGCAAAGGCTGAAATTATAAGACACAGGGGAGTTCCTATCCCCGGAACAGCAAGAGGAGTTTAAACAACTCATAAATAAAATTGAAATATTGAAACATGGTCAGAACGTTAATTTCAAACCTTATTTTGGTAGGCGTAAAAAAGGTCTAAATTCCCCCCAAATTTCCACTAGCTCACAGGATGAATAGCCAGGTAGGATCTACTAGTCCTTACTAAATTCTGGTCGCCTGGGGCGAACGGGTGAGCGGGAATGGCAAGCCTTGATATTTAGTCCAAAAGATGCGATAGGATATGAGGAGATGCGAACCACTTACGAGCGTTTTGTTATACAATGGGCCCAATGCCCTGTGACCCTTGCCGCTGCCACACACACAGACTCTACCAAGCTGCCCTGACTACAATATTTATCATTAACAATCCCAATTTCGTCTATATTATCAGCAATATGTCCTAAGCAATTTAAAATAATTAATAAGTTTCAGCCAAATGACGACCAATTGGTGGAGTTGCTCATATGTCGACGAACAGGAGGAGGTACAGGAGGAGGTACAGTATTCCATCCTGTACATGATTGTCCTTCCATGAAGTCCTCCCATATGTATATGATTGTCCTCCCATGAAGTCCTCCCATATTCCACCAGTACCTCCTCCTGTACCCCTTCCATAACCTCCTCCAGTACCACTACAATACCTTCTCCTGTACATGATCATGCATCTCATCCCATACTTTCTCCTCCTGTACCGCCTCCTAGCTGTTACTCCTCTAGTATCCTTTCTGAAAATGATCCTGCTGTCCCTCCTCCAATACTTCCTCCAGTAGTTAACCTCCTCCAGTAACCTCCTCCAGTAACCCCCTCCAGTAGGCTCCTCCAGTAACTTCCTCAAGTAACCTTCTCCAGTAACCTTCTCCAGTAATCTCCTCCAATGAACTCCTCCAGTAACCTCCTCCAGTAACCTTCTCCAGAAACCTCCTCCAGTAACCCCCCCCCCCCCAAGTAACCCCCTCCAATGAACTCCTCAAGTAAGCTCCTCCAGTAACCCCCTCCAGTAATCTCCTCCATTAACTCCAATACCTCCTCCAGTAACCTCCTCCAGTAACCCCTCCAATGAACTCCTCCAGTAACCTCCTCCATTAGGCTCCTCCAGTAACCTGCTCCAGAAACCTGCTCCAGTAACCTCCTCCAATGAACTCCTCCAGTAACCCCCTCCAGTAGCACCCTCCATTAACCTCCTACATTAACTCCTCCAGTAATCTCCTCCAGTACCAGTAATTAATTAGAAGAAAGGGGATGAATGAGGTGAAAGTTTCCACTGAAGCATAACAAATCTATGCTTAAGAGAGGTAACATGGTTCATGTATATATTTGATATGATTTGTTAATAGATCTAGGCCCTAACCCATTGAACATTGAACAAAAACGGGAAATATCTTGATATTAAATGGAAAGAAAACTAGTAAATCCTCCCTTAAAATGGTCTGATCTGAATAAATCTTGATTTTTATCAAAGAGCAGAACCTCCTTGCCATGTCTATGTATGCTGGCCCATTGCCCCATCTCAGTAGAGTAACTGAAAAAATAGTCCCACATCTTGTCGCTAGCTGAATACGGACTTCCATTTTATAAGCTAGCACATAATGTTACGATAAGGAAACTACAGAAAAAAAAAAAAAAAAAAAAAAAAAAAAAAGAGCTGTTGATCAAAGGAAAGCTATTGCCATTAGAGTTTAGGAGGGAAATTGCACTAATCAAAACGCTGTACAATAAGAGAGAAAAATATATTGATATGAATGAGAGAACAAGGGATCTCAGAGGTAGAGGCGGTATATTCTTTAAGACCTTTATTCTGAAATCAGAACGAATGAGAAGGAGCCCTTTTTATAGAGGAATATCCTTATGGAACAATTTACCTGAGATAATTCGTAACTGTGTCGACCCTATGGACTTTAGTAAGAAATTAAAAGATCATTATTGGTTAAAGCTCAATGAAATGATTGAAATCTAGCAACCACTGTTAAGGTGGCTATTAAATGTCCCTGTTTTTAATGAAAGCTCTCATCAGAGCTAGGCGATTATGTGTGACAACGGTATAGTAAAAACCAAATTGGAGCCATTTGCATATGTATAAGACTGAATATAGTAACGCAAGTAATATGTGAGATGAAAGTTCTAATAATTCGTTAGTTGGATTAATGTGAGGATGAAGTTAATGTATTGTTGTAAGGCCGCTTAAAGCTGTTAATCTTAGAAGTTTGGCACATATGTTATGCCGGTTTTGATGTTGACGTAAGAAGGTAGACTTATATTCAATGGTATGGAAATTAATTTAGGCATCGCACGAATACATCCACGTAGTGGACATGCGCTTTTTGTGAATTTGATAAACTTGTACGGCCAGATTTGTAATAAAAAAAACAAAAAAAACAGAGTGTGATTAATAGATGCTTAAGACTAGTCTATAGGAACGAGATGCTAACTATTACAGACATACAGGGAAGGCTGAATATACAACCTTTATATAAAAGAGGTCTAATATCATTAATGGGTCTGATGTACAACTTTAAAGATATACCAGATTATGTTCAGCCCATGCCAAAACCAACCAGGTTAGCTGAAGGTGTTAACCTGGTGGTACCGCGTCCCAGAACGGAAAAACTGCGTAACAGTCCACATATGTTAGGTCCCACAATGTGGAATAAATTACCAGTTGAGTACAAAAGAAAGACATGGACTAATCTAAAAATATCACTAAAAAATGAAGAAGACTGGATGAAAGGCTGATTGTTATATTGTTATAACTTGTTATATGACGAGGTTTGTGTGCTTATTCGGAAACTGTACATATATGTGTAGTTAAATGGGTGCATACTACATCTGATTTCTTTTATTATGCGGTCTATGTCATATGATTCTTGTATTATTCTGTTTTTAATTGGGCAAAAAAAACAAAAAAAAATGTTATGTCACAAAGTGCTGTCTCACACATATAAACTGTGGTTCGACATGGCTTAAGGTGATTATGATTCAGTTCTCTTGAAATTATATAATGTAGATAACGGGTGTTAAATATACTCTATGGTATCTTTAAACTTAAAACGTGTAATACAATACTTGTACTAGTGTATATGAATTTTTGAATAACTTTCCACTTGGCAGAATGAGAGCCCACAAACTGTGAATGTTTTGTCAATAAAATTTATAAAAAAAAATAAAAAAAAATAACCCCATTTGATAATGGGGTTATTAGGGGCAACACATGGGTGATAAGTTTTAAACCAATTTTATACATCGTTCACAATTGCTTAAATATATGAAAACAATCCGAGGAACAATTGCTCAACTACTCTACATGAATATTCACCAAAACAATCTCTTGGCATAGGTATAGGATCGATAATACCTAACTAGCAACAATTACAAAGACTAGTATTTTTTCAATAAATTCACTTAAGTATTTGGAGATTATTTCAGACCTTATTTCAGTGACCAATGGATTCTTTCAGACCTATCGAAATAAACATTACTAGCTACAATAGTGAGAAGAGGTAAAAACAATAGCTCTTTATATACCTGGTAATACCAAAAAGGGACATCTTAAATGGAAAGAAAGCTTTAAATCCTTACTTAAAATGGTCCGATCTGAATAAATCTAAATTTTAATCAAAGAGCAGAACCTCCTTGCCATGTCTATGTATGGTGGCACACTGCCCCCCCCCCCCCTAAGGGTGGTAATCAGGGGCAAAACATGGGTGATAATTTTAGACCAATTGATACACGGTTCGCAATTGCTTAAATATATGATTATTTATTTGATGTTTTTTTCATAAACATTCTGGGAGAATGTTGAAATATAGATCAAATGAAGGAAATAAACTAAAATACTTTCATCTTTATTTATCTATATCCTTTGTTAAAGCATTTCTGTGGGCTTAAAACAATTCAAAGCTGTGAAAAGATTGTGAATTGATTCGAAAACGTGAGCGATTTTCCCGCTGTCCAAATGATAACAAAATGGTCTGAAGTCTGAGATCGTCGTAACTTTAAACACAGATGGAGGTGTAATATACCTATCAAACTAATTAATAAACTAACATCCTTTCACCAATATCAATGCCTACCTTTTTTCAAACCATTACTTAATTTTATAAAGATTTAAAGCTCTGAAATTGTCTAAAATTGATTCAGAACTGTGAACTATTTTTCTCAGCTCAACTCGCAGCAATGGTAGAACAGCGCCGTATGGTAGGCCTAGGTCTAATCACCAATAAAAACATGATCAAGCATCATATATAGGCCTAATGGTAATATTTCTACAAAATATGCATTGTTCTGTCTTATATAAAGCATATATAATAAATCAGTTGGTTGAATTAAGGATTGTGAATATATTAAGCATCTATAATATCTTTAGGCTTACTAGCAAATGTCCCGACATGTCTATCTGTTTATCCTAAAGTTGAACACTATCATTATATAACTATTCTATGTACTAAAAATCCAGAGTATTACCGCGAGATTAATTTGGTTGTGTTTTCTTAGGCTATGTACTTGTATTATTTAAGTATGGAATCTTTTTCTCATTTTCAATGCTTTCCCACCACCCCACCCCCCGGCTGCCCCTCGTGTCCCATACACACACCGCCACTGGCGTCGTGTATATGGGACATTCATGCCTGCGTGCAGGTTCATGTAAACACGGATGTACGGTAGCGCCAGAGCGGCTTGTCTCGGAACTAAAATGCGGCAATGGGGATCGATTCAAATCATATTTCATGACTTGGTGGTGGTAAATGGGCTTATTCTTAGACAATATTGTTCCAGTAATCACTAGCTAATATCATTGCTTACTAATATACGGTAGGAGTGAGCACGGAGAATAAGCTCAATAGGCATGTATTTGGTGGGCAGAGACAGCTATAAATGTTGTTCTAGGTATATAGGCGTTTAACCGTGATAACGGGTTCAACTGCTCTTTTTCTTCGGATTCTGCCGTTGGCAAGCTTCTTACAGAAGCGGTAGTCGTGGGGAGTCAAGTCATCTTGTGGAAAATGGTTGCAAAAATATAGTGAATGGTAGCGACCCATAACGATCCGTAACGAATAGGCTCAACGATGGTTAACCAGCGATAGCGATGGGTAACCAGCGATAACGATGCCTAACGATCCTTAACGAAGGATATTTTAGCGGAACAACCTATGCAACGGTTTAACGATATACTGTAAACGTATTAATGTTCGCGCAGTATTTATTTTTCGCTATTTTCGCGCACCCACCTTTGTGCGTGAAAATAAATCCTGCGCGAAACGTATAATTATTGCATAAACAATGTGTGAGACTTCCCTGCTGCGCGAATTTTAATCCCCGCGAAAAGTTGTCAAAGTACTTAATGCGCAAAAATTTATCCGCGGGATAAATACGTTTACAGTATCGCTGTTTCTATCGCGTTTTTTAAAATAGCGATAGCGATCTAACGATAAATAGCGATAAATCGTTAATTATCGTTACTACCTATGAAACGGGCCCCAGGCCTTCACTGTAGAGATGTCAAAATGAGGGACTGATCCAGTATGATTCAGGTACATTTAGTTTAGCAGTTTAGCTGATCTGTCCCTCATAATAATCAAATATAGATAGAATCTTTAGACTCCAAATACGGTGGATTTTATTGACCTGTTTTAATACAATTTATGGTTACAAACTAAAAATTAACTCGTACACATTGAATTGATGAACTTGCAAACTATAGTTCTCTATATCTATCTGTAGCTAATATCAGGTTATTGAGCATCAAGGGCGTTTTAGTCGAGTGGCCTTCTCCTGGAATGATTTGGAAATCAGCCTCAGGCCACACCTGTAGAAAATATATGAAATGCACAATTTTGTTATTGCAACTAAATGGACAACTCACAGATGGACAGCGACAAGAATATTCTTAATCATTAAAAGTTAGGCTTTACAATACACCCCAAATCATCTGGGTGTACCCAATACTGGCTCACATATTGAGGCTTCTAAAAATATGCTTGACATAGAAAGTAAGGTCTGGAAGTGTTTTAAATACAAATATATACCTTGTATGGACCAAAAAAAATATATACCTTGTGTAAGCGCCACGCACTCGCCATGGGACAGGTGATATCGTAACGACCCTGTACTATTGTAGCTGGAATATGCCGGATCTTATCAATATTGTCCAGAATCCAAGTATCTTTCTCGAAAAATAACCCATGAAGGAAATAATGACTGCCAAATAAAAAACATATCGATGACTTTCACTCATGAGTAGCTATTAGAATAACGGATGCTGTTCAAATATTCAATCGCAAAGAACTCAATATACTAACAATTGTTTTAATTAACGTTACTTGGAACATTGCATTAACGACCCAAAATTAGTATGCCTGTCCTATTTACCAGAACTTATTATCATCAGAGAATTTAAGGCAATATGTCCCGGTTATTATTCGAGTTGAATATAGCTGATACTAACCAAGAAATGTCTTTTTGTAAATTATTTCATTAAAGGACAGTACATATTTAAACAGTTCCATTGAAAAACGCTATATATCCACCACCATTTTCTCAAGTGTCGTTATGCTGATAGTTAACTTACCATTCTATTCTAGCATGCTGTAAGGACCACACATCATCCTCTTCAGCTCGCCTGAGTTGCTCCTCGTCTGGTAATAGTTTACATGTCACCAATTCCATCTTGTTCCATAGACGGGCACATTTGGTGAATTCTTCCACGTCATCTGACATAAGACGCCTGTAGTAGGCATCTAAAAGGCTTCGTCTCTCCGCCTAGGGTTTTATAATTCACAGTGAACAATTGTCAAAGGACAACCACAATAGATTAAAAATTGACCCTTAAAACAATAGCCAATGCTAAAATACTAGCAGTTTAAATCAAATATGATACCTTCCCAACGTAATGTTATGAATGCAACTCAGTTCACCATACCTGGGGTATAACGCTGATGAACTCGTCCCATACGTCGGGGTAAATATTGCTTACTCCACCCTCCTTGTACATCCAATCATCTTCCTCCCTTAGGTAGGACAAAATAGGTATTTATTATGCATAGCCTATATATGGCGTATGTCAAACTCAAACTTTGACAATCATGTTTATATATGGTAAACTTGCGGTTCAAATGATATGCATTCCCAATCCGATTCTTAAACGAATATATTGTTTAAAGCTGCTTTGCCTAGTAATAATATTGAATGGTTCTGTTGAAATTACATTCAAATTAGTTCCCAAACTCACTATTATCGATCTGTTACTTATTGAAAAGTTCAATAAATGTCTGTATTCCATGATTTTACCATCACAGACATACAAGAATAAGTGCGGCCGAGTGCGGCCATAGTAGTGTAGATGCGTTCAGTAGACACTAGGGGTAGACACTATCTTGAGATGAGCCCAGTCTGTCAGCCTGTAATACACTAAGTGCGCCTGCGCGAGCTGACTTGCCCATGCGCTAAACGCTTAGACTGCCATCTACACAGGTCTCTTTGGAATCATTCAGTGACATGGGTGTATACCCGTGTCCACCAGTGCATTTATTTGATTATTTAGACTCAAATATTGAACTTCAACATTGAGACAGAGACCCAACTCTTGGGGAAATGTGGAATAGGGTATGTCTGCTCTAAATAAGTGAAATTTGAGATTTGTATAGAAATTAGCTGGGAATGCAGCTTTAATTCATAGGCCTATATATATACAGATGCGTAGGTTTTTTCAACGAGTTCATCAATTCATTGCTCTTACTTGGTTCCAAGAAATATTCCCCTGAGTACAATTGCTTTAACTCTGTCCGGGTGACACTCTGAGTAAACCAGTGCAAGTGTGGATCCCCAGCTTCCGCCAAAAACGACCCATTTGTCAATCTTAAGATGCTTTCTTAATGTCTCAATGTCTTCCACTAGATGCCAAATGGTATTTTCCTAGAGAGGTATATAATCAAAGAATCATGAATTAACCATTAGTTATTTTTTGTGCATAGTTTGGGGAATCTTTGTGAAACAGCCAACATTTAATTAAATCTATTGTCATGCAGTGGATCATAATATGCATATTAATTGGGTTCTCTATATGTACCATAACATTTTTTTTACAGTAGATTAATTTGGTTCTCTTTCATATTCTGACATGTGATATTCTCAGTGTTTTTCTCTAATAGGCCTACGTATTTCTTGTATTATTCTATAATTTGTGTTGAAATAATTTAATTAAAAGAAGACAGGTGCATCACTGTGGATACGTATAGCCTATAGTAGGTCTACAGATATAGCCTACTACTAACAGCTACTAAAGCTTACTAACCTCCCCATCTAGCTCCATCAGCTGTAATTATGTTTTTAAATATCTCTAATTATGAAAGCTTAACATGAAGTTACTATAAACATAGGCCTATGTATATACCGGTATATAAAGCTATATAATATAAAGTGCTGAGCCATTATCACACCAGTAGCTACAAGTGTGATAACAGTTACAACAGAGCTATACATAACCTACAAATGTAGGTCTATAAACCGGTATTGAACATATAGGCCCCAATATGGCCGGTACAATAGCCTACCTTTATCTCAGCTGGCGGTGTCGACTTGCCCGCACCTCTCTGATCCAAGTGTACAACACGATATACAGTGGGGTCGAACCAGCGTCTATCACGGGCAGAACATCCACTTCCAGGCCCTCCATGTCTGCAATTAAGTGTATCAATCACGTAATATATAATGAATCTCAGAACAGCAAATTAATGTCAGTAATTGCTATCAATTGCAATATTAGTGAGCATCTATATGGGTAGAGCAGTAACAGCTAATAGGCTATAGGCCTAGTATTATGATAATTGATGGTATTATATCGGGGTTAATCCTTATATATTATAGGCCTAAATATATGTCATTCCAGATAGGTTAACAAATGATGTTTGCCTATTATCGCCCACCAAACAAGCAGGCCTCTCAGACGATGGACTTAAGTCCATGGGGCAATACACTAAATTAATAAGATTAATGCCTTATTAATCTGAATATGTGCAATACTCACAGATAAATGACTGGCCTGCCATCTGGTTTACCACACTGTTCATAATACAGCTCGTGAAGGGATGACACCTTCAACCGCCCCGAATCATAGGCTTCAATTTCTGGATACAGCTCCCGTAAATTTCCTTCTCCGCTGGAACTACTACTATCGTTAGCCATGGTTGGAGAGACGCACCAAGGACTCTACTACAGATTTGGTAGATGAGATTTAATATCCGGCCGGCAGTCCGAGCAGATAACTAAGCCGAGGGACAAGTGAGCGCCATCTAGCATCTAGTAACGCCGAGTATACGGCAATAGGGGGGGTGGGGGGTGGGTGGACTTGCACCAGCCCGTTCTGCACATTTTTCTTATTCATGGATTTTTAGATGTCATCTACTAGTCAAGCTTATTTTTAGTTTGCAATTTTAAAATACTAAAATGAACACAAATTAAGCTTCTGGGATGGCTAGATAATAAGTTTTTAAACTGCTTTTATGGAATGTTCATCTTATAAGGCCTATGTGTTTCCTATATATTTATAATTATAGCCTACTACTAGCTGCTATAGGCCTACTAACGGCACCTTGCCGTCCCATATCAATGTTAGTTAAATATCTTTGCACTTGCCAGAAATATTTATTACACTCATTCCCAATAACTAAGCTCGGATATCATTTTGATAAGGGCAGCCAGGGATGTTTATACCAACCATTCCGGTTTCCATAGCTAGTTGGTCACAACTCTGGTTAAAATTGTGATGGGGGCAGAAATATTCATAGCGCATGTTGGTGCCGAGTCATAGAATATATCTCGGATAAAATTGTGATAGGAGGATATCTTTAATATGATCCTGACTAGGTGTATCTTTACAAATATAGTATCTCTCATGCAACCAACAATTTCGAGTCATGGGGACAATGTTCAGGAATTCACATTATACCGAAAAGACAACAATAAGGCAGGTGGTCGTTTTTTGGTTTTGATATTTTTTTTCATATTTTTTTTTAAATTACACAATTAGCAACTAGGTTAACTAATGCAGCACTTTTTGCAGTGTACAGAAAATGTGATGTAGCATAAACTGAGAACTCGACATCATACAATAGGATACATTGCTTTTGGTGTGTATGCAATATGACAGAAGGGGAATAGCATTTGCTTCGACACGATTGTCTTTCAATCAGTCAACTTATCAGCGAAATATTAACACATCACTAGTCTAAATATCAGAAATCATTTTTTATGACATTTTGGTATTTGTGTTTTTTTTGTCGATATCATTTAGTTTTTTTTATGGATATGATACACTATGTACAGCGGTTTTCTTTTATTTGTGCAGAGATAGGGTTTTGAAAACGCAAATAGCCAGTAAAAACTGGTTTAGAATGCTATAAGCTTCCAGTAAAAGTGGTTAACAAGATTTTAACACCCAGTCTCGACTCATTGGAAGACAATCACGTTCGCTTAATCCGGTGTTCTGTCGGCCAAGGTTTTGCAGCTGAAAGGTCATTAGTTCATTAACGATGCATAGAAATGTCTTTTCTGAAGTAATCCCCGGATCAACCTTTTCGTACTCAATAGCTATCAATGACTAACCCCCTCAGCTCCAAACCCTTCCTCAACAGAAAATCAACGGTTCAATCGCAAGAGTAGAACCTAGCACCGATTTTTTTTTATTTAAAAAAATGATCAAACCCTAATCCATCATATAATAATCACATTCAACAGCTGGAATCAATCAATATACATATAAATCTAATAAAGGAATATTACACTTCAAACCATACCCCCAGGCAACTAATTTACAATTGTCAATGGATTTATTTCAATCAAATTGAGTATTTCGAGCAACTTGAATCGATTGGGACATTACTAATTTCTATGCAAATTTTTCACTTTCATGAACGTTCATTAAATATATTATTTTAACACTAGAACTTGAAATAAATTGGCCGATACCAGGTTCTTTGTCCGAGGGCATGACTTGTAGTGGTTGTGACTGATGACCAAACGTGAGAACTGCACCACTCACCGGACACGCATTAACACAGATGAAGATACACTTATATATAATATATATAAACACGAACCTACCCAGTTCAACCAATTCAAGTGTTAAAAAAAAGGAATAAAATCCCAACCAAACTTATTTTGAAACATTTGCAGTTTTAGTAATCAATAAATCTCTTCTTACATTAATACATCTCTAAAATGCTAAATCTTTAGATAATACTAGATACATTTCCACACCTTTATGCCTGCTGGTACAATCGTAGATAAGCATATATATGTATATGTAGTACGTATCATAGGAGAAGACCCCACTAACACTTGGTTCATAATGTAATGGAAAAAACGTATGTACACTGCATTATCTTATTCAGAACATGATCTGTTGAACACATTTAGCTCCATTTGTATTCATTCTTGCAAGATGCTGAAACGTCTGTTTAAAAAGACTTAATTTCTCAGAACCATGTAGTCACATATCGTTACAAAACATGTCCCATTGAATCATGTATGAATGTATTAATACTTAGTCGATGTATATCACAAACAGTTGTCAAAACGTCCCTTGAGGTACAGCACTACTCCAATGACCTGTGCTGATGATAACTTTTGCAACCGTCCTTGGGTGCAGCCCGCAACATTCACTCTACCGAACATACATCCTTAACCCGAACCCCGCCATACATCCGTCGCATATATTCTCATGGCAATGGCTATACTTATCAGAAGCCGAATCTATGTAATCTATATGATAACATACAAAGGATGATGTGAAAATATCTAAGCGAATGAAGCTTGAGTGTTCCATGGGAGTGTCTCAAGTGACAATATTAATACATAGCTATGCTCATAAACTTTAGTAGCGTAGCAAAATACCTGCACACACACACGACAGTATACAGTGGCGACATCATAGAAATATGCACTCTACACTTAGTGTACACAGTATTCACCAGTAGATGGTTACAGAAATGACATATGAACAAAAGATCTAGCTATATATACACATATGTATACACATTTACGGTACGTTTTTATGGATCAGACCAATGGGCTGATATTATTTATCAATAGATATCATCATTCACATAGTGGATGGTCTAGTTTCTTTTAGTTTTTTTGTCTGTATTTTATTGATTGACCGAGAGGGGGTTCCTAGGTGGGCGCTAACTAGTCTAATGGTACATGGGCTGAGTTACTTTTAAAGACTGTTATAGGTAGGTAGGTAGGTTAACCCTACCGTCTTAGAATACATCCCACTATTTAAGGTGACTATTAAGTACAGACTATTTCACACCGGATTTAAGTTGAAAATTAGATAAGTCACCTTACGAGCGCCCTAAATTTCGAGGATAAGGAAAGGCCGCTTGTAAGTTCTTACATACAGACAAGTGCCTATTTATGCGCTCTAACAGAACTTCCTCGGATCAATCTCTTATTTGCCTTAACTCCTAGATATATGAACTTATTGAAGAAGATATTTCTACAAAGTACACGATGCAATCACGAGTATGGCTGCATGTGGGTTTCAGGAAAAGTTAAGCAATACGTGAATAATAACAATAATAATGCATAGCTCAATCAGTACACGGCTGACACTCCATACAATTTACACTTCGTATTACGAGCAGAAAAAACAGTAAAAAGTCTTGTCACAGGGGAAATGGTCTAACTTAACACTACCACCAAGGTCCCTCCGTGAGTGGCACTTCAGTGCAATGGATTCCATTCAAACTAAAACAGTGTTGACGCGGTCGAATCATTAACTGATATGCTATATACAATGGTTCTTAGAGCCCAGAACATATATTCTGGCAAAGAAAACATGGCCCGCGAAGGAATTTCAAAACGAGCCTGAGAAAAAGAATTTTTTGTTGGATCCCCCTCCCTTGTCCCTTTCAAACCCTTAAGCTTTTCCCGGCCCAGAAAACTCCGTTTAAATAAGAATTGCGAAAGGAGAGCTTAAGGCACCAATGGAGACGTATTCCCCTAGGAAAAATGCAAATTTCCCGGATCCAATGCAATAATCTTGGCGAGAAGTGGTTTTCAGTAGAAAGAGATGTCATCAATTAACAGTATGAGTTATCAATCATAACATTCTCATCATGTAAATCGGTAGAGTTAATGTCATTAATTGTCATTATGGTTCACATCCAATGAATAGCAGTTATTTTTTTTTACACAACAATGTCTACACTTCCATTTTTCATCAATCATACGGTTCATGGCATACTTGGACCATGACCAATCAACACATTTCAAATTGAGGAGATCATGACTATAACCAAAGAATCGACTTCCTACACGGTACTTACAACATGGACCTCAATAATATGGTCCAATACGTAACTATAGAAAACTTCACTGGCTCTATGCGGAGATGGGTTGCTAGGCGAGCAGAGACACCGACCTTCAAATACCCAATGGAACCCCATAACAGTGCAGCGGCCCGGAAACAGTCACTCCCTAACATCTCCCGAAATATCTGCACGTTAACCTTGACAGGACCAGGAAAACTTAACACATGTTTACATCAACATGCAAATGACTCTGTCCCCATCCACTGATCATACAAGCAACAATGCCTTTAGATACCATCCTTATCGGTGATTAATTTGCTCCTGATAATGAAACTTTCTTCCATCCCTTATGAAGAATTCGATTCTCTGACACCTGAGAAAAAAAATAGAACATACAAAAGAAACGGGAGATTTACCGCGCAAGTCCATTAAACGTATATCAATAGCTCTAGGGTAGGACTATTTGGACACATCTATATCAGGTTTTGTTTTCACATTTGAGCGTACATGGACTTTTTTCACGTTGAGCCATTTTCTACAAATAGCTAGCCAGGCGAAACAAACTAATATCATTTTGCTTTTATAATCGACTTGCTGTCTAGATTCTTGAATTATCTAAATTTAAGACATAACTGTCAGTACCATGAGTTTGCTAATTTAGACTTCGTAATCAAATACGTAGATATTTCTAACCCCAATCACAGATAGCGTTGTTACCAACAACCAGTGGTCACGGATTGATTGACCTTACAAAGAAGAAAAGAGAAGAGTACAGTCAGATATACAACCTAAAACCATCAGACAATCATAATCGTAGACCCTCAAACGTAAAACCAGATACCATCCCTTAAAAGCAGTAAGGTTTATATTATCAGTGGCTATTGGTTTGCTGCTTTGTAAAAAGAGTACATAGAAATACTCGGCACTTCCCAGCCAACAAGTAAATCATAATCCCCCCAAGTTTTTGTATTCTCAGAAGCGAGGGTATTGCAGGTGGAATATAATCATCGTGAAGCCGAAGACTGATGGAAGCATCTTTTAACATAGTAGTCTGATACTTTCGAAGCTTGAAAGTCGTTGTAACGGTCAACAATCATCCCCTTGAATGTCTTTCTACATCCCTTTCCTATTATGACAAATATTCAAACTGGGCGCGATTCATTTAGTGGCTTGGTTCCAATAAAGTCAGAAGAATCTGACTAGCTCAGGTAGCAGAAGTGGGAAAACTGGCGGAAGGAAGGAAGCCGAGATGGTGGGGTAGAGCATTCAATGGTGGAAATGCTTTTCCTCTCACAAAACACTAACCACGCCTTATTTCATACAGATAAATCGAAGTGTGATGTAGCAACACCCATTTGTCACAACGGAGAAGCAATGAAAAATACAGGAATGCTAAACACTGTCCGATGATCAGTTACTACTCCCGGACTCGTTTTGTGGCTTGTCCTTCGGTACCTGAGGGGGCTTATCTGATTTACCTTCTGGTTTTTCAGTCCGTTTTTCCTTATGTTGTTGCGGTTGGACAGGGGCTAAGTCTTTTTTGGCTGGTGCAGGTTTGACTGCTGATCCATGTTCTGGTTGCTTCTTCGTTAGTTGTACTTTTCCTGCCTGGCCCGAAGAGCTAGGCTTATTGTCTGCTGAAGATTGGCCTTGTTTTGATTTTGCTTGACTGTCCTTGTTGCCTTTTGAGCTCTTAGGACCTTGTGGTTTATGACCATCCCGTTGACCTTGTCCTTTGTTGGGTGAAGCCTCTTTCCTAGCAGCCCGTTCTGATTGGCTCTGTTTTCTCGGCCTGTTTCTACCAGAGTCCTTCTTACTAGAATCTAACCGTTCAGTTTCACTGTTCTGTCTGGATCGCCTGCCAGCTTCCGACGTGCTGTTCTGCCTAGACCGCCGTCCAGCTTCACACTGGCTATTTTGCCTAGAGCGACCAGAAGCGTGTCGCCGTCTATGTGGTTTACTGTCTCCTTCCTCTTCGAACTAAATAGTCAAAAAAATACTTCACGTTAAAAGAATGGAAGACAGAAGAACGCGGTATGGTAGATCAGAAATGAGTTAGCTACTCTAATCAGCTCAAACTGAGAATATCGTAACTTTACATATGTTTTTGCCGAATAAAAAAATCTTTAAATAGATATACTTGGCAAATAAATATGATTTGTATTTCGACAGGTTTAGTCAAGTATCGTGTTATGACGCATGTACTTTTATATATATGAAGATAGTTTTACCTCTACCCGGAAGTCTTCTAACCGCTTGAACTTGGAGAGAGCGTCTTTTAATTTTGGCTCTACTTCAACATCACGTCGTGAATACTTGAGGAATGCCCAGAATTTCTCCAAACCATACAGTTGACCTGAAATCATAAACAAGGATGGAAATCCACAATAGTTGACATTAAACAATCTAGTGCAGGGAAAGACTGAAGGAATTGATGGGTCCATGGACCACCGACATATCATCGGCGGTAAATTGAATTTAGAAAGACATAGGCATAGTTTTAATGTAATTAATTGGTTTACATGTGAACAGCAATATAATGGGGATGGTAAGAAGACGTAGTTGAAGTTTGATATTTGTAGAAAAGGTTGTCACTAGAGAACGCATGCAACTTTTCAAATAAATGAAAAGATCCTGGAGAAGTGACCCATGTCATATCTTCCCTTTGAGTGAGTGAGTGAGATTGGTGGCTTTACGCCCTTATCAACACTTTGAAGTGTTATATCAAGGGCGGGAGAGCTTAGAGGGAGGCAGTTTATGATCATACCCAGGAAATAGAGATAGAGAAGAAGGGAGAGAGACAGAGAAAAGAGACAGAAAGGCCCTTTAAGGTCCTACCCAGGACCAGGCACTTTAAGGTCTTCCCTTTGATGATAATAGCAGGATTACAGTATCACATGGAGGAGTGGACATACTCTGAGAATAGGCCCATTTTCCTACATGGGGGGATCGTAAATTAGGATACATAGAGATGGTAGAAATGGTTCATAAGTTGAAAAGCAGATATCTGCCATCCTTTAAGAGAGAGAGAGAGGGGGGGAGGAGCAACAAAGGGGGTGCGGGAGGGCGGGCTATGTAGGCTGCTGCAAAATCAAGCCTCTGGTCAATAGAACATGGCTACAGTTGGCCCTCTACTTCAACATCTAGCCAGCAGAATGCCAGCAACCAGATGAAAGAGACAATCCAATTATTTCATTAATTCTGAAAATAGCAAAGGGTGCTAAAGCCCTCGTCTTTTAATGTAAGTTCATAACAACTAACCACGTCTTATAGACTGCAACTGATTTAGGTAGGATATTTAATTTACCAGTACATCTATACTTCGTAGATCGGTTCCTTTATCTATTGGTTTTGGAAAAAGAAATATCCCGCATTGATGTATACATGTATCTGGAATTTAAAACGTCGTTACTTACCAGTTAAATAATCAGTCAGGACATCTGCCATGAAGTCATTGAACACGTCGGGTCTATAGCGCTTTTCTAGACCATAACTGTAGAAACGGAAAAGACATTCCACGCCATATCTGGAAAGAAAGAACCAATTAAAATCAAAGAGACCAAACGATAACAATAGGGAAAATGGACTAAAACAATCTGTTCAGACATGGTTACTATGCCAATGAACGGGCAAGTCATTTTAACCATATTATGAAGATTTTTTTTTCTCAGAGACAATCGATGATTTACCTGTAGCCTGCTGCGGCATCTTCCAAAGCCCAAGTACGGAATTCCTGATACATTTTTCGGTGGTAGTGTTGCCGCAAGAAGAAGGACCAAAATCTGAAGAGCGTATTAACTTCTTGAGACTGTCCAACGCCAAGCTTTTTCCTCTCTGAAAAAAGCAACATTGCGGATGATTAAACATTAAATAGATAAAAGTAATATTTTGTTGAAAGAAAGTACGAACTCATTGGAACAAATGCAGTACATAAACATTCAAATAGAAAATGCACCTGGACTGAAGCAGAACCTTCGTGAGAGACACCTACCTTTTAGACACTTGGCATGGTATTTATGGTAAACGTGCCAGACAAAGCCATTCTCTTTCAACAGCTCGTGTGACGGGTGTTGGAATTTGGGGAAATTCTGGGGTGTCGTACCGAAACTCACAGACATTTGACTTTCAGAAGGACTGAAAAAGGAAGAATGTTAAAAAATTACCAAAGATTTAAGTGAATTATGAAACAAACAAACGCTAAGGAATAGTGACAGGCATCTAGGAACATCAGTACAGTGCGGTTGCTATATTTCGATAAAGTATAATGAATTGCATTGGTAAAGGGCGGTACTATGTTTGAATATGTTTCTGAGATTAGGGAATTATTTACCTAGCTCCATATGTCATTGACATTGTACGTTGTCTCTCGGCTGGGACATGCTCCTTGGCATCAATAACCCATCCAACGTGAGATTCAACTGGCGGGTTACTACTGTGCCTGGTTTTTCTCTTCCGGGGAGTCTGTACAAAAAGTTCAATAATTTGTTTGAATGAAGAAGCATGGGTACATTAAGTGAATATCAAGGACACAATTGAATACAGGTCAATAGAACACAAAAAATAATCCCATAGAAAAAATAATAAATTAAGTACCTGTGGGTCTTTGGGCGCTGAGTTTTCCTTGACCACTGGATAGAAACGGGCACTCTCGTGTTGGTTCTTCCTGTGTGGGGTTCTGGGTGTTCTTGGGGTTCTGGGTGTTCTTGGTACAGCGCTTGGTCCAGCATTGATGTCAGTGGGGAGTGATTGCGCCATCTCTGGCATTTGATTGCGCTTGAGGAATGGTGAGGGGGGTACTGCCACACCTTCGACTGCTGGGGAAAAAAAGGACATTTTAGGACTACATCTAGTGCCGTGACTGAATCTAATAAACGAATTGAGAGATTATGAGGGAAAAGTATGTCATCACACTACAGGGTTCACAGTTCCTGAAAACAAAATTGCCTGAATTAATATCAAAATTTCGGGTTAATTAATTTGAGGATTTAAATTCTAGTTTGACAAGTCTCCAATGTTGTTGCAGTGAACATAGTGAGACTAAGACACCTGCATGGACTGTATGTCAGATGTACACTAACATGTGCTGTAACGCAGGCGTGTAATGTCTTAGAAGGACATTTAGTTGACTTAAATTTTAATGAAGACAAAGACAAAGACAGTGTCTTTCTTTCAGAATTGTATCCGTTTCAGCAGACAAAATAACCCTTTTTTCAAATTCCCTGACTTCCCCCTGATTTGAGCCATTTTACTAGACTTCCCAAACTGGAAAAAGAGAAACACGTGTTCCAGGTCCTCCCTGATTTCCAAGATGGCCAGAGAACCCTCCCCTACTACTTTACAAAATCCTATGTCCATTGATGGGTGCCGAAAAATATCCAGATCTTAAGTGCCATAGGAAAGTGTATTCCCCTCGCTAATTATTGCGTTAGAATACTCGTCGTATAAAGCATTCGGGTGTTGCAAGATATAGTTCGAATATGATTTGGCATAATAAATCCAATAAAATAGGGAATGTGGCTGACGGTGCCTTACCTTCCATCTCCTCGAGGGGTTCAGGTGGAGGTGGTGGTGGTGGGACTTCTTGGTTTGTGACCGCAGGTTTCTCAGGGATGAGACTGTCATACTCTTCTCTCGTTACAACTTGAACCGTCTTGAAATCGTTCAATTTATCCTATGATAAATATGCACCGTTTAATACTTCATCAAATTAAATGACGTCTAACTTGAATTTCAATCATAATGCACGACGATAAATTACATTTTATTCGGAACAAGGCAGTACCAGTAATCAGTCAAAGGATAAAATGTAGCAGGGACGCACGGATCACGATTTACCCTAAATTGAAAAACGACCCCACCGCTGTAAAATGAACAAAATTAAAAAAAAAACTCTATTCTTCTCAAATCTCGAGAGAACACTAAGAGTTAATCCACACTCTACTTCTCATGCAGTCATATTGTTAGTATACGGTGAAGCAATTACTTATCTCGCTCATCAGATACTTGTCAACCGCATCGCCAATAGCACCGATGAACGAATATATTTAGGGCTATGTTATGCAAAATGTCCCAAAAGAATCTCACACAACTAAGTCCAAAATTGAATTTGTCTAGAATTTCATTCCTATTTAGTAGTACACACCCGTAAGGTTAGAGAAAAAATTGTTAGTATAGGGAAAGGCAAAGAGGGACCATCCGCTTGACTAATTTCACTAAAGACAATATAGAACTGCACTTTTTGCCTCGAGCATTGCTGCTGTCTGGTTGGCAGAAGCCTTACATGATTTAAGTGTTCCTTTGCGTTAACGGCCGGCAAATTGTATGGCAGGTCACTAACCTCCACAGCATTCTCCCATAGGTCCTGTTCGTAGTAGTACAGACCATCGTTAATGACCTTAGAGAGTTCAGCCGTGATCTTAGCACGCGGCAAATGGTCCCCTGTCCTGTCACCTCCTGGATGTCTCCGGAAGGCAGGCGGAGTCTGGGTTACGATAAGGATACGATTCAACGTGTTGTCATCTATCTCTTCGTCAGATTCGTCCGACCTGCATATAATCAAGCCACGGAAGTCAGCAAATGATGGACAGTGTCTTACGACAAGGCAATGTTTGCAAATAAGAGTAATGACCGCAACGATGGTGGCCCATCAATAACTAAGTTTGTTGTGTAGGCAACCTGATTATTCGGGTAAGTACAGAAAACTTCTCCAAATCAGTATGGTTGCCACTTTATCTAGCATGAAATGACGAGTCCTGGTCAATCAGGAAAGCCAAGAATCAATATATTCATTTCTGCATAATCCGATCTTTAAACAGTCAATTTTAAGTTGATAAATGATTACAACCCCCTTTTAAAATTTAATACTTACCAATCTGTAAATGTATTTTTACGACCTACGTCGAACTCATCCAACTCTTCGTCGAACATAAAATCTAATTCCTCGGGTTCATTCGCTTGAGGTTCGTCGTCTTTGTCCTAGAAGAAAAAAACAGATGAAGGCACGGTTAGAATTTCACGAAGAAAAACATTGGCCACCCACAGAAAGGACATTCAGGAAGTTATTGAACGAGACATCAGAGAATGAAAGACATCAGAGAATGATACAGCTCAGGTCAGCGAGCTGGTTTTACAACTTGATCGGCCCAACAACCACAACTACACCCCCATATAAAAGGCAGATAGCCGACGGACTCAACGCAACACAAGAAGAATAATTGCTATGTTCGGAAGAAAATAGACACTAAAACTCGGCATTTCAACACATACACTCACACTGCTAATCCCGTATAATACCTACATTTGGTTTCCCTTTTGATTTATCCCTCTGGCGACGTTTCACCTCTACCCAGTTGGGTTCTAGTTCACGCTCAGGGGCGCTGGATGACAGCAGGGGGAGGCTGTATTTGGCTAAGGCGAGATCATCGGAGTTATCATTTGAATGCTTCTCTTCTCTGAGTGCTTTCTTTGGGATGTTAATACTGTCCGTCGGTTCCCTCGGCGACGTGGGAGCAGATTCTGGATAGGAACAGACAGATCAGCTATTATTGCAACTTCAAGAGGAATGTAAATCAAAATCAGAAAAAAGTATAGCTGGGTCAGGAATAATAAGCAGATTACTTCCAAGTCTTTGTGCTCATCCGTCAGCTTATTTATGAACGCCCTATATAAACGTCATTCTTACCTGGTATAACAAAGTGGAAGTACCTACGTATAATTTAATATTACACCATATATAATATTTGCACAAGTAATCTCAGGTCTAATTCTTTTTTAAAATTACAATTCGCAATACTATTCTCACCAGTTTCGTTAGATGGTTGGTGGGATTTGTCTGCGTTTTCACCAACATTTGGAGCGACAAATGCCTGTCCGGGTACGAATTCCGGTACATCCACCTTCAAATTAGAGAAGCTGAGTATGGACTGTGAAGTCAGGGGCCACTTATCAGGGTTCTCCTTGGGACGTAACTTGACGCGGTCTTCAGATATCACCACCGTGTCACTATCTTTCATCGACTAAAGAGAAGAGAGACAATAACAATTCAATAGGGAGAATACGCTGAGCATTAATGCAATAAATAGATCCAAATTAGTTTTATTTAAATTTACGTGGATTAAATATTAAATAGATTGTTTTATAATTACATACCAACTTGCATAGTAATACATGGACACTTTGCATACTGCAACTCTAAAATATGATTGGCACAAGAATCTTATGGCACTGACCTCAATGATGAGCTGAACATCTTGTGTAAGTGCCTGCACTCTGTGGAAACTGGCGACTAGACTGATGGGAATCCATCCGTCGGAATCCATTTTCCGCCTCAAAAAGAAGTCACGTTGTAGGTTGTCCGCAGAGAAATAATATTCTCTACAAAATAGAAGACAAATACTTCATTTTCAATCTAATAAATGCATGCAACTCCTTCTACTGATTCTATGGCAACTGGCAAAAGTAATAGATGAAACAAATGACATGTGACATTCACCATAAATTTGAGTACCGTTGTCATTTTCACACAAAACGTTCCGAATATCGAAAAGAAACGTTCAGAATCAGGCGTACTTCAAAGTAAGGCATTTCTATGTGTAAACAACGAAATGTTGAGGGTAGATTAAAACCTCAATTGCAATCTGGTATTTGTGAGAAAACCTAGAAAAAGAAGCTAAATCGAGAATTCATACGATATGCATGCACACACACACATGTACACAAACTACCACTACCTCAGTGCATTAAAAAGAAAGGCTATTAAATGTCAATAATCTAATTGCAGCTTTTGAGAGAAATCGAGAATTATTCTCTACTGGACTTGGATAAGTACCGAACTATTTATTGATCAATGGATATTCACTAGTTTTTTTACACGAGTACCCTATCACCAAAGCATTTACACTATATAAGGCGAATGGCAGATTTAAAACAATTTTAAAATCACATTCCAGTAGCAAACTGCTTTCAAAAAGCGAGCTGATGTATAATGAGCATGGTGTGTTTAGTATCAGCAGGAAAATGGTCGGTACAAATCAAATTGAATACTTCTTATATGAAACAAGATAGTGATGTATGGTCCGTAGTGAAAGTTGGGGGATGGAAGAGAGCCGACTTACAGGTTCGCCATCATGTGTAAGTAATTATATATATATATTCCCGTTCAGAGGTTTTCGATAAAGGCACACTGTGCTAATGATCAATGTCTGGCAAAAATGCAAACCGAGTTTTGCTATCTTCAGTGTATGAATGTAGGGCCTAAACAATGTGTAACCTTTTGAAATCCGTAAATGCGATGGATAAAAGAAACGAAACCGAAGAAAGACATAGCAAATGATCAGAACAAATAACTCAACTGTCAACTAGGAAAAGCTAAATCAACATCGATTTGTATACGGCGTAGTCTAAAGTGGACATGTAAGTGGTGGAATGAGTTGTACTGAACTTGGAGAAATTGCTCACATTTGGTTGCGTATGTATTCCATCACGTTAGGTGCATCCACCATATACTGGTTGCCGTAGCTGTCAAAAGAATGCAACCGTTGCAAAGAGTTTACCCCATCTTCCCTACAAAATAAGCGAGAAACCCCCAGCTGTGGGTTAGTCGGGTAGGTGTCAAGGTCCAAATGACTGGGTCCTCCTAGACACCAGAGTTAAGAGCTTAAGTAGCCGTGAAAGTATCACAAGAAGGAACCCTCTACTACAGAAGAATAGAACGAACGGTCCGCATCAAAATCAAATGTCCCTAAAATAATTTCTTGACAAACTGCAAAGTCGGTTGTGTTGGTGTGATATTCACGTCTTTACCATTCTCTCCAACTTCTTGTTAGTGTAGGACAAAAGCTATTCCGAAACCCCCCAAAAATCATTCATATGAGGTTTCTACCATATGTAAGATGAATATACATAATGATAAACAGTGCCTTTCAATGCAATAAGACTATTCATGGAAAGACCGAGCCATCCCAGGAATTTCTATTTAGGGATTGGGAGATGCGGTAGTACTAAGAGGTTCATCGGGCTAAACCATTTTCGTTAAATCACTCTAGGATGTGGACTTACATCTGCTTGCGGATGAAGTCTTTGAGGACGGGTTCGTCCATCTGGTATTGCTGGATACTGTTGAAGAACAACTGGCCACCATAGAGCGCCAGCATGGAAGGATCGACGTAGAACTGCTCATCGCCGACACCTACATTTATAAATGAAATATAAAGATTAAAAAACATTGTCTTGGTCCCAAATGTCGTGCTTCTCATTTAGGGTAGGCTGATAAAGACCTGTGGTTATCTAATGTCCAGCTAGATTTTTATACATTCACACAATGGGCTAAGTACCAAACGCATTATCACCGAATGAAGATTCAGATGCAGTATCTGAGATCCTTCCACCACGTCCCCGGCCTCGTCCTCCCCGACCACGCCCACGTCTGCTACCACGGTAACTACGCTCACCACCTCGGTCCTTCGGGCTGAGGGGTCGCATGTCCTCCCTCCAGTTTTTAGATTCAAATCCTGTAAATATGAAGGAAGATGAAGGATAAATGAGCAAGAAAATAATATTGATTAGCTTATTTTTTATTTGGTCAACTACAACTCAAGGCGTTGCACCCTGGGAATATTTCATTTATTCAGTTGAATGAATGCTGAACATTTATAGGAAAGGGAGCCGATAGTGTCACAAGGTGAAAGAGTGTATAGAATAGACATAGGTTTTACACTGACCATGTTCATTTTCTTTGGAGGAAATATTCTTTTCATTCTTAGAATTTTCTTTGTCACCCCCTCTGTCAGGCTTGGGCATACGCTCTCGGTCTGGTTTCCTACGTATCCTTTCGCCAGTTGGGCTTTTACTTTTACGTCCAGGCCTGTTTAATTTTGGAGGCTCAATGTCGAGAGGTACCCACTTTTGCTTGTTACCTTAAAGAGTGAAGCAAATGCATTAAATAAAACAGCACATAAAAACATTACATATTGAAATGATATTAACATATAAGCCCCACCTCAGTGAGGTGTTGTTGAATTTCACTCCCTGGTTCATTTAAAGTGTATTTATATTAATTTTAATGATTTTGTTCAGAAAACCTTCTATCAATTTTCTATGGTCTAAAAAATAATGCGAAGGTTACACTGGTTTATGTTCCACATCTTGAACGCACTTAACATAACTAAGTAAATGTTAGTGCTGCCTAAAGATGTGGATGCCCAAGTGTTAAGTACACTGCAGCAATCAAATCTGACATTCAATCAGTCATATGAGAAGTTTAGTTTAGATTCAACAAACATTGTCCAATGCAATTTCACTCCCTGGTTCATTTAAAGTATATTTGCAGGTCGTCAGAAAATTCATCGATTTGTTATTAGGCAATATATAAGAATACATTGTGGATAGATCTAATAATGTTTACCTTTCTTTTTTGTTGCTTTTGACTGTTCCTCGCCATTTGAGGATTCTTTGTTTTCCTTAGACGAATCGTCTCCACCAGAATCAGCTTGCGACTGTTGCTTCTGGACTGGTGCAGCAGTAGTAACAGGCGCAACCTCCTTTTTGGTCTCTTTTGTCTCTTTCTTTGTAAGAGGAGATCCGTTCTTAGCAGGAACATTCTGCTTCGATGGCTGGAAAATAGGCATAGAAATCTATACAGATACGGATATCATATGTACTGAGCTAATTTTCCCAGATTAGAATAAACTAGTGTATATATGTAGCAGCAACAATAACACTGAATACATTTTTTTTTAAAAACACAGAATACAATAGTGAAACACATCTATGAGTGATTATTTGACATACCTCACGAACTTGATTCAGGGCTGGCCAATTTGCTGCATCACTGAAGTCACTTCCCTGAAAGACACAATAGAATTTGTCTAAAGGCAGTGTCAATTGGGAATGGCCATATGTTATCTGCGTTTTCTATGTAATCTTGATAGACTTTGTTCAGAAAACCTTCAATTCATTTCTCAATGCCAAGAAACTAATGCGAAGGTTACACTGGTTTATGTTCCACATCTTGAACGCACTTTACACAACTAAGTAAATGTTAGTGCTGCCTAAAGATGTGGATGCCCAAGTGTTAAGTACACAGCAGCAATCAAATCTGACATTCAATCATTTATATAAGAAGTAAAGTTTAGAAATTACAAACATTGTTCAATGCAGCTTCATTCTTACTCCTATAAGCATAGAGTAGATCTGAAGCCTGCATTCATTTAATGTTCCACACCTTGAACGCGCTGTAGACCAGGAGAAAAATCTCAGTGCTGCCTAAAGTTGTGGACCTAATTATCTCATCTACTACATAATATATATTATAAGATGAAATATCTTGAAAATACAGTACCTAAGTCAATAGGTGAACAAGCATGATTTAGATAGCTATATTCATTGACTAGGGGATTAACTGATTTCAATTCAAAGAGCATCATATTAGAACCAGAGACAGCTAACCTATACCACCAAATTAGTAACAAACAAAAACAAAATTTCCTCAATGGTACAACATTACATAGTCAATAAAGAAATGCACTTCAACTGTGAGATTGGTGAAACTAACATTTTCTTATGTATGTTTCTACATTACCCTACTAGGCTGCCTAGATTAAACAATACATTAATGCTTAAAAAATGAGAAGCGCCAAGGAAACATCACAATTTATAGATGAATAAATAGCGAAATGATTCTTCTGTTTGTTGTGCTTCCATTCCGTTCATTAGTACATGACGAAATATAGTGAAAGTACAGCTAAGTTGATTTTCCACATCTTGAACGCCCTGAGGATCATGAAAAAATCTCAGTGCTGCCTAAAGGTGTGGGTTAGGAGTAGATATTGTATTGTCATATGCAACATTTGGAATTTGTTTCATATCAAGTTGATTGTTGCGATTAGGGCAAAAAATGTCCAAGTATTTTAAACCTATAATGTTGATGATTTTGTTCAGAAAACCTTCTATCAATTTTTTATGGTCTAAAAAACATGCAAAGGTTACACTGGTTTATGTTCCACATCTTGAACGCACTTTACACAACTAAGTAAATGTTAGTGCTGCCTAAAGATGTGGATGCCCAAGTGTACAGTACACGGCAGCAATCAAATCTGACAATCATTTATATAAGAAGTTAAGTTTAGAAATTACAAACATTGTTCAATGCAGCTTCATTCTTACTCCTATAAGCATAGAGTAAATCTGAAGCCTGCATTCATTTAATGTTCCACACCTTGAACGCACTGTTGACCAGAAAAAAATCTCAGTGCTGCCTAAAGGTGTGGGTTAGGTATAGATATTGTATTGTCATTTACAACATTTGGAATTTGGTTCATATCAAGTTGATTATTACTGGATTAGAGAAAAAACTGTCAAATTATTTTAAACCTATATTTATGTTGATGATTTTGTTCAGAAAACCTTCTATCAATTTTGTATGGTCTAAAAAATAATGCGAAGGTTACACTGGTTTTATGTTCCACATCTTGAACGCACTTAACATAACTAAGTAAATGTTAGTGCTGCCTAAAGATGTGGATGCCCAAGTGTTAAGTACACGGCAGCAATCAAATCTGACATTCAATCAGTCATATGAGAAGTTAAGTGTAGATTTAACAAAGATTGTTCAATGCAGCTTCATTCTTACTCCTATAAGCATAGAGTAAATCGGAAGCCTGCATTCATTTAATGTTCCACACCTTGAACGCGCTGTTGACCAGAAAAGAATCTCAGTGCTGCCTAAAGGTGTGGGCTAGGTACAGATATTGTATTGTCATTTGCAACATTCAGAATTTGGGTCAGATCAAGTTGTTTACTACGGGATCGGGGGCAAAAACTGTTAAAATATTTTAAACCTATACTAATTTTAATGATTTTGTTCAGAAAACCTTCTATCAATTTTCTATGGTCTAAAAAATAATGCGAAGGTTACACTGGTTTATGTTCCAAATCTTGAACGCACTTTACACAACTAAGTAAATGTTAGTGCTGCCTAAAGGTGTGGATGCCCAAGTGTTAAGTACACAGCAGCTATCAAATCTGACGTTCAATCATTCATATAAGAAGTAAAGTTTAGAAATTACAAACATTGTTCAATGCAGCTTCATTCTTACTCCTATAAGCATAGAGTAAGATCTGAAGCCTGCATTCTTTCAATGTTCCACACCTTGAACGCGCTGTTGACCAGAAAAAAATCTCAGTGCTGCCTAAAGGTGTGGGTTAGGTACAGATATTGCATTGTCATTTACAACATTTGGAATTTGGTTCATATCAAGTTGATTATTACTGGATTAGAGAAAAAACTGTTAAATTATTTTAAACCTATATTTATGTTGATGATTCTGTTCAGAAAACCTTCTATCAAATTTTTATGGTCTAAAAAACAAATGTGATGGTTAGACTGGTTTATGTTCCACATCTTGAACGCACTTTACATAACTAAGTAAATGTTAGTGCTGCCTAAAGATGTGGATGCCCAAGTGTAAAGTACACGGCAGCAATCAAATCTGACATTCAATCAGTCATATGAGAAGTTTAGTTTAGATTTAACAAACATTGTTCAATGCAGCTTCATTCTTACTCCTATGAGCATAGAGTAAATCGGAAGCCTGCATTCATTTAATGTTCCACACCTTGAACGCGCTGTTGACCAGAAAAGAATCTCAGTGCTGCCTAAAGGTGTGGGCTAGGTACGGATATTGTATTGTCATTTGCAACATTCAGAATTTGGTTCATATCAAGTTGTTTACTAAGGGATTGGGGGCAAAAACTGTTAAAATATTTTAAACCTATATTAATTTTAACGATTTTGTTCAGAAAACCTTCTATCAATTTTTTATGGTCTAAAAAATAATGCGAAGGTTACACTGGTTTATGTTCCACATCTTGAACGCACTTTACATAACCAAGTAAATGTTAGTGCTGCCTAAAGATGTGGATGCCCAAGTGTAAAGTACACGGCAGCAATCAAATCTGACATTCAATCAGTCATATGAGAAGTTTAGTTTAGATTTAACAAACATTGTTCAATGCAGCTTCATTCTTACTCCTATGAGCATAGAGTAAATCTGAAGCCTGCATTCATTTAATGTTCCACAACTTGAACGCGCTGTAGACCAGGAGAAAAATCTCAGTGCTGCCTAAAGTTGTGGACCAAGGAATCTCATCTAATATGTAATATATATCATGAAATGAGATATCTTGAAACAATTATGTTAGTAATGGCCAACCACCAATGTAGAACAAGTACAAAACAAGAACAAAAATTCCTCAGCAGTAATGCACTACTTGGTTGATAAGAGCACTATGCATGCCTTATAAACCTTCAAACTGAAGAAATTGACTGGATTATGTAGGATTCGATATTAAGGCTGCTAAAGATTATACAATATATCAATGCCTAACAGATTCCGAAATTTTGAAAAGAAACAATTTTTAGAAGACGATTTCCAAATATTGTAATTTGTAATACTGTAATAGCATAATTATTCTTCTGTTTGTTGTGATTCCATTTCGTTAATTAGTACATGAGGAAATATACTGAAAGTACAGCTAAGTTGATGTTCCACAGATATTGCATTGTCATATTTGAAATATGAACCGTATATACCATTCGAAATTCTGCTCAAATCAAGGCAATAATTACTGGTTTTTGCCGAAAATTTCAAATTATTATAAGGCAATCTATTGCCAAAAATTGGCACATAAGTCTATATAAAGATATCTATTGTCAGAAAACAGGAAAATTTAGAAGGCCCATTCTCTTGTACTATCTGGGAGGTATACATCTTATATATCCCCAAGTAGTAATTCATGAAAAACATTAGAATACTTTGTTTTCATGCCAATCTGAATGTAAAGAAGGCAGTACCTTGCATTAATACCTCACAACTAGTACATGGTTGACATTAGGAATATTATTTCTCCTATTCATTTATTGTAATATCGAGCAGATTGGCAAATAAAAGATTTTCTTATCTTATTTCCCTGCACTTTAGGTTATAAAATATAACTTAAGAATAAAGATTTGTTGTAACTCCCAACACCATTTTTGTAAGTTATGACTTCATCAGTTTTCATAAGTTTATGAAAAATATGAAAATCATAACTAAATTACTTTCCCACATCCTGAACGCCCTGGAGAGCACATGCAACTCTCAGTGCTGCCTTAAGATGTGGACAAAAATACACTTAATCCCTCAAGTCAGAACATGAAATTAGCCTTGGGCTAAACAAAATCGTCCGATCATTGAAAAAAAAGATTGTCTATAGGGATGCATATTAGATATTGCCTTAACCCATAGAAACATGTATTTTCCTTCTAGGCCAAACCCCACATGATGTGGGTGTGCAGTCTGGAAGTACAACTAAGACTTAACTGATGCAACACGTGTCAACTTACTCAGGAATTACAAAAGAATAGGCTATTTACCTTGCTATCTATCTTATTATTTCCACTGGCTTTTATTACTTTTGCTGGTCCGGTGGTCTCTGAAAATAGAAAAAAAATCAATACATTAGTTGCTGAGCTAATGGTAATGGAAACAGTAACTTATGGGAAAATGATCATCAGGCCTTTATGTCTCGAGTAAGTCCCGCTGGGTAATAGCATGTGGATTAGGATTACTAGGATTACTAAAAACCCTTTGCCTTATGCTAATTTTATAGAGGCTTTAGTGGACAAGAAACACAATATGAATGAAAGAACTCCACTGGTTTAAGAAGGTTATTTGGCGTGGACGTGTGCTCGAGTTTGGACTAACCTTTGAGTGGGTAGAAAAGGATAGATTGTTTTCATATGAAAAAAAATCTGGAATGAACGATTCATAAACGAGCAACAGTTTAGACCCCCCCCCCCTCCCCCCACTCCTTGTGTTTCCTGTTTCCGGTCTAAAAAGAAATATATTTGACCCAAAAAGTTAATTAATACATTTTGCGCGCGGGGGGGGGGGGGGGGGAGAGGAGGGTTGCCTCGTAAGAAAAACAATAATTGTAATACCTAATAGGCTGAATACTAGCAGCTGATAACGGGACTGATAAGGGCATATCAGGATTGAGTCTTAATCAAGTTGTCAGGTGGTATGGCGATCACGATTTGCCACGTACTTAGATTAGGCATCACAAATGTTTTGGGTTGTTACAAATTACACTTCTTATTTATTTGGATTTATGGGAATCCTGAAGGTGAGGAATGATCGTGTTATATTCGGTAGGCCGGGTAGTTTAATTTATGTTTCCTTATTGCCAATTGGGATGGAAATAAAACCGTGTTCTAGGTTTTTATTTTTTATTCACTGATTTATGGGGAGTCACGGAAGTAGAGCAAAACTGCTAGGCGTATCCAATAATGGTATTCTTCGGAGAAACACCAAATTAAGCAAATAATTTAAGAGACCTCTCGGCCGAGAAAGGATTCAGACCACGATGTAAGAATAAAAAATGTGAAGCTGGTGGACGCGGGGCGTTTCATTCCTGGCAAGGACACAAATATGTAATATTTAGTATGGCAGAGGAGAAGATGAAAAGGCTGGGTGGGACAAAGGTGTAGATACTGTGAATGCTAGATGAGAGGCGAGTTTCAGGTGCAGCAATGCAGACTCATGTGTAACATAGTGACCTCGTGTAGGAGATGGAGGGCCTGGTATGTGGACATTGGCTATGGAGCCGGACTGCTACATATTAGATGGTGTACATTGGGCATAAGCACAGCCCAGCTTCCTGTTCTCTCTTCATCAATATGCATACCTGGTGGGGATGTTAGACGAAAGGTGTGTACTTGGTCAACCCCGAGAACATGAGTATGGCAGATAACATGATAATATAAACACCACTCAGTATATTTAGTCATTACGTTCACCTAAATATGTTTATAGTGAAACATTGATATAGAAGTTTCATAACACTATACAGCTAATCAACGACATAGTCATGAACTTGAAATTATTACAAGACACAAGAGATAACCAGGTGAGTCCAGGGTGGTCATACTTCTGCCACTAGCACCACTGCTGCTGCTTCTGCAATCGAGTAGCTCAGAACTGGGTCAAATATGGCGGTGGCGCTCTGCCCCTCTCTGTACTCTATTCGAGTTGCCACAACCCAAAGCTGGCCAGAGGGAGAGCAGGAGGGCTGGAAGGGTGCTCAATGTGGGCCACATAGGCGGGAGAGGGTGCTTACAACCTGAGCCTAAAAACAGACACTCGCCAGCATGTTCACCACAAGCCGCTGGGGCCCTCTTCTCACTTAGACCCTCTGGGATCCATCTATAACTAGAAGACAACACTACGAAACAATGCTAAAATCTAATAGTAAATAAGGGCGTCTCTTAGGGGGTCAGGTATTCCATCCTGTGTGTAACATTTATAAATAATTCTTTGGCAATAAAAATAAAATTGCCAAGTGTTCTAGAATACATTGAATGATTTTCCCAAGTTAGAATTAAACATATTTGAAATGGACTAAATATTGGTTCATTGTGAAACATTGAATACGAAATCTAATAAAAGATATCCTATGCAATATAGATTAAAGATTGCTCTACTAGCCACATTGGATACTGCTAGCCAATGTATCTAAGGAAGACAACACATGGATACCGTAAATGAGAAAATGAAATTACAACTTGAAGGATAATAGTTGAATGGGAAAGTGTGTTATGATCTAGACATAGGCTACGTATACGCTGTTAATGATGCACCATGCATAATAGGCGTATGATGAAGTGAGAAGTAGGAGATATATCACTTATATTTACATACATATATACACATGCTGACGCATACACGCCCAATACAAGAAGTTCACATATGGTTAATTGACACCTCATTAGGTGACGATGTAGGGGAACTAATACCTGATATTCGTATAAAGAAAGACTCGAGGATGTACTTAAGTAGTTGAAACATCCCCATGAGCAATAATATGCGTGTAATTTTGGTCCAAGTACATTCAGACCAAAAGACCTCGATATCCACACATATCATTAATATCGCATTAGATGAACGCCACTGTGTAATATATCCCAAACATAATTATCCGATCCTCACCTGGCACACACTGTTCGCTAGCAACATTTTTATCCATGAGCACGGCAGCGTAATCCACCTTTACTTGCGGCTTTTCAACATCCATGTTTATTGGTGGGAGGCAGAGGATTGGATGTAGAGAAGGATCCACGTGGACAGGTACCACGCTCTTGGGTCTCAGCCTGTTTCACCAACACACACTTCTCAGCAGCACGACCACGCGGGACGGGTGCCAATACACATTAATATTCACAATGTGACAACTATATAAAGCTAGCTCAGCAACAAACATAGGACATGTATGTGCAACTCGAGTACGGACCAACAACGAGTTAAAAGTTATTGTGATAGGTCATCATAAATATTTCTAATGAGTCCCGAGGCTTGGTATTGAGTTGATCTGAACCTTTCGATAATATTGGCTGATAGTGTGTGTTGATTTATGGAGATTGTCCCATATGTTAGCGCGCCACACCATTTGGATGTGTGACAATGTTGGATAGCTGGCTGGTGTAGCTGGTGGTACAGCTCTAGGCTCCGATACAAGTAATCGAAACAGCTATCAACACGTGGGAAACGACCATCTAGCACAAAGTTATCTTATTGTTCTCATTTAATGCAAGGTTTATACAATGACATGTTTTACGCATCGATTTCCCCGAGTGCATATATAGGTGTACATCCTTCCATATGGAAAATCCACGAGCAGTATAGAGGCTTTGTTTAGAAGTATTTGACATAGGTAAACCGAACTAATGTCGATTAACAGTGTGTGTATATGATATCACCTTATACATCCCATATATTTCCAGAGCTGGGTAAGTAGATTCCTTCGAAGTTGTTCGACCCATTCAAGCAGAACAAGTTTTGTTACCGAGTTGTCATAAGCAATCGAGTAGCTTCTTCCAAGATACCATCTATAGGCCTGTGCACTTACGAGAGAAAGAGGGAGAGAAGGCTGCAACAATCTACTTCTTCCCCTTCTTTAGCTGACTGCTACAAGCCCCTTCCACTCCCACACTTCACCTTGTACTCACTCCTCCACGGTCAAAGTCGAAAAACCCATGGGAACAATATCAGATGTGAAAAAGTTTTTCTCGTTAATAGACTATTCCTAATCACTTAGCTGGTGGGCACTCTCCCTGCACTAAGAATCCAGAAATAGGTCCTGAATTGGAGTATGAACAAGCGAAGAAAAAAGAGGTGTATGTATACAATTCTATCTGCATTACACACCTCGAGAGAACCAACTGTATACCAACGTTTTGAGCCAGCCAATGTAAGGTGATCATATAATAAGAGGCCTGCGTTGGAGATGACTGAACACTCTAAGGGTGGAGAATACTTCGATCCGCTGCTTCGACCCAGCATACCACAAATCAAGCATTTGTGTGGCACATCCTATCCAATTCCCAGAGTATTCTCTCGAAAAGAAGCATGATATCCAATGTCTGTGTTACGGTTGGCAAGACTGTAAAGTGTTCTCGTGTGAAAGGGTAGAAATAATCCTGACAAAAGCGCTAAAGCCGTCGGCCTCACTCGAGAGGCAGCGGAGGAAGGAGCGATTTGATCCAACCTTCACCACCAAAACACAGTCTGTTGACAACAAGCACGTTAAGCCATGCCTGGTTGGCAATGGGCCAAATGCTATGTGTACATGAAGAGTGTTGTGTTGTAACACATGCTCCTCGCCCCAGACGAGCTCCTGAATTGTTGATTTTCACCTCTCTATGATCTAAACAAAGTGCTCATAAACAGCGATTAAGACTAAGTGTCTTCAGAAACGTAGATGGAGTTAAGGTCCGAGGGTGGGGCTGTTGATAGCACCACATGTAGTGGACATTCCATCATGTGTAATTTAGATCATACTGACCTGGGAGCATACATTGTGTAAATAGGGGACATTAGGGGACAGACACTTCCCTATGGAGGTCAACAATTCAGTGAGTCTACGTAAGTGCTGATAGAAAAAACCTTCTTGATGAATTGTCATAAGTCATGATCATTGCACGTCTAAAAAAATAATTACGAAATGTATAGACCTGTGGTAGTGATTGAAAGTTAATGACGATTAAGTAACATTCTCAGCTAACGACGCGTACATATACTCTTGACAATTGTAACATAATCTTAAGCTATTGTTTATAGGTTGGGGTCTAAAACGGCAAATGAATCGTGACCACTGAGAAAAGGTGGCCATAGCTGCATCAATCAGTGCATATTCAATGTCCACGGGTCGAGACTGCTTTCATTAACAGATGATCATATTCAAGTATCAACGAGCTAAAATATGTCCACAGTCAAATAGGGCACGAGTAATAACTGGGACAGAAGTGAGTGACATGTATGTGCATGCCAATCGCTAGATGTGTGCCGCAGTGGCAGAAGCCTAATTAAATTAATGGGTCATGAGGAAACACTCCTTGGGTGACATTGAATTGCGTATGATAATAGAAACTTCAAAGTATGACAGAAAAAAATGCAGCCGTGAACCGCTTTAAATCAAATGGATCCTCTAGACGCAGACTAGATCAACTATTTTACATATGAATGCGTGTGAACTATTATCGCAAGACCTGCACGCCAAATAATGCAGTCACACGTATGGGAAACAGGTCGCATGGGATGATCTGGCTCACCTATCAAACTCCCTGAATGAAACATACACGTGGAAGTTTGGATCATCCATACCATTAACTTAAAATATTAGATGTCTGAAGTAGGAGTACCGTAAAACTGATTTGTTTTTCTCAAACAAATAACGGTTACCTTCGAATCGGTTCAGACATCGGAGAAGCAAAATTCAGAAAAGAGTTATTGATCGTCTAAAACTAAAAGTAACAATTCATGATAAAGTCAACAGAAAGAAACGAATATCCATTTAATATTTGTGAAATCCACGGGCTCATTTTGGCTGCCTTGTCGATGCTGAGACCTTTATGGGCAATATTTAATGTGCATTGTTTGTTAATGTACTAGAGGTGAGCTGAAAACAGAGGAGCCTTTATGTTTGGCCAGTCGCTCCAGCAGACAAAAGTTTTATGCCAACAGAAGACTAAATTTGGGGACGATGGAGTGGATGTCGTGACATGGCAATGCCCGCGTACAAGAAGGGATGCGATGCAATACTAGTACTTCAAAATTATGTTGACATCTGCTACCATGTACGTTGTATCTATCTCCCTGTGTAGATATATAATGTAGAATAATGCGCTTACATCTTAGCCTTGGTCTCGCCAACTAAATAAGATTGCTGCCACGAGAATCTCCACGTGGAGAGCTAAGTATGATTTTTTTTTTTACGAAATACAAATACTATGAGGAAAGTTAAAGTAAATTTAAATGGCGTTAGTCAATCAAATCATACGTGAGCCTTGGAGCGAAGCAAACTTAATGAAATGGGGTGAATGGTCGGATACCACTAGTAGTATTCTACCCCGTTGTGAGGGCCAGGTGTGCCATGTCTTGCCCCCGGGGTACAAATAGAGGGAGTGGAGTCAACCATATTATCGCCAGGAAGGTATACTACGATATACCAAGGACGTGGTCACACCATAGAACATATGCCTTGCTTACCGATCGCTGCTCACGGTACTTTAGGAATAGTAAATATACATATGCTATAGTTCAGCGCGAAAAAGAGACACACCAGACACTAGGCACGGTAACATTGAGGTCATTAACCGTTACTTCTCCCTACTCACACCAGGTGGCGACATTGGAGTAATAAGTAGACTATCTGCTGCCTAAATAACGCACTAGTCTGGTCACACGTGCGCGCATCAAGCGTTGCTCATGCACGTGTACACGCCAAAGTCAACAACAGGGTAACAACCGCTACCCTCATAGCACGGCTACGGATACTAGTACATGTAGCTAGCAACCTGTTGATATGACAATGGTCATTTTAGGTCAATCAATGTAAAGCTGAGTCATCCCACGTACTACCAGAGTTATTGCATAGTAGACCGTAATAATAGCATTTATATATCATTCCACCAGTCGTTATAAAATATCCAAATGTGTGCGTAGGACTCATTACCGAGACCGAATGGAGTATTACCTCCCGGTCAAACATAAAAACACGTGACACATTCATTATCATCAGGTCAATTATTGTTTAAATGTGCTATGTAAAATCATGAAATACAAATTGAAACTGTGTGAAAAGTCAGGAAAAGGGCCTTACCATTTAAAGGGTTGACGGCTTCTATATTACCCCAGACGCCACCTGATAAAGAAGAAACATATATTATTATAGATGCAAGAAATTAAACATCAGTTCATTTAACACTGCAAAACAAAACCACTGCAAAACAAAACCCAGAATGCAAACACACAATTACCACATTCCTAATTCGAAGTCAGTAATAGATGTTTTTTTAAAATCTATTTATTATACCCAAACACTAGAAAGAGTTGTCCTATTTTCATGCCACCAGTTTCAAGAATCTAGAGACTCATATAATATGAGGTAAGGAGGACAAATACATAAATTAATTGAGCAATAAGTTTGATACTACGAAGCGCAAAGAAATGTTATAACCGGCGAAGGTAGCAGCAGTATATCATGGTCAGTCTTTTTAAAGAATTTATAGGCAACAAGCGCTATTCGCTTAACGAAAATTACCAACACACGGATATATATTTGTTTCCTTTGGGACAAGTTACTCAACATTGAGAATAGAGATTTTGTTATTTCATGTGTATATCCACGTCACATAACTGCCTGTATATAGTATGCTAGCTTTCTAGTACGGAATAGCAATTTTCCATTGCATGAGTATGTATTATAAACTGAAAACATGTTTACGTCATTTTTAAAAACAAAAAACAGACGTTTCATCAAATCGGTTGTTACCCATATGTAGAAAGTACTTTCATGGGAACTTGTCCCACTATGCATGGTGACAGGTCACAATATGCTGGGTTTATTTTCAACAATTCACTACTTTCAGTTATTTCTAGTTTCAATTTAGGATATTAACAGTATTTTACAAGCACACAGATTCATTTACATATATTAACAGATCAAAATTTTCGTCGGTCTCTGAGATTGATAATTGTCAGGGCCCGACGGTCTCCAATGAAATATCCAAGTGACAAAATGTTTATTTCTATATATTCTTGTCGATTCTGAGTTTGTCTAGAGAAGTTCCAGATATTTGTCCTATACATGTTGGCAGCCTTGATTGTGTAATAACTTTATATAATTCATAAGCATAAAAAAAACTTTTAATATTCCTTTTCTTTGTCGCTAAGAAGTCATTGAAAAGTCATTAAAAATCATGTGAATCAGTTATCAAAAATCATTAAATTTAAAGTGCTCTGGACCACGGGAACTCTGTCTATGACCCAGACTTTTTTTGTCTCTGTAAAATCTTTTTGGTCTCCACTGTTACAATTTGGCAGAGACCGACAGTCTCTCATCTCCAAATTCACTATGTTGCACGCTGTATAAGTCTAGTCATTCTGATATACAAAGGAACTGCCTTTTCTTATTCGAGGTCGCATCATTATGGGCCGATGTCAGTACAATAAGTCAGAGAAACTAGGAAAAAACATACGAACCCCTCACCCGAAAACTTCCATATTAATCAAATCCTTAAACCATGAAGCTAGTGGTGCTGCACTGCCTTTGGACAAACTGGGTCACTAGTGCCACATGATGAGTACGGCATCCGTACATTTATATATTCCCATAATATCAGTTCTATCGGATAGCAAATCCAACGAGGGTCAACGGTCAAGATCAGTATTGATTATAGTATCAGAAGATAGTAAGTCATCTCCCCTGAATCTTCCCCAAATGTGAAATCCAAGAGTATTTCGAAAGGGAGATTTTGACATCAAGCGAGGGACATTAAGATAACGAATGACACAACTAAGTTTAACTCTAGATGCGTGACTCACAGGTCAAAATCAATCGAAGCCCTAGGGAGGCAAATGTCAGAAAATAACTTATTATCGTGCCTGATAATACTCCCCTACTTATTGAAAAAACAAGCAATATCCAACGACTGGGTATGATAACGCAAGGTATTATACAGACAAGAACCAGGATACCCAGACTAGAAATTAATACAGGTGAAAGATATCCGTCGAATATAGTACAGTGAACATCATCAGCCACACACAATCACCGAAATAACAAAGGCCGACTTATGTTCATCAATGTAGAGACTCAAGAACTTCAGCCCCTCCCCCTTTTTCGTTTCCCATGTGGTTTATCATAACACACATGTATATGCATATATATGCATCTAAGACTAAAGTATTCTACAAGATATTTTAATCAACATTAATTAACCCCTGCCTAGGTTCATTTAGCTGTTAAATTTAATCGATTTCAAACTATCCATTCAATTCACCTCGTTAAAAACGATGTGGGCCTATTACAGCTTCAGACAGTCAAGAGAATAAAACAATGCTATGTGATCAATCTGGCCATACAAATACCCGTGGCATGGTAGATAGATGTAGTGTAGAATGAAGGCTACCGTGTATAACATCAATACATCGTCATCATACATAATTTTGACATGATAGATAAGCAGCCCAAATAAATAATAAAGAACATGACATTGTATTTTTAAACTACCGTAGTGTGTGGTACATGCTCAATAAAAACGAATGTTACAATAATAAACAATAATTCACATATTATGTAACATACTTCTTACAAAGTCTAAGACATGTGCAGAAGGCATTAAACCATTTTCAAAATAGCAAATAGAAATTATATATTTTTTGTATGCACAATGAATGCTAATGGATAAATTTGGGATATTTCCTTCGTGGTTATCATAAATGTAGTATTTTAAAGGTTTACTATCTTACCTGAGGTGTTTGGTGCTGGAGGAGGTGCAGCCGTGACAGGGGCAGGAGCAGGAGTTGGAGCAGGTGCAGGAGCAGGGGCTGGAACTGTGGCTGGGGCAGGGGCTGGAGTAGGGGCAGGGGCAGGGGCTGCTTGAACAGGGGGTTTAGGGTTGCTCTTCTTCGGTGCGGCAGCTTCTATCTTCAGGGAAGCTGGCTGGACTGGGACAGCAGGTTGGTTTTTCGTCCAAGGGTTTACTTTGGGAATAGGTGCCTCCACAAAGTTTTTATTGTCAAATATTTTCGCCTTAGGTGCATCGACCCCTTTCGATGATTTGTCCTTGGCATCTCCGCTTTCATTACATTTGTCAGACTTCTCCGCTCCTGAACTTGAACTCTTGTCTGTGTTCACAACATCCTTGGAGGCAGGAGGGTCACCATCGCCCCCCTCAGGCTTTTTAGCTGTCGGCGGTGTTGGCGATCCATCGCTGGACTTCTTGACTGTTGGTTCTGTAACTTCGATTTGTTTTGACACGCCTACCTGGGAAGCAACTGCGGAATCGTCTTTTGGCACCTCCTGAGTCTGAGCCATGTTGACTTCCACAACGCTCGCCATTTTGGCTAAACTCTCAACGAGCCCTGGGAAAAAAATGATGACATTCAGGTCAAAATGATAATTCAGTTGGAATGGCAAGTCATTATGGTAGGAAGAGATCTTACTGATGCAATATCCACCATCCGCATGCGCTAACACTCGCGCAATATGTTACAAATCAGCAGAACACGTACTGACTGCAGCAAGATTGAGTGAGGTAGGACCAACGCGTGACACTGTCAGTGTCAGTGTCAAGTCAACCTCTGCTGCTAGGATCAACACATGTGGCACGAAAGACAACGAAATAGACGAAGCAACTGCGTAAACAAAGTCGGTTGACGGGTCGAAATTTACACAATTCCATGCATGAATTACCTTAAGTTCGCTTTTGATTTGGCCAGGTTCTCCGTGACAGAGCCTCTTTTCAACATATTTCAGAAAATATACGCGAGATATGTTCCAGGGCACAACTTGCCACAAGATCAACATGGGAATACACACAGAGACCACGTTGCAGATATCAACCAATCTAGAGCCCAACCTACCTTATCAATGAGTTGCGTTAATCCTAATAAAGTCTCTATTGCAAGTACTGTCGGTTTAGCTACAGAAATCCGAAATTCTGTTTCCTTAGAAGAAGTTCATCGTGATAGACATGGCGAGGAATACACTAGGCACTTGGTTGAAAGCACATGTCGCCATTAACGCAAGGGAAAAGATATCTGTGCGCATGCGCAAGTCAGGAGACCACGTGATCATGTTAGCCCACGAGACGTCATGGCTTCAAACTAGAGAGGGACTTTCAAATGTTTTCCTTCTTCCTAATTCAGTATTTTGTCTTCATGGTGAATTCCTTTAGATCGAGGTTATGCAATATAGGTCAAACCGAGTCTGTCCATGAATGACATTTCATTTTGGCACTAGGCCTACATGTAAGCCTATGTTCGGGAGGCCTCAGAAGACAGAGCAGACGAATTTGTGTCTCGTAGCTCACTCACTCACTCACTCACTGAAGTCTGAAGTAAGAGTGCAATGTCTTTTCTTGACAAGACTAGCTAGGGTATGAAATAGTAAAAAAAAAAACTTGAGTTTACAAAACTAGCTCTTCAAAATACATCCATAGGCATTAACATTATAGGTAGGCAAAGGCCTATATAGCATAAGCCTACCATAGCTTACCATCTCATCGAAATGTGCACACCCCTTCAAAACGTGGGACTACGCACCGGTATGAACTATCATGCGGTATGGCGTCCCCTTGTCTTGTCTTGAAGGGTCTTGGAAGTTACACAGGGTTACACTTAAATTAATAGGGATAGTTAAAGGAAAAAATGCGAATTTTGTAATCAAATCACAAAATTTGGATTCTCTATCATTTTGGAAGGGTCCAGATTCTGAAATATGAAATTGGTTGCCATGGCAACCGATTTAAAAGTGAAAAAGTCGAAAAATCGCCCTATAATTTGAACTAATAAACATAAATTGATGAGTAGATATTCATAAGAAAGCTCTGTTAATAGAGAATCTGAAAATATTGGTCTTAATACAGTTTGCATACTCTTGTTGGTATGGCAACCATTTTAAAGGTAAAAATAGGCTTTTTAGGGGAAGATGGACAAATAGTGGCCATAAGATTAGTTCTATCAACGAGGGTACATTGAAAAGAGATAGATGTATATCCAATGCTATACCCGAGCTTGTTTGGTCCTGCTGTGAACCACAGTAAGGGGTTTGGGGGAGAAAATCGGGGAAAGGACCATAAAAGGCCATAAAATGCCATAAAACCCACATGTTCTGGCAAATTTCAACTCATTAATTTGTACAGAGAAATGGAAATATCACCACATTTAACATTGTTCCGATCTGATTTGCAGAATTACCATGAGACCTATGGATGGAGAGATCATTAGCTACACATTGATATGTTTTATGTGCTCCAAATCAAATCGGATCATATGATCAAATGGAAAAAACTGATTGAAAATTAGTCAACAAATGAATTACTTCATGATACTTGCTCAGTTTTATTTTATTTTCACAAATCAGGTGTACAGGTCCAGAGCTATAGATGTTCTGAATCTGATTGTGAAGTTATAAATCAGATTTATGCAATATTTAAACAATAGTGAAAGAAACTTTACTAGCACCTCCAAAACGGAAAATGAGCTGGGAGACTTGTATTTACTGAAGGCCCTTTAAGAACGACCAAACAAGCTCGGATAAAAGGGTCACCGCCAGGGTCATTAACCCTTTGATTCTGGCCCATCAGATGCCATGATAAGGTGGGAAAAGGTGACAGAAGTTATACCGACTCATCAGTTCAAACTCTCTTCAATGTACCCTCGTTGGTTCTATGGAACGTACATCAATAAGCAGTGCCTCATATGAAAGGTCTTTTGATGCCGAATCATATGCTACCGGTATATGGTTACCATGGTTTTGCATGTTTAGTTACCATAGCAACCACACAATCATCAGATTTGCCCTAAAAGTTGAAGTTTGGCCATTAAAGCTGTTTTACTTGTAAGTTAGCTCAAGTTGCAGCCCTGCCTTAGGCCTATAGGCCTATATGTGCATGCATAAATACAGGTTAACTAACAAGTTGGTTGAAGGAGCGTAAATATTGCACGAGTTGTGTAGCAATATTCTAAGTGACTGAAACTAACGACGGACGAGTAAGGGTTTAAAAAGGGTTTTGATATCAATTTACACTCACTTCTTTTATGCCCACCTGTTAACGTCTGGCTTTCCATAATAGACTGGTGCCACATAGAGATTAACATATTTCTAGAGGCATTTTCTGTTAATAGTTGGTATATGGTGGTTTTATGAGTAAAGTCTGCTGAATCCGGTAGAGCTTCTCATAAAAGGATTATCGTGATAAACCGCTCAATAGTAAAATACAGTGGCGCCATCTCAAGGATAAATTAAACACATGAAAGTACGGTAAGAACTTTAGTTTGTCAGGCTCTCGTCAGGTAGCCTCAGTAGTACTCCGAGCCGCCTTGAAACTGAATGAACTGATCTGTTCGTGGAATCATGTTAAACCCATGGAGGTAAAGAGAAAAACAACTGTAGGAAGAATTAGTGAAGTCTGTGAAATTATAACTTTGTTGAACGCATTAACTTGACATAATTAAGTCTGAATGAACTATTTCCGATTGACTCGATAGTAGAAAACGGATAGCGGAAGTAAACATCCGCCATCTTGCTAAAAGGCAAAAGTTGGATACGCCCATAGAAATAACCAAGGAATATCTCAGTTGGAAACCGTTGCAACGACTGCGCCCGCCGGAGCATGACTACAAAACACTCGGAAGACAAGTGTCAGAGTCAGGGCCAGAAGAGGGAGTTGGAAAACTCTCCTGAGTTAGCAGTATCGCAAACTAAATCTGTGAAACTGAACAATAACAGCAAGATTAAATTAAACATGTCGGGTGAGAAAAAAGCGGGCAAGAGCAATGAACAGATTGCTGGTGGAGGCTCGCTCGGCGCTGACAAGAAGGATCAGAAAGGTGATGCAGGTCTTCGAGGCTTAATAACTTCGTTGGCCTCGGACCAAGCGGAATCAAATAGAAAAGCACAGCTAAAATATGACATGGTTCTAAAAAGATTGGATCAATTGGATAATCTAGAGCAAGAGGTCACCACGATTAAAGAAGGCTGCCAATTTTGTGATAATGAAATGGCGAGCTTCGAAGAGAGGTTTAAGAAACAAGAAGAGAAAATGGTAGTAGTGGAAGAAGCGATATCGGTTCCCAAAGATACAGATTACATAGAAGAACAACAGGCGAGGAGGGAAAAAGATCAAGAATTTATAAGGAAAGAGACCCTGAAGCAACTTGTTACTAGGAATGAAGTCAACGGAGGGAGAAACCCCTGAACAACTCAATGATTTGGCAAACAACGTAATTGCAAATTACCTTAATCTTGCTGACATTACTGTAATAAAAGCTGTACGGGTAAGCTCCAAACCAGAAATGCCGATAAAAATTGAGTTGAAGAACGCCGATCAGGCAAAAGCAGTTTATGAAGCTCGTTCGAAACTCAAACAACATGATGAGGAGAACGTAGAGAAGGGAAAAGGTATGAACATCAGACGTGACACTCCTCATATTGTGAGACAAAGGCTCTTAAAGGTGAAATCAATAGCTAGCGCAGCCAATGCTCAGAAGATACCTGTGGAGATGTTCGGAACGAACATTAAAATAAACGGAGTGTATTATAGGCATGAAAAAGAAGGCTAGAATAGCAGGCGACCCTATCAAACTAGCTATGGCTCTTGCCACCAAAAACCCAGTGGAATGCAAAAGGTATATGGCTAACGTAGATGATCCCAACAACAGATGGAAAGACCATAGAGAGGAAATGCTCTTGAAGGCAATCCGTGCCAAGGTGAAACAGAATGAAATGGTCAGAAATTATTTGATTCTTACAGAGGATCGCATCATTGGTGAAGCCTCACCGACAAGCAAGTTGTGGGGAATTGGGATGGGCCTTGACAATCAAGATGTCCTGGATACCAAAACCTGGCCCCCAAATGGAAATTTGGTGGGAAAGGCGTGGATGCAAGTGAGAAAAGAGCTGGCCCAGGACATGAGCAACCAGGGAAATACGGCCACTCCAATGGAAAGTGGAGCTCAGAGTGTATAAAAGGCTTGTAAGTGACAGGCAGTGATGTGAAACAGCACTCAAAATGTATCCAAGTTTAAGCAAGGACGGTGGTGAAGCGATGAAATTTATTTCTCTGAATATTAATGGACTTAACAATGTGACTAAAAGAAAAGCCATATTTACTTACTTCGAATCATATACAAATACCATAGTGGCCTTACTAGAAACTCACTCATGTGCAGCGAAAGAGAAAATATGGAACTCTCAATGGAAGGGACAGATCATGTACGCCCATGGATCTTCTGCATCCAGGGGAGTACTTCTGCTGTTACCCAAAGAACTCAAGAAAACGATCATAGAAGCCAAATCGGATGAAAATGGTCGATGGCAGTACATCATCTCGAAGCAAGAAAACTGTCGAACGTGTATACTCAACGTCTACGCCCCAACAGCAGACAAGACAGAAGAACAGTCTCAAATGCTAAAAACAATTGTTAAAATAACGGAAGAAATCGACTACGATAATTTGATAATGTTAGGAGACTTTAATGCTGATATTACCTATAAACCTAGCAGTGTCTCTAGTGTCAAGCTGAAAGATATGATAGGTAACCTCGATTTAAATGACATTATTGACTCGAAATGCATTAGTCTGCCTATGTGTACTTGGTCCAGGTTGGAGCAGAGCTCCAGGTTAGATTATATTTTTGTCTCTAACAATATTGTGAGTAAAGTTGTAAAATGTGACACTATTTATAGTAGTCACTCTGATCATCTTGAAGTGCATGCGAATATTTCTATGTACAAACCTGAAAGAGGTAGAGGGTATTGGAAATTGAACAATCAAATTCTTAATAATCCTAACTTTGTCAATGGTGTTGAAAAATTATGTAAAAATGCCCCAAATGAAGCAACTAACCCTAAAATAGCATGGGAATTTTTTAAGCTAAAAGTAAGGGAGTTGGCTATCAAAACAAGCAGTGAGATAGCTAAGAGTAAGAGAGTTCGAATTGAAAAAAATAGAAATATTTTATCTTCCCTAGACTCTAAAAAGAGAATGACGAAAGAAGAAATTGATGCAAGGAAAATAATCTTGCAAGATATAAGACAGTACGAACTAGAAAAAGCTGAAGGAGCGCTAATAAGATCAAAAGCCAAATGGGCGACAGAAGGGGAAAAGCCAACGAAATACTTCTGTGCATTAGAAAGATATAAATCCGAAAAAAGAGTTATAAGTTTATTAAACGTTGATGACGAAATTAAGAGCAAAAAAGAGGATATTATCGCTGAAGGCCATCGCTTCTACTCTAAATTATATAGCAAAGATAACACTATTGACGAGGTAATGGACAAATTTGTCAACCCTGTGCATTTTTCCCAGCTAGACGAGGTAGAAAATAAATTCTTATGTCGAGAAATATCTGCTGAGGAGGTAGAAAAAGTGTTAAAGGATTTCAAAAAAAATAAATCACCTGGTTGTGATGGTTTTACCAGGCCTTTTGGTATGCCATTAAAAATACTTTTATGGCTATGTTAGAAACTTTAGTTTAGTAGAGGAGGAAATGACAGAAAATCAAAAAAGAGGAATAATAAGCGTGATTCCTAAGAAGGATAGCGATTTATTGTTTTTAAAGAATTGGAGACCAATTACGCTCCTAAATGTTGATTATAAGATCATATCCAAAGTACTAGCTAATAGATTGTCTTTCTGTATCTCTAATATTATTAATGATGACCAGGTTGGTTTTATGAAAGGCCGTTTCATCGGTTCGGCCATAAGAAAAATCGATGATATACACTCTTTCTTAGAGAATAATGATGAAGCTGGACCAATAACTTCTGTCGATTTTTCCAAAGCATACAACTCCATGGACTGGATTTTTATGGAAAAAGCCCTAGAGGCTCATAGTATCGATCCTATGTTTATATCTTGGGTAAAAATGCTTCTGAAGGGGTCCAAAGCCTCTTTCACGAATAATGGGTTCGCTTCCACATGGTTTAATGTGGAAAAGGGCGTCAAACAAGGTGACCCCATATCATCTTCCTTATTCATAATAGTCGCGGAAAAATTGTCTGAGAATATAAGAAGAAACAAAGAAATAGTCGGAATAAATCATGGAGAACAGGAATCAAAATTAATCCAGTTCGCGGACGATTTGACTTTATTTGTTAAAGATGAGTCTTCCCTGGTACAAGCTATCAGAACAATTGAGGAATTTTCTCTCGCCTTGGGGTTAACTCTTAATTCTAAGAAGTCCAAAGGTTTTAATATAGGCAAAGTTTCTTTAACTAACAGGTCTGTACTTGAGATTGAATGGACAAATAAGATGAAAGTCCTTGGTATACACCTTCTTAATCCAAGGGATGAAAGTGAAATGTATAAGGTAAACAGTAGTGAGCTTATATCAAAGATTAAGGAAACAATTAATTCCTGGAAGAATAGATTCCTTACTATGAAAGGAAGAATTATGGTGTGTAACGTATTCTTACTACCAATATTTCAACACGCCTTATCCTGTATGCATTTTGGCGAATCCTTGCTCAAAGAGATAGAACAGATTATGTTCAAATTTGTGTATAATAGTAATCATCGCAAAATCAGTGTAGACTTCCTGGCTCAAAAACCAGAGAAATGTGGACTTAATCTGAGATTGATCAGACAAATATATGAAACTAACAGAATAATGTGGGTGAGAAGAATTATTATAGGCAGAAACAGGTCATGGTTCAAAGTGCTTGAAACTTTCCATCAGAGAGACATAGAAGAAATATTTCTGTGCAGGTACAAACCAAGTATTTATTTAAATGGTTTCTACAAGGAATTATTCGAAATATGGAATAAGTACTACTATAAATTTAAGCCAGAAAGTATTGAACAGATCTTAAAAGAAAGAATATGGGCTAATCGTTACATCAAAGATAAAGGTCAAATGCTTTACTGGGAAAAATGGTATAATAGTATTAGGTGACATCTTTAATGAAAATGGTAACATGATGACTACTAAGGAGATTGCCTCCAATTTTCAGATGGCCCCGTCATTTTTTTCCAGACAAATGCTTAAAAATGCCATACCTGACGAATGGATCAGATGTATAAAGAGAGAAAGAAACTATGTATTAAATAATTCTGTATTCTTTGTAATCAATGATAAAGAGATTGACATTTGTGAATGTAACGCGAAAATAATATACAGCCAACTGATTTCAAGATTGAAACCTAAATGGAAAAAATTCCTAAAGTGGGAACAGAAGCTTGGTTTGACTAAAGAAAGTTATGGTGAAATCCAATGGAGCAATGTTTTCACAATTCCTTACAAAGCCTCAACTGAGGCAAGAATCCATATCTTCCAATACAAAGTTCTGCATGGTGTTCTTGTATGTAACGTGTATTTGAAACAAATAGACGTTATTAAAAAAGATACTTGTTCATTTTGTAAAAATAAGGATGACATATCTCACTTCTTGGTAACATGTTCTAGAACCAAAGCCTTGTGGCAATATATCTTGAAGTGGATTTATGATAGTGGATACCTCAATAAGGATGCGGATGGCAAGGTAATCTTTAATCAAAAAGGTAGAAACATTGTGATAAAACCAATAGACATTGTCTTCGGTATAGATATAACAAATATCAATTCAAAAATTGTCAACTGGATCATACTCCAGCTAAAATCATTCATCTACCGACAAAAATTGTTCGAGAAAGGAAGAGTTGACTGTCTATCAGCAATGTATGAACTGAGAATGAGGGCTAAGGTAGTAATATACTCCTTCAAGATTAGGAAAATATGTCCAAAAGAAAAGATAATATGGCGACGTATGGCCGAAGACATTGAGGAACAAATTAACAAACTAAAAAAATGATTCTTTGCAAAAACAAAAACAAAAAAAGTCTGCTGAATCCGAAAATGCCTCATTCATTGGAAATAATTTTTTTTACTTTAACAATTATGGTGAATTATTAAAGAAATATAATCTAGATACCGTATACATGTTAAATGATGCAATATTCTGCATAATCTATTACCTAGATATATTAATAAGGTTTTCCCTAAATCATAAAACTTAAAGTTTATTACCAGTCCTGAACCCCTTAGTTAATTAATGCTTACAGTAGTTTACTGTTAATCAGTGTTGACAAATTTTCATGACAAGTCTGTTTTACCACTTTTCATATATTTGAGCATTGTCAGTTCCATTCCCATTATTTCATTACATAGCCCAAACTATTAATCTCTGTTCCTTTGACCCAGTCTCAAGCACTCCGTATCCATTTCACATTGCCTCTGAATCTGTATCTGTTGCAGAACAATGACCACAACGATTTCCGTTGGCGAGGGGTTTCTTCTCTACTAATCACATTTTTAGCGCATATATGATAAAGAGAAAAACAACTTTAGTGAAAACAGAATACTTAGATTCATAAGCTTTATATTCTTTTTTACCACTTCACTATTGTGATATTTAATCTTCAGGTAGGCCTATGCATTCCTTATTGGCATCTCCCATTCATTTTCCATTACGCCCCATAACAACTGATACAGTGAAAATCATATTCAAAACATATAGATAGATGTTGGCAACACACCTATAGTGCCTGGCCTATTGGATACATCACCAACTATTGACATGTACAACCCATATCTACTCATTCCGCATTGATTATACTAACGTTACCTGGTATGATTAATATACTTATGATTTTAAGACAAGTTTTAGGCTATATATTGGCTTACAAAAAACGTACTAACATTAGTGAGACAGATTTAGTAAGAAGAGCTTTAGAAAATATTTGAAACATGATAAATAATTAGAAAATATTTGAAACATGATAAATAATTGTATTGTAATTGTATTCATTGTAGAATCCATATTAGCAGTTATTATCAAAGAAAGCGTTGAATCGAATGTAATACATTATTCAAATCCTAAATCAATTAATTTTGAATCTCGAAGTCGTATCATACCTTTAGTTAGGCATGTGTTCCTTGCCAACATTCCTTACCTTTTAAGAAATTGCTAGAGCATTCATTGCTAGAGCATTTGCTGAGCAAGTTATGTGTTTATTTGATTTTAAAAAACATATATGGAAATTAACTCTTAAGCAATATAAAAAAATATATATGTGCCTTAATAAATTTATGCTCCCAGCTTTCTAGAATATGATGCAAAAATGCCCCCAATGCCCCCTCCCCCCAGAATTACAGTTTCACTCCTAACATTACAAGATTTCCGGTGGATTTACTATAGTATAAAGCTCTCGTGGCTTTGTTAGTTATACAATGTCCACAATGATATGCAACAATGATTATCAAAAAGTGGTTTTGATATAATTCATTAACTGACAAGCTAGGCTACTGAAACTTGAAAGCTACTGAATAGTTCTGCAACCCGGGTCTGCCACACCCACGCACGAGCGCCACCGATTGTTCAATAATCGGCAGCAATCATTATAGCCTTGTTCGTAAAGCTCGCTGCACATGCACTAAAAGATGCGACCCATATCCCTCTCAACTCAACTGATGGGTCAGATCATGATGTACAAATGGTCGTCGTCGATATGTTGTTATCGGGTTTGGCACAATCGTTGAACATTCTCCAAACGGAGGCGCGGGATGGAGGTGTCTGCAGATGTGCCAAATCATACGGGTATAGCTAAACTTAGTAGGCCTACTCTGAGGCATGGCGCACTTCGCCCTGGCCCAACTGTCTTGAGCCACTGAGGAGCATGACCTATTAACCTGTTCTGATTTTCGCCATCCAGTAGTGTCCTCTGTCCAGTTTCGCGCGAGGACAATGGAATATGGCGGGGCTACGCGACCAACTGGTCAGACAAAAAAAATCATATCAATGAGCACGCATGCATCAGTCAATATTAATCTCTTGATAAAGGTAAATGCGAGTACCTAGCTCAAATGGAAATGAATGATATAATATTATTTTCTGATTTTTTAAAGGGTTTAAGGTCTTATGATAAGGGAATCTATGAACCACACTGCTTAAGTTGGCGCCTTAAATTGCAGTACATCAAACAGAGTATTTATATATATTACCCCAGAAGAAAAAAAAGACACAAATCTCATTTTCGTGATAGAAGTATTTTGAAACCGAAAGGTATTAGTTGAGATGTATCTCAAACAATTTCATATTTTTATTTTTGACTTCTTAATTGACTCATAACCTATGGCCTATATCCACAAATAGTGGTGTGCCAGCGTCGTTAAACAAATGCCTTCCAGGCCATATTATTATAACATGAGTGGTACACATTGCATAAAAATGGTCTGATAAAGCCAGATCAAAATAGATAGTTTCCAATTTAATTTCATCATGAAATATACATGTCATTTTTCCTAAATTCATAAAACTTGTGGAGTATACGAAAACAGGAATACTAAAAAGCATTTGAAAGTATCAAAATCTTAAACAAACCGGCACACGATTTTGAAATCCCTTATCACATTATATATATGTTTCACAAAATCAGATATTACAAAGAATTTGAATTTAAGGACCCCTCCATTTATATTTGTACATATATAAGTAAAAGATTCTTCGGAATTTCTGTTTAAAAAAATCTTCAAAATTACCATCGATTTATATATATATATATGTAGTTAAATTTTCAATGTTGAAAACTGCTTTTCCCATGCATTAAATTACTTTATTTTGAACGCAATCACAAGTAGAACTAATCCTAACGAAAGCCCCTTAACGTAGAGGGCAGCACATACCACGTTTACGCCCCATCCCCTTCCCATGCAGTGCCATGTCAACCCGGTCTGAATATAGTTCTTCCTTATTTCTGTCATTATAAACATCTGGAACGGAAGGAAACTATGAACACAACAAAGACCTTTGTGCGACAGCTGAAAAGAATGTTTAATTCAACCCCTTTTGATATGGTATTAGCCCGCTATCCTAATTTCGCTTGTGAATCACCCGTTCTCATGTCTTGAAAATTAGGAAAGTTTTTTTTCTTTTTTATTGTCTGGAGTTTTTTTCTGCTAGAAGATATGCTCGGTACGACAAGGGAGATCGTCACTGAAAAGAAGTTCAAATTAAAGTTTAGGGAAATTGTGGGAATTGAATCCATCTTATTACACCCACATGCTATTCTCACAGCCTGTTCTAATATTAGACTCGAGGTATATTCTCTGGTTGAAAGTCCTCGATCTAGATCTCAGGTCTTTGATATGGATGTAACCGTTGTTACATTTATAATTCACCGCTAATGATAGTTTCCCTTAATGATGATGCAAATGATCAATTGTGTCCTTTACATCCTTTGTTTCGCCATATAAAGTGTAGCTCCATTATTCTTAAAGAGCACATACCGAAGTTCTAAAGGTGTAATAATGGGCTTATATGTCTCTGGACGGATAGGGCATGGCCAGGGCTAGAGAAACCTGGATCTGGAAACCCAGCGATGTTTTGGTGCTATTCGCACGTGCCGCATGACGATGCGACAAAGACGCGGAAACCTCGAGCGTACGTATGCAAGACCAACAAGGATCGCCGCGCTCCTGCACGCGAGTCGTGCACACACCCTAGCGTTGCCAAGGCCTTATTTTGTATAATATATTTTTCACATCCTCGAATATTCATTACCTGCCCTCGAAGTGGGTGGGGCCATATTGCCCTTCCTGGATATGTAGGCCTAACTGAAGCGAGAATACACCAGTGTCGACAGAACGTATTATTGTTGGCGCGGAGGGATGGGGTTGTGGGGTTGGGGTGGGGAGCACTTTGCAAGAGGACAAATAGGCTGGTCGAAAATAATTGTTTATTGGGAATTGTTGGAGAAAGTTAGATTTTTTTTGGTGGGAATTGGAGCTATTTCCCCGGAAATTGTGTGTTACAGTCATTATGTGCCATATTTACAAAATAGTAATTAATTAGGCCTAATATCAATCATGTCGTCATGGCATTAAGCAACCATCACTCACTCACTCAATCTAATGAGAATTCGTTTGTGAGGCCTATACTAATAGAACCTATATCGTTTGTTTACCACACACTAACTAACGTTATACTCGGTTAATTTATTTGTTTTTTTGCCATATAGCATAGGCTAGCCCGACATAGTTTGAAAATAAAGTTATAAAACATAAAACATTTAGTCAGAAGAAGAGACAAAACTAATCAAGGCAGTCACCACGAACATGCAATACCTACTGTACGGTACCAACAATTAATTAGACATGGTTTATATGAGGCGTAGTGGACTATGATCGGCACACTTATTACAAATATATATTCTAGAGGCAAACATGTGATTAAATTTAATGTTGTGCCTATATTTTCTATTGTGGAGTATTTCAGAATAATTTCCTATATAAGGCATAATAAGTCCATCGCTTTTTCACACTAACAGACGCACAAGGAAAATACCTCTCCGGATCCGACCAGTCTATGAGGTGGATGACATCAGCAGAGGAAAATCACTTCACGAAGCCTAAGTTGCTATTGCCTGGGCAAATCTACATCTAGGGGTGTGGAAGAGAAAGCGCGCCAAGAGATGGATGGATGGGGAGTGTCGGAAAAACGCACTCACTAAGGGCTGGCGGCAGGTAGTAGACCTATTCAGGATCAATATCGGGTGACTCGATGGGGAGGGCAGTGGACGCTTGGACACCATCTAAATAACAGTCACAAGTCCAAATTTATATGAAAGGCACCTATAGGGTATAGGCCTACTTTGCCCATGTTCACTAAGCAATGCCACCCGGCAATACCACTATTTCTATGAGTCATAGAATTATATTTCCAATGCGGACCTTTAATAATAAAAAAAGAAAAGAAAAAAAGGAAGAACACACAATTTGAATAATGTGGCGCTATAAAGCATAATAGCCTAGTGATGTTTCGTGATCTGTGACCATTTTATATTATATTATATTATATTATGTTAGCCTAAACCTATATATATATATATATATATATATATATATATATATCAATATATTGTATCATATTATATTCTTCCAACAATGCGGTATGCCCCCCCCCCCCCCCCCAGCCTCACTCCCACCCACCCATTCATTGTTTTGTTGTTGTTATTATTTCCATGTTCGTGTAGGCTTACACGTGTGAGTGGGTGGGTGGGTGGGTGGGTGGGGGGTTAGGCCTATATGGTTTAATGTTTTGCTTAATGGACATGTGTACATATTTCCGTAAACTTATTTTATAAATACGCCTCCTGTAGGCCTATAGGCAATGGCTATACCGGTAGGCCAATTTTATTTTATCATGCCTAGCCTACTAGCCTACATGATTGATTATATCTCAGGCGTATTCTTAATATCCAACACTTATTATTAATTCCTGATCATCAAGGGGAGAATTCCTTTCTTGTGCATTATATGTTTGGCTAAATCATTTATTAGCCTATACTATAACCTACTTATCATTTTTTTATATAATATATAGCCTATAGTATTGTCTTTATAAATAAAAGTGGTATATGCTGTATAATGGTCTTGATAGAACTATATCAGTCTATTTACAGGCCTATCCCGGAATTATGAGAGATTCACTGATTGAACATGGACAGCCCTTTTACAATTAAAAGAAATTAAAAGAAATAAATAGCCTAGGCAAAATAACAGTAGGCCTAGCTATTCATGAGTACCGGTATTAATATGGATATATCAGCACAAACATTCTAGTGAATGTGACATCTTTGAGACGGGGCCTCATTTTAAGGACCTAGCTGTGATCCGTCTGGAATTTTATATGGGCAAATGGTTTGTTTTGATGCACCTCGTGGGTTCAGCAGAAAAAAAAATCTTGAGACTAAATTGGTCTTGGCTCTTCATGCTAGGACTGTCATCATTTTGGTATGGATGCTATTTTCTACATGTACACATCTATGATAGAATTCTGTAAACAAGGAACATGGCCAAAGACTTCTTGGTATTTTTTCTTTGTTAGGGATTTCTTCATTTGGGTGATATAGGCTGGATGCCCGGGCTTCGACGTCACGAGTTACCAGCTGCAGCGACTACAGGCGATCATTCTGAAAATCCTTTGTGCTGCCCGATGATGGCCTGGAAACTGGCGCGCTTGTATCCAGGCTCGTGTGACACCGGGTACAGTCATGCCTGCGCCGACATGCAATGTGTACGAGACTTGAATCTCCCGTTCAATCTCTCACCGTGAGAATGAGAGTTACATAAGGAATTTACAGAGTAAATACTGTCGGTCAATTTATTTAGCATAGATCTATTTTATGAATCGAAAAGCTTATAATTAAAGATTGATTCCCTCTCATAGTCTAACGATGACATAGCCTAGGCTATTAGGTAAGGGGAAAATAAAGCAAAGACACTAAGATAATTATAACAAACACACTAGGTTCTAGCACATCAGAGGGGCAATTAAATAAAAACTGAAATTTCTTTAGCTTCCCTAGATTTCAGAATGTGGGACAGTGAGCAAGTAGGGTGTACCAATCACAGCCTTTTAGTAATAAGGAGGTCAAGCCTGACCCACCGACACCAAACACACACATGATATATTATTATATAATAGCAATGTGGCAAACATGGTGTAATAACAATGATACAGTAGCCTAGCCTATATAGCCTATAGGCTACATGTAGCCATACCTAGGGAGAATGTGAATTCATAGCCATTCATAGCCATTCATAGGCCTAATAGGTGACATGGGGAAAAAATAAAGTGTAGCCTACACCAGTGTTTAAAGATAAATACCAATGTTCAATGAAAAAAGAAGGAATCATAGTAACTTTTTAAAACTTTGACTTGAGAAAGAACATGGTTGGGTGAAACCAAAAAGCCAATAAAAACATGTCTCCAGATTAGTTTTTATTTCAGGGGAAAAGGTAGCAATGGGAAAAAGGGGTATTTTCTTAATATTCACAGCATATCAGACAATTGAATCATACATTTTCTTTAAATCTCTATATGCATAGGTGACATCATGTATAACCCACAGAAATAATAAAAACAGGAGGTTTCCGTGGACTCTGAAAACTGTTATTCATTGATGAGTAAAAAAACGGGTAGGCCTATGGTAGGCCTATTGGTAGGCCTATTGGTAGGCCTAATTTTCAAACTGAAAAATATTTTTCAAATATGTTGACACCATTTTAAAAAAAATTGTGTGGACAAAACATATATATGTCAGCTATGTTTGCAGGCATTTATAGAAAAAAGATCATGTTCATCTATTGGAAATGTCAAAACTGAAAAAAAATATCCTTTTACACCATAGACTTCCATAGTGAATGGTAGTAAATTTCAATGGTTCCTAAAATAAAAAAAAATATATGGCGACATCCTGGTATTTTTGGCATTTAGTTTTTACCAAACCAAGTTCTTTCTCAAGACGAAGTTTCTTTTTCATGCATTAGTTCCTTGAACTCTCACCTGCAGCAATGATCCTATTCATTGGTTAGCCTGGCAATTCTTATATAATTAACATTTTAATTTTTATAATTTTCACTTTCTCCCCCAAGTTATAATATTTTTCTGTTTAGCTACTCATTTGCGAAGATGAATGTCAAAGATTTTTTAATATAAAATAAAGCCTAAATAAGGCTAACAGTTCATAGTTGAACATGCAAACAACTGCAGGCTTCAAGTCGTAGCTGTACTTAGAAATTAGTGACGAGCTTTTAACCTAGGTGGCGTTCCTCTATGACTCATGCTAATCTCATATGCAGACTCACAGCGAGGCCAGTACAACCCAGAGAATATGGCGGGCTAAGAGGAATACACATGTCTTCCTGCTAGAAATCTGAAGATATTTCGCGATCGAGTAAGTGTTTCACCAAATATTCTGTCTAGATTACATTTTTAGTATCATCCATCGTAGGTACTCTTCTCTTATCTTGATGTCTGTGGTATGTCTGGTGTTTAGCAATGCTTGTTTTCACCCGGTGCGTAGTTCTTTTTGTCAACTGTTCGAGGGCCATGGTCGATGTTTTGTTGTTCAACAAAGACTAACCCAAGCGTTGAATCGTGAGCAGGTATTTCCCGATTACCTGTGAATCGACATTGGTAGATGCTGGAGAATGAAAGTGACAAGAGTATATGATCTTTATTAAGGGTTTATGGGGTTTTGCTTGGACATATTGGTCATTCGCCGCATGACAGTTTGGCGTAAACAGCTGATTTCTTTGTCTGGAAAGGCCGCGTGAACGTCGGCTGGCGACCACGAGTTTTGCACCTAGCAGAACGCCATCAACTGAGCAAGACTTCCAGACAAGAGTCGTGACTTCCTAAAACACATGTGAAGTAGGTGATCAGCAAGTTATCTTGACCATTTTACGCTTGATGAATTGACCACTGTCCGGGAAAATGGCGCCAATCTTTTGTGTGACTCGCGTGGTCCGCGGGAACTCTCCCTTCTATCAACCCCATTAATAATTCAGTGCGTGAATCATCAATACCTGCCAGATCTCCCAAACATCATGTCCAACTTGTAGACTTAGGAGGTAATTATTTCTAGACTGATTATGTCTTTTTAAACCGATCTTGCCTAGTTTTCGACGTAGGCGATCTTCAGTTCCGGGGTCTGATTGCCATCAAAGATTGGCAACTGTCAAAATCAAAACACGGCGAAGCCACAAAGGCCATTGTGTTTGACATCGTTGACAGACATTCTTTTTTTGCCGGATTCCTGGCTGCCGGACCTACAATTGAACGTGTTGCGTGGGTCATGTTAGAACTCAGTAAAGACATGCTATTTATTGTCAGGTCTCACATACTAGATTGTGTTCAACTACATATTCCGATGTTGCACCGAATGACACCGGAATCGCCAACAGTATCCCAAATTATTAAGTGCGCAAATAGCAATCTCACTTGTCTGGGAAATAACCCTAGCAATGTTCCTTGTGTGCATGCATTCCTTTAACCTTTCCATGACCGATCTCATTTATAGCACGTTGATTCTGTTGGCACGTCTTCCTCGACCTAGAAATTGTTGATATTTTAGGAAGGGTGATGTTTATGCCAAAGTATGATAGTACAGATTTTCAAAACACAGATCGTTTGGTTAGATGTCATAGTTGTAGGCTTAAATTACTGGTATGACCAATTGGTATGTTAATGACTAATGAATGTTTACCCTTATCAGATCTAGCTATATGTGAATTTACATTCATATATTTAGTTAAGTTCGCTATGCAACGATCTAGCGTAGTTGTAGGTCTTTAGCTCACCGCTTAATCATCTACCAAGAAATGTTAAAAAAGTAAACTAAGCTGACCAAGGTTCAGATTGCTAGGGAATGTATTGATATGAGCATCTGTCATCGAGTGATCTTTGTCTACTCGTCTTCAAATGTTTACCATGCTTGCCATTCTTGTCATTCTGTATTCGCGACCCGACAAAGAGGGATTGGTTAAGATGGTCAGCTGTGTGACAGCATGGTTATAAGTCGGGCCGCCCTAATGTTGCCCCCCCTTTAGTCCAACAAAGACATGGGTGACATGTGCCGTGATATAAGGTCTGTCTGGCTGAGACCTACATGGCGTATAGCTTGGCGTCATCATATGGGCATTGTGAGAAAGAGAGGCACGCTTGCTGGCACCGCGTGCAGCCCGTGCCTCGTGCATGCATGAATCAGCCAAGCTCACGTTGTGGTGGCGGTGGTGGTGGTGGGGGATGGGGAAGGGGAGAGAGAACGATAAAGGCGACCCCCAACTTGCAACTCCATTACCCTCCCTCCTTGCTTCCCTTCGCCCTCCTGCCTCCCCCTTTCCAGCCTCCACTTCAGCCTCTGCCTCTGCCGCCACGCGTGAATCACAACCGGAGAAATAGGACGACAGATTGCGAAGGGGTCATAGTGGGTCGGTCTGTCTGCCTCCTGCATGCTGGTGGGAGGGGGTGTGGGTGCGGGTGCGGGAGCTGAAGCACTGACTCAAGGCAAAGCTTGATGCAGAGCAGGCACAACAAAGAAATCTGCGATTCTTGGCTATGACAATAAGCGATGCGAACTTAGATGTGGATAACGCACTCCCTCGCTCCGGCTAGGAAGCCAGACAAAGGAAGCACATGTAGTCTCTGGATCTTCAGGACATAAGTGCCTCAGCATGCGAGCATATGGGAAGCTTGCAGGACTGCAGGTCTAATGCGTTCCTTGGTCAATCGCTCCAGATGGGCATTTTTACTCTAACTTCCAAGCTGGACTCGGCTTAGCAGTGACGCAAATTAATGCACTGAACAGGTGGGCGAGACTATTATTTAAGGTCCATTGTTCTATTATGTAATTCTCTAGTGCTAGCACTCGTAACCAGTTCTAATGAAGCGACTGAAGCATGGTGACAAGCAGGAAATAACCAGAGGTTAATGTTATGACTAGCATCTAAGTGATAAATGAGGCTTAAATTACGTATAATTTATAAATTCCGCGCTAAGATGTGTGGGAAGGTGTGGCATTAGGCATGGCACATGTAATTAGTGTAATATTTATTCTCTCGCTAAATGTGGCTAACGCAACCATAAAACTGTTATTAATATTTATAAAGCTATTTGAGCAGGATTGAGGGGTACTTGATGAGTCGATGGAGAGTGATCTTTGTACTTAGTACGGTCTTATTTGATTTGACACAGTTATTACTCCCACAGTCCACAGGTAAACATGAAAGACTGGTTTTCAGTGTGGCCTCATCTCCTGACATGTTATTGGTGGAAATATGTATGGCAGACTTTACTTGGGTTATTTTGTACTTTTTATTAGTTTTGCTGACCACAATCATCCATCCAGCAGTGACAGCATATCCTGAATGTCTGCTCTGTGAACAGATTGAAGGCGGGGACAAAGGAATTCGGTACAAAGAGTACACTCGTATTGCCAGTTGACGGAACACATTTGACTGTTCTGTCCCCAATACACAAATTTAATCTCAAATTCACACGTTTAACATCTTTTTCGGCTGGAGGGTGTTATTCTAAATTTCAGACTGGTTTGGCCTAATGGGGACCGGGTAGTGTACTATTTTCATCAATGGTGAGTCAGTGTGACTCACGTTATAAAACCACCTTTGCTCCAGACGCTTGTGTAGAGAATATCTCTGTATTGGTTGTATTGTTGGCAGCCCGTGTATAATTTAGTTCCTCGTCTGTTTGTGGAGATGGGCTCTTCTGCGGGTTTAACCTCTTATTCTCAAATGACCCCTCACACCCTCCTCTACCCCCACTGTTTTTCCTCCAGTCCCCTTATTCAAACAAGGCATGTGTTTACCTGCGTAGGGAGAGTATATCCTCACTTGACCCCCAGGACCTCAACGGTTTTGTTTACTGGAGGATGGTACAGTGACCGATTTTTGTGGGTATTAAAGCTACCATTTAACTTCCTAATAATGCTTATCTACATTTATGTGCCACGCCGTTCTTGTGAATACGATTTTGAGTAAACTTAGCAACGCTTAGTCTTAGCAACGCTGAGGTCTTGAGGATTTTAAAAAAAAAATCTTGACATGTGGCTTCTCAAAAATATTTATTGCTTGTCAGTAGTTTTATAGCATCTGTTGCAAATTTGTGTCTTTCCAAGTGTCGTATATTTACTTTATGACACTCCACTCCTCTGCTAATATATTTAAGATATTGTCATGGAAAAATATTTGCTGTCAGATGGGTTTTGTAAAGAAAAGGAATGGTTCTGGATTCCTGCCTTTAGTCCCACCGTGGCGGGACAAAGGAATGACTAACTGTGCCACTTAACTAATTGACAGTGAGATCAGCGCATACGCTGCCTCTCTGCCTTTATTCACTATTGGAAAGTGCCCAGTCGCGGTGTCTCTAGGTACAGTTGCTCTCTTTGTCTTTTATTTGCTTAGTTGATCATTTCCTCTTCTTGGATAATGGGGAATATTAGTTGTTTAACCGCATGGGAGCTTCCTGAAATGTCTTGTTAGGGATTCTTTACACATATATATATATGCTGTTATCCCTAATGTTTTACAAGTTCATGTGTTTGTGGAATACTTCTTTCGCTTGAAATGATCTAGTTTAAAGAGTTCTAAATCAGATACATCAGCCATCCGCTTTTGATTCGAGGTTATTGCTGTTAGGTTAACTTGGGAGTAATATGAATGGAACATATTGCATTGGGATTTTTTTACATGCCTCTAGTTATAAATGGTAAAATAGAGTGACTTTGCTAAAAGTGTTTCTAATCTATTTGAAATTACATTTTCTGTCAAAAGCAGTGTAAAATTTAGTTTAATGATTCACTGTTATTTTGGCCCCCGTTAGGAATATCAGTCGAAGCTTAGTCTGTCCTTGCACTATAGCATAATCGTGTTGTGTACAAATTTTGTGTATCCTGTCACACACACAAATGCTAATACGGAAATCACGGTTTTCCCATTGAACGCGATTGATACATCCTTTAGGAATTCGACAGTAGCTCTTCATTTCAGCTTTTTATTACTTGACACTTCTTGTATGCGAGGGTCATGTATTTAAAAACATTGTCGAAATCATTAACATTCTCTCCAGTGTGTAGGAGTCATCCAATTTTTGGCAAAACGGTTGGAGTCATATTGTAGTCATACAGATAATGACTAGCTCACCTAGTCATACAATGTGTACTTCGGTCTATATTTCTGTTCTTGGTTAAGTGAGTGCTCTATATTTCTGTTCTTCTTGGTTAAGTGAGTGCATCTCTTCCTCCCTAACCACCTACCTTCTTGTAGCTAAATTCTCTAGTTCAAGAATTTGGGCTGATTTTGGACCGAACCTAGAAGAAAATTTAAAGCTGAATTTTGGCTGTTTTACACACCACAATTAATAGGCCACACTGGTTTGTGTATGTGTGAATATGGTGGTTTTCACTCATAGGCTGTGAAATATTTCCTGCGAGAATCCTGATCAGAGGTCTAATCATTTTAATTTCTTGTATTTCTTTGTTATCATCGGAAAAATCTTAAATTTTAACAAGCGAAATGTTATCTGAATTATTCCTATTTAATGAAGAGCTCTTGTGAATTGTTGGGTCTGCTAACGACTTTATTTTGTCACTAAAAATTGTGTTAATTAGTCAGTAATTTTGATATTGGCTGGGCCGCGGGAACCATGACTTGACTAATGACCATTAAATATACACCGAAATTCTAATTGGTTGCCATGGCAACATATAAAAACACAGAATTCGCTCCGCAGTTTAGATTTTGTAAACCAGCATGCATATAAAATGTTATGGTATCGTATGTTGTCCCCTGTGTCCTCTATCAGATATCCAAAATTCAGCTTTATATCTTCTCAGTTCAGTCCGAAACTTAGTGTATTAGAATCATCAGAATTGTCTTTAAAAAAATAACCAAAAATGTTATAATTTACTCGATAAGATTTGCCCATTGATGGATCTGTGAAAGCATATAATGCGTTATTTATATTTGGGCTAATAACTCATATTGTTGTGCTGCTATGTTTACAGAACAGTTCATGTTTACTGACTATCGTCCTTTGTTTTTCTAGGAAGAAAACCCTACTATCACGATGTCGGCGTCACCTACCCCCTCAACCGCAGACACTATGAGTCTCACCTCGAACTCATCAGAGGGAGAGACAGATGTGAACCTGAACACAAAGTGTGGTATCTGTAATGAGACGTACACTATCCCGAAGGTTCTACCTTGCTTTCACACATATTGCCAACCCTGTCTGGAGAAAGTTTCTGACACCCCTGACAAAGTAATCTGTCCAGAATGTCGTCAGGAATCCTACTTGAACTCCTCCGGCATAGGAGGGCTACTGCCAGACTTCGCAGTGAGCAACATCCTCGATGCCACTGCCATGGATTCAGCTTCCCTCAGCTGCACAGGCTGCAAGAGTTCAGACCAGGGGGCTGTTGCAAGATGCTTCGACTGTGCTAATTTCCTCTGCCGCAATTGTGTCAAAGCCCACCAGTTTATGCACTGCTTTGAAGGCCATCGAGTATTCTCGCTTACTGAAATCCAGAACAAAGATGAAATAACCAACAGGAGTGACAAGCCTCTTGCTTGCACCAAACACAAGGGTGAACTGATGTGGTTCTTCTGCAAGACCTGTGATTTGCCCGTCTGCAAGGAATGCACCTTTAACGAGCATTCCAAAGGCCACGAATATGACTATTTGAGTGAGGTAGGCACCTCAGAGGTCGAAGCTCTCCAGCAGTTGGCGGACCAGTCCAAAATAAAGGCGAATGATTTGAGAGGTTCAGCCAAAAGCCTGGAACACTCTGCAAACCGTCTGCAGATCCAGTACCTCAAGGCCCAGAACGAAATCAACGAGACCTTCAACTTCTACAGATCCATGCTAGAGGAAAAGAAAAACGAAGCTCTGAAAGAGGTCGAATCTGCTCACAGTGCCAAGCAAGTGCTCATCAGTGGTATGGCCACGAGGATGCAGGAGTCCATCGAGAAGCTGTACCAAGGGAGTGAGTTTATTGAGAAGCTCATCAAGCATGCCACCACTCCAGAAATCCTGTTATTTAAGAAACAGCTCGATACCCGCCTCCGTGGTATCATCAATTACACCCCAGACATCAATACCTCCAATGGTTTTGATATTGAGTTCGTTTCTAATTACCAAGCTATACAAGTGGGTGTTAGAAACACATTTGGGTACGTCAGACAGAGCCCAGATCCACAGCAGTCAAGGCCCCAGCCCATCGCCAGACCCAACGGTTACTCGTTACGCACAACAAACCCATTATCTGGTCTCAATGCTAACGCCAGCCCGAACCCCAATGCGAACCCAATCACCAATGGACTGACCAATGGACTCACAACCAATGGCTTGATGTTTGATTCCAACCTCCTCTCGTCAAAACACAATTTCCCTTCGACTGGCAGTCTCAGCCTCCAAGCTGAGCAGATTACATCAAACCTCAACCCATACCAGAAGTGGTCCAATGGAGGCTTTGATCTGCTTCAGAATGCTGATGTTTTCTCCACCGGCTCGGACCCAGTCATCGATCTAACCTCAAAGCTCATCTCGGCCAACATCTACCCACCCAAATCCCAGATCAAGCGCCAGAAAATGATCTACCACTGTAAGTTCGGCGAGTATGGAGACAAAGAAGGACAGTTTACTGAGCCCAGTGGTGTGGCCGTGAATGCCCTCAATGACATTGTTGTTGCAGACACCAACAACCACCGCATTCAGATCTTCGACAAGGATGGCAGGTTCAAGTTCAAGTTCGGAGAGCGTGGAAAGCGTGATGGACAGTTCATGTATCCCAACCGAGTTGCTGTGGTCAAAATGACAGGTGACATAATCGTCACTGAGAGGAGTCCAACACACCAAGTCCAGATTTATAGCAGCAATGGCGAGTTTGTCCGCAAGTTCGGCGCTAACATTCTCCAACATCCCAGAGGGGTCACCGTCGATGACAAGGGCAGGATTATCATCGTAGAGTGCAAGGTAATGAGAGTCATCATATTCGATCACATGGGCAACGTACTGCAGAAGTTTGGCTGTTCCAAGCATCTAGAGTTCCCCAACGGCGTGGTAGTCAATGACAAAGAAGAGATCTTCATCAGTGACAACAGGGCCCACTGTGTCAAGGTCTTCAACTACCAAGGCGTCTTCCTTAGACAGATTGGTGGAGAGGGCATCACCAACTATCCTATCGGCGTGGGCATCAACAGCAACGGCGAAATCCTGGTCGCTGACAACCACAATAACTTCAACTTGACTGTCTTCACTCAAGATGGTCAACTGATAAACGCCCTTGAATCTAAGGTCAAGCATGCCCAGTGCTTTGATGTAGCACTCATGGACGATGGGTCCATTGTTCTTGCTAGCAAGGACTATCGGCTCTATGTCTATCGCTACATGCAGATTCCTCCTGGCCTCTGCATGTAGTCACTGTTGCAATATCTGTTGTAGCCACTGCAAAAGTGCCAGGCTCTATACTTGAGTTGTTGTGCGGGTCTGGCATAGTTGTATACCTATATATCTATATACTACATATTTCTCCATTTCTCACTTTCACCAATGCATGGTAAACAAGAATCTATTTGTGACTGATCGTTTTATCAGGGAAACTTGGCAAAAACGTATGTGGTGATTCAGCCTTGTGTTCAGTAATTGTTTTTTAGGCTTACGAGAGGTGTCTCACTTACGTTACCCATGTGAACCTGAATGTTTGAACTGCTCTCATTTTTGAGCCTGCTGTTGTAGAAAAATGCCTGGCAAGTGCATAAAAGGAGAGATAACGGAAACTTAAGGACCAGGCTTAATAATAGTCTCCAAATATCTGCTACTTTGTAATTTTCAGATAAGAATATTTTTTGATTGAAGATATTTGCTAACGTATTTATATACATCAAAACAGCTGCTCACTTTACTCGACGTGACCAAATTATCACCATTTTCTCTGGGAAATATCTTCTTTCTTCAAATCTCCTTTTCTCTTTGAAAGACGACGTTTGCCCTGATTAAGGCGATCAAACCCCAGTTAATTAAGTGTGCTGCTCAGCCGTCTGCCGTAGTGAGCACCTAGGATTACTTCACATTTATTTCAAGAGAAAAGAGTAAGAAAGCCTGAAGCAGGTTGTTCTATCCCAGGTGCGCACTACGGTGGGGGTGATAAACCTATTACGAGATTTGTAAAGCAATAGGCTTTGGCCTTACACATTTGTCTCATATCCAACACACAAAAATTGTTGTGATACGGTAACCAATGACAAACAAATTCAATTTATGGTATTAATAAGCATCGTTACGTAATGATTGGTGACCTGGATGTTTAATTGGACAGTTTGTGGTTGTTGAGTTGATCTACATATAATACATGATACACAGATATCTAAAGCTTTTTTTTTTGTGAAAGCTGTTTTTTGTCACTTGATGTAATCAAGGTTAGCATGCAAATACGACAAAAGTATTAATGTAAACGGTCTGATTTCTTTTGTGTGTGGTATTGTTAGTTTTCCCCCGGAAGCTTGTGAAGCATATTTGATATGTAGTCAGGCAAAAGAAGTTGGAATTTAAAAAGTTCATTTTTATATACACATTGATTCATAGCTTCGAGAATATTTTCCTAGCTTGTTACAAAATACTTCTGAGGAAAAAATGTGAAAAAAAAATAGATGAAACCTTTTCTGCGATTTCGAAGATAATGCATTTATGAGATCATATCATACATATATTGTATGTACATTGGTGTAACCTGTCATTGGAAAAAAACGGCGAGCGTAACTCGTCCTCTTCTTGGTGCGGTGAAAAGTGACGTCACTGGTTATGACGTTCGTAGTGACGTTAGATATTGCCTTGTCATGAGGTCGTTCACTTATCATTTACTTCTCTATTGGTGATGCCACAAAAATATGAGTAGCGATTCGGCATCACGTATATTGATAACTGTTAGTGTAGTTGTCAACTTGTTATTTTGTAGCCTCCGTAATATCAATGTGGGCAAGCTGTCTGATTAAGAGAAAAGATTTACGTACCAAGAACTATATATACATATTACTATACACATACATTTATATGACGCGTGTGATTATCATGTACTGTTGGTTGGGCTTGGTAGTGTTGTTTCTATGTGATACAATGTGTTATTGTTCAGTGTTGTATGTGTAGACTTCTGGTATATGATGCAGTTTCACTGGCTACCTCGGCCCTTTGCAATAGACACGTAGTATATTTTATGAGCCTGACATGAAAGAGCACGATTACCTACACACCCCGCCTCCCACCCACCCGCTGCCTAGTGCTCTCACTACCAGTCAAAAGACACTGGTCCAGGACAGTTGATAATCCGTTACTGGGATTGTTCTCTTAATTAATCCATCTAGTGGATTAGTAAATTCCATGAGATTAACAGGTAGACTTGGCCGAAACCCGAAAGAAACTTTCACAGAAAGAGGTTGGGTCATTGTTCTCACCTGAGATGAGATCTTAGGAAGAAATAACAACATTTTAGTTCCTTAAGTGTTCTTTTGAATCTCAGACTATTGAATTTCTGCTGACATCTGGCAAACTGCGGTCCATTCTTAACGAACTGTTGATGAAATGATTCTCAAAATACTGAGAATTGGGTACATACTTAGAGAGATAATGACCTTGATTATTTGAAGAGGTCCGGCTTATGACTGGCGACAAGAATGGACCTGGTTTTTGGACTGAGGCAGATGGGGGTCAAGTTGTTGATTTGTTTTCATTGCTTTAGATATATAACGTAGCTACACGCCGTCCTTGACGGGATAAGGCCTTTGAGTTGGTACCATGTTTGATCATAATACTCTCCTCGTGATGTGCTTAATACAGGTTTATTAATGGTGGGTGCCATATAGCTCAAATGGTTTTGCTTGCTGATCGTGATGTGTGAGCGTAGTGGTTGGTGTGTGCAAGTGAACAGAAAGTTGGGAACGGGTGGTTAACCGAGGCCTGTGTGTTGTATGGTTATTAATCAGATTGTTGGAAGAAACGCCGATGTAAAGGAAATAAGAGGGAGAGGCTTTCCTTTCAGACACAGCCCAGTACCAACTCAAAGCGTTGTTAAACTTCACTAGTCATTCCAAATGATATCAGGGAGCGCCACTGTCCAGTTGCACTCAATCCCTGCTCATGAGACCAATGTTCAAAAGGTGGAGCTTAAACGGGGCGCTCTTCTCATGTGAACGAAAAATATGAAGATGTGCAATAATGGACCAAAACACAGGGGAAATCGGGGTGTGTGGTGTCAGCAAAAATCGTCCTCCTACTACAATTAACTTGTTGCCAATGTAAAAAAAAGAAGGGCTTTTCCATTGCTGTTAAGCAGTTCCAAAGATTTGTTTTATATATATATTTTTATTTATGATGATAGCATTTGTGGTTTGTGTCATTATATTAACAAGTATTAAATGGGATAAGAATGGTGGGTGAAATCGATTAACTTGGTTTCGGTTACCACCTCTGATGACGATACATATGCACATACCTGATGTCTCTGATGTTTATTTCCAAGGGAGTTCAAATGTGATTCGGATGCAAAACTTGTAGGTGACCTAGATAAAGTTAATTTTTTCACGGGAGAATTTATTTTTCACAATTGTGGGTTTTGTAATATTTCCAGAAGAAATGATGGTTTTTATGTTGACTGAATTATCGGTGGTTATGACCACATAAAGAGATCTTTTTTGTAGGGAAGCGGTCTATGACCCTAGAGATTTAGTTTATTCAAGCCGGGATTAGGCAAGGATGAATTGTTTTTTTTTCATCTTAAAAAGAAACAAGGAAGGGAGTAAACTAACGTTAACAGTCCTATCTTGAAGCTATACAATACGTAACACATACGAGTACATTAAGGTTTAAACCATGAACACTCTGGTGTGTATGCTCAGTCCGACGGTCCAACTGTTGATCACAGAAATTTTGTTATCTATTTTCACCAAGATGTTCATATCAAATTAACGCGTCCTGAATAAGCCAGACCCTACTTATACAAAAAGAAAAAAAAAGTATGTTTGACATCAACATTAGTATGTAAACGATATGCTACTATTTTGCTACATGTTCCTAGAGTAGATCTAGTTGGAAAGGAGAAAGGGTTGCATTCTCAGCATCACCTCCAATATCCAAGTCACATAGTTAATGTTTTATATCATAGTAGTTAGTTTGTTGTGCTAATATCTTGCAAAAGTGTCCAATATTATGATTATTATATGTAAAGAGTTGTTCTGATGGTTGCTAGGTAGGTCCCGCCTCTGCCTTATATAACAAGCATCAAGAAAATCACAGATAAAGATTTCTCGATCACTCGTTCTTTATCCTAATGTTGGATAATAATTGTTGATGGACAAGTTACCAGCGCCCCAAGAGTAATACATGCAGGGTATATCTTATTGCTATGGCACGGCTCACTGAAAATACGAATATTGAATATTTTTATTAAGTTTCATTTAATGTATGTAAACATAACACTTTGAACTTACTTACCACTGGCGTAGGATAAATTTGAAAAAAGCAAACCTTCATCTAATGTACTGGAGGATATGGTGTTTGATGCGTATCTAATCCTTATTATTACGGCCTTGATAAAAGTCGATGTTTGTGATTTTCCCGCTATTTGTTTGAACTACGTTCCATATGTACAAAATATTATTAATACACACACCACACGATTATATATGCTAGCAACCAAACCAGAACTAGTATATCAGCAGGATTACCATGTGCATGCCACTATTTTATAAGTTATGAATACACAAGATATTGGTTATACCTGGGTCCCCACACGAGAGGATGTTTGAATTCTGCCCATCCTTGGTTTGCGAACCCAGGATACATAATTAGCATGATGTTGAGTTTTAACGGTATTTACAATTCAATTCCTATTTTGTTATTCAGTGTGTTTTGTTATTTTACATTATAACGATTTGTACAGCTCAGAGTGCACCACTTAATGAGTCAGTATTGATGGGGGACGGTGATTTTGATGACACGTTGCGTCTAGAGACTTAATTATTTTCATTTTTTTAAACTTGGACTCGCCTCCATGGCAGCCACTTTTGCAGTACTTCTCAGCTGATCAGCTCTGTGATACAGCAGTCATTTTAACTATCTCGGATCATTTTCTCAGTGACAATCAGGGGAGGTATTAGTCGGAGAAATACACAGTCATAATTTATTATCATCCACTTATTTCTTGCCGCCGCGCTTCTACCTGTGTGTTTCCTAGTTACTGAGGCTAGTTTTAGCTTACAACTTATGTAACATGGCCTTAGTGTTCTTATTTTCTACAGACAGAACAGTATAGTTTCTGAAGTAATCAGTGAACAAGGAAAGAAAAGGGCTTACTCCATTGTGTTTACCCGCTGTTTGTGTTCAGTTCAGAGCAAAATTCCTTTTTATTATTTCTCACGACCATGGAAGCCGTCCTAGCGGCACTGAAGCCAGAAACCGTGTGAGAGTGCTTAACGCTTGAGTTACATGCTAAAATATTCTTGAACCATTCCATGTTGTTAACTCGATTAGTTATTTATGTTATCATCTTGTTTTCCATGTGTATCTTGTTGAATACCTTAATTGAGCTCTATTCAGAGCATGTAATCAAACGTAGGGAAAAACAAATAGAATACCGAGCATTGTGTTCGCAAGGAGGCGACGTTGGCCCTGCTATTTTACCAAGATTGTTTTTTCTTAGTTCAGTGAACCTTTCAGGGGAAATCCAGTAAGTCCAGGGTATTTATCATATGTATTCGAGTCTGTCGGTTCAGAGAAAAATTCGTCTGCTACTGCTGCATTAGTGGTTACCATGGATACCGTTGTAATTTCAAAGTTATTGTATGCATGCCTGATCTTATATCTTTCCAACTCAACGCAACTTCACCTCCCGTTCATAGGTAATTATATTATTATGACTGGCACAATTGCTTTTTGCCGCTATTATTTTTGTTGTCTTGCTGCTGACTTGTCTGTTTCTACTGGTGTTCTTTTGGAAAGATGGGGAAAAAGTGAAACACTTTTCATCACTGTCTGTAAAGAACTTGAACTGTTCTGGACGAGTCAGCAGAGTAAATGTTTCTAGCATTTGAGTAGAGTTGTTCTGCTTTGTATGGAATCATTAGGATTCCTGCCATTCTGCGTAGCCTCGTTGATCCCTTACTATGAGTGTTGTCCATCGCATTTATATAATAGATAGGTGTCCCTATTGGAGTAGTGAGTACTAGGTCTCGCCGCCAGAGAGACCAGTTTGCAGTCTGTTCAAATCTCCTGATGGCAACTACCCGTCTCTTGGTCCTCTCTTGAATATTATGGTGCAAACACTATTTTGTATAAGTATTGGATGTGTTCATCTCACGGTGACCCGCTGTTGGTCTCATTCTTTAGCTTCGCTCATCGAATAACGTTCTCTCCTTGATGTCTTGAAACTAAACATTGAAAAAAAAGCTAATTATTGTATGTATATCAAAAGACAGATAATGAATGATGTGCAATTCGTACCAAACTCGGCGGTTTGAAGTTTGTGATAGACTAGGATCTGGTGTTTGCTGTCAGAGATTGTCTCAAGCTGGGTTTTTCATTCTGGCAGTGAACCGGGCACTCATTGCGCCTTTACACCACTGGTGACTCTGTAACGGTGTAAGCATAGAGACGCACATATTGGATATAGTAGCATGTTTGTGATTTTTGATAATTCGTGCCTAGAGTAGTACGTGTTTGTTTTCCCTGATGTTTCTGTGTTGGTGATGGGTAAAGAGTTAAGCATAATGCGTTCCATAACTACTCCTATATACCAGCCTAAACGAACACAAACGTGTCATGACACAGTTATATAGCATTCAGATGCACATAATGTATTTGTATCAGGTACCTTTCTATTTATTGATGGTGTTAAATGCTACTAAATGCTGCCTTGTTATAATTATATGTTTAGTATGGTATGTCGGTTTTTTGCATAATATCGGTGAAGATAAACAAAAAAGAAAGGTTGTTACATGAGTCACCACAACTTAGTACCTTAACCATCTTGGTCAAGGGAGGCCATTGCTTCAGTGTGGGAAATTACATTGCGACAACTTGAACATTAAATTATAATGGAAGGGAGACCAATTTTTAACTATTGTTTTTATAGTGTTATCCCTGGAGCTTGAAGGGTGAGTTTTTTCTAACGTTATCCCAGGGTTCCAGGGGGACTACGGTTGAATTTATACGACCAGATTACTGTTATTCTTGTCATGGTTGTCATGTCTTATGACCAGTCACCTGTTCACAATTTGCATATCTGTGTGCTCAATATCTAATATCACCCATTGTAAAAGGTATAAGGAAGGATATGCACGTTATGCCAAGTAAGCAATATGAATAGAATTATAAGGTTCCACACGGCCTTGGCCAATGTTTTTATCTGAAATATTCATAAACACCAGACCATAGTGTCTTTTGGAATTAACTGGTCAAGACAGCCTACTCAAGAAAACATTTAAGAACACGAAGTTCATATTTTTGTGATGTGTATTTTTTCATTGACTGAAAGTAAGTTTACGTTGGTTGAGTTATTTATCCTATGTTAGGAGTCCTAACAATAAGCATGACACGTTAAGGTGACTTTTCTTCCTATGTCCGAAATGAAAAGAAGATACCTAGATTGGGATGGGACGTACGGATTTACAGGGGATCTTTTTCTAATAAAACGATGATAAAAACCTACACGTAATGAAAAAAATTGTTTCTTTTGATATTGTAGACCAAGATTGTTGCTTGTTAAAACATTAGGGTTGGTACATGCAAAGTGGCTATTTGCCGCGTGGCATTTTGTACATGGGTCCACTTTGGGGCTCTCGGTGCTGAGTGAGCATTCCTGTGCCATTCCTAATCTCATCTCCATATCACTAAAATGAACAAATTAAACGTAATCTTTCTTCACTTTGGCCCAGATTGTACCCTTGCGAAGCAATGTGCACCACTTATCGTCGAGATTCTAATAAGTAAGAGGGCTAGCGGCAGCCGTATTAATACAAAATCGCACTTGGTAAAACCACCTTGGAGAAATTAATTCTAAAAATGTACTTTCAGCTTTCTTTCGGCAAGTAGTTCTTTCTATCAGGCTGAGAAGACAGTTCAAATTTTCACGGTACAGTTGCTGCTGGCTCTTTTACGGAAAATGTCTCTTTAATCCGTTTTAGTGTTTGGTTCGGATGGAGCAGGGTGAAGTTAATATTGTGTACAATACAAGAAGCAAACTTACACATTCAGTATCTATCTCAATATTTTTGTTGAATCAGTCTGAGGCATAAGTAGCGTTAAAATAAACCCATGAACTCGAATTAGTTCTAAATGTTTCCGTGATTGTGCATTTCTCTGGTTGTGTTCTCTAAAGGGAATCTTTTGTTATAAGAGAATCCTTTATATTGTCTTCATTTTAATAGAAATAACAGTTCATGATGTTACCAGTGAAAAAGATCAGTTTGTGGTTCACAAAATGACAGGGATGGAAGAATGTTGATTTTTTTTTGTAAAGGGAGAAAAAGATTTGTTACTCATAAGCGAATGAAGCGCTCATTTGACTGGCGTAAAGTAAAAAGAGATCGTTTTTAATACCAGCTAATTTACACTCTAGTCACCTGTGTAAAAGAAATGGATATAAACGCGAGTGTGATAATGTTTATGACTGAAATCAAATCCCAGCCATTTTCAATATTGGTAGACCCGTCTGTATTTTTTCTGTAGACATTGTTAAACAGTATTTAACCCAGTTTATCTATCTGACCTGCTCTCATTGTGACTTGTGAATCATATCACCGTTTATATTGTGCCAAATCCCTGGTTGATTAATTTAGGGTTATGGAATTATGGAACATTAATGATGCGGTACACCAATAGCAGGTAGACATACCACCTGATCATTCCATAATCTTTGAAAATGGCTGGATTTCTTTTCTGGTTCTCTCATATTCCCGCCGACACCAATTTTTAAAATCCGTTTTTAAGATATTATCGACAAATCTCATGTCCCTGATGAAACATTTGATGTCCACAGTATTAACCTACCCAGCATTTTCTAGACTCGGTTGTCCATTGTTATGTAGTCGTTTAAAGTCCTACTATGAAAAGCCCCTCTCCGATATTTGGATTTGCTATATCTGGCTGTATAAAATGAGGTTGAAGATATTTGCTGTTACAGTTCTAAAAATCTAAATGAACTTTTTCCCGGGCTGCTGAAGGTACCTCATGTATAGAGGTCCTCACCAAACCAACATCCACGGTGTTCCCTACCTCCCTTCAAAATTATTTTCAAACCAATGCATGTAAAGCTTTTGCTTGTTATTGTATGAAATCGTATGCACTCCATAATATGCTTTCAGGTCTATCTTGAGATCAGCATTACTTATATTTTTTTCCTTCAAATTTTATACATTAATGTGCCCTTGTAAAATGCTGTCGCTTGCCATCTTTCCCTCGTGTAACTACCAAAACTGTTTGGATTCGACTGATTTCCCCTCGACATTCTTTCAAAGCAAGTATTGGTTATGAGCCCTGGTGCTGTTTTTTAATATTTTAAAATATATTGAGCTTGGGCATTTACGAAAAGAATTTTTTCTATGGGATAGATTCCTTACCACTTGATATTCATTCCCTGTAATGACTCGTTCTCTCTCTTAAATCCATATGTAACCAAGATCTGATTTATAAAAGATTATTTAAATTGGGTCACAAGTGATTATGTCATGTCATTTGTAAGATATTATTTGAATATTAAACCTAACTTATTCCAGTTAACATTATTATATATTGTGTACTTAAAAAGACTTATCCCTATGCTGGTGAAAGCAGGAAGTGTTATTATTTTGTCCACTTAGTCCAGATTGCCTCAGTTCCCCCTGTCCTAAGAAAAACGAACCCCTGAAAACTAAACTTTATTTTTGTATGGGAGAAAAGTAAAGAAAAAAAAGCCTTTATCTGTGCATGATGTGACGATACTTTTTTAATGTCCTGAAAACAGACACCTTGTTTTGATCGAGGTTCGTTGTTATTTTGTACAATTCAAAAAGACTGATGCTTGCCAAAGACTGTACTTTTCAAGAAAAGGGTTTCATAAATAATTGGTAAACATCACTTTAAAAACGTGTTGGTTGTGTGACTTGTCCCCGGCACCCCAAGGTCTCTGGTTTACATGCCACTCCGGTTTGTCGCTCTATGCATAAAGCGTTGCTATGACAACTGGATTGTAGGGGTATTGTTCAGGGTCCAAGGCCCTACAGCAGGCACTTAACGTTGATGCTTTTTGAGATTGGTAACATATGCATTTTTCTTATCCTGTTGTCAACCACGTTCCCTTGGGTTGCCTTACGACTATTGACAATGAGTGTATTACATTTTATATAACATATATAATACTACTACCATCTTCCACATCTGATTCAAAGTTGTTTGCAAATTTTTGCATGATTTATATATACATATATTATTACTGCTTTCTACGGAGTCTGAGAGTTGTTTGGTATTGATATAATAATATATTGGCAAAGATGTTCGTGGGTTCTGTGTTGTCGCCAGCCTTGACTCAAAGCCGTGATGTATACACGTAGAACTAGCCCTGTAGTTGTCCCGTAATTGTCTGTTCATCTCTTGACTGAGGACACGAAAGGCTCTCTTCCATGATGTTTGTAGTATTCACTGGATCTCCTTTTATTCATCATTTTAAAGTTCGATGTTAATTTATATAGCCCGTCAACTGATTAATCATAAACAAAGGTGTCATTATTTTATCTTCTTTCCCACGTTGCAGTTTTGTTATAAATGTACTTGGATGGTATTTCAATAAAGTATTTTGTTTGCTTCTAGTAATCAGTATTTTCTCGTGTTTTTTCATGATTCTGTCGTCAGAACTTCGCTTCCCTAACTCAGATTATAACTGCCGATCGCCTGTAATAACGTCTATACATAACGAAGTCCAAGGCCCTTTCATTCAAGATGTATTTATTTCCTCAAAAAAAATCCACCATAATGTCGACACGCCTTAAACTATTTAAAACGCGAAAATCGGGAGAAATAATAACTGATAAGTGGATTCTAATACACTATACACCAAATCCGCAGGTCAATACATGACGAATTCCAATGTTGTATTATGTACATTTTCAACAATTATTCAGATGCTCACTATGAGTAAAATCTTGCATACCAAAGGCTACCCAAGTAAAAACAACCAGGGATACATCCATGGTCTTATGAATCCGGTTGCCATATTCGATAATCAAATAAGTCCGTGCATTGTTCCCAATAGATAACCCACAACATCACTACTAAAACGAGATACATCTGTTGAGTACACCCCCTATTAATTTTATATCAAGATTGTTTTTCTTGATACAAATGTAGTACATGTTTAGCAAATTTGTGCAAAGGAAATCCCATCACATTGAAATAATCTCCTTGAATTTGTCGAACTAATGTGCCACCAGCTGCCTGGATTCCATATCCGCCAGCCTTGTCCCTGTAATGATCAGGAGGAAATTATTGCTACAGCAAAGTCGTGCGATATAAATGAAAAAAAAAATAACTCCCAAATATACCCATTCTACTTGATGCCGTAAACCGAATCTTAACAAATGGACGATTCTGATTCCAATATGTGTGTGCACAGATTCTTAATGATAAATTCCGACTAACAGCAGGTAATAATAGAATACATGTATGTGTGTACTTACATTGGTTCTCCAGTGGCAATGTATGCTCGTATTATTTCAGGCGTTACAGAAGCGAATTCTACTTCAGTTGCCTCGTAAAATGTTTTCATGTCTAATTGTCCGTCTATTTGAAAACAAAAAGGAAGAAGTATGTGGATTATTCATTTGGTCGGAATTCAGTCACTAATCTAAACACTTCTAGCAAACATGAATTAATACAAGAGGTAAATGAATTTGAGTTCCCAAAAGAAATAGATGGAGCGCGTACCTTTGCCTGGGGTGATCAAAATGACACCTGTGTAGACCGTGTGGTTTCTTCCGCTGAACCTATAGGTATGAATCATATTATTTTGGTTTGGTTTATATCCACTTTGGAAAACAACTCATCATTGACTACATGGGATAACATGTTTTTATTAAGATTTTCTATAAATTTGATTTGATTTGAACAATCTTTTCTTTGTCAAAAAATTACAGTTAAATTTAGAAAGACAAACAGGTCGACAGACTTCTGAGAGATTCCCAGTTCTTCCAGCTGGTAAAGTTTCTTTATGGATAGCGCTTTAAAGGATCATGATATGTATATGATTAAGTCAATGCGACAGCATACTGACCCTGATAACATAGTAAACGCATGTTCTTCATCTCGAGGTTTTTCGAATATATTTCCATCCATGGTGACGACGGTATCGGCACCTACGATCAAATCTGGGGTTTTCTGAAAGGAGATTAATGAGGAAAGCGATGAATCGCAGCTTCGGCAGGATGAGTATCACTCATGAGTCATTTCATGCAAAAAGACGTGTCTGGCGGCTGAGTCATCTACACAATATAAAGAGCACAGATTTCTATCTGATAACATAATGAACATTTTGTCCAAGAAGTCATTGGGTTTGAGAAATTGGGAGAGTACATTTGTATTTGGGGTTTGTTTATTACTAGTTAGTGTGAAAAGAGCGGGAGGTATACTATTTTACAATAGATGTCTTGACATACACTCATAATGCTCTGGCTTCTCCATAGAACAAGATTGTCGGATACTACATAAAGTATTTATGAGAGTAAATATTATTTGCTTGATAATCATTCATGCAATAAAAGTTACCTACCGCGTCACTTTTAAGTCTTTCTGCAACTTCTAGTGCTTTGTGTTTTGCAGTCTCCAACACATAATCTTGTGGCTGTTTGAATAATGCTTTATCTAGGTTTTCTTCATAGCTAGACGGTACCACCTCAAATTTCAGTCCCTGTGAGAAGAAATAGAAACATCTACTTATTTGGTGAGCATTTGGCGTACATATGGATTGTGAAAAGATCAAAATTGTGAGAGTGTCACACATAAGATCCCCTTTCCTTCGGAGCTGAAATATGAGGAACTTTCTTCCAATGAAAAGAAATTAACAATCATATTAACCATAATATTAGCATACATAATCAATAATTAATCAGATCTCTAGCTGGGTGATGACACTGATGCCTCACTATTACGCCATTTAGAATATTACAATAATACTATACATGTAACAATATTTCCGAGGCACATACTATTTTTAAAACACAAGCGTTCTAACTGACAACTTTATCCCACAGTGGATGCGTTTAGTATAACCAACTGGGGTACGAGATATCATGTTTAAATAATTATACGATCTATTATTTAAAAGTAATGCTGTACCTGACCCACACAATCAAACCATAGTTTCTGCACATCTAAACTTAAATCATTGAGAACGGCTGAAAATGTCTACATACAATGTTTTCCAAGATCTGTTTGCGTCTGGGCGAGCCACTGGCCAGGACAATCCTCTGTGAGGCCAATACATGCATAATTGGTTGCAGCATAGTGACAGCGTGTTAGTCTCTGCAAAAATAAAGGAGAACTCCTGTACCAAACAATTGCTCCCCACGATGGTCAGAAGACATCTAACAGAAAAAATTAATTCTTTTGTCAGCCAAAAGTTTTGGAAAAGATCTTTATCTGGAGATATGAATCGATGTGTGTAGATTTTATTTTATGCTTATTTACGGTTAACATTTTCCCAAATCAGTTATACAATAATTCTCTTAGAAGCTAGTAACAGTGGTCTCCCTAACCACTAGGGCATAGCTAAAAAGTACGACCGGCTGTTGGGTATAACAGCCGGTCGTAATTTTTCAAGGAGACCTCATGATCAGAGATAATAGCAACAGTTTCACTATATTCTAAATGGGACTCCTCATGCAATAGACTAAAAACACCAGATCTCATGTGTAGTTGATTTTATTTTGCATTTTCATGTCCTTCATATGTGTCATTATATTCATGAACTTTCATGTCTCCGACTATTATCTTTATCGTTTTTAAAAATCGTTTATAGTATAAATTTTGTATTTCAAGTTTCCTAGCTACTTATCAAAATTTTTGAACTCATATTAAGCAGACAAACACTATATTTGTTTCAAACAAGAGAAATAACGGTATTCAATATAATGAGTATTGATGTGTTTTTTTTAAATTTAGGCTAGGAAGTTTGGGTTCCTACTTTATTAAGTTCTGGGAGTAACAAGCCCCGATGGCAGGATTTGTTGAATAAAAGTTAAAACCTTTAAAAACAAAAAACAAAAGTTCTGGGGGGTAAACGAATTATGCTTTTGACTTTATTTCAGCTTATTTCGGTGTGGTAGGGAGGTGTGTGGGTGGGATTGGGATGCGATACGATACACAGCTACACACCAACACGCAAGGTCCGGATGTGTGTTGCAATGGGTGTCTATAGTAATGGCTCGTCGCCGAACTGTGGGAGTCGGCCCAGACCCCGAGACGTAAACCAGTCTTCACGGGTCGCCCACTAGGTCTTCCCGTCAGAGCGTTCGACGGACCCCCTTCGATGTAGAGATTGGGATTATTTAAAGAAATTGCTGAAACAGTGCATCGAAATATCTAGGGCAGGAAACTATGCAAACCCTAACAATGATGGAGCATTAGAATGGAACAGAGCATTTGTGTGTATATGAATCATAACTAACTTAGGCCTATATCAGTATCAATCACTTACCAAAAAACAACGATGGCGGAAGCCGTCGGAAACGGAAACACGAGGGAGGTCAAAGGGCAACGTTGTTCTCAGAATATACTACTACTTTTAAAGCAAGTTCTTATTTCTTAGTTTAAATTCAATTCGATTTAGGAATTATACAACTTTGTATGAAAATATTCTATCATAAAAAAAGAAAATCACGATACGGATTAATTCTCGATTAGCCCGAGACGAGAACTTGGTCCTAGGATGCATGTAAACAAATCGGGAAACAAGTGCGTTTCCCCGCTCTGAATATCAATCACATTCTTGCTTTAAAATATCCTTAAAATGGTATGTATTTGTTATCATAACACTACCAACATCCGTTTTTATCGTTTTGAAATGTCTAATTTCGGGTTGCTTATCAGTAATGAATCTTCTTCGTTGACCCAATCCAAAAGGTGTCAATTTACTCTTCTCACAAAGGCAAAGCAGCCTCACCTAAAAACCCATAGGCATAGGCATAGGTTACCACCCATAACTTTATTATTATATTTAGAAATGCTATAACTATACCACAGGTCTAGTCTACTCTAGAGATTATGAAATGATAATATGTATTACCGTAGTTACATAGCTAAAAATGATCTACACTACAGAAAAAATAGTATGCCCCTGGCCTAGGCTATAGCCTAGCCCTAAGCCTAGAGTTTAATTGAACCATTTATAAACATATAGCCTATTATGCCCTATATATGTTGTTAACTTGAACTTTGAAGGTTAAAAAAATTGTATTTCACACAACACCGATGGGGTAGTCGTTTTAGTGTTTTTATTAATCTCTATGTTTCTTTACTGTGTCCCCTTTATGTCCAATCATTTTTTGTGGTATAAATTTGTGTGTAACTTAAATGGCATAGCCATAGACCAGTGTACTGATTATTTTATTTTTTTCCAATTGTTTTTTTCACTATCTCATCGGTCTGATTTCTCGTGAAGTTTAAATGGTATAGACCTGTGTATAGACCCATTATACTTATTAATTTTTCTCTATTTCTGTTATCTCTCTTTGAGCCTTTGATGTATTTAATATTATCAACCTCTTGTACACTCTGCATCTGGTTTCGTAGTTTTTTTGTTCAAAAAGTGGTATTTGAATTTTGTTAAAATTGTCTCTAACGTTTACTAGCTTTCAACAGCCTTGACGGCCGGCATCGAATCGCCTATGTTTACATAGCGTAGCTATTATAGAACATTTCGAATGATGCCCGTAAATCGGGTCTCTCGTACAATACTAGGGCCCGTCAAGAGGATATGTGTTTTCCGATATATATTCCCCGTAAAACTACGCTATTATCACTCTCTATTGATATCAGTGATACCCCTCTACCACTTGGACAAAAGGAATTGTTTCATACGGCCATATTTAAAAAAGAAACAAAAAGGTATTTACCCATACCTTCTCATGGTGTATTCCGAATAGTACCAAATAACTACCTATCAACCCTCTGCCACTACCCGTGGAGTTGGTCAGGCTGAAGCATGACCAACGAATGTAAACATAACAATCAACAGTTTGGTGCGAGAGGGTGGGTGGGTGGGGAGGCTATAGATCCTGAGCACAATTATCTTACTATACTAACGAGCCAAACAGTTACACGGTACACCACCTTGCCGATTTACTTCTGGACTGAGATAACATGTGCTACTTATAATGTCTCTGCTGAATACAACCGTGAATGAGGTCTATAATAAAAACCAAAGAGACACATGAACATCTTGCATGATTTTGGAATTTAACTCGATCGTGGACAAAGTTAAAAGTCTGATTGTAATACAATTAATAGGCCATTCACCTATATCCAGTGTTAATGCTTCTTGTCTATTTAGCCGACAGATTCTGTTCCAATCAAAGTAGTGGCCAAGTGCCGGCCGATGATCGATGAAGAGCGACAAAAGGGAAACAAGTCTGTTATCAAAGTTAGTGGGGATCGAGTGTCGGTTGGGGCAAATGGAAAGGTAACAATTTCCTGGAATTTTCACCAACACTTATCCAACACCTATATAATGAAACATTCTATAAAAAAAAATTAAGTTTTCCATTGTGTATCAGTAATATCTAAATCATAAAGAGCGAAACGTGGGATTTGGCTTTGGGCAGTAATTAAAAATACCATATTAATCAATTTGTATTTCCTTTAAATATTATCCCACAAACCCAATTTATTTTGTTTCTGATAAGGTTATCTGTCCGTAAAACAACATTGTATCGTTTCATGCTCTGTTGCTTGTTTTTGAACAAAGACGTACTGTTTTTTTAGGAACAAAGTTTTGTCTTTGATTATGCCTATGGACCGGACAGCAAAGCGGTGAGATAATTTTTCAAAAATTAATGCATGAATAAATTACCTCACTTAAAATTTTCTAGATGTACCGTATACATAAGCGGATCTACTTTTTAAAAACAGATATAAGCGGCCTATCAAAAGTTAAGTTGTGAATATCCATATACGATTGTTTCATATTTTTCTAGTTGTATACATTTCTTAAATCTGACCTGTATGATTTTGAATTTTAGTTATGCATCCATTTCAGAACCAAATGTTCAATGACTTTGGTGGAAATCTTGTCCAGAGAGCCATGAATGGCAATAACGTCACTATCATGACTGTCGGTGGGGTACGTCAGTATTATCTCAACCAATTCTCTAAGTCGATACCAATTTGCTGAACATTTGCTGCTTATTTAATGGCCTGCTTGACTGGCCTTGATTCCCCACTCTCATGGCAAGGAGACGAGAATATTGTGCTGCATCAGAATTATGATTCATAACATGGTTTTCTTTTGTTTTGACTGAATAGATGGGATCGGGAAAATCATACTTGATGGCGGGAACACAAGATGACCCGGGAGTAATTCCATGCGTAAGTATTTTGTCTAATTGGATGGTCAGACTATCAGTCACCATGCAGCGAGATCTAAGACTGCTGTTACCAAACTGCAGAAGTCCCGGAGACAATTTATATTTTAAAGAATCGTAGCTTATCGTACTATAAATTGTGGGAGGAGAAATAAATAAAATAGCATTTTTGTACATGTATCTACGGACGGTTTTTTTTCAGTTTAACCACAGCTTGTTCCAGCAAATTCAGAACGCAGATAAATCCAAAAGATTTTTCATTACGGTCTCTTTCCTTGAGGTGAGTTATTTAAATTGTTAATGGTATAATATATATCACACGAAAAATATCTGCCAGGATAAGAAAATAAATTGGTGAGAAATTGCTACGAGTCACTTTATTGGTTTCTGCATTGATATAAAGTATTGAATTTGTTTATCGTGTACATTATATCGGATACATGTAAATTTATTTCACTCCGATCACTACAACTCAGATAATTGATGAGAAATTGATGGATATGCTGAACCCTCACAACAGGAATATTATGGTCAGGGAACATCCAACTCTTGGAATGTAAGTATACCTTCATAACATTAGTTACCGGTACGTAAACCTCCAATTGCTGAGACTCATCATACTATTTTCTAACGAAATTATTGCCAGATTAATTTCAGAGACAGACTTTCTTTAGAAAAAAATAACCTGTACAATGGCGTTTCACGCATTTATAAACGTTTTCCATTACAGCTACGTCGATGGAGTGTCTGAACTAGTTGTCAATTCTGAAGATGATCTCACGAGATTATTTGAGCAAGGAAACCGAGCTCGGAAAATGGGAGCCACTGACATCAGAGCTCATAGGGCCAGGTAAAACATATTACAAATTAAAGCGCGTCGGATACCAGCGGTCTCTTTTCACAAACTGAATTGTACTCTCAGGTCTTGTCACACATAATTATTCGTCACTTACTACCCTTTTTCAGATCGCACGGTATATTTACCATCAACATGTTCCAAAAGGATTCTGCAAGTAGCAAAGTTGGGGTCAGATCCAAAATAACACTGGCGGATTTAGCCGGCCAAGATCCATCCTGCAAGAACGCAGGGGGAAATATCAGGTAATGTATCCATGTGAATTTTTGGTCTAATAAAGTTCACGGCGAATATTAAAGTTTGATAATGCATTGAAGATATATATGTTGACTGATATACTTCCCTGAAATTGATAAAATTATGCTGAGTCTTTTAGAGGTCCAATTTTGTCTAATTTAATACCTTACCAGCTATACTCACACTTCCCCAATATTATTTTACGTGTAGCGCGAAAACGATGGAAGAAGTCCTGCAAGCTTTAAAGTCGGGAGGAACAATGCCGTACAGGAATTCCGTAGTATCCCGCATACTGCAGGTATCTAATGTAGACTTATTGTATCTTCTCTACATGATTCGATAATAATTATAACGATGTGATACTATTGATCAATTCGCCTTCCTTTCATATAGATATGTTTTAATCAATTAATTAGACTAGGACCCATAAGTCCACCTCACAATCTCAATGGGGCCGCAGTGATTCTAATCCAATTTTCTAAGCTCTAAAATGATCGATTTTTGTTTATTTCCTTTTTAAACGCACACAAAAATCATAGTCGGATCAATAATATCAATAATGAACTTCGGTTCTTTCTTGTCGTTTGGCCACCTATTTATATGTCGTACTTGACCGTGAGAATAATTAAAGATCACTAGCTTTTGCATATATGTTGAATTAGAATATAATGACGATGCATGGTCTTAATTATAAAACGATTCTTTGAAACTATAGCCATCCCTGGGAGGAAATTCGGCCACAGTGATACTGACACAGATATCTCCAGCAGGTAAAGATTACTCAATTTCAAAGGTTTATATTCATGGTTGTTCGCATATCGAGGTTAATACGGTTGAATACTTTTAGCTGCATTGCGATTTACTTAAGCTTAAAATTCAAGCCTCTTAATTGTATTCTGTTTATCAGATAAGAGCTACCAGGAAACAATCAAGACTCTCCAAACAACGTCCAGCGTCAGGTCCTACAAGAACCAAGTAGCAATCAATCTTGTAAGTGATTCTTATTACGTTTTTATATTGATATCGAGGAACGGTTTGAGCGATGTAGAACCAAGTCATTTGCACTGGGACCTCGTTTCTCTGCATTTCGTTTCACTTTCCTTTTAAGACATAGGCGCAATCGTGAGCGATAATATAATTCACAGCTATAGAAATGTAACTTGTTGTAAAAACAAAGTACACATTGAAACCCTGCAAAATCGTAAAACTTGAATTGTCCCCAGATTGATATAAACGCTTATCTCATCTAATCCAAAATGATTCCCATAATTCCTGTCTAGGATGAGACCGAAAGTGTGATCCGAGACTTGCGAGGAGAGATTAGTCACCTGCGGGACAAGATCACAAAGAATCCTGACGCTAACAAAGAGGACATCTCGAAAATGGAGGTATGTATCCCACTTAACCTGATATCACCATTATGTTATATCATTAAAGGCAAATCTCGGCATGGGGTTCGGGTAGGACGGACCCAATGGGATAGTTCCACGAAACACCAAAATACTGTACTCCGATATTTTCAAAGTAGTGATCAATGGAGGAATACTGTAGTGGGGCTGAAATTAATTTTCATTTATACTGTGGACAGTACCTTGTCCAAGATTTGCAGATAGCAAAGCGTCAAACTTGGGAGGAAAAGATCCGTTTGTCATCTCAGTATGAGGAAGAGAGGAAAACAAATCTGGCAAACAAGGTGAGTTTATGTTTTGAAAATCTGATTTTGATGACTTGTAAGATTTAATACAATTTGGTAAAAATATAATGACAATGTAGATTATAAAAAGAAATTCTGCACATTTCTCGAGCTGGTCAAAAGCTTGTAGCAAGTATCTATATGGTAGTGATAGTCTAATGTATCCATTCAGGGAATCCTGGAGTGGGTAATGGACTCAGCAAAGAAGGGCAATAAAGAAGTTCAAGAAAGGGTACTTTTACTGCAAAAGGAGAAAGATCAAGTAAGTTTTTTTTATTCAGGATGTTTATACAGCAAAGTAAAAAAATAGAAGTGATCAACTATGAAATACAAAAAAGTTACCTTTAAGAGAACTTGATTGACATATTTTGTTGAATTTTCCGGCAGAGAAATACATATTTTACGTTCCCACTTTCCTCCAAGTGTGTTGCAAGACTAATTATTAAAAATATATGCATTTTCTTGATTTTTACCCGTTCTTTAGTTCATATAAATGGTATACTTTCTCCACAGCTTACAACCGAATATAAAGAAAAGAGGAAGAAAGTGGATGAAATGAAAGAAGACCTTCAAAAGAAACTAGCTGATTATTCAAAACTCACCGAAGGGGGTAAGATCGAATCTCTTAAAAAAAGGATTTACTACTGGACCTAAAATTATTATTATAACTATGATTTCTTACTCCAAAAGTCTTTACTAGACAGCAGCATGAAGCACGTTTCCTAACCAAATTTCAGGAAAATCTAATGAAAGCGAAACGAAGAAAAGGGTTGGCGCTATTCATCAGCTGAAAGAGAAGCTGACCAAGGACACCGAAGATCTAAAGTCCATCAAGAACAGACTTAGAGACGTACAGGATCGACAGAAGTCAGAACGAGAAGTAAGGCTTAATGCTTATATTATATCTTTCTTATCGTATGACTCGTGGTATTAACATTTCAATTTCATCAACAAGCAAAGTGGTACCGTTCTGAGAAGTCCCTGGGAAAATTTCCCTTTCAAGCACTATAACATAGATCCTTCTAGGTTCAACAAAATATAAATTTCTCTTCCTTGCTGATTATATCAATTGAAGATGATTTATTTATTCTTATTTTCAGGCTGCTTCAGGGCAGACGTTTGTTAAGGGCAACGCTGAGCTGAGACAAATGGTTGAGGCAAGTAAAACTAGTAACTTCCAAATATCACAGACTGAACGAATTTTCAATGTAAAAACCTCCGCTTAACAAATTCCAACAATAGAACAAATCAACGAATGATATAATTTACTTTCTAATCATTAGGCTGAAGAACGACGTCGAATGGAGGAAAATCACAAAACGTTAGAAGCAGAAGCCGTAGAAAGAATGGACTTAGAAAAGGAACAGGACAAGGCAGAGATTCAGATGAAAGTAAAGCAAGGTCATGATTACTCCCAGGAGGAAAGTTCAAAATTGGAGATGGAGCTGGTCGATATAAAAGCGGACCGTTATGTTGTGTGCATGAAGGTAATTTACTGGAAATATCTTACCACCGGTTATATACAGTAGCACCAATTGAAATCCCCACTTTCTGTGCAGTATTTAATCTTAATTTTGAAAGGGGTTTCTTTACAAAAGATCACCTAAGGCCAAGAAGCGTGTGGTTTTTAAAGTTTTTACTCACACTGCTGGTCTTCTAGTGATTTAACATATGGGAAAACATATTCCAAGGTTTTTCATAACACAAGAGGCGCCCCATAAAACAAGGGTTCCGGAATCTACGGTTTTCTACATTTGGCCTCCATAAACCTTAGAACTGATAGGGTGATTTGAGGGAAGATATCTTATTAGGATTGTTGGTATTTAGCATCACAAGTACAAGCGGTAAAATTAGATAAATGCTGACCTCGGTGTAAATGGTGATAATGCAAAATAAGCTGCATAGTTATGGAAATGTTCGCAGAGTAGACAAATGTTTTACACTCTTTAAAAATGAGACAAAGAGAATTGAATAAATGAATGGAAAACTAATTTTAGCAGCGAGCACGTCGCTTGTTTAATGATGATGCGACCATGGCTAGTATGTGTTCTACTCTCCTTCGGGTTAAATGCATAAAAGCAACCGAGTTGAAGCAGTTTTTCCCAGTGAACAAATTAATATTTGAAATTTCACTTCTTTTCCCAGTTGGAATATCTTCAAAAGGAAAAAGAGCTTCTAGAAAGGGACTTGGATGCAGTATACCAAAGGCATAAAGAAGAGCTCGAAATACAGCAGCTTCAGCACTTCGAGGTGAGAACCAGAGTTAAAATATGTTAGAATATTTCCAAGTCATTACCTCTGTTCAGGCTCAATTATAATTGGGGAACTTACTGGAGTTATTATTTTACAGACATTCAGCCAATACCGAGAGATGTTTGAGAAACAAAAGGCTGTGCTTGAGGAGCGCTATCGCGGTCTGCTTGAAGATGCAGTACGGGATGCAGTGTACTTCTCATCACGCAACACTGAGCTCATGACAGAAAACAAGGATCAGGCGCAGGGTTAGTAGAAATAGGATTGGACCATTAGACGCTGAATACATACTCAATCTCTCATGCCTTGAACAATGTAACTAGTTCATTTCCCACTGTACGTTAATAGCATTATTCAATCATTTTCTGAGGTAATAAAAATGATCCCGTCACACAGACCGGTGAGTGAGTCGGCCTAATGGGCACACCCCATGATTACTGCCAGTACACTAATTAAGTGGAAGAATCTATTAACCTTACCTTATTCGGTACTTATCGTGTACATTGTGAGAATATTTCTTGATGATCGTGGCAGTCTTGAATTCAATTTTAATGAGTCTTTCTGGAGTGATAATCTAATTCGATTTCTTTCTTTCTAGAAATTGCAAGGCTGAAAGACAAGTTGAGCATGACCGGGGAAGAATAACTTTGAAATACAGAAAAGACCGTGGAGTCTCCCAACAATGACCTGAAGCATTCTGATAATCGCCAAAATAATGAATAGTGATTTTTGTGTACTCCCGGTAATGATTAAACCTCACCAACAAGCACCTGTGATACTACGAGGAAGTTTCTAATCTAACCAGCCTTAACCGTTGGAACTTAAGTAACATGTAAGTTTCCAGGGCAGGACCCAGATTCTAAGAAGATGACAGTGCAAATTATGAAATTGATTCAGCTTGTTGTTATATCAAGATATCATTATCACGTAGAACTATATAGCCAAATTATTCTGATAATCTAGAAGAGAAATTAGCTCCAATGTGATAACATCCGGGAGGAATATCCATCTCCCTAATAACCAATAAGTGGATTGTAGTGTCTTGTATTCCGTTGCCCTTTTTGTTTTCGTTTACCCGTGCAGGTACACGGGATGAATTATTAGAAAGATTCTCTATTTATGAAACCAATGTTAACCACAACTTAATCTGTGCGACTGTAGGTAATAAAGAAAATACATATCGACAAATGTTGAACTTTTATTTGAAGAACTAGGTCTTATGTTTTGTAGACTGACTTGAAAATATCGAGGCATGTAGATGGACAGTTAACTTCTTCAACATATTATATACATGTACATATTACAAATAATTATGGCCCAAAACTGGGACTGTTTGAAGATGAAAGGATATCGTATCTCATATACTGGGTTTGAATGAATGCGGGCAGGTGATGTTTAATACCGTCGCCTCTTGACAATATCAGGTCGCCAGTTGACAGGATGTGTTTCTTCGGACTGAAATGGAGAAACATTTCTTGATTATTTGTCCTCATTTCAATGTATATAGTAATTTTCTGCACCGCAATATGGGCAAATGCCTGAGTTTTAAAAATAAATAATCTGAAGAAGAAGAAATAGACAACTCACAGCATTCTCATCTTCCTTGTAAATCTTGATGGTTTTGTCAGCTTCGCAAGTGAGAAGTCTTGAGCCGCTTTTGTCAAATGTAGAGGCAAAGATACCCGCCTCTGAATCGATTGAACCGGGCTGTGCTTGGGCTTGGATTCGCTGGAAGTTGTAACCAGTTTTCCAGTCCCAGAAATACATAGTGCCGTTGTCTCCTGAAAGGTGTGATTAAGAAATGCATGAATAGCTATTTCAGGAATGGCTTACTATGATTAAGGCCTAACAAACGCCATGAGGTAAGCCCCTGCGCGTGATTGACAGGTGCAGCGTGACCAATAAAATTGGGGGTATACATCATTAATGAGCTAGGGTATAGTTAGTTAGAAGAATTAAAATTTTAGGGTATGACACAATGTTATGAGGTATAATATACCCACTACTACTATATATCAGGCACGAGAATCTGAATAAATGCTAATAAAAGTATTTACATACCGCCAGATACTAAAACGCTGTCCTGATTAAGGGCTAGTGTGTTAACAATAGAGTTGTGGCCAGTCAGATTCTGTATGAAATTGCCGTCTGGGAACATCCATTGTTTGATATTGTCTGGTGATGCGGAGGCCATTGTGTACCTGAACAAATGAGAGAATGTATTATTTTACAGATTTATTGGGAACACATAGCTAATATAAGGATCAATCATATATGTACCATGCATAACTACATTAACATATACGGTATACTATATTATTACACACCTGCCCGTCCTTCTCGCCTAATTCGACTTAAAAAGGTAAATATTGAATAAATATTTCAGCTTCATAATCATTAATGTGTGAAAAATAGCAAATGACCCGATGGAATTTTCGAACTGATTAAAACACCTCCAGGTTCGTCCATTTCGCTGATGGATCTTGATGAGTTTGAAAAAGGGCTTCGTCCATTTCGCCAGAGCCGTATCAATAGTTCTGATTTTGCTGACACAGATTATGAAGATATAACATGGTACTCACTGTGTTGGGTGGAGTGCCACTGATCGAACACTTTTCTTGTGATTTGTGAGAGTAACCCGAGATCGTCCAGCTGCCAAATCCCAAAGCCGAATCGTGCAATCGTGGCTGCCGCTTATTATCTAAAACAGAACAGAAGTGACTATATGAATCAATATAATCTAATAACAATTCAATACATCGAAAAAAACCTTTTCAAGAGACAATGTATAAATCAATTGACATACTTATAGCATGATTCACGTTGCACTATTTATCCTTTTATCCTTACCTGTGGTTCAGCGCCTTGGCATTTAACATCTGCAACTGTGTTTATATGACCGGTGAGTGTATGAACACATGCCATGGTTCGCATATCCCAAATCTGGAATATCAATGAGCGTTTTTTAAAGTTACATGAACATATGCTATAATGCACTGAACAGCCGTAATTTTGGAGGAAGAAAACGCACATATTTTAGGTCAAACACGTTTGAAAATATGATGTGCATGTAATTATATATCATTTGGAATCAAATCTGACGGCATTCTGGGTTTCCTGGTTTATTCGAAAGCGAAAAATACCTATGTATCAGTAGATTAAGTAGGCTTAAATCCGATAGATATTAATTTGACTATAAGTGTATTTAGAATTGCTTTTGAGAGACTTTTGACCATCATCGATGGCATCCTTCAGTCTGATCACATGACATCCTCAAGAATGTCTGAGGAAGGTCATCGATGACGATAGAAAGTCTCACGAAGTCAAGTCTAAATACACATGAAATCTATTCAATCACCAAGTGAAGTGAAACTATTAACCACCCTAGGAAACTGTTATCTCCTATCTTAATAAAACCTAGTTTATATTAGGCAAATAAAAGCGGGACACATAAAAGAACTTACCCTGACTGTAGCGTCTCGACCACAAGAGGCAAGGACATCTATGGTGGGATGGAGATCTAATGCATACACAGCACTGAGATGTCCGTGATAGTGACGAATTACTTTATTATACTCCAAATCCCAACATTTGACCTGGAAGTTTTAAAAAATCATGCAATATTATAATGAAAATTGGCGTAAACATTAGTTAAAATCTTAAATATCATTCAATCGAAATTCTCAATGAAGTCTTTTTAGTGTGGTATCTTGTTACCTGTTTATCTTCTCCACACGAGAAGAGGTATGGCTGCCTCGGACTGACCACAACACCTCGCACGGTGCTGATGTGTCCAGTAAGAGAGAGCTTCAGCTGACCACTGGCAAGATCCCAAATCTGAGTAAACAGATATATATTCATCAGATAACATCTTGAGTAGTGTGAACAAAACGGCTTCGGGAACTACTTCAACGAGTGTTGATATATATATGAATAAGGCGAGATAGTTGTTTTCACCTGCCTATAAAAAATCTAAAAACCTTAGGTCAATCTTTGTTACAATGTTATCTCCGATATTTGACGTCCTTTCGTTCATATCACACTAAGGCTTGAGGACGATTTCTCGATAATTCACTGCAAAAACGTGGGTTCCACTTATTTCTTTTTGTATTAGTAAAATATGTTATTAACAATTCCACACACTGGAATGATATCTCTGGTATTTAAGACTTTACGGCTAATTATATCAGCCTACCTTGATAACGCGATCTCCTGAACCAGTGACAAACCATTCATTGCCAGGTTCCATAGCGATACATCTGACCCAACCCAAATGCCCACTGATAACTCTGTACAGTTTCCAAGGTGCGTGCCACACAGGTTTGGGCATGGTCGGGGCTTTCTTGGGGACAAGCATTTTCTGATCGCCCACAGATACGATTGTAGTGTTAGTTTTTGATGATGGAATTCCGCTGCGTTTCGGCTCCTGACCACTAATAACTCCGTCAAGCCTGGTGGAGAGGACAATTTGTTGTAAGCAAAGGATTATAAAGTTTCCCCCCACAAATGCATTTTAATCTCATTATGAATAAATCAAATTGAACCCTTTAGAAAATGATTTATATTGCATTTGAGATTGTCGTGTAATATCTACTAAGCATAAAAATCGAGAATAAAGAAACCACTGCATTCTCAAAAGAAAAATACACGTGAAATGTTTCTATTTCACTGACCTAGCTAGCGCCATGGAATTATCCACACCAACAGGGAAGCCTTGGGCTGCGTTCGTGTCATTAAGAGCTGTTCCCGCTACAGAAGGATACGGATGTGTTCCAGTAACAGTTGTGTCAGGGTGTGTTGTTGCTGCAAAAAGACATAAACAGAGAGAATTCCAATTAAAAACTTCCGGCCGGAGAGAACGATTACAATGTCCTTTAAACTGCTGTATTTAATATCGTGTATTTTGCCATGAACTAATCCCGCGAGATGTGAACAGTTCATTTATAACATCCATTTCATGGGATTCACGGGTTGTGGGGGTAAATTCTGTCCCATACACTCTGGATACTAGAGGCTATGCACAAATTGTGGATAACAAAAAACATGAATGATAAAGCAAAAAATAGATATCACGATAACAGGAAAATAAACCAACTTATACTGATACTTTTTTGTTTCGGGTGTAATATCAACATTTGTACATTAATATATCTAAACTAAATTTAAAAAATCCAAAATTTCAAGAAAACAACCGTTCTTATAAGAGACAAGCTACCCACAACAAATAGCGCAAATTGCAACTCTTGCACAGACTTAATAGCTAGTCTAAAAATCGCTTAAATGAAACAAACCTTGCCAGTCCCGAGTAGATAAATCTTCTCCGGTAGCGGGAATCACAGCTTCTCTTTGTTTTTCCTTTTCCTTAACTAAATGCTGGACGATGCCATACTCATCCCTAACCTTGATGGATTTACGAAGCTGTTGACTGAAAGATCATGAACGTACATAAGTCAGATGGTGAGAGCTGGTTAATCTTACCAATGTATTTATCAGTAGGCTATATTGCGCTTACTACGTCTAGGCGGCTAGCATTGATAAAATCTACAACAATTATTTTACTATCTTATAAATAGTCCTCAGGCTGTCCAGACGATAGGGGTATATAACAATAGATGGTAGAGGTACTTATTAGATATACATCCCTGGTAATATCCCTTCCTAGAAACTGGTAAATGCACTATACTATAGTATTATTTATTATACGCGCATTCTATATGAGACATGCTATAAGTGGGGTGCTATAGAAATATTCATATAGGACGTGTCCTATATGAAATGTAGTTGTCTAAAAATAGCTCTGTTATTATGCTTCGCGGAGCTTTGGCTCTCCGCGGAGCATGTAAACAAATCCCCGTGATCAGTAATCCACCCGTGATTCTGGTACTATGGTTATAGAAATACATAATAAAACCCATATCATTAAATAGAGCATTAAATTCTCTATTGAATGATATAAATTTTATTAATGTAGCTCAAGAAATGGCTGCGTTATGAACATTTTAAGTCAACAATATAAGTAGACCTAAAATAAATACTGCATGATCGCATAGTGCAGGACTGTCAGCGGGGCTGTCAGTGGGGCTGTCAGCGGGGCAGTGCGGCTCTCTGAGACTTCTTTAGTATTTTTTCAGTAATATCTGATGACATATGATCAAATTTTATGCACATATAATAAATATAGAATGGAACTCGCCGGCAATAATCGAAAATTTATAGGACTTGATTCGCCCACATAAGCACTCTGCCTACGGCATCGTGCTTATGTGGACGAATCTCGTCCTATAAATTTTCGATTATTGCCGGCTCGTCCCATTCTCTCTCTATATAATTATAACTATAAGACGCATTCACTGATTCAGGGGGAAAACGCATTGGTAAAATACATTATTACTTAGTGTTACGATTCTATTTATACTCATTATATGTCTGACACCTCTGATACTTGACTTGATCAAAGCAAAGGCAGTTTACTTTGGCAAAGCCAAAGCCAAAGGAAAGAATTGGCTTACCTTGCTTCATGGAATGGCGGTGGATTCCCTTGATCAGATAAAAACATATCATGGGTTCGCTTCAACGAGCGAAACACCAAGGTGTGCACGGAATGTCTCTGTACGTCCTGTGAGGGGAAAAATGTAAATTCGTATCAGAGAAGAAAGGTGGAAAACGTATTCATTCCCATGAAAGTACGTAACCTTTTGTATACAAAGCAATCACGCCCCCATATTATCGCTCATCCATAGCCGGTCTCTCCATATAAATACAAATGTCCAAGGCAATAGAGGGTACATTTGAGTGTAGCTTATAGAAACCAATTCATAGTTATGACAATTAAGACATGCATATACTAATTTAAACCTAAATGAAATGGTGGTCACAAAACGAGCATTATTTTGGAATTAACAAAACGTCTTACCCCACTCATGTTGTCCGTTTTTTTGGCCTCTATCGTTGAAGAGTACATCCGGTTAGTTGTTTTCAAGTTTGCTCACAAGGGGGTGCGCGCTCTCGCTGGCCAGACCATGTGCGCCATAACTAACTTGTGGATCGTTGCTTTCATCTCGAAGTGACAAGTCAAGATAAGGTGAACATTATATATGATATAGCTATGACGAATACCCAGCTCTAGTATAACTAGTTAGGTGTAACTACGGTATGGACGATCAGTTATTAAACTTAAAATTCGGAAGTCACTGCATGGCCTAGCCTACCAGTGGCAGTGGCCACGCGCCTACTTGGGCTAAATTAGCAAATTAGGCTCATAATTGTGGTGAACAGTGTGGTACAACTGTCACTTCTTAGAAATTATGTTCGATGGTCCAGTGAGTAGCGGCTGCGAGTTGCGTCTTGGGGTGACGATCATGGTTACAGTGAAACATTAATACTAATAGGCGTATGGATATTTTGTTTTTCAAATGACCGTATTCCCCGACACCCGGCCCGACCTGACCCAGTGCAAACCCGCCAACCGTCCCATCCCTGCCGTGTATAACACGGCCCAACAAGTAGAGGATGAAAAAATAAAGAAGTGAGTCCCCAACGAGCCTTGAACTCTCAACCCTCAGGTCTGGAGGCGAGAACTCTGCAACTGAGCTAGCTGCCCCGGGTAGCTGCCTTTGTCAGAAATGTAGGGCTTGATTGTAGGAGTCATACGCCTAGGGTGACTCCTAGGGGATCCATGATATCTATGAGAATCTGTCACTGGTTTGGGGCCTGCAACTTGTTTTCTATGCAAACAGGTCGATATTGCCCGACTCCCATACCATGTTCCTTGCCAAACCTGACAGGCCTGATGTCACTCCTGAAAGGTTAAGAAGTAGGCCACGGCCTCGGCCGCGGGATTGTGACGCTTCGTCCAGAATTTAGCCCGCTAGAGGATTTTTTTTATTTTCTGTTTTTGTTCTTATAGTTGTCGTTTTTCTCACTTTTAATGACTGCCCACCACCCCGCCCTGCTTCCTCCACTCTCTCTTCCTTGTTAGTGTTTGTGTGTAATACCTGCTCCACACAGTACCGCCGTCGCCGCTACTGTGAGAGCAGGGAGGGAAGCATGAGCATGGTGGTAGTGGCCAGTGGTGCCGTGTGCAAAAGTTTGAATGGAATAGCCATAGGACCAAAAGAAGTGCTGATCCTGATGTTAGTGTACCATAAACATCTGTATTCCTCCAATCGAAAATGTAGCCTACGAATACAGCTTTTGATTAAGACTAAATAGGCTGCTGTACATAGTGTTAAAGTTGCTTGACTGGACGATCCATTTGACCTGGACAGTACTGGGAAGTACCGAGATATCCTGCGACAGCTTTGATTTTTAGTTCCGTGGCAGTCCGCCTCTTCTCAGAGGGCGGGATTAGTCGCTAGTGGTCCAGAAATTCTACCCGCTAGTACTTTTGCTTGCTCTACTTATTTTATTGTCTGTTTTTGTTCTTATAGTTGTCATTTTTCTCACCTTGAATGACACTGCATGCCCACCAACCACCCATCCTTCACTCCTCCCATGTGTTAGTGTTTGATACCTGACTGCCTACCTGCCTAGTGTGTGTGTAGCCTTGAGGCAATGCTACACACACACTACCCAGCTAAGAATGTGTGATCACAGTGAGCTCACTGAGAGCTCACAATATTTATCACAGTGAGCTCATACTATGACCTCACGGGTGAGGTCAAAGTGTAACTTCACAGTGGCATCAAAATGATCTCTCAATGTGACCTCCCAGTATACTCATACTATGATCTCACTGTGAGGTCATAAGTATGATCTCACTGTGAGGTCATAGTATGACCTCACGGGTGAGGTCAAAGTGTAACTTCACAGTGGCATCAATATGATCTCTCAATGTGACCTCACAGTATACTCATACTATGATCTCATGGTGAGGTCAATATCTAATGTCACAATGGCCTCATATTGTGAACTAACAGTATACTCTTACACAATCTCACTCTTATTAATCAATAAGATGACAAGGCTAGACTTGTTTTTGTTGTGCTCAGTGCTAAGGTAGAAAGTTTCTCCACAGAAGCATTTCACCCAAGAGCATTCAAGGAGAGACTGCATATTATATGCAGTCCCTTTGCTTGACTTTTTCAGAGTTTCTCATCCATTTCCATCACTTAAACTTACCCTTAATACAATCCTCTCCTGTGGCTGACATAGGTATTCATTGCAACTTGGTGTTTGACAATCTGGGTACTTCAGTAGTACTCATAGTAATAATATTAGAATTATAAGGGTGCTTTCTTCACAACATTTTTCAACATCAAGCAGGTAAGTTATACAAATAAAGTATTGATTTCATTGCTTTCAATATTTCCAAGTTTATAAAGTGTAATATCTATAAGGTATAAATGCCTCATATAAGTATTACTAGTGAGACTTTTGTTCTAATATAAATTGTAAATGGCATGTAGTAACCTGTGAGGGCACCTAGTGAAAGCCAAGTTCTATGGTGCTGCCACCTGGTGAGAACAGTCGAATTGCCAATAACGTCGCCAATAATGCCAATAGAAAAAATTGGAGGCCAGATTTGAAAAGAGGGGAAAAAACTGGACTAGGAAAAATTTCTATGGGCCACCAGAAAAAAGTCGAATTTTTCACTTTTTCTGCCATAGACATGTACCTAAAAAGTCTGACCCTTCCTACCCACTTTACAATCTCAAACAAATCCTTTGTTTTGAATATGAAGGAATGCTTGGAATCGAAATTTCTTTGGCACCAGGGTGGAACAGGCCCCGCTGCATGCCATACTTGAAAATCTAAGCCCTAGCTGCCCTAAAAGTGGCCCGAATCGACTGTTCCGTTTTTGTTATGTTGTACAAAAATCGCCCAAACATGTTGCTCTTGGCCCGGTTGGAGGTTGCATCGAGTTTTGGTCTCTCATAGCCTCCCACTTGCTCGTATTGATTCAAACCAAGGACCTGTGTGATCTAGAGACATTGACGGTCAAGTCTGTATATTTTTTGTGCACGGATCGGCTGATGCCACCCCGTCAGAAATTCGGGAAAAGTCAAAACCACTTACGGCATCCTATCGTTTTTTGGGGGTCCCGAATTTTTTTTTTGTTCCGAATCCGGGCGCTCTAAAAACACCCTGAATCTCCGCCGAACGTTTCGAAATTTGCAGCATCTACAGTCCGTAATGTCTTCTTTCAGTCTCTCAAATGGCAACTCTCAACAATGTCTACAAAGTCTACGATGTGGCGAAACGATCGGCCATGTCTGATCGGCGGGACGTTCGGCATGGCGATAATGGAAGATTTTATATTTCGTCCAAACATGGCCTCACAAAAACACTGCTACGCTTTTATTTCTGGCCCGATTGACTTGTCCTTGGTATCTACGGAAACTAGAGACATGGGCCAACAATTGTGGGGGGTTATTTCTTTTCCATCGGCACAGGATAGCCGACAACTAGTGGGTCGAATGTCTCAAAAATTGGCACTCTACCAATGTTGCCAAAAACCAATCATTCATGTGAGATCACATATGCAAGATCACAAACATCTCACCCAGACCTCATAGTTCTGATCTCACATCTATGAGAAGTTTCTGTGCTCACTGAGATATCACAGTTGTTAGCTAAATGTGAGCTAGAACTTGTGAACTCACACTGAGATCACACTGAAACCATTCATGTGAGATCACATATGCAAGATCACAAACATCTCACCCAGACCTCATAGTTCTGATCTCACATCTATGAGAAGTTTCTGAGCTCACTGAGATATCACAGCTGTTAGCTAAATGTGAGCTAGAACTTGTGAACTCACACTGAGATCACACTGAAACCATTCATGTGAGATCACATATGCAAGATCACAAAAACCTCACCCAGACCTCACAGTTCTGATATCACATACATGAGAAGTTTCTGAGCTCATAGTGAGATCTACATGAGCTCACTTCCTAGCTGGGTAGTGGCAGGCAGTGGTAGGCAGTGGCAGGCAGCGGGAGGGGCAGTGGCTGGTGAGTGAGTGTAGTGTGTGAGTGAAGGTGCAGTGTGTGTGAGAGCTCCGACAGGGGTGGGAGACTAAACCAATCTTTATATTTAAAATTGCAACTTTCCTGTACCAGATTATACATAAGTCGTCCCCTAAAAAGGCATGAAGAGGAACAAAACTTGCCATTCAGATGATGTAATGGTACCCATTTAGATGGGAAAACATAAAAAACAGGTCGATGGGTGTGAGTTCTGTCTAACTGAGAATACCAGGGGTAATGGAGCAACGAAAGGAGGTTTAAAGGTGGTCTAAATCCGCCCTATAGGGGGCGGGGTCGGTTGCGCTTGGTCAAGTTGCCATGGCAACTATTTCTGAAAAGTTTTGAAATTGTAAAAAAAATAAGGACCTTGTGACAATCTGAATCACATCTCTCCCATTTCATGAAAAATTGATGAAAACTAATTTTATCTCAGCAAGTTGTGGTAGGCCTAAACAAATTTCTGCATTTGCTGATATCACATTTGTGATTCCAATTTTGTAATGAGGAATAAAAAGAGTATGATTCAAAGGTCGAAATGGTAAAAACTGACCAATATCGACATGGTTTTGGGAGACCGGGGATGAGCAAACATCTTGTCTGTAATCAGATTGATAGACCACCCAGATTATTTCATAAGGCTGATGTCCAAATTCTATTAATGACATGACGTATTGTAGATGTCAAATTCTCAAATAATTGGCTCTAGGGAAAAATTAAACTAATGTAAACAGAATTGGAATACTAGTTAAATGCCAAATATAGCCCAAAATATGGCCATAGACTAGATGATGACATTACCAAATAATGAAGCGTATGTTTAGTTGGTTGCCATGGTTACATCAGTGATTAAATTTTTAAAAAAAAAATAACTTTCAAGTTTGGCTCTAGATTATAAGTATACCAAATTATAAGTAAGACATTCCGGATTAAAGGGTAGAATTTTATATTTCTATAAGTGTCCATGTCATGGGCCTTATAAGTTATATAACATTATTTAGTGCAATTACCTATAGCCCGCTGAGCTGGATAAATTATGATTTAAAACCTGCAGCTGGTCATAGGGGGATTTTTTCTGACGGGTATATACATATCAATTCGCCCGGTGGGGAGAATTTCCTTTCCCAAATTTAGCCAACACTTCAAACTTCTTTAAATGCAGTTTAATTTATATGGCACATAGGTATGGTAGTCCTGCTGGGTAAATCCTGAAAATTTGGAAACGCCGTTACGGTATTCTGAAGATAATTGTGGACTGCTAAAAGTTACCGTAACACTTGAATTCCCAAGGCATTGAGACGAATGACTAATATTGTGATAGTAATTACCAGGATTAACGACTGGGGTGACGTAGTTAAAAACGATTATTACCAATTTATCATATACGGTATTCGGAGTTATACCCTATATACCGTACCTAGCTACTAGTTTTTAGCTACTATACGTCAAAAACACGCCTATTTTTGTTTTGCCTAACAAGTAGAACACTTACAGACATAATATCCTTACCAATGTTTTAATTAATATGCACAAACAGGTTATACTAGTATATATTTCTTAGGCCCTACAGATTGAGGTGTAGGCCTACCGACGAAGCTTAAATTTAAACATGTTTAATTTGGGAGTGTACTGACACATGTTAATGTTAGTTTAATTGAGCGCTACATATGAAGTTGTGCCGTATATGAACGAAGCTTTAAACATGTGGTGCCACTCCGATGGTGGGGGGATTGGGCAAATAGAGAGACAAAGTATAGTAGGCCTACAGATCTAGATGTAAATATAAGATTATGAATGATGCTGTAAATTGAATTGAACTGTGAATAGAAAAGGAGAGTTGTCTCACTGAACAATGTAGATTATCGCTGAAAATTTCATTCTTTTAAAATTCGTTTTTATTCGGGTGCTGAGCTACATACATCAATGTTTTTTTTTGTTTTTACATCACCTTACATACAGTAAAGTTTAGACAACAGCTCATCGGGTCACCATGGCGGTGGTCTTACCTCGATCCTCGAGCTGACAAGGAGATTACACCTAACTGAACTCAGTAAATTATTGTTGAATATTGATGTCAGATGTACTATTATTTATTTTAATTTTGGACCAATCGGAAGACCTAATATGTAGGGGTGTGAGTCCAATTCTGTAATTGTTATAACAGAATACAAATGTGTGAAATTGAAACTGTTAGCTATTAACCCCATTCAAGTAGAGAATTATCATCTAATATACGTTTTATTTCTCCTCAATATTTCCCCTTCCACCGTATCCCCCAGTAATCAATCAATATTGATTTGTCTTATTTGATTAATCTCCAAAATAAATAAACCGCCTTTATAATTTTATTTGGCTTATGCGACATAGGCCTATTAATAATATTATGGCACAGTCACAGGTATTGCACTATCATGTGACGTTTGGTCATTTGTAATTCCAGGTTCCTAATTTGCTCATGACTAATCAGTTACGGTTCCCTTTTGAAGATACAGACAAGCGTGTGTCAGGTCTAGATTGGTGTAGATTGACCACGGGCATACATACGGTCCCTGAGTCATCGCTTCAGCGCGGGAAATACAAAAGGCTCCATATGCTGTGCAATGATTGGTTTATCCGGTTAGCAGCAAGGCGGAAATACATTCACGGCGCCTGCGCCGTAAAGATTATAAACAGTGAATCAGCAGTAGATGGAAGGCATATCGTCAGAATTACTAGAACAAACCAGAACATAGTGATATTTGGAAGAGGTGTCAATATAAAGTCGTCCAAAACTGAACATTGCTTCAGTTACAGCTGCTAGCAGTACGGGATAGGAGTGACATTTTGCCCATCAGTTCAGGAATTTCGTGAAGTTTTAGAACTTCGTCATAAAATATTGGACATTGCCCATTGCCATTGGATTGGATTGTTTTGTAAACAGTGCTGTTGCGTGAAATTTTGATCAATATCGACCTCTGAATCCAGGCCAAGATGTCGTTGTCAGTGAAAGTCTTCTATCCCAAGGAAGATGGTCAAGATCCTGAAATCCGAAGATTTGCTGTGGATCAAGATGTATCCACCAATTTTGAGTACTTGTCAAGGAAAGTCATGATGGCGTTTCCTGACCTCAATGATAAGCGATTTAGCCTCCAGTGGAAAGGTAGGTCTCGGTGATTTCCATTATCTATTTTCTCTGTTATTCGTGTAGCGTTTGTTGATTTAGTCTGCAAATACGAAAAATAAAACCAGAGCGAAACAGTGTATGGATATTATAATGTTTACATTATCAATATGCACAGTTCTTTCTTAACCAAATTGAATTGCTCTAATGGATAAAAGAAATAGAACGCAGTATTCCTCAGACGGTGAATTCCACTATTTATTTTCTCTGTTATTCATGTAGCGTTTGTTGATTTAGTCTGCAAATACGAAAAGTAAAACCAGAGCGAAACAGTGTGTTCTTATTTGATTCGGTATTATATTTCAGATTCGGATGGAGACTGTGTCACATTTTCAAGCGATGAGGAATTAATGGAAGCTCTGGGATGCTTGGAGGGATCTGTATTCAAAGTCTATGTGAAAGGTACGTACAGCTACGTACCGTACGTAGGGTTACATAGTAAATAGGATGCCAAGTTAAGAATGGAATATAGTTATATATACAAGTGTCAATACACGTCGCAGATGTTTTATATTCCCTAACTACTACTTACTGTAATCCTTGCTACTTAATATAATCCTTGGTAGCTTCTTATATAATTCCTATGATCTCAGTCAAATACATGGGGGCAGGGCTTCAGAAAATTACAATCGGCTGCACTACACATTAAGTAAATCTGCTGCAAGAAATCTTTCCTGTCGAGAACGGTCTTTTAAACCAAATTTTTGTCTTGTATTAATACTGATTCTTGCCTTTGAATTAATTTTTTGAGAGGATTAATGAAGGCGAATCGTTCACTCTCTGACATCCTGACCCTTATAGACATTTCCTGTCACACTTTAATCACTTGTAGCTATCTAAATGAATATGTTATAATTGATTAAAATTAATATCAATTTACATTGCCGTTGCAGCTGGTGGTGCTCGCTCTGAGAGTGAGAATAGAGAGGATGCCTCGGGCCCCGTTCACCAAGGCGTTGAATGCGACGGATGTTCAGGACCTGTCGTTGGCACTCGCTTCAAGTGTGTTGTCTGCCCAGATTATGATTTGTGCGCTACGTGTGAAGCGAAGGGCACCCATACTGAACATCAGATGATAAGAATGAGGACACCTAAAAACTTGGTACGTTTTTTGTTTTATATAATTAACCAAAGTTAGTTCAGATATGATAGAAATGTGACTAGAACTGTCCCTTTATGGTATTCATGTGTGGGGATTGTATCGGGGAAGAAAACAGTTTACTTGAAAATTTGATGTACGGAAATAGATATTTTTAACTACAATTTGATTAAGTTCTGATTTTTTTTTTAAACTTTAGGGTAATGGACCATGGCAGTTTTTCGGACATCCTCCGCCACCACCACCACCCCATGGACACCCACCACCACCACCCCATGGACATCACCCGCCTCCCCATGGACACCCTCCCCACCACCCGCATCATGGCCACCATGGACATCCACCACCACCTCCTCCACAGTGGGGCCAAATGCCCTGGGATCCCCGCGCTATGCCCCCTCAGTGGCGGGACTGGATGCGCAACTGCAGGGCTAATGTCTTCGGCTGGGCCATGCCATTCGGGGGTGCCGAGGATGCCTCAGCAGACATGGAAACCGACGAAAGCCGACCAGGAGCCAACCAGGACAAACGTAGCAAAGATACCAAGAGTGACAAGAGTGAACAAGCCAAATCTGCAGACCGTCGATCCCCCGGGGAAGATTATTTAAAGGCTGTTGGTGAACAAGTGGCTGCTATGTTAGATCCTCTAGGTTAGTGAAACTGTGATTTACTCTTAAACTGATTAAAATTTTCATATAAAACCCAATAAATACAAACCGAATACATGAAACCTCTCCTGTCCCCTCCGTTTTGGGGCTAAACCTCATTACTTAAGAATGTTCATATAAAAACCTATGGTACTGTATATGGCGATTACTATCCACGGTGATAAATACTGTTTATTCTACATTTACAGGTATTGATGTAGCAGTTGATGTTGAACATGGATCCAAGCTTCACAGGTGCTCGTCCAAAAAAGGAAAGGGCCAGGGGAAATCATCGAATAAATCAAACGAAGAAGGAAAGGAAAAGAAATCGGATTCTGCAGATGTAGATATGACAAGCGAAGAACCTGCTCCACCAGAGCCGGCTCCTACTAAGGTACTTATTAATTACTGACTTATAATAGAAATCATTTGAATTTCTATATCAATTAGTTGTTGTAGTTAATGTCGTTCCATCTATTGTACCCTTTCAATAATTCACATAGTTAAGATATTTTGCACTAATTATTCCAGAACACACCTTAAAACATTGTGGACGTATTAATTGCAGGCTATGTATATCGACTCAAGCTATTGTTTTACCTCTTTTCCAGCCTGAGACACCCAAACCTGAGACCATGCAAACTGAACCACTGGATGACTGGACCCTGCTCGGATCCCAGCTCGCATCACCTCGTTCACCAAGCTCGCCATCCACTCCCAGTGTTGGCACTCTGGTAGAGCCCAGTGCGCCCATGTCCACTCCGGCCCCTGCTCCTGCTGCCACAGCGGTTCCACCAGTGGCCTCACAGACACAGTCTGACTCTCAGTCATCGGCCACTGCACCTCCAACAGGGCAGAATATCTACCCCAACCTGTCACCATCCCACCCTGGTAAGGAATCTAACTGACTTATGATTTATGATAAGCCCTTCAGGTTTAACAGCTGATACTTGTATTATTAGTTAAAATTATTTAGCACGGGGTAGATGATGAGGGCTCCATGTAGGTTTTGGGAAACATTTCTAAGGACATTTCTTCAAGTTTAACGATGATCAATGTATATCAATATGCCTATCTATCTTCGATTAATGCAATCTCGCATATTCACTCTTGCAGATCCTCGTATTGCATCTGCCCTGCGTCAGATGCTTGCTATGGGCTTCACAGATGAGGGAGGCTGGCTCACCCGTCTACTTGTTGCCAAAGAGGGCAACATTTCAACTGTCCTCGACGCCATGCAGCCCCGCAAGTGAATGAACTATGGACCAGCATCATCCGGATCAAACGAAAACAAACTAATTAATCTTTAACACCACCAAGTGTTAATCTTTCGCTTCCCGTAGCTATGTCGGTGTTATAGGATACTTACCTGATTCAACTTCAAATATTAAAGCTTGGGATAAGAGTTAATACCTGCATAGTTTGGAACCTGCGTAGTTTGTTAGGTGTTTATTAGATGACTACAACCCCAAATGTGATATCAATATTTATATATAAATTTACAAAGTATATATTCAAGTAGATTGTTTTAGATAGGTAAAAAGAGTAATGCTGTTCAATTCGGTGTACCATATGTATTTGAAATGATCATGGTTCGTGTTAAATTTGATGATAACGCTGGAATGGGCGCTGAACATATACTTGTGTATTCGTATTACGTTTTATGACGTTTTAATGCTTTTGCGTTTTCACACTGTAATTATTCCGACTCTACAGATGTTATCACATATATATATGTACGACGTGTGTCTTTTGTCTTATCCCAGATGTTGAAACCGATTTTTGACCAGTAATAAAAGATTCAAAATAATGAAAAACTTGTCTTGTACTTTATACGTTATGTTTCTGAACGACTATCTAGTCCGAAACGTCGGACAGGGTCAAAGTAAATAAAGTCAATATAATACAAATTGGACATTTCGTTACCCGATGAATTGACCATCAACCACTCTTGGTGACTGAATCCCAGATGTCAATTTTCAATCCGATTTCTGCGACTGTTTAGAACATGTAAATGTAGCTGCCGTAAATAGTGCAGAACAATCATCCTTCCACATTTACTAAACTTATCCATGCATATGCCTTATATACACACTCAAGTCCCTCCAATGGCCCAGCAGTAAGAGATGATATAAATGTATGGTAGCGTGCAAAGTAATCTGGAAATAGTACCAGAATAGAAGGCAACGCAGGCATATATCCACAGGGTGGGTACGCGTCTTTTCTAATGATGTATTGTAAATGATTGGCCTTATTTGTAATAGAAAAAAAATACACATACGGTATTTAGTGAATTAATACGACGTAAACCTGGTCCAGCAAGGTGTCATGTAGAGCCCCTATTCTACTGCAGCCCCCTGCCCCGGCCCCTGCCACAAACCGAATGATCTACATCTGCTTTATCGCTGTGCGTGAATCAGCAAAATGCCTCGCAAATATAAATAATTATATTCATGTTGATATTATGAAACGCATGGATAAGCCCCAATCCCACCGACGCGCAATATCAATACTACCGAAGGAGTAAAGGCCTGTAATGTATTACCCAAACCACCTACCTTTAATAAAAGAAGATATTAAATAATTACAATGAGAAAAACACCCACAACATCACATTAAGTGATTCACCGTGACTTGCACGATCCGAAGAAAATCAAACTAATTTTAAACTGTTCATATCATGTTTGTTTCTCAATTTAGTGCATTTCCTTTGAGGTAAGGGTGACTAAAACAATGTTAGGTTGCATGGTGGTAAAAGCAACGTTCACTCACACACTATTTTTTCATATCTATAAAAGGGCCGTCCATAAGTTACGTAACGCCCGATGGGGTGGGGGTGTCAGATCATGTGTTCCCATAACATACTAGCGTTACGCAACAGTTGAATTCAAAATTTAATGAACAGTTATAGTACCCAAATGCTGCCAAATTCGCATCACGATATCCCTTTCAATTCCGATTGCAAGTATAGTAATATTTATTTAGTAATATATGACCTGTACAACATTGAGGTTATAGCCTTAGAAGACATTTCTGTGAGACAAAACACGCATGCGTATCATTTGCATGGCTTAACATGTATCTGTCATTCTGAGTCATCCCCGTTTTAATATCGCCCAGAAAACCTTCTAGGGTGTTCCACAAGGTTCCAGATTCTGCGTCATGGTATATTAAAATAATGCCTAATCATCACTGATCCATTATCGCCCGGCAAAAGTTTCTAGCTTTTTCCAAAAGGATCCAGCTTCTGCCCCATATGGTATAAGACGGGTGTCTGGCAGATAGATTCATTCAAAGCCAACACGCCACAGGATCAACACATACTACTACTAGGACTGACTAAACTACCATAGAATATAAAGGAGCACGGATTTCTTCTCACATCACATCAACATATAAACCAGTTCAATAGATCGAGGAAAAAGAGGTAAGCTTCACAGACAAGTGGATTTGGAAAATAAAGATACTATGAAATCTTTATGGAATCATACACAACAGATTACTTCGATATTTTATATCAATTCATGAGAAGTGTAAAACATTGGATGGGTACCCGACAGAATCAACATAAACCCACCGTCATTTTAATTGATTTAGCCTAATAATAAGATATAACATTTCTTCTGCAGGTTGTATTTCTACGTACAGGCGTGAAAACTCGTAGGTTGGGAAATATGGATACTACAGATATTAACCAGTATATTGTCGTCCGCGATGATAAAGTCAGGGTCAAGGCAACATTTATGGCGGGAGGCGGTGTAGAGCCAATTATCCGGCGGTTCACGGCCGACCATGGTGTCATCGCTTGCTTCCAGGGGCTGACCTCTAAGCTTGGTCAGATTTTCCCGGGTCTAACTCAGGATGACTTTGCTGTGCAGTGGATTGGTGAGTTCAAAATTCCTTACATCATCTGCTATATACATATGCGTATTTAGGTATAATATAATAGTTTAGACCTACAACTGCCCCACCCCAAATGTGTACACATGATCATTCCAGCATTTGAAAAGTACCCCTTTTCCGCGAATTTTCAAGGCATTTTAACCCCACTTTTTGTGGCAAAACGCGGAAAATCTCATGCCAAAAAGTACCTCTTTTTATAATTTCGAGGAGTCTTGTAGAATATAACATTTTTACCCACCTTTTTGGGGCAAAACGCGTAGAGGTAGACTAGATCCGGGAGAGTAGGTACCTCATTTGTCCAACATCCGATGGGATAGAGTGAATTCTTCTTAGTCAGTTGGTCTACCCTTAGAGTAATCTATTTTACTCTAAGGTCTACCGTACATAGTGGAATTAGTTGTGAATAATATTCATAATAATACATCTTTAGTGAGTGATTAATCTTTAATGTTTTATATAGGACACGCACCTTCACCCTACATGTTTTATCCAGATATAGTATATAGGCCTATTATTACTAAAAAATACATATTGATTGAGTATTTTTTATTGTTTTCGTTAAGATGATGATGGTGATTATATCACCATATCTACTGATGAAGAAATTGTAGCACTTTTAAGCGGAATCCCAGGGGCAGCAACACTGAATTTAGTGATTCGTGGTGAGTACAAATATATTTGTCCAATTATGCAGGCGTATTAAGTGTTTCAGTGTAGTATTTACAAAAACAATATCAATTTGGTCTGAATGGAACGTTTATCCTGAATGAAAAATAATCCATTATCCTCGGTGACTTAGAAGATTTGTTTCTAATTTTAGATACCGGAAAGCCCCAACTGCTTCACCCTGGAGTGATTTGCGATGGATGCAATCACAAGATCTACGGCCACAGATTCAAGTGTATCACATGTTTTGACTATGATCTGTGCTCGGGATGCGAGAAAGGTGGTGTTCACGAACATCACAACATGCTGCGAATCACCGAGCCTACTACTGGGGTATGCTAATAACAAATCTAAGCTTCTGTCATAAGATTATAGTCACAATGCATAATAGCAGTGATATAATAATTTAATTAGTCCATTTTGAGGACCATTAGTGGCACACAATAATAATACATGTATATCACAATGTGCTCCCGGATAACTAATAGGCTACACTATGTTCCGCTTAACCTGAACTCGGTTTACCTGAATTTTCAGTTAACTCGAACCTTTCCCTGCAGACTTCCAACTTAATGTTTCTGTTCTCTTTAGATAGTATGACATATAATATAGTTATCCGGGAGCTGGACTTTCCCCCTGCTACTATCAAAACCAGTACACAACTGCTTGCATTTTTCGCAATATTTGCATTTAGCTACCAATAAGTATCGTGCAGAACACTTGGGAATGTTGATCCCTAACAGTTGCTTTATATTCACAGAATAATATCTTTGATGTGTGCTATGGACGGATGCGGTCAGCCATGCCTATGGGGAGACGCGGGTGTAGGTTTGGGCGTTGTGGAGGAGGAGGAGGAGCCAAGGCTCGCTGCAAACGTCAGACTGAAACCAACCAGAAACCAGAAAATGCTTCCAGTGAGCGTCCAGAATGTCCCTTTGTTAAAATGAATTCCCTGGCAGCCGACATACTGACAAATTGGTGTGAAGGGATGAAACCGCAGACGGACGAATCGAAGGATAAGGTACCATCTACCGAGGATAAAACAGAGGCTAAAGAGGGAGATGCTAACAAAGCAAAGGATCAACAAGAACAAACCATGGAAGATGTGCTCTCCAGTGTTATTGGAGATGTGCTGAAGGGATTTGCAGCAACAGGGGAAACACCCGGTGAGAAAAGACACCGTCAATCAGAAGGGGTTGAAGGGGACGGAGTTGCTTCTGAACCCAAGCAGCCACGATGCGAGGGATTTGCTCAGGATGGAAATGATACAACCCATTTCGACTTCAGTGAGATGTTGAAGAATCTGGCCCCTATGGCAGAGCAATTCTTGCATGGGTTTGAGGACGCTGCAAGCAATGAAAAGAAGGACACGCCACCAGGTTCATCAACCAAAGAAGAAAGGGCACCAGAAGACAATCCTAGAGCGCATATGGAGAACATGATGCGTCAGGGGGCTCCAATAATCCAGCAATTCATGCAACAGTTGTTTAGGCAGCCTTCGCAGAGTCAGAATGGAGAAAGACATTCGGAAGAAAATGAAAAGGGTAAGAATGCAATATCATAATTACTCGCTGCTATAAAAATATCGTAGGGCCTAACTATTATGTAACGGGAACGTAACATTAGTAAGAAAAATCTTGTCCGTACTCTTTAAGCAGCTTGTCGGTGGCAATCGACTTAATGTATTGGAATATGAGGATAGCGTTTCATGGTTACATTTTTTATCCCTTTGAACGAAACCAAACTATCAGTTTCCATTATCAATTCATGCTCGGTGACTTATTTTAGATACCGTATATAATACAGCTTCAAAAGACGAAAACCCTTCTTCGACATCGGTACCCCCATCCTTCTTCCCAAACCTGAAGGACCGCTATATGCACGAAATGCTCCAGAAATCTATGGCTGGACTTGAAGGTATGTTCGACTCTGTAGACCTTAATATTTACCATCTTAATAGCACAGATATCTTTATAAAGGTATTAAATTTAGCCTACAGCCTACAGCTGGGTTGGGAGTACATGTAAATGATGTATTTTATCAGGGATCCCATTATGGATTCACCAGTAACGTATGTGCCCTGGATATTCTATATCGGTCATTCATATATTTACTTGAAATTTGTATTTTTAGGTCAGGCAATCCAAGCACGAGTGGTGCGCACTTTGGAGCAATTGAAGCAAATGGGATTCACTGATGAGAATGAGTGGCTCTCGAGCCTGGTGTGGGCCAAGCAAGGCGACCTCAGCCAAGTTATGGATGCCATCTTTCCTTCCAAGAAGCAGTGAGGGAAACATTAGCCGCCATTCAAGAAAAGCCATATATTTATCAGTTGTCTTTGATTTGTTATGCTGTTGTCCTATGAACTAGCTTCAATATATTCATTAACTTTCATTAGAAAAGACGGACAGTAACCAATTTATCAAACTGCTTAAAGTCAGTGTTCCTTGTACACTTGTGGCATTTTTTCAATAAGAATTTCTCAGAGAATTAGAGCCGATTTATTAGATGCTATGTGTATATATATAACTCACTGGGATGACAGCCACTGTAGGCTACCCAGGCATAGTTTAATATAGCTAAAACTACCTACTTTAAGGTCATTGAAAAGTACATAACCAGCGTTAAAATTATGATGTGAGCCCCGCTGGGGGACACCCAATGTTGCCTAAATAACGGAGTCATGTGGACTTGGTCTAACAAGTTCTCCGCGCTTTTCGTCAGAAGAAATTCCATGCTTTTCAGACCACTTAATGACGGGACCAGGGGTTGTAGTTTTTAGTTGTTTATAGACTAATGAAGAATGTAATGGAGTTTTATATACAGATCTTAAACTAATAACTATTTTTCAGTTTTTACTAGTCATTTACTGTAAGGTGCGAGAAGGGCCAGGGACAGAATAGTGAAAACAGAATCTTCGAAAATTTCAAGGCTATTTAATTCCAACAAAATTCAAGGCCCATAGTATGTTTTCCAGGCCCTTCGATCAAAATATAATTTTCAGAATTCAAGGCTTTTTCCGGCCTAGCCAATTCCGTCTAACTCATTTTTAAGTGTTACAGAATAGCTTATACTCCTTAATAACCAAAGGCAACTCAAAGGAATCTATTCATCCAAGAAGTTGAGAAAAATAAAATGAATCAAAATCCAGTTAGGCTTGGCTTTACTTTGTTCCAGAAATATATCAACAAACATTAATTTTAGGTTCTCGCAGTCCAGACTAGTTACTGGCCAATCAAGGTTTGATGCTTGATTTGTCAATATGGACATAACGTTTTCCACTGGCTATTTACTGAGGTTTGATTTTAAAAAAATGAGTCTCCACTGTATGTATTGATAAAATATTTTCTAGTGCTTTTCGATGTTAGAGCCCTTGCTACGATTAAGCTGGAAACCCACGTGTCCTCATTGCGTGAGCATGAAAAGTAAAGAAATTAACAGGGCTGAACCCATGTACGAGCACTGCGTTTTCTGATTGCGCCACGAGGCAATTGAATACGCATTACGCTGCGGGAACGCAATACAGACACATGCGTTTCCAGTTTTACTCAGATTGACTGCGTGAACCATGTATTTATGACCACAAAATATCAAATCATTCAGGGCCACGAAATTTTTTGATGACCACCCACAAAACTTTCTAATTGAGACCAAACTTTGGATACAGGTTTTCAAAACCGCTAAAGACTTCAATCTATCCTTACGTTATTTTGGCATGTCCACGACACATTGGTTTTTTAAATCCTGGGACGACCGAGCATGCATATTGCATCAATCTAATTCCTACGAATAAAAACAAACCGGTACTTAGTTTATTGGATGAGTTGTTATAATTCAATCGCGAACAATGTTTTATATGAATTTTCCCTCATTTATGCTCGTTAACACACAATGTACAGGTAGTCGAGCTGTAGGGCACCCCCGGACCAGAAACAACTTTCAAGCTATACTATATCTGGGTGCCTGAACAGTTTCCATATAAAGAAAAACTAGTTTCGCAATGAGGTTATTTTAAATGCTGATTCCAGATCTAGAATGAACTAAGGCTATGGGCCGTGGACAACTTTATTTTCCAGTCCCTGGAGTAGACCCCTTTAATTCCTTATGTAACCATGGTCACTTGGCTCATCAAATGCGCAACAGCCTTGATACCTATTACTTTCTGTTCTAACTCACAAGGATTCTACTACATTATAGTGTTCCCAAGGGCGCAAATAAGGCAAATAAATGGCAGTTTTGAGATGAAAAGACAACACAAAAAGTTTTCCCAGTAGCCTTTCTTTTTTTATTTTTTACAATTGTACAGCATCTGCAACAGAAAGAAAAGACATGGTCAGGTATATTGACAAACTAAATGCATTCTTTCATACATAATCTAATATGGCAAGTCAGTGTGAACGTTTGGAATCATTGGTGTCATAGCCCAATGCTCACAATATCATCATATTGTTCATTTTCAATCAGTTAGAATTCAATTTAAAATATAATATTCAATTTGAACAAACATAGGTCAGTGTGAACGGTTAGAATCAGTAATTTCATAGCCCAATGCTCACAGTATCATCACAATGTTTCATTTTCTCTGTTAGAATTTATTCTTCATTATACAGATGAGGCACATCATCTACCATATACATAAGCATAAACTAGAATGGCATAAGTCAGTGTGAACGGTTAGAATCATTGATTTCATAGCCCAATGCTCACAGTATCATCATAATGTCCATTTTCTTTCTGTTAGAATTAATTTTTAAGTATATGGATCAGGCATAATATAATCTTCCTTAAACATAACCTAGACTGGTATAAATCAGTGTGAACGGTTAGAATCATTGATTTCATAGCCCAATGCTCACAGTATCATCATAATGTCTATTTTTTCTGTTAGAATTAATTTTTAAATATATGGATGAGGCATAATATCATCTACCTTAAACACAACCTAGACTGGCATAAATCAGTGTGAACGGTTAGAATCATTGATTTCATAGCCCAATGCTCACAGTATCATCATAATGTCCATTTTTCAGTTAGAATTTGATTTAAAATTCATGGATGAGTCACATCACTAAACTTGTACATGACGTAGAACGGCAAGTCAGTGTGAACGGTTAGAATCATCGATGTCATAGCCCAATGCTCACAATATCATCATTATGTCCCTACTCAATCACTTCTAAATTATCTATATTTATTTTACCCTGTTTCTGTCATGACCTAAAAACCTGCTGGTTAGCTATTGCCACACGACAATGAACCTCACAGTGCTATATGATAGTATTTGCTTTACGCCCTGTTTAGACACCATTGTTGGTCATATAAGGGCCAGAGGAAACACACTGCAATACCCTCCTTTCCCCCCTATTAACAATGGTTCTGTTACATGGCAAGTCAGTGTGAACGGTTAGAATCATTGATGTCATAGCCCAATGCTCACAGTATCATCACAATGCTATTTTTCAAACATCTTGAAATTTAATTTAATTTATTTGACCCTAATTTTGTATAGGTTGTGGTTTTTGCTTTTGATCTATTAAAAACTTGCTGGTTAGCTAGTGGCACACCAAATTGAAACTAACGCCCAAGTTGTATATGCTAGTCAACATCTAATACAAATTCTGAAGGAGCAATATTTGAAATCTAGTAATTTATCAATAAAAATTAAGGCAAGTCAGTGTGAACGGTTAGAATCATTGATGTCATAGCCCAATGCTCACAGTATCATCACAATGCCAATTTTCAAACATTTTGAATTCATATCTAATTATTTTGACCTAAAAACCTGCTTCTTAGCTAATGGCATACCATATTGAAACTAACACTAGCATATGCTGAATTGTATTATCTGATACAAATTTTAAAGGTAGGGCAACATTTGAGCTAGTTTTTCTTTTACATTTTCAATAAAAAAATAATGACTGGCAAGTCAGTGTGAACGGTTAGAATCATGGATATCATAGCCCAATGCTCACAGTATCATCACAATGCCTATTTTATGCCTAACTAATTTCTGATAATATAGGTAGTTTTCGCCTTTGGTCTAAATAGCTAACAGCATATCATATTTACTTTTATATGCTAGCCAATAGTCCTCGTCTGATAAATATTTTGTTTATTCCTAACTGTCATTGATAGGGGCAGAGCAATAGAGATTCATGAAAAATGGTCATTGTGAACGGTTGGAATGATTTATGTCATAGCCCAATGCCATCATAGTGCCCACTATTAAATGGTTGGAATTCAATTTCTAATTATTGCACCCTACCAGAATAGAAAATGTCTGTATAAAGCAATCTTAGATACTGAATGAAGGAATGATACTATTACAGTGCTGCCACTCAGATTATCAGCAAAAAAAGTATAGAAATCAGCAAAAGAAAAGTATCATCAGACCCAAAATAAAGTATAAATAAAGTATAATTTTCAAATTAAACGAGACTTACCTTGGGATGGTGAAGTTTAATTTTAATTTAGTGTGTTTCAAAAGGATTTTTGCAAAGGCTTTTTAACTTACAACTCAAATAAAACCCAGCTGATAGGAGCTTTTCTTCTGCCCAGGCCTCCCAGTGACATTTCTTTTTTAAAAAAGTTTTTTTCTATATAAAAAGAAAAGTTTTCCCAATGGGTTTTGAGAGGGAAAAAAAGTTATTTTCATGCAAAACCTAACGATGTTAAAGCTACATATATAGAGGTCTAGTCATGCAGAGGTGCCTGTGACAGTGAGGATCACACATCTTAGAATTGTGTAGGGAGCTTTGTGCCAAAGGCAAGAAACTTTGAGGAGGAGGGTCTAGGGGCATGCCCCTCAATTTCTTTTTTAAATTAGGAGTCAAATGTTGCATTCTGGAGGACATTTTGCCTCATAATTGACTTTCAGAAATGTCAGGATTTCTTGAGCCACACAGTTATGTAACCATTAACAGTATTGTTTGGAGAGCTTTGTGCCAAAGGCATCACTACTAGGGGGGGGTCTGGAAAATTTTTACAAATTGGGAGTCAAATGGTGCATTCTGGCAGTAATATCACCTCACAATTGACTTTCAGAAATGTCAAGATTTCTTGAGCCACACAGTATATAAATCCTAGTATTGTGTGGGGAGCTTTGTGCCAAAGGCATCACTACTAGGGGGGGTCTGGAAAATTTTAACAAATTAGGAGTCAAATGGTGCATTCTGGCAGTAATATCAACTCATAATTGACTCAGAAATGTCAGAATTTCTTGAGCCACACAGTATATAAATCCTAGTATTGTGTACTAGGTGGGTCTGGAAAATTTTTAAAAATTAGGAATCAAATGGTGCATTCTGATGGTAATATTACCTCATAATTGACTTTCAGAAATGTCATGATTTCTTGAGCCACAGTACACTATAAATCCTAGTATTGTGTGGGGAGCTTTGTGCCAAAGATGTGAAGCACTTCTAGGGGTGTCAGGGGGCATGCACCCCTGGATTTTTTTTTTAAATTAGCAGTCAAATGGTGCTTTCTGGAGGTTCTTTTGATGAGTGATGAGTACCACCTGAACAACCTATACAAACCCAAATCTAAGAGACAACTCCAACAAACCAGTCATCTTAAACATGTGCTGGTCCTAAACTTACCTAAAATCATAATTTTATCATACAGACGAAATTGGGTAAATTGCCACTTTATGTAATATTCTGATAGTGGTAGGTGTTGCTGTTCTCAATTCTGATAAGATAGATCTTATTCTTTGCCTTTGCGAAATTGTTGTTACTACACCAACTGTTAATTAAACAAACTTTACAAAGTAATAATTTTTTAAATATGAAATATCAAATTGAAGTAGAATTGTAACCGTTTGTGTTAGCAAATGAAACTTATCATTCTTATGAAATTTTGACCAATAACATTTTACTGAGCCCTGTCTGCATAATGACTGTTCACATATGCTTCATCGTGCCACCGGCCCAGGAAAAAACACACAAATTTAATGATGACAGGGGCCCAGAAGCCTCTGGAGCTGGATGCAAGAAGCTATTGTGATCCAGAAACTCCAATCAGCCTGCAAACCTACTAAAAAATTCTTAGAACATTTTTTCACAATGACGACTTTCTCTATATGAGTGGAAAAAAAAGTATGAAAAGCATCAAACATGTATCATTTGTCAGAAATCAGTGGGAAAAAAAGTATAAAAAAGTATAAAGACCAAAATAAAGTATTTTTCAGGGAAAAGGCAAAAATAAAGTATATACTTTAAATAAAGTATAAAGTGGCAGCACTGTATTAATCAATGACATGCAAAATAGAAAGTGATGCATGACAAAAAATAAAACCTGATCCTAACACGAATTTTGTCAGTACTACAATACTTACTTATTGGAGAGCTGGTGCTGGTGCGGCAGGTGCAGCAGCAGCGGCGACGGCAGCAGCATCAGTGGGCTTGCCCCCCTTGGCCTCGCTGATTGGTTGTGTTGGCATGATTTCTTCTTTGGGCTCAACAATGCTGACGTGGTCGGGCAATGGAGCTTTGGGCCCAACCTTGCCGTTGGGGTCATGTGACAGCATAATTTTGACCTTGATACCAAGCACACCTGCAGAGGAAAGAGTAGCAAAATTTATTAGCCATAAAGAGCGGACAGTAGGAAGTGAATACGTCTTTATACTACTCTAGGTTTTGTAATTTTTTTTCTATAGAGATAGAAATATAGTTAGTTCCTAGACTTGTGTTCCATGCTTCAGCCCTATCATTGATAATCATCGAATCGCTCCCAAAGATGTGTCATCATAAGCATGAACAGACATTTCATCAAATGCAGACACAAGTTCTTCTAGATTGTAGACGTACAAGATGTTGCATTTGTAAATTTCACTCATTAGCTTACACCTTCAGGTTTAAGGGCTGACAAAACAATGAAACCATTAATATTGTTTATTGTAGGTAAAAAGATGCCTCATAGATCTTGGTGATATGGAGTCGTCATACAAACGTCTGCAGTAGCAATGTTTTCATCATAGGCAAATTTAACAAATATTTTAATTACAACCTCAACTTAGAAGAATAATTATTTGCATGAAGCCAACTGTTCACCCAAGGTGAAAGGACTGACAAAACAGTGAAACCATTGTTGTTTAATGTAGGTACAAAAATGCCTCATAGATCTTGGTGATATGCAGTCATCATACAAACGTCTGTAGTAGCAATATTTTCATCATAGGCAAAATTACTAATGTATAATTTAAAATTACAACCTCAAATATGAAGACAAATTGTATGCATGAAGCCAATGCTTCAGACTGACGTGAGTGATTTCATGAAAAAAATTTCATCAGCAAAGATTTCCTCATGAGCAAGGCACAAATGAAATAGTATTTAACTTTTGGAAGGCTGCTGTTGGATTCACTCTTTCTTCAAGCACCTGCTTTCAAATTTAACAAGACACTTGTTCTGCCTAAGCTCTGCTTTGCAGAAGCCACAAGCTCTAAAGCTTTAGCACCATTATAGGGGAAGGAGGGATACAGCAACAAGGGTTTGTGACCCTAAAAAAAATCCTGAGGCAATCAACCACAGATGTATGTTATTACTAGTCATGATGGCTTATTTCACATTCCCTGACATACTCATTTTTAAAAACTAAATTAATGGGTGGCAAGCTTCAGACTATAAAATTTTTCTGTTCACAGAAGGTAAGATGCATGTGTAATTTACTCATCACAAGCTCAAGCCATCCCATGGAAGGAATACGTGATGGGATTTTAAAGTAACATTGTTAAAAAGCTAGTGAACACAGGCATTTGGTGGACAAAATAAACTAATATATAATTTAGAACAAAACAATTTATTATCAAACAACTTTTGCTAACAAGTCTCAGGCCTATCGATCGGTATCATCGAATAACTCCCGAATGTGTTTAGTCATCACTGGCTTGTTTAAAGAAATTTCTTTTTTAAAGACTAAATGCAGAGAGGGATCTGGCCAAGCACTAGCCAGTCCCATGTTTATTCCACAGGACAACCATATTTAATTCATTAAAGAGATAAATCTAATCATAGGAAATGCTAAGGATGTCAGAATTTGGATTACCTAGCCTGTTACGATGTCAAATAGGAGGCAACACTAATCAACTACACACATTAATCAATATCAGTAAATTTAGGTAAAAATCGCCTCATAGATCTTGGTGATATGGAGTCGTCATACAGAGATCTGCAGTAGCAATAGTTTCATCATAGGCAAATTCAACAATGTATTTCAATTACAAATTAATACTAAAACAAGAACTAAAAATCTTAATTTGCACGATGCCAATGCTTCAGACTGACGTGAGTGATGTCATGAAAACAAATTTCATCAGCGAAATTTTCCTCATGAGCAAGGCACAAATACAATGTTACAAATAGGTTTTTGGAAGGCCGCTGTTGGATTCAAACTCCTCTTCAAGCCCCTGGTTTCAAATTTAACGACACTTTTTTCTGCCTGGGGAGTGAGTGATGGTTGCTTAATGTAATGACGACCGGGGGAAGGGGAACGATGCTTTACAGAAGCCACAAGCTCTATACATCAGCACCATTATATCAAACCAACTCATTTGTCAAAACTAAATTAATGGGTGGCAAGCTTCAGACTATTAAGTTTTTCTGTTCACAGAAGGTAAGATGCATGTGTAATTTACTCATCATGAGCTAAAGCCATCCCATTGAGGAATAAGCATAGTGGGATTTAAAGTAACTTCATTCACCAATATACAAGTTGTTAAAAAGCTAGTGAACACAAGCATTTGGTGGACAAAATAAACTAATATATAATTTAGAACATAACAATTTAAAAAAAAATTCTGCCAACAAGACTCTGGCCTATCGATCAGTATCGAATAACTCCCAAATGTGTTTTTAGTTATCACTGGCTTGTTTAAAGGAGATTCTTTTTTAGACTAAAATCAGAGAAGGATCTGGCTAAGGGATACAGCTGTGCACTAGCCATATTTTTATTCATTAAAGAGATAAATCTAACCATAGGGAATTCTAAGGATGTCAGAAGTTGGATTACCTAGCCTGTTACCATGTCAAGTAGGAGACAATACTAATAAACTACACACATTAATCAATATCAGTAAATTTAGGTAAAAATTGCCTCATAGATCTTGGTGATATGGAGTCGTCATACAGAGATCTGCAGTAGCAATAGTTTCATCATAGGCAAATTCAACAATGTATTTCAATTACAAATTATTACTAAAAGGAGGATTAATAATCTTAATTTGCATGATGCCAATGCTTCAGACTGACGTGAGTGATGTCATGAAAACAAATTTCATCAGCGAAATTTTCCTCATGAGCAAGGCACAAATGCAATGTTATATAGCTTTTTGGAAGGCTGCTGTTGGATTCCAACTCTTCAAGGCCTGGTTTCAAATCTAACAAGTCACTTCTTCTACCCGGGGAAAGGGAATGCTATATGCTATATGAAATTTAATCGACCAATTTCACCCCCATAATTACCCATTTCATCACATTATTACCACCAACATATAATTTGAATTGATACCAATTGTATTATTTCCACACTCTATTGAATGTTAAGACCGTAAAGCAAAAATTCAGGACACTGAGGAAGACCGGGACCTACCCGAGCCGTGAAAACTTGCTATGGCCTATGCCATCACTAACAGCCTGACTGAAATTCCCCCCCCCCCCCCCCAATGCTTTACAGAAGCCACAAGCTCTATACTTCAGCACCATTATAGGGGAGGGATGGATACAGCTAACAAGGGTTTGAGACCCTAAAAAAATCCTGTAGCAATCAACCACAGATGACTGCTATTGCTAGTGGTGAAGGCTTTAAAAAAAAAAAAAAATTCCTCTAACAAACTTATTTTTCAAAACTAAATTAATTGGGGGCAAGCTTCAGACTGAAGTTTTTCTGTTCACAGAAGGTAAGATGCATGTGTAATTTACTCATCACAAGCTCAAGCCATCATAGTGGGATTTAAAGTAAAGATTATCTTTATTCACAAATCTACAAGTTGTTAAAAAGCTAGTGAACACAGAAATATTAAACTAATATTTAATTTAGAATAAAACAATTTAAAAACAACTTCGCCAACAAGTCTCAGGCCTATCGATCGGTATCATCGAAGAACTCCCGAATATATATGTCATCACTGGCTTGTTTAAAGGGATAAAAGCAGTGCACTAGTTTATTCCACTGGACAACCTTGTTTGATTCCTTCTGCGATAATTATTAACATAATTCTAAGGATGTCAGAATTTGGATTACCTGAAACTCAAAACCGAGTGGTTACAAGGTGTTACTAAAGGACTACATTAATCAAGAGCAGTATTTGTAGGTAAAAATTGCCTCATAGATCTTGGTGATATGGAATCGTCATACAGACGTCTGTAGTAGCAATATTTTCATCATAGGCAAGTTCAACAATTTATTTGAATTACAAAATAATGCTTTAATAAAGGTATTTTCCAAACACACATGCAATAGCAAAAATTTGGTTACACCCTGAGTAAGTTGAGCTTTATATAATATCAAGTTGGCGAGGTAATTAAAAGACTGCTGTGGGATTTGAACCCATTCTTCTTCAATCCTCTGGCTGCAAAGGAGCCTTAAATACAACTTTTAATGTGGACAGCTAACTGTTAGGCAACAAGCCTCAGGCCTATCGATCGGTATCATTGAAGAACTCCCCAATTGTTGTGTCATCACTGGCTTGTTGTTTAAAGGAAAAATAAGGCCAAAATCTGAGGCCTGGATTTTAGTTGATAAGGGATAAAAGTCTGCACTAGTCACTGTGTATGCCATACTGATCTCACTGTATTGAAGATAAGACTAGGGAAGACAAAAGGACACTCTACAGTATATTCCACAGGAGGGCCTATTTAATTTCCTAAACACGACCCAATCATAGAACATTCTTAAGACATCACAAGTTGATGCTAACGAGATATGATACACTACTTTTTGACCATTAGCATGGCCAGATCAACTACACACAGTAGTATCAGGTAATTTAGGTTAAGTTGCCTCATAGATCTTGGTGATATGGAGTCGTCATACAAACGTCTGCAGTAGCAATCTTCTTCATCATAGGCAAATTTACTACAAGTATTTGAATCACAATCACAACAAAATTCAATTAACTAAATATCAGAAGGAATTTATAATAAAATCCAGCTATTCAAAAAAAAGAAAAGAATTAATAGGATTTCAGTGTTCTCATTCTAGTATGGGGGACAGGAATGTTTCCAGGAGGATAAATAAATAATTTATTTCCATGGAAATATCTGAGTGCTTCAGGCCTATCGATCAGATTCATTGCAGTGCTCTCTAGGTATTGTGTCATCAGCAGCACCAGTTTCAGGTCGCTAGACCAGCAATTATGGGAATAATAAAATGTGTAAGAAAAATACAAGTAAGCTTTGACCAGAAGAAAGTCTCATAGATCTTGGTGATAAGATGTCGTCACTGGACAATCTGTAGTAGCAAAATTTTCATCATCGACTTTCCTGGTAATAAAAGAAAAAAATCTCATCTTCTACACCAGAACAATATTCTACTCGTCACATACAGCTAGGAATGCTTTATGAAAAGCGAAGACGCTAGAAACTGTGTGGGAATGGTGCCATTAGTATAGGTGTTAGCAAAAAGAATGATAAAACTTTTGACCACTCACCCTGCCTGAGGAGAACGTGTCTGACGGCCGTGTTGACATAGTCATTGGTTGGCTCACCACTGTGGATCATGAGACCGTCAACGAATTTCATGGACTTGGCACGCTGTCCACGCAACTTTCCAGAGACGACAACTTCACATCCCTTGGCTCCACTCTCCATGATGAAACGAAGCACACCATAGCAGGCTCTGCATGTAGAAAATTGGGATGTTATTAGAAGGTGAATAAAATTGCTCCCATTCATGCACTATATAAAAAACTATGTAGGGTCTGTCATTCTACCAACTTAAGTTCATCGCCATTAGTATTGATGACATGACACGTTAATGTGGCAACATGATGAAACAAGAGTCCTGATGGAAGCAGTAAACTGGCACTTTATGTTGCAAATAAATACTGTATATACCCGTGGGTTCAGCACGTCGTAACGTTAATATAAGCCGGGTGCCTGGAACTGAATGGAAACATGGAGGAATATGCTGAAGAGATCGGCCAGAATGAGTTCTTAGTGGATGATGAATGATAGTTTAAATAAGAGAAGTCAGTTGTTGTTGATCGATTCTGAATTCTGGTAGGTTTTTTTGTTAAATTGAAGTCGAAAAAACGAAAACCAGGGCAATATTTAAACATAATAATACAAATTTGTTTCACCTAAATCTACTGGTTTTCACCTAGTGTAATAAGCCGGGCCCCGAATATAAGCCGGGCCAAATCACCATTTGAAATTAATTTAAGCCGGGGCTTATACACGGTAAGTGATATTTGTTACTAGTAGCTTTTACCCGCACTGCTCTCCTATATTCTCAGTTTTATTCTATTACTAAATACTATTTTGACCCTCCCCCACCTTAATTTACATGTGCGCTAGATTGGGTTTCCAAATTTAAACGACCCCGTCTAATTATGATTCCCTAGTTTGTGGTGGACTGGAGAGAGCCGAGGGGCAAAATTGGTGACCATACATACCTGCGGACTGCAAGACCTCCGATCAACTTGTAACGGAGAGACTCAGCCTGAGCGATGGCGCAGAGACCTCTGGCAGCAACTTTCTCGGCATACAGCTAGACAAAAGGAAATAGTTGTTATATAGATATGTATACATGTAACTTGGGCTTAGTTATTCACAAGTTATGCAACAAGTATTCAGTGTGGCAGCTGATGAAGGGTATTGGACATATGACATTAAGAAAGCGGTCAATCCACACCCATGGTTTCAGAATGCCGTTTTTCTCCTTCTTTAGCGCACCACCCACACTAACACCTTCCTAGTCTTGATACCAAAAGGCACAACACAAAGGATTCCAGTGGGGCACAGTTGTGCAAGAAGTACTACCTGAGTAATAAGACTATATTGTTGACCTGACCAGAAAAATTAGCACCTACATTTGATAATACTGGGAGGAAATGGGGAGTGTCTGAGCCTGGCCACTTTTGAGTACATGAGGCAAGGATGCATGTTGCACCTGATGAAGGGTTTGAACATATGACATTAAGAAAGCGGTCGGTTCAAACCCATGGTTTCAGTATGCAGTTATTCTCCTTCAATACTAGCGCACCACCCACACTAACACTTTCCTAGTCTTGACACCAAAAGGGACAACACAAAGGATTCCAGTGGGGCACAGTTGTGCAAGAAGGTTTACCATAATATAATATATGATGAAGCAGCGAGAGTAGGAAACAAATATAATTAATACCCTCAAATCAACCAGATAAAGCCAAGTTTATGGACAGAAATTTAAGACATTAAAATTATTTCATTCTATGTGGCAGCTGATGAAGGGTTTGAACACGTGACATTAAGAAAGCGGTCAATTCGAACCCATGGTTACAGAATGCAGTTTCTCTCCTTCTATAGCGCACCACCCACACTAACACTTTCCTAGTCTTGTAGCCAAAAAGGCACAACACAAAGGATTCCAGTGGGGCACAGTTGTGCAAGAAGATGAAACGATTGAATCAAAGCCCCAGCAACAATCAAAGTATTAGCATTTGAGAATTTTGTAATATGGGCCCTACTATAATACGTCATTGTAGTCATACATCTAGGGACATTTTGAACGTGCTAAAAATTAAGATAGAACCGGCGGTGCTTTTCATACCTCGATTGTTCCTTCGGGGAAGTTGAACCTCTTCTGGACGACAGAGGTGAGTTCTCTGATACGACGTCCCTTCTCGCCAAGCACATTTTGGGTACGTGTGGCAAGGATGATGATTTCTGTGCGAGTTGGTGTCACACGTACTTCCACACCCGAGTAACCATCCTCGGCAAGCTCACGAGTGAAGAACTCGTTCAGTTCTGCCTTGAAGACACCGTCAGCGACGAACTAAAATGAAAACAATATTAATATTTAGTGATCATACAATAGTATAAGCCCAAGGTAAACGCGAAATCGAACACCGTAGAACCTAGGGCCAGGGTCTGACAGATGCCGGTTTGTTGATATTGCAAAGCGAGCTGACAGTAATGAATCCAGACTTACACAGGTCACAGGGGATCGTCGATTATTTCAAACATTAGAAAATCTTACCAAGTACTGTAGTGAGTACCTAATGGTTTCTGAATTAGGGTCCAGTAATGTCTAAGGCTATGCATGATTTGACTGTAGGAACGGCCCTACAGATTGTGTGGCCACGACTGTCAACATAGTCATAGTGTCAACAAATTCAGGATTCTGATTCCTTTGCCAAGGATAGACGACATAAAAAATAATGAAACTTTTCCCAAAGCAATGGAAAATCCGAAAGAGAGCCGATCGTTCACAGACGGTTGTAGTACGTGTTCTCCAGTACTTCCACTCCACATTATAAATATATCCATACCGAATTTTGGATCGAGTCTGACAGGGTCCTCCGTACATCAAAACATGTGTATTTACGGGGACATGCCGATACGAATCCATTTAAATCTGGCAGAATATCAGTAATCCGTCTAATATCAGAATGAATTCTGCAAGAAAAGATGTTAAGCAATCCTTGAAACCTATATTTAAGATCCTTGTTGATATAATAATGAAAGAAATAAGGGGTTATACCTTCCTTTTCTTGGACACTTGCGTCGCCATATTTACGGCTTGGGTAAAAGAGGAAGCGGAAGCGTGCGCGCAGAGCACTCTGGGTAGCAGAGGCGTGTTATGATGCGTACCAAAACAAGTTTGACACTTATTTTAGTGTGTTTTTTCACGTTTATACACTGTCAGCCTCCTCCAAGGAGAGGACCACATCCAGGATTTAGAAATGGGCTTCCGCCACCCCCGAAAAATTCTCGTCCTCCACATGAAAGGTTTAGAATCTTTCATAAAGCATTCAGGCGGCCATATCGCCATGGGTCTCCCGAGTACCTCCGACGGTATGCCGCCTTCTTGGTAAGTAGTTTTCACGGGTTCAAAACGGGTAGGCCTACGGTAGCTACGGGGGCTAGCTAGAAGACCCACTTCACCTGTAGCCTACTGATGATGATTAAAACAGCCACACCTTCATCTTTTGTCTATTCATCATGATCTATTATTATTAGGAACTGTTCATAATTAATTACTAGGCCTAGGGAGGGGTGGGAGAGGGTGCTTGAAGGAAATGGCCCAAATTTTTGTGAAAAAATATGACCCCCCTTCAGAATTGGTGCACAAATAGATGCCCCCCCCCGTTTCCTCCCTACCCCGGGTCCCTACCCCTTTGGCTCCAAAGTAGTGTACGTGATTGATTCAGTGATTGCTAACTTTATTTATCCAAGGGTATACAAAATACAAGTTACAAAATAGTGCCTTAATTATAATGGCACCTCCTGCTAATAAATAGTCTTTTAAACGTAGAGTTTTTCAACTAGATGTGTAGGCTATATATTACTTTATAAAACCTTTTTTTTAAAATTTCATATAAAACTTGATATAAATCAAAATTGTAGGCCTTCTACATGTAATTTCCTAATTAAGCATAAAATACAAGCCATAGACAATTTGGAGATGGTTATATTATACTTCAGAGTTCTTTGTAACCTTAGGGACTGTTCATAATTAATCCCCTTGGGGGGGGGGGCTAGAAGGAGGGGGGGGGGCTAGAAGGAAATGGCCAAAATTCTTGTGAAAAAAATCTGTGCCCCCCGCTTGAGGATCTGTACAACATTATGTGACCCCCCTTCATAATTGGTGCTAAAATTGATGCCCCCCCTCTTCCTCCCTACCCCTTTAGGCACCAAATTATAGTGTGATTGATTAATAATTTTATTTATCCAGGGGAGTATCCGCGCGAGAATTCGTGTGTACGATAACTGCTTGGCTGGTTAGTTTAGTAAGATTATTGTCATATCTCTCTATTTGTTATATCGATAGGAATAATCAAAGCTTTTAAAATTATGGTTTCGGCGACTGCAGAGCCGGGGGACCCGGCTAAACTGAAACAAGGGTTGCCTGGACTCGGTGTTTTTGACGAGGTCTGCAGGCGTCTTTATGGCAACGCCATAATACACCTGCACACATTAATATTTTAGCAAAAGAATATATATTTCGTTACCTTTTTAATGGAATAAATGATAATCCCGGAGTTTATAGCTTTGTTTATCTGTTAGAGCTAGGCCTAGGGCTTCCCCGACCTGCCGCTATATATGACGTCATTGTGCCCATGGTCATGTGATCGTATCTGATGATCTGATTGGCTTAGAGTCGCAGTGGCTCTTTCTTCCATCAACCTTCTGTTTTGGCGGCCATTTTGAATTCTCCGGCTCCGCTTCAAGTACGCGGTTAGCGAGAACTTTTTAATTATCGCTCAAATCAAAAATGTTTTCAATAACACTCGTATCTAATTTTTGCAAGCCAGCTTTTGAGAGTACTTTAAGAGGTTCAACCTATGATGAAAAGTCGAGTTTTAAGGCAGCAGGTAGGGGAGCGTTAGATGTAAGGTTCGACCTTTAATGGCGGCGTGACGGACCTTAGATTTCGTATAAGCCTTTGGCTTTTTTTCCAAAAAAGCGCGGGGGTCACATTTCGTCCAGGGTATAACAGGTACAACAGTTAAAAAATAGTGCCTCGATCGCAGCCATAGATAATGGCACCCCCTGCTAATATTCTTCCAATTTTCTTATTTTCTTGGAATAACAAAAACATTAAGGGTTAAACATAGAATTAACTATATCAACTAGATGTATATATCAATAGCCCACTTCACAAATTCCGTCACCAGTGCAGACCAGTAACTGCGGGATGAACTTCTATCATTCTGCGCATGTGCAGTTCAGTTGACTCACCTAGCTATGTGGGCCAAACCGTGCTCCCTCCACCTGGTCTCCCGGTGGACATGCAGAGGTGTGTGAGTGCCTATGACCATACGGCCGCTGACCCACTGCCGCCCGTACACCTAGTCCTACGCTTACTTGTTTTTGTTGATACACTGTTACAAAAGTTGCCATATACTAAAATCTAGCGGATAACATGTCCTCTTATTAATCATGACCAATCTTAACATGTCATTTAATAATATTGGATAGCTGACAGTACTATACAATAACTCAAATTCTCAAATTTACCGGTATCTTACACTGATATAGCAGTGTTCCCGAAAAGACGTTGGCAAAAGCCAACGTAAAATTTCAATGGCCGACGTCTGCTCCTTTCACGTCGGCCAAAGTGGCCGACGTCAATGTAATATTTGATTTGATGTGAAAAGGAGTATTTATTATAATAGTTAAACATTCATACAACTACTTGGCAAATACAAATGTTCTCAAATCAAATGAAATAAATACATTGTGCCATTAATGTTATCATGGTTATAATCATTTCATTTTGAGAAAAGATGTTTATAATGGAATGGTTTTGGATAATTCTATCGATGTTAGGCCTATATTGCTGCTGTAATAAACAGCCTGTTACAAACTATGTCCACCTTCTTTCTAGTTGTATTTGATTGTTTTTTGGGGATACCATTTAAGAAGTTATTAATTATAGGTACAAATGGCCTATGTGTGTGACAAATGGCCTGCGTGAGGCTTATTGACGTCAGCCACATTGGCCTGCGTCACAAAAAAGTTTTCGGGAACACTGTATAGAAAGCCTTTTATAAATAACATACCACCTTTGTGTTTTCCTTGATATCAATATATGTGGGTACCCACTATATCAAAACTTCCCTAATAGATATCATTAAACTACAATAGTGTAATGTTCAACATTTGATCCATTAAAAATCATCAGCCATCCAAGTGCAAACATCCTCCCAAGATTCAATGTCAAAGCGACCCTCCTCACACAGGGAATGAAGTGCTGCAAAGTTGACTTCCCTCTTAGGTATTTCCTCTAGGAACCCTTTGAAGTCTGTTCTTGATGACAGCTTTAGTGTGCCTATCTGGGTAGGACTTACCATAACACTGCCTCCCCTAAAACAAAGCTGACTCCCCTAAAACAAAGCTGACTTCTGCTCCAAGCTGTTGAACAATCTTGATGGATCTTGCTTGGGACCTTTGTCTTTTGTGGCTAATTTTGTGGTGCTTGTTTTCGTCTCGTCTCTCTTGCTTGAATGCCAGCAGATATCTTTCCTCAAACTATTCCTTTTTTCTATAGCAGACTTTGTTGATCTCTATCTCTCTATTGGATTTTTAATGTCTTTAATCAAGGCTTTACACTGTCTAAGGCACTTCAGTGTGTATGGGCCCTGCTCCTTTTCTGCCCATTTACGTAATGTGTGATCTTCTGGATAGAGGCTATCACACTGCTGTTGGACTTTTGGATGCATTTGACTTAGAAGATCTTCCACTGCCTTGTTGATGAGCCAACATCTTCTCAATTTGGCCTTGGTGGGACTGAAAAATAGAACTCAACTTCTCTGCCTCCTGAGGCCCCTGTCTTGGACTTTAGTATGACTTCTATGTCCCTCTGCCGAGCTTGCAAGAATTTAATGTGGGTTTTCAGCTGTTGGATGCATATCCTTAAAATGTTTTGAACATACTTTAGTGAACCTACTAGGTTAAAGTCTTTACACCTAGTTAAATCTGTCCAAATCTTTCTCTCCCTTTTTTTCCTTGGTTTTGTATGGAAAGGATGCCTGCCATTCATGGATACTTATCCAATCGCTGTATTGATTTTCCTGGGGCAGGCATGACATCCTGGGATAGAACAATTAAACTGCATTGTTTGCTCTTCAATATCCCTTAGTTTGGTGGCGATATAAGCAATATTACTTCAGTTAAATCAACTCAAAATTAAAAGACAAGTACTCCCAGCCTCCATTGAGAGCTATAGAGCGGAAGTAAACAAATCATGGAAGTGGCCTCTGTTGTTGCTAAAATTTCCAGTGAATCATTGCGCTGGCCTCCCTGGGCCCATAGCCATTCGCAAATTCAGGCCTCTCTTATTGTGCCTCATCATCGAGATGGTCATACAAACATTAAGATTACCAGTCCAGAGAGTTAACCGCTGCAAGCCAGGCCTATACTATAGGCTATATTTATTTCAGGGGAAGGAAATTGGTTATATTTTACCAGATCTGAACGCCTAATATTGTTTTTATATTTAATAATAAAGGATCGCCGCCCTCCTCGAAAGGATCATCCCTTTTGCAATGAACTGCTGAGCCAGGGACCCGGCTGGCTATACATGCAGAGGCAAGGGTTGTCAGGTGTTTGGGTTGACAAGGTCTGCAGCCAATCTTCTAGATCAACTGCAGACATTTTGATTTAGGATCAGATTCTATATTTCATTTGCTTGTTACTGGGATAATCCCAGAGTTTTTACCTTGGAATGTAAATTCCTGAGAATGAAACTGGAAGTGTCTGTGTAAACACGAGTTGTGGAAGACCGGAAGGAAGTCTAGCACCGGAAGGCTCGACCCAGAGCGGGAGCGGGGCTCTCTGGGAAGGTATGGAAAGGGGCGTGTAACATTACGCTGTCATTTCGGTTGATCGGCCAATATGGTTTTCCCATTCACACTAGCGTTGATGAAAGGTTGAACAAAAGTTGTCATTTACTGGTGTGCGTTTCGGTTAATTTGACAGTATTGCTGTATTATTTTGCTGGCTATTCATGGTACTGGATGCATACTTTGGTCAGAGAATAAGTGTGAGAATGAATTATATGTATAGGGAGGTGTATAGTAGTAATCATGTCTTCAGTTATGGGGCGGTATTCATAATGTTTCGGGCATAGCATGCGCTTATGTTGTCACAAAGCGGTTTTGCCGCAAATCGTCTCGGAATATAAGTAATACAAGAATCTAAGAAATCTCCAAGCATGAAAAAATAGGTGTCCATTAATATAAACATAACCATTTTTTAAAGACCTGCTTGAAGATAATATTCCTATATTTCAACCTTCATTGAATAATCTTTAGAACCAGTATTGCCAAACTCTTTTAACTAATGCTTTCCTCTAACAGATTCAGTGAATCTTTCCTGCAGTCATTCCTAAGGAAGCTTCTGAAATGCTTTATGTTCTCAAAGACATGACCTCCCAGATCCTGTGCATTCCACCTTGCGGAAAATCTTCCCGGAAAATCAATGACTTCCTGACCCCCTCTGTTCTGGGTTGTATTACTAAGAGCTCTTTGCCCCGAAAAAGAGATCTAAGGTTAATTTGTCTTTTGTCTACGATGCTGTCATAGTTTAAAACTAAGCTCCTGCAGTCTGTCTGTTATGTCTCCTTTCACTGAGGGACAGGATATCTAGAAAGTGTGCCCACTAGAGGTTCATGCAGGGCAGTAAGGGAAGGGTTTGGCTATTTACTTGTATATGTATGGATTCTTTGGAGATAGTCCACCAACCGTTCATGCTCTTTTCGAGATATGTCAAATGTTTTTAATTTGGCCTGAAGTATATATATTCACTTTATCAAGGCCTTTCTAAAATCCAGGAAGTACAACGGTGTGCCATTCTTCAAATTGGATTGGGAATAAATTCCGCCGAAGAGTTAGTGGTGAGCGTCATGCAATGATCATTTGTTTGGGTTAAATCCTTTCTAAGTAAATTGATAATTGCATGTGGACAATCCTCTCCAACACCTTAGCTGGCATTTTGATTGGATTAATGGGTTTGTAATTTATGGGATCTAAACTATCACCATCTTTATGTAAGGGAGTTACATTAGCTTTCTTAAAAGCTGCTGGAACTCTGCCTGTGACTAGTGACAGGCACTACACAATTAAGTAAACTGTGTCAGGAGGGTGAGTGCGCATTGTTTCATGATGAAAGATAGCAGATGCGAGATCCACAAAGCCTTGTGGGGGCTAAGCTTTTTTACATGGTTATTTACATCGGAGCTTTTTACAGCTTCAAAACAGAAACCCATCTCATCGTTTTCCTCGTCATCTTTAGATGTAGGTGTACTAGTTAACTGTCTCTGGATGTGACATGTCCCTGGGACTATAGGATCACTTCCAAAGTATGTGTCAGTGGCGTGTATGCACTGATCATCCAAGCTGAACTGACTACGGTAGTTCTAGTGTTGTCAGGCTGAACAAGTTGTATACTGGTATTTATTGGAATGAATTTATGACTATCAAGTCTGGGGATGGGGACGACCATAGGTTGAGGTGGGGCAATACTCATGGTTTCCTTTAGTGAGATTTGTTCTGGGTTTGAAAGTGGTGTTATTTTCTGTGCCAAATTAATACCTCAGCAAAAAAAGAGCTGCTTCCATACCTTCTAAGATATTGCCTTCCTCATCCCTGAGCCTGACGACTCCTATTTGTCTGTATTACCATCCTGTGTTGGCAGGAGTAGATGGAACTCAGGACATACACACTTCTTGGGGGAATGATGGGCAGAGGCCGTCTATCTGGCCACCCCTACCGACCTTAGTACAATCTAATTGGGGAGAGACGGCCTCATACCTAGTCTGAAGTGAGATTTCAGCAGATGATTCAGATTTAGTTTTGCTTAGAGAGTATATAGGGCTCATGGAAACCGAGTTAGCGACAAGTGGCAAGTGCATAACATCTTCGTTTCCTACTGCATGAAATAATGCTGAACTGCAAGCTGATTGTCCCAGTATATTTAGTTTTGTCAAGAACCCATAAAACGCTCATTTTCAAGGGCAAAGATGTCCTTGTCCTCAACATTTCTCTAAATAGGATCTCCGATTAATTAAACAAAGAATTATATTTTAACATCCCCAAAGAAATAATGAGTTAGAACCTGTTGGCAGTGCAAACATATATATACTAAAATATCACACTAGTATGCTCCTACACTTAAAACAAATATGCACCTTCTTTTGTCTCCATTGCTTGAATGCTACTTTAAATCCGCCTTTTCTATTTCAAGGAAAATGTCCGTCGTATCGATGCCTTGAATAAATTAAGAATACATAATGATAGTGCAACGTATGGAATCACGAAGTTCTCCGACTTGACTCTACCGGAATTTCAAGGTAATTAAGTCACGTCTCATTTTCATATTTGTATGTATTGCGCGTCCAACTCTGGATTAAATGAAGTGTTTAATTATAGTAATGCATGTGGGGATATTTTATCATATTACGTCACAGTGACTGTATGTATAGAATTACCCCAGTTAATGACTTCTCTATAATTATTCTTTTACTTTTTGAATGTTGCTAACATTATATCGTTTTTATTTCCAGAAAAATATCTTTCTGGTCTACATCCAGTGAACCATACCAATATCCTCACTCAAACCCATTTGCATAGTGATGGAATCCATAAACTAACAACGTCAAAAATCTCCAGCAATAGCTTGAAATATCAGCCATCTTTACAAAGACTCCCACCGAAGGTCGACTGGTATGTTTATGTAGTCACCAGAATTTCTTGTAAACGTCTTGGTGTTATAGATTCTAGTTGGTCTTGTCACCAGGTGGATCCTCCGCCCTCTGATTATAAACTACCGACTTGAATGACAGGACAATGTAATATGTTATGGACTTTTAAAAATATAAACTGCAATCGTAAATCTTTTAGAATATCCTTGTGTATGTACCTTAGATTACATACATTAAGGTTAGCATATATACATCTTTAATGGCATGGAAAACGTCCTTTAGCCAAAAGAAGTAATGTAACTTTACTTATTTCAGGAGAAATAGATATGTGCTTACGCCTGTCAGGGACCAAAAGGCGTGTGGTGGGTGCTGGTAAGTTCACGTTTCATGTCCATCAAATGGGAACTTTCCCAACAAACAGAATGTCTCTTTCCAGTAACACTTGTAACAATCAGTGCAACGGGAAGGACATGGGGCATTCGATAGCCAAAAGGTTTTTTCCCTTTTAAAATGTCATACTCTCAGTTTCAAGTTTAGCGACGGATATGTTTCATACTCATGTAGTGTGTTATTGGGTGATACGATAGATTAACATTTTAAAGATTGAAATGTAAATATTACTAACTTTCTGGTTTAGGGCGTTCAGTGTAGTAGAGATGCTGGAATCACTAGCTGCTATAGCTTCAGGAAAACTTGTGCCTCTAAGCGTTCAGGAAGTCATCGACTGCATTAACACGCTCTGGGGCTGTAAAGGTGGAGACACCCACATGGCTCTTGCTTGGCTGATGAAGGTACAGGTCTAATTCATTTTTGTATACTTCTGCACCTTATGCGGCTTGTGTTACGTTTGATAAACACGTGTAATGCTCTAACTGAAAGTAAGTTAACCTATTTCAAACGGGAAAAATAATTCATGTGGATTTAAAAGTTATTTTTACCTTTTAGACACAAACGCCTCTTGTTCCGTCGTCTGAATATCCATTGACTGACAAAGCAGAATCATGTCACTTGCCAAACAATACAAAACATGGAGTTACCATTAAGAACTACACAACTTCGGAGTAAGAACCATAGAAGTCTATCAATTATTTTCTTCAGAAATTGTCAGTAAAAGTTGTAATCAGAGACTGAATTTCTTCAGAAAGGCTTAAGAGTTTTGATGAATTATAGAAGTAATAAATCAGTCATTTGAATATGGTCACTAAGTTGCTGTCTTTGATAACATTTACGGGAATAAGTCGTGTGTAATCTTTTCTTTCTTTTTAAGCCTGGCCAAGAGAGAAGATATCCTCCAGAAATACATAAGTGAAATTGGTCCAGTGTCCGTGTCAGTGGACGCTACCACATGGACCAACTACTTAGGAGGTATAATACAATTTCACTGTGGAGAGAACCCTAACAATCATGCGGTACTCATTGTGGGATATGATAAGACAGGTACGAAAAGATCCTTTCGCTAACTACATACAAAGAGCATGATATTATGAAGACGGATACATGTTCTCTAACTAGATACGAATAGCATAATATAACAATGGATATCCATTCACATAATAGTTCCGAATAGTATACTGTGAAGGAGGATATCCTTTCACCAAATATATAGGAATAACATGATATTGCCGTGCTATCTGGTTTGGCGGAGGTGAAGTGTTGCTTCCAATCGATATGTTTCGCGCACTATTCTTCCATACATAGTTCAATTCTAATTATCTATTGATTATCAGACACCATTATCACAACCTCATCGTTTCTAATTATTTTTGTTTTCGAAGGTGATATACCATATTATATTGTGAAAAACTCATGGGGCAAAGATTTTGGCGATAATGGTTACGTCTACATCGCGATGGGTGATAACGTCTGCGGTAAATATACATTGTTTTCTTCACTACCCTCCTTTTATTCGTATATTGTACATAACAATGTTCTTCTATCAATCATGACCTCTGTCCTCTCATATTTGACAGAGGATCCTGGTAATATTTTCTATAGCTGCATATACTCCGGCTGTATTGACATTGTTTAGATCAAATGTGCTACCGTATCCTCACTAATGAAGTGCACTTTTTTCTTATTACAGGTATCGGCCATGAGGTGTCCATAGCTTCAGTCAATTTATGATTGAATGGTACTTAATTACCGAATTATACAAAGCTTAATGTGATATGCTTCATTCGTCAAATGCAAACTACTCTGGGAAACGGATGGTCCTAGTAACAACGAGTATTAAAAGTCTTATTAGCATTGATTGAAAAGAAAACTAATAGTGTAGGATTTGCAGTTTTTCAATTTTATAGGAGCCTAAGGACATATCTATTTTTACATCGTCTATATATAATAGAAACTAGATAACATATTTTGTAGAGAATATTACGAATATAAGGACACTGCCTTGATTCACAAAGTGGCTCATAATTATGGATTATGTAATCATCCAGGGCATCTTCATACTAATATAGGTACCGTATACCAAACATTGAAATTAAGGTAATTTGGTGTCCTCATTCAGTACAATTCAAACCTACATTGTTGCGAGGTTCAAAGTTGGGCTGCTACTGTGCCTTGGTTATATCAAAGAATCCATAGTCGGTGGAAAGTTTTTTCCTCGATGTCAACAGATAGCATTTATCGATATGCTGAATCATCAAAAATCAGGGCATAGTCATCTGACCTTTTGTTAATTTCAAATATAAATGAAATTTTCTTCTTCTAGCTGATAGAATTGAGGTCAATCTAGAGCAAGAACTTTTTTATGAACTAATGCTGGATGTATATATACTCTTGGAGCCGGTCTCTTCGTGGTATATTTAGTGAAGGCTATCAGACGTGCAGCTTGAAATGTTCTTTTTTTCTAAGTATATTCTGTCCAGTCTTAAGTGTGTGTGGATGGAAACTACTATTCGGATCTCTGTTAGTCTTTTAAGCTAACAAAAATGCCATCTTGTGATTGTATGCAATCTGTTGAAATTTTCGAAAATCATGAATAAATTTGGTGGCACAAATTTCCCACCTTTGATATACACAAAAATGCGTCTTTATTCATGTTATTAGTTAGCTTATTGGTGACATTTCCATAAAAGATAAGATTATTACTTAGCCAAAGAAAATGTTTTTTAAAAAAAACCAATTGTGTTTTTGTTTTTTTAAATGAATTGTATTTGTCAATGTGTTAACAGGAAATGTATGGAATGGAATTGTGTCTCTATTTCGTAAATAAAGAACTGAAAATTATAGTTTTGGTATTTTATTTTAAAATATAGAACGTAAAAATAAAAAGGCCCGGTAACCCGCCAGACCTAAGAAACAATGTACGGCAGTTACACCTTTTAACATCAAACCCATCCTACGTAAGTTGTCCTTTAGAGTGAAACAAATCACAGTAAACATAAACAGGACTTTTAGACAAATACCTAGGAAGCAGACCAGTGTTCTCTACCTACATCGCAATGACACAATGGATATAGTGATCTTTAAACAACTAGATTATCTAAAGGGCTAACTAACCCTTAGGCACCAGTCTTTACTAGACTTTTACGTGTATATATATTTTTTTTTATAAAACATTTAGTAGGAATTCCAGGCCTTCGAAGTATCTGACGCATCTTCGACCTGTCACTTTATCGGTGCCTCATTCAGCATCAAAATAAATAACAGGAATAGTGCCTCTAAATGGAACCAACAAATAAGTGTACATATACACCAACGAGAAGGATATGGAATATGGCAAGTCAACATATTTCCGAATGTAATGTCTTCACCTTTTTCATAAAGCACCAGCAACATGACGTTTGTATGCATGCATGCAGTGACATTAACGTTAACGTGACCATGAATGAAATACTTATCTGATATCACAGAACAATATTATGTCAAGTTTTAATGAGCAGTCCAGTATGGTAGCAAATATATTATATCACTTTTGTTTGGCGGTTCTTCTGGAAGTTCGCTTCCTAGGTTTATCATCCTCGCTATCTTGACGAGGGCGTTTCCCTCGGGTCTTTCTCTTTTGGTCTGTTGATTCTATAGTTGTGTCCGTTTTGCTCGATTCTGGTGCACCGATCTGACTAGCTTCCTCTTTCTTCTGACTGGTGGCACCATGAAGCTCTTTGTCCTCAACGCTTGCCAACGTGCTAAAAACTACATTTGAGGATAACAATTCCTCTTGTGAGGGGATACCACCGACATCGCTTCCCAGATCCCCGTCTAGGTTTTTCTTAGGAGCATTAACAGAACTTGGTTGCCTTGAGTCTGTATCATTATTAATAGAAGAATGAGTCGCTGGGGAGTTGCAGGGGACATCAACATCGTTTTCAGAAAAATCGAGCTTACGGTGTAACTTCTCAGATGAAGGTACCACCGGAGATGAAACAGCAGTTCTCGAGATCATGTTCAAATGTTCTGCCTTTTCCAAATTCGCGCTCGCAGAACGCGTGAGAGTAGGCACTTTGAATGCTCTCCTGAGTTTCGACGGTATTGAGCCATACAGGGGCGTCACAGGTGTTTGATCGGCGTATTGAGAGACTCGTTGAGTTTTCATACGCTGGAGGGCGCGCTTCTTAGCCACGACTGGATCCATATCCCCGTCATCCTCACTTCTTGGGGTCTGACTCAACGGCCCTGGGGTAGTCGCAGGTTGACTACTCGGGGTTAAACTAGGGGCAAGGGAACCACTGTAAGGACCATCTAAAGGCTTCAGAGCCGGAGAGCCCAAGTCTCCCGCACTGTTTCTGTCCATGGGACGAGTGTCTTTGTTAGATCCATCTTCCATGGAAGGCAGCTGTTGTGAATTGGGTGTAATCTTTGGCTGAGATGTTGAATAAACGACAGATCGTGGGGCAGTCCTTCCAGGCTTCGATCGAGGGGTAATTAAGTTATCCGTCCTTGTCTTTGACCGCTCAACCTGCTGAAATATCAATGGTGAACGAAATTATATTGTAAAATTAGTCACGGTATTGAAACGAGGCGTAAGAGAAACATAACGTGAGAGGCGATGACATTCTAGTATTATTCAGAGCTTAATGGATGTAACCATTCGATTAAAAAAGTAATATATATACCTGGGGAGTGCTTCCTACGACATTAAATAAGGAGTGCAATTTCTCTTGCATCCTTGATACGAAGTCAGGCGCACTCTGTAAATAAGTAATCTGATTAGATTGAGCTGTCATTACAGAGTATAATCCAACAGATAAAATGTCAATCACAAAAAGAATAGCATAGCCTAACACTATCTGGATATATACGTTCCCCACAGTATTGACTTATCCCATCCATATTTACCTTTACATCTGTTTTTAGCTGTTCTATGGCTTTCTTCAGGTGGGATTCTTTTGGATTTTCAGTCACAATTGTCGCCTCTGAGATGCAGAGGGTTGGTATCTTGCTGCGCGACACTGAATCAGTCCGCCAAGATACATTTGACATAGCCACTGTAGATTTCTCTTTCAAGAGTTCGTCTAATCCATAGGCCTGAAAAATGGTTCTTGAAATTATATCAACAAGTTAGGACTGCCCCAACCCCACCTAGCACAAAGTTAGATTAAATGAAAAACGTATTATGCCTCTTTGTTGAGTATTTGAGTTGAATCTCAGGAAAGATATTATAGAAAAAACAAAAGTTAATGTTATTGGTAGGGTGGTATAGACAAGATATCACACCATTTGATCGGATATTTATTAAAATGTGGTTGTCCTACCCAATTGGACGATGTATTTCCGGAAATGTTTACGTTGTTGACGCTTTTAAAAAAAAAAAAAAAAAAAAAAAAAAAAAAAAAAAATTTCCGGAAATGGTAAGGTATCATAAGGGCTAGGGATATATCCCTGCCTTCTGTAGGAATAAACAGTTACATCTGAACTCGTGCATTGTGTTGATTTCTCAATACCATCATATAACATTTACAACAGAATGTCTGACATACCTCTAGGCCGCCCCATGCTTTTACTGAGGCTATGTTGCCCTCTCGGTCTGCCATGTAAAGGGTCTGAATCAGTCCTTCATCTCCGCTATATGCAGAGAAATAACACATACAAATGCAAAGGATTTTTTTTAAATGCAAAGGAATCATAGAAGGGAAAGTTATGTAAGCAATTCAATACAGGTTAATCATGTTCGAAATAAAAGGCCTCTGTATTATGAAGAAATATACCTTGCTTTGTCGAAGGTTTTGGCGGCTGAGGCAAGGATGACAATGCCTACACAGTCGAGTTCATAATATGCAGTACTATACGCCGGCAGCAACTCGCAGAAATGGGTGACCTTCAAGTAGAAAGGATTTGAGATGTAAGTAACTTTCCTGTAACATTGACATAACCATATACACTATGTAATCTGAATGTTATGTTATATCGTAGTTTCATTGTTATTAAATATTAGATTTAGATTTAGAAACTTTTATTGTCGATATGTTATCGCTGACAGAGTACGGTTCTCCAACTAAAGGGATGTCTCCATGTTCTCTGATGTTTTACATAATCCACGTACAGTGAACAATTCCCCAGTCGTCATGGTATATCCCAGTATACACTGGAAGACATGGACTATTTCAGAAGTAACAATATTATAATATTAATCTTTTATTTGTTCCACAATTTGATAAAAGGCATATGCCTTTCTGGAATTTAATCAAGTTTTCCAGGACAATAAAATTTCTGATTTTATCTTAGCCTGTAAACGCATTGTTGGCAGACAATGAAACAACGACGGTGCGAATTACAATGATCTGAAATCTTGCAATAAAAATACGATTGTCAAGAGGCAATCGATAGCAGACCTTTCTGGGCTGAAACACCATATTTAGGTAACTGTCAACAATGGGAACATTCCTGTAACGCGTCATTCTTTGGGCTGTCAGGGCAACAGCATTTCCCTTGATTCGCCCCCTGTAAAACGAGTGTATATAAATACTTATTGAAATATATTATCTACAAATATGATCTGGAAGAATACAAAATGAAACATCGGCTCCCCTTTACAGACCCGATCGAGAAACAAGTTAACTCATTTTCTTTCCAGAAAAAGCTACACAATAGTAATACGAAATGGTAAATGGAAATTATCCTTTATTCTGCAGTTAATACGATATTATATGAAAGCAATAAGAATGTACCTGCTTTCCGCCGCGGATAGATGGTAAATATGAAAGCGTTTTCCCTCTCTTAGTGTTTCTTGTGTGTCATCAGATGGGCGCCAGATGGTCAAAACTGTATCTGTGGGAATCATTATTAATTAAATTATTAATAGGGTAAAATAACTGTCTTTATTTATCTAAGTAGTCTGGATCACGTAAGATAGGTGGAGAATAAATTATTTGAATAGTTTATCGAGATCTACTCCCGAAATTATCAAAAATATCATATAATCATTTCAGTTGAGGATTTAAATTGACTTACGAGATTTAGAACCGAAATCTCCCTTTGAGCACCCAGACAGTCGTACCTTCAATAATGGCGTCACATTGCGCTTTGGGTTCTGGCACAGAAGATGACATTTATCAGGATAAGGATTTAGATTCAGAAAATAAAAACAACTCAATAATTCACAATTTGAATCCCAATTAATGTTCATTTCCAATTTACTCCGAATCTGTAATTCTAAACGAAGTTTAACTAGTTTAATGTATGCACCTTTCCTTCAAATTCCTCTAATTTCGCTTTGAATTCTGCCTGCATTTCAGAATGAAGCTCTTCTTGCTTTGACATCTGGTGTTGTGTGAGCATAGCAAGTTGTTCCTGGGAGAGAGCTGATTCTATATGACTCTGATCAGTGGATCCCTGGAGTGCTTCGTATATTTCCTCTCCGGTTGTAAATTCACCGATTTCCAGTTTGGTATAACGTCGTCCACCTCTCAAACTAGATCGTCGACCTTTGTTCAACAAGATAATTTCAGATCAATAATAAGGTATGCTGCAACGAAAATAATGTCGCAAGTATAAAACAGGGACCCCGGGGTATTTTATTTCTCATAGCAAGCAACTCGCAAAAGAAGCCCAGGAGAAGTAAAAGAAGTAATGGGGATGTTACATTTGCAAGTTGTACCCACAAACACCAGCCATATAATTGTGGTTAAGCGTATGGTTGCTAACCAGAGCGGTGTTGAACTAGGAAGGGTTTGTGGCGACCACAGCGTAAATGAAATTATACCTTTGCCAGAGGCCTTCTTCTCGAACTCTGTCTGGACTTTGCTGTAAATGGTCTCGAGAAGCTTCTGGTGATTAGACTCGGCCTTCCTTGCAGCCCTCTGCTCGGCTCTCTCAGGACGGAATAAAGTCCCTCCATCTGGACATCGTTCCATGTACTAGAAGGGGGATATAGTTAGAACATGACAGGGGCGATTTGGGTGTTAGGAGGATCAAAGGGGTATGGTCTAAAACCTATAGAAATGTAACTGTTGTAGTAATTCCAATGGTAGAGGTACAATGATCAACTGAATTTAAATTAATTAAAGGCCTCAATTTGATTTTAATTAATTATTATTTCATTACATGCACCAGTACTTATTCATAATCATATGAATTTGATACCCACTAATTTGTGTTCATCTTAAGAAGATAAGGCTGGGTTTTAATCTCCACAAATGACATTAAATAATCAAGTATCAACAATTACTGATGCCGAAATTGATAACCCATATTAAACATGGATCCATAAATAAACATGATCAATGAACAGAACAAATTATAAAGAATAAATTACCAGTAATGGATAGACTCTGGTGACAACCACATCTACCACACTAACGTTTCCACCGTCCGAGTATAATGATGATAAAGGTAGGGGCACTGGTTGAGGGTTGAAATGGTAACCCAGCCGTGCATACCAACACGCTCGTCTACAGGAATTAGCGCTAATCTTAAGCATCGTGTCTCCAGGTGCCTATTAAACACAGAAAAATGTTATGTTACAGTTAAAAATAGAAATTCTAAAACATGTACGACGTTAAGAAGTTGGAATGAAGTGAAAATACCAACAATTTATTTTAAAGAAAAAAAAAAGTCATGGATTTTTATGATGCAAACGCGTTTCGCAACTTTTAGCTTGCGGGCCATAATAGAGAAAGAAAAGACTTCGGCCAATTCCGAGCCGAAAGGACAACATTTAGTAATCTGTTTGTGAAGTTATCCACACTTCGTAAAAACAGTGACCAGAATATAAAGTTAAATAGCTATGAGTATAGGTGAAAGGTTCCAAACCTGAAGAGGTGGTGCAGCGTCTTGGGATCCTACTAGCTCTGCACCAGAAATGATCAATTTATCTCCAACATTCAGCTTATTTTTGCCAAGCAGACGGGTGAGAGCAGCATCAAGTAAAGCCTTTATGGCGTACCAACCATCAGTTAACTCCACAATGGCCTACAAATATAATAAATGAATTGCTTAACAAAACTTGGAAAGGGAAACCAGTTTAAATAATTTACCCCTATGATATCTGACAATGGAAACTACATACGATCTACCGATAGTAGAACTTCAGTAGTATGTCACTAATATCGAATATAGTTACATTATATTGTAAGAAGAAATACTGATCGATCACTTACATTGGTGGAGGCAGGCTTTTTGGCCTCCCCATCTCCGGCTCCAGAAGATAACTTCGTAATTTGGTTTAATGGCGTGTCTGGTGAATTTATCACACGCGACACACACAACACTATCACTTTGGCAGGGGTATCATCGCGTTCAAAAATTTTCTTTACAGCACTCCTGAAACACAAGAAGCAATTTCAGAAATTTTATTTCGATAAGAACATCGAATAAAGGGAGCGATACAAAATATGTTTTCAGTGGCTTTAAATGTATTTTACTTTTAGAAGATTGTCCTATTTGTTGGCAACATCAGGGATTAAATGAGAGAGACTGGATTCAAGTCATGATTTAAAAGCTTAAAGTTTGTCTAGCTACAAAAACCACCGCCGACGGACAACATGAGCTCATTGTTCATACTTCTTCTGTACACAATCAATCTTACACGCGAATTAAATTATACGTCAAAATGAAGCCTTTAGATGTGTCATTTCTTACTATCAATAGGGAATATATCTATGGGGTAATATAATTTAGTCACGCCGCGATTGTCATACCTAATTGCACAGATATAAATAACTCCTGTAAGTAAAATCATATGTCCAGACCCTCTATGTGGCACTGAGAGGGAAAATGACGTTGACAAACAAACCGACGGCGAGCAATGAATCAAATATTGCTTGAGGTGATGACAATCCTTTATTCAATTATGGTACGGTCTGAGAAACGTGAATATATTCAGATGGTTTCCCGAGGCTACATACTTCCGAAATTCGCGAGAATTGATATTTGGTCTTCAAGCATATACCCATCTTTGCCAAGAGTCTGGAGGTACGTGTGGGACAGGGCAATTTGGAGTTATAAAGATATATATGATTCATGCCTGTCGTAATTTCACAACGAGATCTAGCCCAACCACAGTAAATCTGATTCACTGCAGCAGTGCCACTCTCTCTTCTCTGATCTATTGTATATCAACTTTACACTAGCAAGAGAGTACTGGAATCAAACTATTTTTTTTTTCAAACAACTATATATTTTTAAATAACGATCGAAGTTGAACTATGGCACCTTAAAAAGACATAACTCAATCAATCATCATTTTGACCGCGTTTATCATGGGTAACAACAAGTCATATCAATGGTTATCAACTGTGAAGAAAGGCACGGCGCCCATAAGCCGTAAATCAATAGCGGTCCCATAACATGGAACGAATATGAACACACTGGAATAAAATGAGACACTGGAGTAGTGAGGGGCTGGGCTGCTTCAATGTGAGGAGTGATAAGCAATAAATATGAGATCAGGTGAGAGGCGGGTAAGGACCCGGCCGTCCTGATTGTCGTCATGGCCACTGGCAATGTTGATGCAGTGTAAGGGCCGTGAGTGTTAATATTAAACAGGGAATGAACCAAGCTGATTAGAAACTGGGGGGAAGAAAGGGAGGTATGATAATTAACTTATTATGACTGTGATCGCCACCACAATAACTACTTTATGCAGATCAATATACGCTGTTCAGTAGTAATATAAGAAAGGACCATTTCTCTTCATAACTGTAAGTGACGTTTCCTTCCTATACAATTCACATTACACCATCTTTGATTAAGAACCCAAATACACATTATATTTCTCAATTTCAGTTAATAAAGCTTGTGTTGATAATTAAGGAGAAATCTACGTAAAACGAATGCTATTACCGTGGAGCGGGGATTCTAAAAAATACTTCTTCCTGCCCAAATCTTATTTTGAGCAAATCAATTGAAGGATAACATAATGTATTTAGTACATCTCACGAACTCTTAAATTGGATTTATAGCAGGAATGGTGCCAAACTAAATGGAAAATTATGCAAGAGTACTTGTAGAGATGATTATTGTCACTATCGTGGATTAACTCTTATCGACCCAGGTTCCAAACTAAGCGCATAATTCCGATCTAGTTATGTAGATTCAGCTCTAACCATTGAACATACTGCGTGTGCTCGCGGTAAAACCTAGATCTACTTATAGCATTGATGAGGAGGGACCTATCATGTTCCATTCCTCATTACCCCATTGATAGGGATCAAGGGAGCCTATGTAACCCTATACATTGTAGTTCCTAGGAATGTTTTTTGAACCGTATAGCATCGGGAAAACGATACATTTTTTTTGTATTCACTTGAAGGGCAATGATATTAAATATTTAAAGTAAAGTTCCGTGTAAATACGCAATATTCTACACGAATGTTTTCATGTGTCGCTGTTTCAATGAAGGTGTTTTCAGACACATTTTTTAAAACAAATTAATTTTATCAACGAAAAGTGTACCCCCCCCCCACACACACACACTTGGAGGTATTTCACTTGAATTCTAATATTTAATTTCATACTCATTCAAAAACTTTCCAACTGCTAAAATAAACTTAAGCTAGTGACTCAGGAGAGAACACGGCATTTATAATAGCAGCTATTCCTATGCCACTTTATGAGAAATAACACATGAAGGCGGGTGTGGGGCACGGCTATTATTCGCGTATATACGGTATTGTTTTACAGACCAATGTGCGAGAGGCAGAGAAAGCGCAACGATCGGTAGAGTGGACAACGGCGAGGGAAATCGTTGGGGCAAGTTGAGTACACACAAGGATACTCTTATAAATTACGCTCGTATATATCCATGACAGTAGTCCGACTAAAACAACACCAGTGGTGATGCAAAGAGGCAAGACTTCTAACTGACTAAAGGTGAGTGTTTAGGAACCCTGTTACCCATAAGGACGAAATCAATCTGGTCCAGTACTAAAAGCTGTTTATCTGTTTCAAGCAAAAATAGATCTGTCCATTTACTAAAGACTGGAAGACCTGTTCACAGATGTGTGCACTTCTTTTGTCATAACATCAACCAATAAAGAATTCTCGAATTTAGTATTCTGCTAAGTATCCTAAGTAAGTATTTCGATACACCTCTGGGAATGCCTAAGTTATATTCTAGACATTGATACTCGGACACAAGACATATGAAGAACTATGGTGGTGAGCTGTGTTCATGGTGAATCGTGTTAACTTTGGAAATAACAAGGGGTAGGTAAATGAATCTAGGCAAAGAGCGCACGCTCTTTGATATCGGGTTCACAATGTGTTATCTGTGGATCACCGTATTCCAATTTATGATCAAGGATATTTTAATATCCGTAGAGAATGCATCTTAAATTTATCTTATCGAAATACCACAATCATCAAATATCAAAAGCCAACCAGGCTATGGTTAAGATTAGATGATTGCAAAAGTTCAAATATTATAATTAGAAAAGGCCACATCTTCACTAAATGGGATGGAAATACAATGCAATGAGAGATGGAAAGGCTTCTGCTGACACAGCGCTGGACATAGGGTACTAGTAATCCTACTCGGGTTGTTTACTTGAAGAATCAATATTTCACGCTTTGTGCACAGCCCTCATGTTGTATACCTTTAGACTTATACCTACACCAATTCTTGAAGAGCCATTAAAATAAAATTCTATACAAAGTACCCTCGAGTTTAAGACCTATAAACTTGGGACTTGAGTAGCCCCAAACTTAATGTAAATATTACCAATAGGTTTTAAACACGCGGCAAAATGTCAGGCAAATAAAATGACATGCCTTGCCCGCGGTGAGGCATTTGGCAGGTTGAGGTGTAAACTTGTGCTGATGGAGCGCCTGAATGGTTGAATGTGTGAACGTGTTTTATTATTATTGGATGCCATGTTAGGTTCTAGGTGCCGCAACCTCGGTGTCTCGTTAAAAGCTGAAGGTTTCTGTTTGTTAATTCTACTCTACAACACTTACGCATTAGTAAAACACTACCCAACAGCTGTGCCTAAACGATGCACTATAGTGAACGACACAAGGCTTTAGAGGAAGCAATTTCGAATACAACTGATGACAATTTGTATACACTTAGCACTTAACCTTGGACGTGGACTATTCATTGAAAACACAAGTTTTTCTAGGGTTGAGTGCGGTCTTGTTAGATTGAGCAACGTTGGGGTTTAATTTCCTGAGTCGTGTAAGTGGTATCACCCGAGAAAGTTCACGCGCACCCTGTAGTTTAACTGAACACATGGATGTTTCCTCTGAACGTTGGCAGTTCATTTAACGTCGCAAACGAAATCGATTGTTAGGCGGTGATTTGGTACACATAGCGAATTTACACTTTCTAATTGGTATTTACTTCAACCCCGAGGAGCGATTGGGTTAGAACAACTAGCATATTCAACATTCCTCATGTCACTGACATCTTATGCAAAAATGTGACATCTACCTAGCGCAACACAAAATTTACGTAAAAAGATTAGTAGATGGCAGTGTAAATACTAAGGCGTGGATTCTCTTAACACAAACTTTATTTTATACATAGACTCTTCTTCCTTACAGAAAAATAATCAACAAAGATGCTCGGGGTTCCCACTGAGGCAGTGGCCAACCCCGAAGCCCCGCCTATGGTCAATGTAGAAAAGACCTCAGAACAGGCTGAGCAGAACAATACGCCGGATGAAAATCAAGCTTTCAAAAGGAGAGATAACTACACTTTGCTAGCCAAGCTCCTCTATGAGGGCAGTGGTAGAGCCATGAGAGAGGTGTTCGATACAATTCATCCACCTATATCTCTACTAAGTCGCCTCACCAAAGTGCAGATTGTCAAATCTCTGCGTCGTTTACAACAGCAAGGAACACTGACTCCAGAACAGTGGAGATTTCTGTATCCCAAGGACAAGGGTACACCTCTTTCAACCAACTTTGACACCAAACTACTTCGAGTTCTCCTACAGCATATTTGCCACCTGTCCCCGCCCTACCCTAATGGCTGGGAAGGCATCCCCCTGTCCACAGACACGAGCCTCTCAGCAGACTTGGTGAGGCTCGACTACATCAGGAGAAGTGTGATCAGCATGAAGGGTTCCACAGAGGACGATGGCCTGGAGAAATATTCCAACATTCTCACTGAAATACTAACGCGGATAGGTGGACCCATTGCCAAAATAAAATCAGACACCCTTGCGAAGGACCCGATTAAAGAGGAAGAGTGGGAGTTCTATAAGGACCATCTCATCCAGTGGGGGAGGTATCATGAGCGAATGATGCGGGCGGGAGCAGATCCGACGAGTCCTGAACCCAACACAAACCAGTTGGTTAAAGACTTCACACTGCCACAGATCACAACCAGCCATGTGGCAAAGGATAGGCCAGACTCACAGCAGGAGAATCAAGAGAGTGAAGCGGGGGAAGCCGAGAGGGCAGCGGCCGGTCTCTTATCGCTGCCTGGAGCAACTCCTGGAGCAGGTGCACAAAGGTCAAGGTCCAACAGTCGCGTCAGCTCAGGAGCCAGGGTCCCAGGTAAACTAGCTTAAAGTTCTGAATGGTAAGCCATAAAATATCAAAATGTCTAATTAAATTAAATACCATCTCAACTCAAAGCAGTACAATTCATGGGGAGGAAAAGCAGGGAACTAAAACTTTCTGTCCAAGAGCAGCGCGCATCCAGGTACCAACTAAACTAAACTATTTTCAGTAAAGCAAAATAAAATTGGGATTAATCTGACATGAAATTAGGTATTTAAATTGAATTTATCACTTATCTTATCAGCATCCACTTTGTACGCAAATAAGACATTAATAGGTAAGACATGTATAGACAACACCTTAGCATCTATGGAGAGATTCTTGAATCGGCATAAATACAATTAATGCATATGGCCATGTAATATGTAACACGTATCTAAGAGATTCGCAGTAGATGTAAGCGACATGGAGCTTTTTAACAACTCTGAGCACACTTCCTTGTCATCAGGGCCATTATACAAACTATTTCAGAAATGTTGCGACAGGACAGAGCTATTCTAGTAGAACATCATAAAACCTTGGTCGAGAACGTTCGAAGCGATGTTGTCCTGCCGAGACTTGTGATGACGGGGATCCTCAGCCATGAAGAAAAGAACGGCATTAACTTAGCAACCAGGAATATAGACCGAATGAAGGCTCTACTTCGCCTCCTGCCAACTAAACCCAGGCATTCGTTTGGTGCCTTTTGCGAAGCCATCAAATTCAAGCACGTTTCCATCTATGAGCAACTGATGAAAGCGAAGAAAATTGCTATGGAAAAGCCAGGTAAGAAATCAACTTCTAATGCAAAATAACTCTCAAATTGTTCATCTTTTTACCTCTGTAAAGTTAAATATGATTATGATATATAGATCAGACAATTCCCCAAGGGAAATAATTTGTTTGACATGAACTTAATTAAGAAATATAACATTTATCTATTTTTTGTTCTATATTGGAAACAGATGGTAAGTTGAGAAGGGTGGAGTCGTATAAGCCCAATCATTTTCTTTGAAATTCCTTTTAATTCTTCTTTGATCTTATTTTCTCTTAACTTACTCTGACTCACTAATTTGGTGTGGAGGAAAATTGGCACTACTGTCTACAACTTGATATACACCTGACAGGCTATAGGCTATTTCCTTGAGGCTCTAAATAAGAAGCTAGTATTAGGCGCTCTTATTGTCGAATATATCTCGAATTTGAACATGTATTCTAATGAATTACCTTTACACCACTCACTCATCGTTCTAATGTGTTACTATATTTTAAGGTTAAAGTTGTTAATGATTATAGTATTAAGAATGGTAAAGGAAAAAGTGACTTTTAACAGGCTAAGGAAAAACTACGAATACAATAGTCCCTACACCGAAAGATAATCAGAGGATCCACAATATCGAAACTCTTCTAAAAACGAAATCTTATCAAGTCAAGAGGTTATGTCAATTTGAAAAAGATAATGCAGTTCTATTTTATTTTAGACGCTAATTTCGTTACTCCCCGCCCATACGGCGTAGAAATTTCTTCTGCACTCAATTGAGGATATAGATTTTGGCTTAAACCATGATCCTTTCAGATGATATCTCCGAAGCCTCGATGAACCTTACATCAAGCTACAGATCAAAAATGTCCAAGATTTCTCCGATTCCTTGGCATCCTAGAGCCAACGTGGATATCTGTGACTTCTATGTTCCTCTTCACATAACTGATGCTAAGGGGTAAGTATATTACCAAGGTAAATTCCACGAAACGTGCAAGACATGACTTATAATAAAATTGATTGTGAAGAAGACGTATTTTATCCAATTATAGATAGATTGTCATTAACTGTTAGCTAGATACATGAGCAGTTGAAGTTTATTGTCTCTGCTTCTGTTGCTATGAACTGCTCCTTATATTAACTAGATACTACTAGATTAGGCATTAGAAATAGCCCTAAAGTTTATTTTTGGCATAGTAATGTAAAATCAAAATTATTCTTTCTTGGTAGGAACTAGTCAGCAACCCGTTGGAAGACCTGGAAGTCACCTTTCAGATACGGGGCTCCTTTTTGTACACCTTTCTTATATAAATAAAAAATGCTTTGAATTGAATTGAATTGAATTATAGACATGTTTACAAAAGGTGGGGCTTTTTTATGTTTGGTTTTGTTTAAAAAAAAAGGTCGCCTCACATGTCAAAATATACAAAATATGTTTCATTTTTTTTGTTCTTTTATTAGGAATGAGTTCAGCCCAAGCACTATACTTCAAACCAAAGTCAAACTTCCGCCAGGCCGTGGAAGACGGATCATGATTGAGGGCGAGAGCGGGAGTGGTAAATCGACTATCTGCCGTTACATCACAACTGAATGGGCGAACGGCACCCGCAAAATAGATGAAGACTATAAACTTGTCTACTATATCAATGTTAAACTCCTGAAGAGCAGCCTTAATGAAACCATCTTAGAGTGTTGCCATGAAGATTTCAACAAGCACGCACGAGACAACCAGCAACTGATAGAGACATATCAGGCACACGCCATGTTCATACTGGACGGGCTGGAAGATCTTAGTCCCAAAGTCATGGCTGAGGTGATGGATTTGGTGTATGGAAGAATTTTCCCGAAGAGTTGCGTACTGGTGACATTAAATAGCATGTATGTCACCCAAGAACTAAGGAACAACTTTGACACCAAGTTAGTGGTGATGGGCTTATCCCAAGATAAACATGAGGAATTCGTGCAGAGCTATGCGCAGCTAACTCACACCCCAGACGACCTCTACACCGAGCTAGTTGAGAAGGTCATTGACAAAAAGGAGTGTGATACAGCAGTTCATATCCTGGCCCAAAACCCACAGTTCTGCATGTGCATGTGCCTCTTGGCCGAATCAGGAATTCACGTAGAGGACATAAACTCCGCGACAGACCTCCTAGAAGCTTTTCTCCTGGCAATACAGAAGACGTACTGCAGTAGAAACGGATTGAAGATCCACAATGAAGAGCTACCCGAGGTGGTTCAAAATCTGACCCAAGACATAGAAGAGATGGCATGGCGCTGCATGCACCAAAATGGCAGTTTCTTCACGTACGAGCAAGCGGAGGAAGAGGACGCACAGGTAGCAATGTACGCGTTTGGTTTCATTGAAAAACGGTCCTCCTCCACACTTGTCACCCTGCGACAGGAGTACTTTAGTAACAGAATTTTCCAAGACTACATGGCAGCCCGGGTGCTGTGCAGACTGGAGGAGGAAGACTTCATGGAGCACGTGGATGATTTGGTCAATGATAAATATTACTGCAATGTGACCAAGTTCCTCTGTGGCTTACTAAAAGATGACAGAGACACAGGGCGATTGGGCAGTATTTTTGCGGGGCTCGCAAAAAATAATCTCACCCATTGGCGGGGCTACAATCAACCTTCATCCCCCACTTTTGGAGACAACCAACCTTCGATTATCGAGATAGGCCCGATGGAAGGACGACTGGGTGACTTTAAACTGAGTCTAGAATGCTTAACAGAATGCCAGAATAGAGATGACATGATTAAGATAATATGCGAATCCCTCCCTACACGTCTCTTCACATTGAACAAGAAAACACTCACACATGGAGGTATTTTAGGTCTGGCGAAATGCCTGATACTTCCTGACTGTAAAATAAGCGAGTTGGAGCTGAAGCTGGATCACTTTGCAAGGTATCATGATGAGGCTCTATACATTCTGGGGAAAAGCATCAACGAGAGCAGGTACATGCGTGAGCTCAAACTCAACTGGTTGGACCCCGACCTTCTGGCTGAGCTTTTGGCTCACATTTTCTACTCGCCTTGCCACATCTCAGCTATATCCTGCACGTGCCCAATGAATTGGTCAACCGAGAACAGAGTATCCGCTGGTGTGTGGTCCAACATGAAAGCAGCAGCCCTCAATATGTCCTCGGTGGAAACCTTTAAGTTCAGTAACTGCGAGAACAAAGCCATGGTCACATGCGTCCTCCATTGCCTCCCTCATACAATACAGCACCTGGCCATGACCGACTGCGCTATGGACCTTGTTTCAGCTCAAGAACTGGATCAGAGAATAGGAAAATCCGATGATCTTCTCACTTTGGATTTGAGTGGCATGACCATACATACACTTGACTTCAACCATATTTGTGCTGGCCTGAAAATGAGCGAGTCCCTACGTGAACTTGTGCTAGCAAATACGAATCTGGACGTCTTGAGCTTGGATTCCCTTGCAGAGGCACTCACATTCAATCGCTCATTGCAGCACATCAACCTGAGCAACAACCAGTTCCCAGATTCAGCTTGTGAATCTCTCGGGGCGGCGTTTGACCAGAACTATCATCTGAAGAAGCTCTCGGTTAATGGAGCCACAATGACCAAGAAAGGAAAGCGTCTCCTAGTCAACCGTAATGAGGAAGAGGTTCTGTTCGCTGGAGCAACGACGATTCAATACAGACCAGCCTCTTTCACGTTGAGTAAAGAAAGCACTGTTATATTGAACCAGCTGCTGTCAAGGAACAGGCTATTTGCAAAGGAGGATGACTAACCCAAAAGACTGAATTGGGGTGATTCTTGAGAGCACAATACTATCATGATGGGTGACCACACTGAAAGTGGGAATTACACGGAGCTGAAAGCACTTTAAATGGTGACTTTGTGATAAAGTTCTAAATACTGCAGCATTTTACTCCTTGAACATCTAACAAAAGCAATAAAACTTAATATACGCATAATCCTGCAATTACGACGATGTACATATTCGGATCGGATTCAATTACAGAAACCCAATATAGTCATATATTTTGCTGCAGTCAGCAGCCCTCGTCAGAACACGACATATATGAGAGTATACATTTGTACACACCCAAAGGCTATACATTTCTAATCTCCATACATTTACTGAAATCTAATCGTACAATCAAAAATATTGTTCCGATAAAATATCTGTGTCCAACCAGTCTCACATTTATTCTTTCCTAACGGATATATCATAGTTTTACTTCTGATTTTTATAACAATTAAGTTTTAACAATAAAAAAGGGTTGAGAAAATGAATATATCCATCAGGTGGTCCAAGACATTCTGAAATATGCTATTATACTAAGTGATATATATCAGCCCATATAACTCTATACACGTAGACTCAAAATGTGAGTTCGCTTGCATTTGTAAAGGAATGTTCTTAGAATTCTTACCTTTGGCTATTATCAACTTCGCGGTCATATCGGTATTTCAATTGCAACATCACACGTTCTGGTGTAAGGCATCTGAAAAAGAAGTATACACTTGTTTTGTCCTCAACCAGTCATAATAAAATAACAAAAAACCTTAGCCATTGACAGGGGGCATTATTAAGGTAAACGTCTTTATTTCTGAATATGCGCTATAGCTTCACTTTTCTTTGCTAAATTGCAGTTAATAGTGGTAGTTGAGAGCTTTCAATCTTTAACACATGAATCCTATAGCACTTTGAAATAGCTTAAAAGCAATATTATTTATTTCACTACCATGATCGATTCTGCACACTATTGGTATCATTCCTCTCACATAAGAACTCCGATGGGGTAAAATTAGGAACATTCGTTCGGCCCCTTAATAACAAATTGTCTAGACGGTTTGCATAAACATACCTGCCCCCAAACATTGCAGGGAAAGATTTCTCCATAGAAGCCAGTTTCCAAACAGTCCATCGGTAATGGTTATATATCCATTCTCTGTCTGTTAGTTTCGGATCGACACCAACCATATCTAGAAGGGCACTGTGTACGTAACAAAAGTGAAATATTAACATACACCAGGGAAGGTTAAGCGTAATCAAAATTCACAAAATCAACAGCAATCACACATCTTTTTATTATTACTAGTTCTGGGGTTCTTCCCAAAATGTATTTTAACATATCAATTGATATTATTCCGAAATAAAAAGACCAATCAGTTAATGACAGAAAAATGAAAAGCAGACTAGGAAATACAGGAATCTTACTCCTAGCTTTGGCGTTCTTACGGAAATACATTATAAAATATTAATATTTTCTTAAGAGTATTCAATTTTTCTCAGTTAATAATGAAAATGAAGATCAGACTAGGAAATACGTCTTTAAGCCAACAGTCAGACAAAGAAATGTAATTAAAGTAATTAAGGCATAGTATTTTCACGAACCACGAATAAGTCACTCACTTGCAAAATTCCTCCTTTCCTGCATCACTAGAATCGTCCCAAACAAGAGTGGCTCCATCTCCAAGCTTGACACTATCGGAATTGTAGGTGATGTGATCATCATAGAAGTCAAGGGAAGAGAACCGAAAATCTTCAGCAGTAGCCGACGAAATTGCTAAAATCGACTTCCGAACACCATATGAATAAAGCTGGAATGATATTTTTAAACGGTTAATTTCGGGACGATTTCAATGGATATAACATTTTTCACATAAAAACGAGGGGGAACAGAAAGTGGGGATTTGAACGAGTTTACAGTACTCTATTTTAGCCAAAGTTTCGACTGTAGGATAAGGAACACGGTTGGAGATCATTGGAGGGCAACTGACCTGCTGTCTGGAATAAGCTCTAGGCCTGAGTCCTCCAACTGCGTCCTTCAGTTTCACACCAACACAATTTACCCTTTGACTAAACCAGGAACCAGCCAAGGGCTTAACTCCTCCTTTCTCCCTCTTCACTCTTATTCTCTGGCCTTGTGAAACCTTTGCCTTCATTCTAGCTTTAGTAACCTCAGCACTTATTTTCACTTTTAAAGGAGACTCAGAGGTGATAACATTCACATTTTCTTCCTCGCACCTTTGTTCGATATTTTCTAAATCAACACTACTAAGTGCCTCCGTCATGGAATCGTGTTCTTGTCCCCAATCTTCCAGCAGGTCGTCCTCAAGTGACTGTCCCTGTACTGACAGATCATTATTACTGTCTTCAACCTTGTTCTTTTTGGGCAGAGGTGAAATTAGCTCAGCTTCTCTCGCAGTTCGTTTGCCTGTTTTATGAGGAGCCTTGAAGCCTTCGGCGGAGGGAGTGGATGTATTGATCGGGGGCCTAAATGAAGAGGCCTGGTTCGGAGTTATCTTGTATGGTGTTGAGAAACTTCCATCTGCGGATTTGACTGGCGTACTTTGAGATATAGGTTTGGAAATCGTTTTACTAGCGCCTAAATTCTCCCCGAATTGTTTGGTTAGGGTCCTTTCCAAGTCCTTAGTGCTAGACAGTCCTTGTTGCCTTTAAAATATTCGGTCATAAATTAAGAAATTTGGATTTTTATGTGGGGTTGGGGGGAAAAAGATGGTGAATGAACTGATGCATATTTAGTATGATACATTCTTAACGTTTTATAATTAACCGAATAAGCAGGATCAGGAAAATCCTAATATCTAATATCACACAGTAAGTACATAAATTCAGAGTACCTTAAGGCGGAAGAAAAAAAGACTTACTGAAAATGGGACGCATCACTTCTCTCAGAGATTAGATCTTTGTCAGGTGTGCTGATTACTGGTCTCAGAGCTCGTGAGCGTCCTGTTACCCAGCGATCCGTGACATATGCTGCAAAATGGACAGACCAATCAATAAAGTAATGTATTTTGCACGAGCACATGGAAAAGAGTATAAAATGCAAAGTTCTAACAGGTGACAAGCCAAGCAATTTATTCTCCAGAGAAAATTATACTTATACTTTTAAAAGAGGGGTTTTAAGGAAAATTACCCTCTGGCACTGTCGAAACAGGTTTCATGCCAGGTCTATCCAACGTTCTGTTAGGCGCCGAATGAACTGGAAATAACAAGGATAAGAGACTTCGAATTATGAAGGAATGAAATCGTCTTGTTGGCAGAGGAAGGTATTGAGGTATTACTGAGATCTCCCAGGCAGCTAATAATGTCAAGTAATAATTACCTTAACACAGGGAATTGTGATATATAGCTATTTGACCTGACTGGTTATAAATAATAGCTGCTAGTATTTTAACACCAACTCACCACGTGAAAATCCTTGTCGATAGGTTCGTTGGACACTAGATGATATATAACTGATAGACTCTTCAAATGTTTCATCTCCATCTGCCAGTAAAGCTTTGGAACTTTCTGATATCTCCATAAGAACGTTGTAATCTTCAGTCAACGGTTGATCGTTGCATTTAACAGCCTTATGGGTATCTTGCACTAGACACTCTCTATCTTTGTTCACAGCCAACTTATTGTTATCCCGTTCAAAGGCATTGCTAGCCACATTACCTTCTCCACGGCCACAGTCTCTAGTCACGGAGCCATTAGATGTTAAGCTATCGCTTATTCCCATCAGACATTTGTTAGTGTTTTGACTTTCTGTAGAATCCGCCAATAAAGATTTAGCTTCTTTGAGAGCTTCTTCAGAAACGGGCGCTGCCCTCCCACTAGCTTTTGTAAATGCGAGACAGGATTTCGATATCTCAGATTGTATGTTCCCTGAAGAAAGATCATTATAAGAAGTTTCTGCTGGATCGTCAAACAAAGTCCTGACCTTCTCCAAGGCTGTTCTTGAAGTAGCAACTAATTTTCCTGCAGCAGTTGAAAATCCAACAGAAGGTTTAGGTCGAACAGAATGTTCCTCTGGGAAATTACCAATAGTTTTATTCTCAGATGGATCTTCAAAAAATGATTTTGCCTCTTCCAGTGCCGTATTGGTCACAGACACCACCTTACCACCAGCAGTGGAAAATCCAACAGAGGATCTAGGTTTTCCTGATCCTTCCCCAACAGGATTACTAACAGTAGAGTTCTCGGGTTGTTCCTCAAAAAGTGATTTTGCCTTTTCCAGCGCCGTCTTGGAAACAGATACTGCCTTATCACCAGCAGTAGAAAATCCAACAGAGGATGTCGGCTTTCCTGATCCTTCTTCAACAGGATTACTAAGAGTAGAGTTCTGGGGTTGTTCCTCAAAAAGTGATTTTGCCTTTTCCAGCGCCATCTTGGAAACAGATACTGCCTTACCACCAGCAGTAGAAAATCCCTGAGAGGGTCTGGATATTCCAGATCCTTTTTCAGGAGGATGAACAACAGCAGAGTTCTCAGATCGTTCTTCAAGAAGTGATTTTGCCTTTTCCAGTGCTGTCTTAGAAACAAGTACTGCCTTACCACCAGCAGTGGAAAATCCAAAAGAGGATGTTGGTTTTCCTGATCCTTCTTCAACAGGAATACTAACAGTAGAGTTCTCAGGTTGTTCCTCAAAAAGTGATCTTGTCTTTTCCAGTGCCATCTTGGACACAGATACTGCCTTACCACCTGCAGTGGAAAATCCAACAGAGGATGTAGGTTTTCCTGATCCTTCTTCAACAGGAATATTAACAGTAGTGTTCTCAGCTTGTTCCTCAAAAAGTGATTTTGCCTCTTCCAGTGCCGTCTTGGAAACAGATACTGCCTTACCACCAGCAGTGGAAAATCCAACAAAGGATGTAGGTTTTCCTGATCCTTCTTCAACAGGAATACTAACAGTAGTGTTCTCAGATTGTTCCTCAAAAAGTGATCTTGTCTTTTCCAGTGCCCTCTTGGAAACAGGTACTGACTTACCACCTGCAGTGGAAAATCCAAAAGTTGATGTAGGTTTTCCTGATCCTTCTACAACAGGAATACTAACAGTAGTGTTCTCAGATTGTTCCTCAAAAAGTGATCTTGTCTTTTCCAGTGCCCTCTTGGAAACAGGTACTGACTTACCACCAGCAGTGGAAAATCCAACAAAGGATGTATGTTTTCCTGATCCTTCTTCAACAGGAATACTAACAGTAGAGTTCTCAGATTGTTCCTCAAAAAGTGATCTTGTCTTTTCCAGTGCCCTCTTGGAAACAGATACTGCCTTACCACCTGCAGTGGAAAATCCAACAAAGGATGTATGTTTTCCTGATCCTTCTTCAACAGGAATACTAACAGTAGAGTTCTCAGATTGTTCCTCAAAAAGTGATCTTGTCTTTTCCAGTGCCGTCTTGGAAACAGATACTGCCTTACCACCTGCAGTGGAAAATCCAACAAAGGATGTAGGTTTTCCTTTTTCTGGAGGATTACTAAGAGCAGAGTCCTCGAATGATTCCTCAAAAAGTGATCTTGCCTCTTCCAGTGCCGTCTTGGAAACAGATACTGCCTTACCACCAGCAGTAGAAAACTCAAATTCAAATTTTGCTGTTCCTTCCTCAGAAGGATTTCCAACAGCAGAGTTGTCAGATGTTTCTTCAAGAATAGACCTTGCCTTTTCTAGTCCCTTTTGAGAGACAGATACTTTCTTACCACTAGCAGTGGAAAATCCATGAGCGGGTGTAGGTTTTACAGATCCTTGCCCTAAAGGATGACTAACAGTAGAATTGTAAGATGTTTCTTCCCCAATAGGATTACTGATATCAGAGTTCTCAGACTGTTCAAGGAGTGATTTTGCCTTTTCCAGTGCTGTCTTAGAAACAAGTACAGCCTTACCACCAGCAGTGGAAAATCCAAGAGAAGGAGTGGACTTTTCCAGTTCTTCCCCAGGAGGACTTCTGATGGCAGGGTTGTCAGATGACATTACTGATGTATTGTTAGACTTCTCCTTATAATATGCATCATGCGTTGAGGTGCCACGATTATGACAAGGCAATGTTTCCACATTATTCAATATTTTAGATTCACTCTTTGGGGCACTAGTTCCTTGTTTCACAGCAGGAGTTCCATCGCGATTAGAAGCTTGTAAATGGCCATTGTTTGACGATGTCTCCCTATCATTCCAATTTCTTTGAACACTTGTGTCCGCTAAAGTAACATCATAATCAGATATAGAATGCCCGATAGGATCTATATCTGTTTCTTCTAAGAGGTCCCTGACTCTTGCAAGAGCCTCAGCCGAAGTATGGATTCCTTTGCCAGATGCAGTACTAAACATCACACTTGTCGGGGCACCAGTCAGGGACCCTTCAAACTTTCTCAATGCAATATCAACTTTTGTAGAGCCCGTCTCGGTGGCAACAACAGTTTGTTTCCTTGGTACAGGATCGTCAAATTGGGAGTCATCTTCTAAGGCAAGCACTTCAGCAGCACTGGCTGCTTCTGTAATCTGTGTATAACTGAAACTATCCAAGCTGTCATTAAACTCGTCATAATGAGAGTCCTCTGCTTTATCTCTCATCAATTCATGAGGAGCCGAGACCTTTTTACTTTCATGACTAGGGTTTGTGTCATTTACTTGGACATGGTTATTTGAATCAGTCATCACAGAAGTGGGATTTCCAATCATTTGTGGTCGTTTGAAAGGCCTATAACCCTTTGGTAATTTGCTGTAATCTTTGATAGGGTCAGATGCCTTTAGTGTAGCAGTGACAGTTTTTCCCATATTTCTCCCTTCAGATACCTTTTTGAAAGGCTGTCTTTCGGAACTAATACTTAAAAGATGAGGTTGTTCAACTCTGTAGTTGTCCATGTTGCTACAGGATTTGCCATCATTTCCCAGTTTTTTATTCACTTGCCCACACTGTGTGTCAAAAGGAGGTTGATCTTTAAGGTTTTCATCTGGATTGTCTTCAAACCATTGTTCATATTTCCACATGACAGAACTATCCATCTCGAGATCCTTACCTGCAGCCGTTTTAAAACCTACAAACTTAGAATCGGTAACTCTCCCATATTCTCTGGTAGGTAGCGTGTCCATGTCTGATTCTGAGGTAGGGAAATTATGCAAAGTCTCATTTACGTTTCTTTTTATTGAGATTTCCTCATCTCCAGATACTAATTTGCGAACTTTACCCTTTTTAAAAGTAGGTGAGTTTTTTTCATCTTTCAATCCAACGACCTCAGTTTCTTTTTCAGAAAAGTCTTCATCAAACCATGTTTTATACTTAGACAATTTAGAGTCGTCTATCTTCACACTAAATCCCGCAGCCGTTTTGAAACCTACAAAACCATGAGTCTGAAGTGGATTGGCATCATTTTTGGCAGTCAGTTCTCCTCTTTGAAAGCTTACAGCAGTAGCTGTAGGTTGGGGATCACCATCATGTAATTTTTCGCTCTCGTTTTTTAAACTTCCTTTCAAAGAGATTCCTCCTTCTTTAAATTCACATCTTGTAACTTGATCCTTTCTCAAAGAATCTGTTCTATTCTCATTTCTCAATCCAAGTAGTTCCGTCTCATTTTCAGAAAAATCTTCATCGAACCACTTCTTATACTTAGACAATTTAGAATCATCCATCTTTACAGTAAATCCAGCGGCAGTCTTGAAACCTACAAAACCAGGAGTTACATAGGAATTGTTATTCTGAACCTTATTTGTAGATGGTTCTTGGGGGACATCAATATCTAATTCTTTTGAAGTACCGCTTTCCCTAGCCCCTGTATATGGCCTGGCAATATCTTCATTTTGTTCCCCAGGTAAGTCTTCCTCAAACCACTGAGCATACTTAATAAGATCTCCTTCCTTGACTTCGATTTTCTTTCCACTGGCACACTGGAAACCATGTAACTCTGTGTTCATTGCCGATTGAGGCTTGCACATAGGAGAATCAGTGTCAGGAATCACAGGATCTGTAATCGGTGTACCATGCTGTATATCACAGTCAACATTATCATAGTTGGTTCTGCTGTCGGTCACATTTAAATGCTGTATTTGATCACATGCGGAGGATTTTACATCCTGGGTCTCCTTTCCCGTCATTGACTTTTGAACACTATTACCATCTTCTAATATTTCGCCTTGCATTTCTTCTTTTCCATATTCACTGAGACGCGTAAAATCCACTGGAAATAACAAAAATATAATTTCTCTGAAAACGAAACATTGCTTCACTAGATTTTGATGTAAAAGAAATTAATTGCTAATGAAACATTATGTTTTTCTGCATGTAATTGAAATCGAGAGTCCAATCGATCAATATGTCAGTTGTTCCATGGAGGGTAACGTTATGGACATTTCTCAAAGCAGTGAAATTTTCAAAATTTCAGTGAAGGGCCATATAGCATATATACCGTTGAGTCGGGATTTGCACTTAATGCTATACAAATATTACAAAGTGTGTAGTGCGATAACTAGTTATGTTGATATCGAAATATTTTTATACTAAATCTGATCAGTGCTGGATACATCTGGGTTCCAATCAAATATCAAAAGGAAGTGAATATTTTGAAAAAGTTTACGCTTCCGAGTAGAAAAAGAATCTAATATCATATCTAAACGTAATATTTAGCTAAATGTCTTATATTCGCTGGACAATTTATTAAGCAGGGGCCAATAGTTACTTGATTTATGAAGGTGTTCGCCGATTTGAGGGAATGTTCGTGTTTCTGCATCCTTAACGTTCAATGTGGGAGTCTTTGTAGTATCAGGAACCAGTGCGTCATTTACACTCTTTGATGCTTGTACTGGAGGATTAAGTTTTCTCTCCTTATTTTGAGCTTTGTCGTCGCAGGCCAGAACCTGATAGTTAATAACTTTACTAGGGCCTGAGCTAGTGATCTGATGGCTGGTTGGATACAAGAAGCGGCCTGGCCTCCGATGTAAGCCGATTGACCTGCCTTTGCTTGTTTTCAATTTTTGAGGCATGGCACTATTTGGGGTGACATGTTCTTTAGTCCCAAAAGATATCACATCAGGTTTCTTTTCAACACACTCTGTAACCATATCAGGCGTTTTGAGAGCATCTGTGGCAGAAAAAAGGGAGTCCATAGCAGTTGGAGATATTTGTGAAAAAAGTAAATCATCATTTTCTTGTTCGGAACCCACCGGTCGACGAGGAGTCTCAGATGTTTTAGTGCCATGTGCCACATCGATAGTATTCTTATTTTCATCAGCAGATGTGCCATCTTTGGTAACCTCTGTACCCATATGTAATAACTTCTGTCCTGAGCTGCTATTTAGTTCAGTTAATAATTGTTTCTGAGCACCCGTATCAGTCACTATAGCAGCATCACATATGGCGCTAAGGGATGACGGAGAGAGTTGAGTAAACTCGAATTCATGTGCACCCACAGTACTTTGGGAAACACCTTTTCTGGCTCCTGATTGTAAACTCAAAGATGAAACATTATCACATATTATGTTTGTGGCAGCATCACATATTTCTACCTTTATAGGAGAGTCCTCAGTGGATGAAAGTTTGCTCTCCTTAGACATTAATGTCTCTAATAATTTAGAAGTACCACCAGAACAATCCAAACTGTGCCTTTTAGATGCACGTTTTTTAGGAGGAGGTTTTCGAAGAGAAGTTCTGGAAGGTGGTGTTCCAATGAGGTCATCAATGAAATCTACAGAAATTTGCGTAGTCAGATGCTTGCGGAAAGAAAGATGTGCACCATCTAGCTCATCCTTCACTTTCTTAGGTTCTTCAACTGGTTGGTCAGCCGACCGATTATCCTCCAATCCAATCTTAGGTTTTGTCTGACACTCAATCGAAGGTGAAGCATTTTTAGAGGTTGGGTAGGTTTCTCTGTCGGAATCATTGCACACCACAGGGGTCCCTTCAGTGGTAGAATTCAACGCAACTTCTTCTCCATCAGTATCACAGCTACCGGGTGAAAAGAGTTTTCGAGCAGCACCCTAGAATTGCAAACCACAACAGATGTTTTATAATGTAATATAGTATAAAATATTAGTATGAAATAGTAGATTCGAGTAGCACATTTTATGAATACCGCTTGTAGTCGTTGGATGTGAGTAACGGAACATCACTTTTTGGAAGTAGCTCTGTATGATGTAACAACTTTATAAGATATTCCAAGGTGAAAGAGGAAGAGAAGAGAAAAAGAGGAGGACGGGACAGGAGGTGAAGAGGAGAGGAAGAAAGTGAACACTCATTGACAATCTAACTTAATTATAATACTTCCGTGCTGAGCAACAAACTAATAAATGAAGAACTGCTTACTTTCGCATGCCGGTCATCAAGATCTACGGGCGATTCTACAGTAGCCTTTGTTTCAGACACATCTACAAAGAATTAATGAAACCATAACCATGAAATATACGAAAACTGACATAACAATAAGACAGTTGGAGAAAAAAAAGTCAATCACATACTATTAATATCTCTCAGTTTGATAAAGGCAATGCAATATGAAACCTTTATTTTAATAATAAGATAAAAGAACAGTGTACCTGTATCTTTGTTCTTTGGAGGCGTTGCCAAAGAACTTGTCCATGATATCCCACTGTGACTAGGGTCAACGCCCAGGGCTTCCTTAAGGCGACGTACATTTCCAAGTTTGAGAGATGCAGGCGTCTTTTGAAGGAGTTCTTTTAGAAAACTACAAAAAATAAAATCAATATTAACATCACAACCCACACTGTTATAGAAAGAAACAAAATTGCGAAAATCTCAATTCTAGGCGTTAGATGTTTTAAATATATAAAAAACACTATTTTACAAGTACCAATACTTAGTATGTCAGCATTCTCAAGCTAGAGAGAAAAATATACAGAACATCAGATCATTAGGAAAACGCCAATCCCAAGCAAATAAAATGACATCTTCGCTTATAAATAATACTTGTTCTAGGTAACATCCCAAATTGACCAAGAGACCATCCAGAAAATGAAGTCATGCTATTTAAGGGCTTTTTTTTTACCCTAGCCCCAACCCACCTTGTCATGGTTTTTGCCCTAACCTTGCATTGTTTGTCATGAAATCTCAGCCCTCCCACCCTTTTCCCCCAACAAGGACATCAGGTCATTTATGGATAGCCGTCAAATGGGCAATGGGAAATATCATCCTGGCTTGCTTTCAATCAATTAAGTATGTGATATGTGACGTCGTATATGTAGTTTCATTCATGGTTCATTTGCAACTATAGAAGACTAAGTATCAGAATGACTAAAGTTGTAAGCACTGCCATTATCAGGAAAGCATTGGACGGGATCTCTTAAGGATAAGTACCCCAGGAATGGTTTTCATAGATATGGTGCCGGAAATGATGGATGATTGCGATCTAAAAGCCCCTTCAATCTATATACAATACGATTTTTGTTGATGATTGAATCAGACTCAAGAGATACCTACATGATTCACCGTTAGTAAGAGAATGTTGTTGAATATATTCAATAGTGTTTCCAGAGAATGAATTTGAATGCAAATGACATTATATATATCTCTTAAATACGAAATCCCCTAACAAAATATGTACCACCCACTAAGGGGAAAGATTTCCAAGAAGGTCAGCAGGTTTCTATTAGGCCTAGGTCAGGTAAGAAGCATGAAATGTATGAGCGATCCATTCTTCAAATCAAGAGACATTTGTATACTAGTAATTCAAACAGATCTCAAAATATAAGAATATATAAAAACATAATTTTATAAATGATATTTTTTAATAAAAGTTAGTCGTTTTATGTGAGAAATATGTTAGTTGCAAATTACTTGTAATCTATATATGCAGTGTCACCGTATAAAAAAAGGATGTTCGAAATGGTTTGTATTTAATATTTTGGACATTAAAATTTTATTGAAAAGAGATGACCCAACAGTCTTCTAAATTTGAAGAATGAATAAAACAGCTGCTCTTTATCTAGGAGACTACAAATAAAAATATTGCTTAGAGTATTATAAAGCTAAAGCTATCATACTAATAAACAAATCCATCAGCTTCTAAGTTAGCTACCCTTTCTCGCTCTGCATACTTCTTGTTGATTGAAGGAATTCTTTACTTAGGATCTCATTGCTACCACTCAGTTTCAGAGTGGACGCTTGAGAACATAGATCTAAGTCATTCCTTTCGCCATTATTGAGCTCTTCACTATCCCAAGCCTTTATTAAAAGGCTTTCAAAATCATCAGAGTTCTCTAGGCTGAGAGGCATAGGATTCCTGGAATATTTAGGTGAGATTAGCAGTTTTACACATGGTTTCATTAGCATCCACAACAGAGAAACTACGCAACGAAGGAAGATTGAGAATCTGAAATATGTTCATGAAACATCAACAAGGCTTTGCAAGTTATATGGAGGTGACAGAGACCATGTGCAATCATTACTTCTTTCAGTTTGGACAACAACTCTAATACTTAATGGAATTCTCAATCCATCATAAGCAATGTATACAGGATACAAAAACTAGAAAGTTATAAACTATTCTTTTACTTCTAATAAGGTTAGCAGTCTTATATCTAAGAAAACATCAGAGCTTTACAGCTCAGATCACATTAAAATGAGAAATCATTTTTACCTGTCTTCCTTGCCCCACCAAGGCGAGAATCTAGGTGTTGAGAACTTAGGAGTAACGACGTGTTTCTCTACGCCATGTACCGGGTTATCATAAGTTGAAGTCAATGGACCAATGGGACTCTCAACATTACAATTGTCTTTCAGGAGAAGGGAAGTTGCACCCCATTCAGTCTCATCACCGATCTTAGGAGTAGATGTATTAAGATGTGAGTGAACAGCATTACTGTCCTTGCCTCCATCTTTAATGTTCTCAGGATCTTGTTCAGGTGCAGCATTGTCGTTTTGCAGCTTCCCCGAATGGTGTGTATAGCCGCGTATAGGAATATCTATTTCACGGGTTGGTGCATCTCTACTGGAACCAGGCGTTGAGGAGGGAAGTTCCTCTGAGTTTTCAAAAAAGTTTTGAAAAAACAACATATTATTTCTGTTATATTCCGCTCACATCCAGTGAAAGGGTGTCAACATGGTAATATTACATTCAAAAAATTAATGAAGAGGAACTCCAACCACCATGACCCCACTCCCCCCATATGTAAACCAAAAAACACCCGCAAAAAGTATCATTTACCTTGAACCCCAACACCGACGTTATGAGTCGAATTGCCGCCGTGAAATGTTTCGCCAGTTATTCCAGAAGCAATGTGTACAGGAAGATCCGGAATCCTACATGTCCTTGTACCCAATGCCGTCTCAACAAAAGGTGTTTCGTTTTGCCGACTTCCATTTTTGGCAATGTTGGTGAGGTCTTCAAACCAGTTGCAATTTACCTCTCCCAATTCTGAAAAGGCAATGACTACATGTACTCATAGTAGTAGTCAACTACTTATGGCAGTACTCATAGAAGCACTCTGACATCACTCATAATAGTACTCACAGATGTAATCAACTCATAATGTTGTAATTCCAGCATACACTGCTATTACAAGCCCCCTATTGCAACTCCTGACATACTATTATAAATTCTGAAAGTAATACCTGCTATTTACAAAGATACACGTTCATCAAGACTGAGTGAGTAATGGTTGCGTAATACTGCGACAACAACAAATATTTCTCAAGAGTCTATCACCTTCAGTGGTCGTAGAACTGGGCAGTGGTCAGTTGCATCGATCAGGGTATATATTTGGTGACAAAATACCACATATTCCTTTATACTTTGGTAAGTAATAACTCACTAAGCACAGGTACAATGATAAGTCGCACTTGCAAAGAATACCCGAGTCAATGTCTACTTCCCATATACTACTACCGGTATACTCAACAACTAATACGGTGGGACGTGAAAAAATGGAACATGGTAACACATGGAAAGTAAAAAGCATTTCATTTGTCAAAGGATATGTGCAGCATGTTGTATAAGTATAGGCCCTACTAATAAAAAACGTACTTGTCAAAGTTAAACTTGCTTTTAAAACTTACCAGCTAAAAGGGGAGAACTCACAACACTATCATAAATCTTTGCATTTTGCCAGGTCAGATTCGTCGCCATATTTCTTCTCAAATCTGGAAGGATTAAAAAATTACTTTTTCATGTTACATGTAGTGGTAATTAGCACCCTTTTTCTATTAAAATGAGGAGGTTTAAGCTGGCTAAGAGGACCCCTTTTTGGAAAATCAAGGAGAATATATATCAGGGATATATACCGGCATATGAAAACCAATAATCGATTCCTCAAAAGGTGAATTTTTCATTGATGGTTTATGGTATAGTCTGTCTCAGACTAAAATTCTATTGAAACGTGTAAGGAAAGCATTCCTTGATCAAGATCAACAGAATAAATATTAATCAAATTATATCCAAACTTCCCGGAAAGTGCCTCCAGGCCACAGGGTGCAGTATACCGATGTCATGTAATACCAGTAGCGACATGCTCGGCGTTGTGGCGAACTACGGGTAAGGCCATTCTGGCAGCCATCGGGGGACAGATTGAGAAAATCATCGATGAGCTCCCGTTTTTTTGCGTTTTTTACCGTTCAGTTTTGAAATATGTTCATAATCGGTTGTACCAAGACTCCCATCTCCATTTCCGAGGTAATCAGAACAAAAGCAGGTGCTATCAATCCCCTAAAGTGTTTAAAACATCATTTACACAGCCGAGTTATGTGCCAAAACCCCTATTTTCGCCCAGATCGCGCTATGTATTACTATGGGCGTGTGCAGGTAGCCAATACAAGAACGCTAAGGAATATGAAATAAAGACATAAAATGGCGGTCATGCTTAACATGATACAGGGGCATACAGATATATTATGTCGAAACTACTTCTTGGAGTGATAATGTATTTTATTACTATCCTTCAGTTGTTTTAGATACCTGTAAATAGGCCTACTACATGTAAGCTTTGTGGTATAAAATCGTTTCGTACTGTACTGTATATGAACGATTTAAAGCACTTGTCATTTTTCTACTCTTGCTATATCATGACTTGTTATACCCATAAAGTATTTTCTTGCGGTTCCTCAATGCACTTGCACTTGTCATATTTTATTTTACTCTTATTATATCTCTAAGTCATCTAGCCTAGTTCTTTTCTTTTTCAAAATTATGGTAACAGCCAAAAGAAATGTACTCTGTGTAGTCCATATGGTATGTCGACCTTTTTGTCTATTTATATAATACTCGCTCTGTACTCTTTTGTACTCCCCGAAAAGACAAATAAAAAACATCTTATCTTATCTTACCCCACTTTTTGTGGCAAAATTGAGAAAACTTTATGCCCAAAACGACCCCTTAAAAAATGATAGAATAAGAAAACCACGCTCTTGACTTGAAGTAGAGCCTACTCCCTAATGACTAGTGTAGACTAGTTAAAACTGACACTATATAAGACACAATCATATTATTTCATATAGGCTAACAGTTTTAAACTTTAACTGTGACTGTGTGTAAGTCAAATTACCCAGTCGTCACTACACACTCCTGTAGTCCTATGCTAATTTGATTTCTCCCTGTATGCCATCTATTTTTGTTATGAACCATATCGACTATAATCTAGGCCTAATGTATTTACATTTAGGAGAATATAATCAAGTTTAATAAGACAAAATAATAGGAAAAATATGAGTATCTGAAGCATAGGTGTAGTAATCGAAATATTTGCCCCAGCCTTCCCAAACTTCAGCTGCATTATGCTGATATTTCCAGCTATAGGCCTATGTATACTAAAGATTGTAGTAATTCAATGAATTTTACTTTTTCTAAAAAAAAAAAGGCCCCCCCGAAATCAAATGCTGCCCGCTTGGGAGAATTACTCATATATAGGCCTAAGTTGGCGGGTGGAGGAAAAAGTTAGTTTCACACTCTGGTTATAACTTGTATCTCTGTAACAAACGTTGCAACCCCTCCCCTTGACGAACAGCCCCATTACCGCTATTCCGCTAGGAATAGCTCCGCTATGTTTATCAAATCACGTGACCGGGGCACTGACCGAAGGGAGAAACGACGTATATACAGAAACTGCCCCTCATCGACCTGTTTTCATGCTTTATTTTTTTCCGGAACTTTCTAACCGATCCCAGATGCTAGCCTGACATGAGGGGACCAAGGTTCAAATGGAAAAATGTTGCATTTAATGAATAATTAAAAAGTTATCGCTAACCGCGTATTCGAATCGAGGGCTGTCAACAATGGCCGCCATAACAAAATAAATGGAAGAAAGAGCCACTACGACTCTAAGCCAATCAGATCATGCGAATCGGTCACGTGACTATGGGGACAATGACGTCATATATAGCGGCAGGTCGGGGAAGCCCTCCGATCAGAAAAACAAAGCTTATAGGCTCTTTTTGCAGATAGAACATCCGGGATTATCATTTATTCCATTAAAAAGGTAACGAGAAACAGAATTGAATCCTAAACTCTAAATATCTGCTGTCATCTTATGAGGATCATAAGATCGACAGCAGATCTAGCAAGGCAAAATGCCTGACAACTCTTGGTCTGATTTTGAACGTTTAGTTTAGTAGCTGGGAAACTCCTTCCGGCTACGAAGCCCGTTTTTGCGATGATTCTTTAATTATTCAGCTAAATATAAAATATAAAAACAATAATAAGCGTACAGATCTTGAAAAATATAACCACACTACTAAAACAATAATCACTTGCCGGTATACTTTTCTGGACATACACTTGCACAGTTATTGTTGTCGGAGTTGTGTGTGGCGGGGTGTGTGGCCAATTGTCTGGAGAAGAACGTTACACCCTTGCCGATCCTCTAAACAGGATGACAACCTTAGGTTGCAGCAGTTTAAACCAATATAAGAACGATAACATTTAATAACAAACGGCCGCCGCAACCTTTACCTATGCGTCGCCATTGTGTATTGACGCACGGACGTCCCCCGTTAGCGGTAGCCTCGTTTTCGTAGCCAATATGGCGGCGCCCTACCCGACACACATTACAAGCGTATAGCTCCACACCCCAAAGACATCCCCAGAAAGCTATGTGACTACACTCTGTACGGGATACGTTCAGAGTAAACATCAAAGCGGCCAATGGTTAAACCTATGGGGTGCCGCTCCCAACATATCCTGTACAGAGTGTAGGCTTTAATCAATTAATGTGCTTGTGATGCTTATTGTAAGTAACGAACATTAATCAAAGGTGGGGATGTGGGGTGGCCGAGTGGTCTAAAGCACTGGGTCAGCTCAAACCCAGGTGCGGCTACATAGATGGAACTTAGCAAGGGGGAAGTCTGTACACTTGTTAGGCAAAAAAAAAAATAGGTGTGTTTCTGATTTACCCCCCCTACCTAGAAAGACCTTACCCTACCTAAAAAATTTTTACCATACCTGATTTTTTCCCCATCATATCTTACTTTTTTTGGATTTTTTGACAAAAAAAGCTTATAAAAGCAGGAAAACGGGTTTTCCTAACCTGGAACTGTCAAAAGGCACATTTCCCATGTTCAAAACAACTATTGTTATGAAAAAGACATTTTTTTCAGTTCCTGGGAGGAGGTTACCAAACAAAAAAAAAAAAGTTACCCCCCCCCCAACCTAGTTTTCAGTCAGATAAATCGGAAACACACCTATTTTTTGGGGGCCTAACTTTAACTTAACTTTTATAAATGTTTATAATTTTCTTGTCAGCAGTTTAAATATTATTGTCAATAAAAACTTTCAATGTCTTCTAAGAATAGTTGAATAAGCAGTTAACTTATGACAGACTAAGTTATGTAAAGTCAAGTGAGATTGTTTTCCTTTGAAAGTTTGAAGAGTTGAGTGTCTTAGTGAATATCTGCAATTTCTATGTTCAGTTTTTGACATTTTTCTTAGAAGTATGAGAATCAGAGATAAAAACCATCCAGCTGTTTCCGATGATTCCCATCGTGCAAGAACATATTTTGCTTGTGATGCTGAAGCTCGACCTCCATTATTATATTGAACAGTAGGCCTAAGTACAGTGGAACCTCTCTAGTATTGAGACCATCCTTGGGACTGAACAATTTGTGGTCTCATAGCGAGGTGGTCTGATTAGAGGGGCCAATCTAATAAGAGGACAGCAATTTGGGACTGAGAGAAACTGGTCTTAATAGAGGGGTGGTCTCTATAGAGAGGTGATCTTTATGCGAGGTTCCACTGTATTCATTTTCAATCAAGCAGTGACTACTCTGCTCTTGAGCCTGGAGCCAATGGAGGTCTGACTGGACCAGTCAGGTGTCGAAAATACATAAACATGATGCAGTCCTACACTAACAACTTAAATATGACACTCTGTTGACAAGCAGTTCATTACCTTGATTAAAGTTTGAAAGCCGTATCCCAGACTCATATTGTCAATGAATCATTTCATCCTCGGATAGAATACGTAAACATTAGAAAGTCGTCTGGGATCGACCATGTTTCCTTGTCGTATCGCCCGCCAAGCCGGTTGACGGTTGTCGTAAAATAGAATTTGGCTTAACGTAGGTCTATGCCTATGGCTATCATATGATACTGAGTGAATATGATACTTATGATGTGAATATTCTATAGGCCTACTGAATTTGTATAAATCTATGACATATTTTACGACGTTAACGCAAGAAGCGGCGACTGATCGATAGGCGAGGGCAGGCTGTTTTCCCCAGGCAGTTTTCCCTTCTCTGATTGGTTGTTGAGCCTGTCGACACATTTTATGGGGAGAAGAAAGGAGAAATTGTGCCGACGGCTCCTCACGCTGATAATATGATGCAATTCATTAAAAATTCATGCATAAATGATTTGTGTGTGCTTGATAAAAGCTGGACACATGGGTGTATTGAAACAGAAAGAAAAAAATTGATCAATATTCCTAATTAATCTAAAGATCTTAAGATTCCATGACTACCCCCATCACGGTCCATGACGTTTTTTCTTCATTGATTTTTTTATAATGATCCTACGGATGTATGTTTGCTTCCCATATCTATAGGGCCTATCATTCGAAAGGGCTTGTATTATTTTTTGAAAACATGTGAAAATATAATCATTTTATTGACCTATAAATGAATGAAATGACTAGGAATGTTTTTTGTGACCATCACCGTCTGTGTCGCAATACATTTTAGGGTAGGCCTATATTTCCAACAATTTTCATACTAGTCTATTTGCTTATGTCAAAAAAATGGCTCCCGTGTGGAATTCATGTTAATTTTTGCAGACAAACATTTTTTTGTAGTATTCAATGAGTAGAATTCAAAAATCGATGTATGCAATTTTTTCAAACATTTTTTCATACCGAAATACAAGATGGCGTCCAAGATGGCCGCTCAGACAATAAATGCACATAACTTTGGTTCTAGTTAACATAAATGAGTGATTTTGGTGTCCATTTCTATGTTTTCCATGTCAGGGAATCCAATGAAATAAAAATAAAATCCAAAGAACATGATGCCTTTCCACTAGGGGGCGTTATAGGTAATTTTTCACATATTTTCCTGAAAAATGATTAGAAATACTTCAAATATCTTTTAATTCTTATACACAAATCCTTTATTCATTTTATTAAAGCAAAATATTCAGTCTTGTTAGTTGATATAACATTAGCAATTCAGTATTTATGTTTTTTTTACTATTAGAATAGTTGGTTAATGGGAATTCAGCCACAAATTTGGGTCCTTCCTCATAGTAATTTGGTCCAGGTAATCTAGCTCAAAAAAGGCTAAACCTAGGACAAATTGCAACAGGTTTCTCAACAGTTTTGGGTAGTATGAGTGCCTGTTATTAATATGCTTAAAGTCTAGAAAAATCTAGGTGGGGGACCATGCCCAAAATCTCAAAAACAAAATGGCCGCCTTTATACTTATAAACGTTATAACTCAGTGTAGAATTGACATATATTCAAGTCTGAATACCCTTTTTTAATGTTTCCAGGCACTGGGAATCCAATGGAACAATAGTTAAGTCCATATAGATAATATTTATTAAGTTAGTATACCGCTACAGAGAAGACATGTATCCAGCAAATGCATCCTGTGAAGTGAAAATGAAATTCACCTCATTTTGTATGAAAGCATTTATGATCAAGCACACTAGGAAATGAGTTTCTGTAATAAAAATTGGTTAGAAAAGCCTTTTGAATGGTGTATGTAAAAGAATAGTATAATGTATTTCTCTGATACTTCAAGAAATACCAATTTCCCTCCTGCATAAGGCAGCTTACAGGGTCACAACTGGAGTACATTCCAAGTTTAATCCTTTGAAGGAAGTAACCAATTTGTCAATTGACTCGGTGTCAACTTTGGTTTCAACACCTCAGAATCATTGTAGACGTTCAGATTTGAAGGTGTTTTTTTTTATCTTTCCATGTCTCAAAGAAGGCAAAAGAGCAAAGCATTTGGAGCATATAATTAATGTATGAGGACAAATCTAGAATACTGGGAGTGCAGAACCCTGCTGCTATCCATGCAATAGCAGAATGTGATACAACATTAAATTCTTTAAGCTTATGAGATTGAACTGCTATGTGCAACATAGGTGGATCTATATCTGCTTCTGCCAATGCTCCAAAGACAAGCTGTAGAGAATGTAGAGAAAGGTGGAGAATGCTATATTCTACTGTAAATTACTGCAGTATAAAAAAGGTTCCCTCTCCTCATCATGCATGTCCATCCACAGGTCCTACCATCTTTATCAGCTGCTAATAAGTACCCCAGCCAAAGTGTATGCTACCAAATTCAAATTTGGAAGGGACTTACAGATAATTGGGGATGAAGTCTACTAACCTGCCCCTAACCAACTACTACAGATCATTTGCTGCAGCTGTAAGAGCTACTGCAGCAATCTTGAGTGTTCCTAACACAGGTTATCATGGAATGCACTGCTGCATGTGGCCATAATGGTGATTGCAAACAGGTCAGGCCCTATTTACCAGACTGGTGAAATCAGGATGTCAAGTCAGGTTCCATATACACAGTGCATGGCTAATTGGGTTTTTTTCCTGTGGTAGGTTCTTTATTTCAAGTATCACAGCAATGCTTATGACAGTTTGTTTAGTGGAAAGATGTTATTGGATATCCTTGGTCATGTATGCCTTTGTATAATCTCATTAAATGTGACTTAGATTTTTCACTTCACAGGATGTATTTGCAGGGCATTTTTCTGGGCATTTCTTTCATGTATCAGTATACCAACTTGATAAATATTGATTATATGGATTTCCTTATTGTCTCATTGGATCCCCCATGTCTGGAAACATTAATAAAGTGTATTCACACTTGAATATATGTTGATTTTATACTGAGTTATGGTATTTCAAAGTTTTAGAGGCGGCCATTTTGTTTTTTTGAGATTTTTGGCATGTTCCCCCATCCAGATTTTTCTAGACTTTTAGTATGTTAATAACGAGCACTCATACTAGCCAAAACTATTGAGAAACCTGTTGCAATTTGTCCTAGGTCAAACTCTATGTTTAATGGACTACTGTTGAAAAAAACACATTTGTGGCTGAATTCCCTGGAAATATAAATATTTTATTATTGAAAAAAATCATAGAAAATCATTTACCAATGTTGTATTAACTACCAAGAGATTGAATTAAAGCATAAAATGACTAAAGTTTTTGTGTATATGAATTGAAAGATGTTAGAATATTTCTTATCAAGTGGTTGTCTGCAAAAATTAACATGAATTCCACACGGGAGCCATTTTTTTGACATAAGCAACTAGACTATACCTAAGAAACGCAGTTTTAGGAAGAGTTGGTCAGTCGAACCTATAGGCCCAGGCCTACTAGCAATTTTTTTTCATTTCAATGACCGTTCCCCAAACACTCATTTGGAACCATTTCATGAGGATCGACCATATCTAAAATTCAATTCTTGATATCCACAATTCAAAATCTGCATATCAACAATTTGAATGTTGGATATGTGGTGACCTTATTTCGAATTCTGGATATGTCATGACCCAGTTTCGATAGTGTTCTTCACAAATTGGCTTCAGGTCATTACTATGGAAAGGCATTTGTATCCATATAGATTCCCCCTTCAGTTCGGAGATGTAGAGTGCAAGTTTGCAAAAAACCTTCGAAATGGTCATAGGAATTGCATACGAAATAGGACATTTTTTTCCTAATCTGCATCGAAATAGGTCCTAACATGTACTGTCCTACTCCTCATTTTGAAAACATTTTAGAACTTTCCCAATTCTCACCAATTTTACATCCAGAGGGTATGATGGCAAGGTCGGCGCTGGGGGCGCAATTTTGATGGGAACGACGGGGAATATTTACTACATAAATATAGATTGTTTTTGTTGATTAACACTTTCAAGACCCTACCTGCTTCCCTCCCTCCTATGGCGTCTGCCGACGCATCCAAATCATTTCGTTTTTTCGCTTTAATCCTGTGAACCACATCCCCGATCATGGCCATGCATGACACGGTGATGTGGATGCTGGGTGGTGCTGCTGGTGGCGCTACCTCGTGGGAGGGTCAGAAAACATTCTCCGAGTTCTGACTTCCGGTTAGTTTACCACATTGCCACAAGGTGTAAGTGCGACCACCATAGAGACAGATCGAGCATGGAGCAATGGCAACACTGATCTATAGAGCCCTAGAGGCGTCAACGCGAGAGGTCTGTCACGCCGTAATTATACCAGTAAGAGCTAAAAAATCTTGGTCCAATCTCTCTCTAATTGTCTAACATAGGCACTCATGTAACTTTTGGGTGTTGGACAATGAGAAATAGAGGGGGTTTCCCGATCATGGAGGAAGCTGTATAGTGTATTTGGCATCTCCGAAGGAGTGATGGCGAATTTTCTTGCTTTGGGTATGTTATTACATAATTAAAATTATGCCATTGTCGCCCGCTAGTCCAGTCGATTCCTAACTTGCATTTTGCTTCTGCAAACTTGCATTTTTCTTTTCCTACTTCTCTTCGATCTAGGCCCCACTTCGTCAGACTGACTGCCTACTTTGCAAGACATCATGCCAGTCTGCATTTCATCACTTCCCAGTTCGACACACTTAGTGCTAACTTGCAATGCATCCAAATGTTTACACTCCTTTTTCCAGTCACAACAAACACTCATTACAATATTTAGCCCCGCCCATAGACTGAGCTGAGGCATCCCTGAGATGTGCATGCACTTCCCAGGATGCCAGGCAGTTATATAAGAAGACTTTGACAATGAAAGGCAATAAAACAATTTGTCTGGGAGTTGGGTGTTTAGGGAATGAATAGATGTGTAAGGTTTATACTTCACTCTAGCCATTGACATTGCATACGAAATGGGAAAAAAGTTTATCATACTTCACTCTAGCCATTGACATTGCATACGAAATGGGGAAAAGTTTATCATACTTCACTCTAGCCATTGACATTGCATACGAAATGGGGAAATGTTTATTATTTAGAGAGGGAGAGCAAGAGAGAGAGGGTGTTCCGTGGATCAACATCAACTACTGAAATACAATTATATTGCAGTAGTAACATGCCTGAGATTGGAGATTACTTCGAATGCACCAAATGTATAAGGAATTCAGTAGGGAGAGTAATATGGGCTTTTGAATATTAAGTAAGTGTTTTGCAGGTTTCGTTGCCAGAGAGCTATCCCGGCCACCCCACTCAGTATATTAGGTAGACACCTAGGCTCATTCCCTAATTTCAAAAACACCTTTCCCGTTTTTATTCTCTCAATGTATATTACCTTTTTAATTTAAGCTTCCTTTTCTATACATCACCTCGGTACATCATACAAAATTTATTCCCCTTATTATCAAGGGTTATTTTAAGTTATCTATATTGGTGGGGGTCTAGATATCACTAGGATATACTGGGAGAATATGGTAGAGTCTTCAGTCGTTCAGCTTGGCAATATGTGACTAGAGGGGCAAGACCTGTATTAATGCTAAATAGAAATGCCCCCTTATGGGCGGGGCTTTGTTTGTTTTGACTGGAATAAGAGGGTTCAGACTTGTATGAATGATAAATAGAAATGTTGTGGCCCAACGTGCAGGTTGCAGGTTGCAAGTTTGCATGCAGTGGTCCTAGTCTGCAGCGATGTAGTGCCAGTGTGTGCAGACTAGGGTGCTACTTCGAAAAGTCAAATTGCAGATTGGGATGTGAAGAATACAAGTTAGCAATAGCAGGGCCTAATATGCTACTGTATCTATATGGATACAAATGCCTTTCCATACATTACCACCCCTCCTGTGTGGCGCTGCAGTCAGACCCCTGGACGGGCACTTTTCCTTTCACCCTATATCTTCAACATAGTGCCCAACTTTCCCAAGCGCTTTTGCTCCACCTTTTTTAATGCTATGTCCAACGCACTGGGCGGGATGATAGAATCATATGGTTAGAGTAATCGTGCCAGGTTTGAGGTATATTGACCCGCTAAATTCTAGAATTTGCTAAGTTTTGTCAGAGTGTTTCTAAAAGAAACAGGTACGCACGGGGACACACGCACAGGCAGCGGGTCAATGAGCGGGACTGGTGGGGTCCAGTGGGCACTTGTAAGGGGAGCATTTCTGCCCGCATTTGGGTGAGGCTCTAATGAGTTGCACATGTGCAAAATGATTCAGAGCTGTCCCGCAGTTACTGACTGTGGAATATGTAAAGTCTCCTATTGTGGATATCCAAAAATCGAATAGAGCGTGTGCGTTGGGCTTTCACGCTAGGTGGCGGGTCAAATCTCGGCTTCCCGACCAGCAGTAGGCATTATATACATGTATACTAGTATATAAACAATGGTCTTGAAGCATTTCAATGGTTTTCCAGGGCCCTATTTTGATAGTACCGGGGGGTTGTAATAGGTTAGTGGTGTATTTAACTAGTTTTATATGCATATTTTGTGTCAATCACCGTTTTTTTTAACTTTTACCCCCCCCCCCCGGATCTCAGTAGGCCTCATACAAACAGTCTTAGCTCCATCCGCACAGGCATATCGGTATGGCGAAGTGTTCCTTGACTCTAATCCCTAACATAAATATATATCAATTAATACCCATCTGCAAGTGGTGTCAGTATCACTCATCTTTAAACTTTTTTTTAAATTGTGAAATATACTAACTAAATAATTGTTGGAAGTATTCTCCTAGCCATAAGAACTATTCTCATCTTTATTTCATCAATGTGTGACGACTATGAGGAAAGATATTAATGTTTTGTATTTGTGATGTGACTGTAAGTGGGTTGATTATTATACAAGGGAGAGGGAGAGAGGGGGATGCCCCACATGGTTTTGGTTTGGTCTGACAGGACCCTCGGTCGTGGTGCTGTAATGGCCTGTTATGTAATACCTGGCGGCGCCACAGAGCCGTGAAATTCCGGTTTTGACTATGAGTGCAAAGAGAGAGGGTTGATGGGGAAGGCTAGCCTAGGCTATATGGTGTGAGTGGAATGGGGGTTGGAATAAGCAATAAGCTGTGTTAACTGTTCAACTTCAACTTCATAATTATATAGGAGGGCATATAGGCCCTTTTCATGAAACGTCGACAAAGTTCCTAGACCTGTATTTCATGATAATGACTCATTTAGAAAAGAATAGCTGGGTATCCGACTGGCTCCTCTTTCATCCAATGTTATAGATGTATTGTGATGTGTTATAGGAAAATGAGTCATAAGTCACAAGTTATGGATTTGTGAGATATCACCATATTTGAAAAAAGAAAATCAAGCAGATTCCAATTGTAGTAAACACTAAGACACCTAATAACTATTTCTATATTTTAAGTTTGATATTTTTATTTTTGAAAAAAGGTTTGCAATATTTCTGGATAGGTACCTACCAGTAAAGTAAGTAAATTTACGCAGTACGGAGGCCTTCAAAACGCAAGGATATATTTAATGCAATGTCCCGAAATTTGTCACACAGATTTATATGAAAGATCTTGTGATAAAAACACTGAAAAATATCAACTTTGCGATGTGTGACTCATTTTCCTGGAACACATCACATATGGTCAATACTAGGTATATCTGAGTATATTTGATATTGCCTTGATTCAAAGAATTTGAACTGAATTATTAATCTGCCTTTTTTGTCTTAAATTGTGGTTATTTGAGAGGATGGGGAAGGCGAGTTGTACATTTTCTGGCAATTTCACCCGCGTGTGGGTCCAGTCGTCAGGAAATGTACACTTACCTTTCAGCAAACCTCCCAAATAACCCAATTTTTGTTTGAAATATTCAAAATTCAACATGTATCCTCGAACAGGTTTTTTCATTTAATGCAATATCAAATAGGTTCAGACATACATGGTATACCAACCTAAGAAATTCGTTCACATAATGCTCCATAATTATAGATACTGTGCCTTTGTTAATTTTTAGAGGGTTTAGTACGTAGTCATATAAATCTATGTAACAAGTTTTAGGACATTGTATTAAATCCATTTTTTGCGACTTATTTCCCTAAAACGGTTCACATATGGTGGTAGAGGGGAGGACGGAGATGGAGGAGGGAGAGACCTAGAAGTTTTGGTCGATGATATTAAATGATAATTTTCTTTGTCTATATGTTCAGAAAATTGATGTTTTTTTTTTTTATTTTTGCAACATCCATTTATTTCTTTCACATGTAGACAGTTTTCTTCATTTGTGTTACATCGAGGATAAATATACCTGTTATACATTACTCCACCCCCTTTGCAGAGGGGGGAAGGGACCTGATATATTTTTTTATTTCCGCTTCATTTAACATATTTCGTCCTGGATAACCCCACAAAACATGTAAAAGTGGACTATATCAACTGCCATTATTATTGGTCATTAACTTCTACCTCCCTTAAAACGTATTCCTACTTCTTATATAGTGCCATTATGATAATACTCAATTACAAAGGACACATAAAAATGACTCAAGCATGAAGGAACAATGTTCAAAGATTTGTCTCTTCCATGTGTTTATACCACCTTATTCATAATATATTGAATGATATCTGTTTCATCACCATTTCAAGGAATTATGAGGAATATTGTTTTCTAGAACAAGAACACTCAACCTATTCTTCTGCTCCAGAAGCTGCCTGATATATGTTGGCCAGTCTAACCTGTATCCAACCACAACTGTCCAATTACTCTATAATATCTCCTTATTTTCGTGCCTGGGAAAGCCAAGAGCTTTTCAATAATGTTGGAGACTTCAGTGTATAGGTTGTCTTGGGATTTGTTGCCTGGGGAATATATTTTCTGAATGAGTTCTGCCGCTCTTTGCTCTGTCATCATCTGTTGTTCTAGGTAATCATTCTTCTCAATGTTATCAGGCCTTTCCAACAGTACCTTGAGGTTGGACTTCTGGTCCTCCAGCATGGCTCCCTTGTTGGTACTTACATCCACCTTGTTGGAACTTACATCCACTTCAACTTCATCATCCACCTCGTTGGATCTTACACCACCTTCAACTTCATCACATTTCTCAAGCAATTTTTCACGCTTCTCCAGCAATCTGAATAGGGTTTTAAAGTTTTCCTGAGTTTTTCGGTGGTATTCCAGAGACTCGACCCTCATTTTTTCCACCAGTGCCAAGAGGCCTAACTCCCCAGGGGATTCTCCCCCTTCACCCATAGTGGTGGAGGGAGGAGGAACGAAGAGTGCAAGTCTTATAATCATATATCACGAGGTGGCGCCTCTACGCTCTTACTGTCTAGTGTGTCTAGTCTATACTATATACTCCACGTGACAAGGTCCGACCTATATAGCTAATCCACGCTTGTCCCGCGAAGATTTAAACTGTATAAACATTAATCCGCAGTGTTAAAGCATGTGTCTCTAAATAAACATTCCTCAAATCGTAATCCACGGCGACAGTTCATTTAAGGCGTTTCGCTCTGGTTAGATGGGCAATAATCCCGGGATAATCCCAGCTTAGTAGCGCTGGTACAATGGCGGCAACCACGTTGGATGCTTCGATTTTCAAAGTCTCTCTATTTGTTAATCCAGAATGATTTTCCACTGATTTGAAGCACCACTTTGATCTTGCGTATGAACTGTCCTTTCTAACCACTTTTAGAAACTCTATCACTTCTGGAATCTGAAAAAAAGGATAAAACTTTGGGGAGCTAGGCTCCGAGCACCCTGTCGCTTCAGATTAGTAACCGGAAGTCAGAAAATTGATGTTAAAATTAGCGTCTATTGTGATTGATTTCTTTCAGTATTCAAGTATATTGTATTATTAAACTATATGATCATGCTTATGACGAATTTTGAATATATTTGTAATCAAGATCATAATGTAATTCGGTACTGGATAGAAGAAATTTGATACATTGACAACTCATGAGAACATAGAGGGCAAAATTAACTTTTAATCTCCACCCGCCTTGGCGGGTAAATTATGCAGATATTTACCCGCCCACAAATCACATTTTAATGACAGAAGTCAGAGCTGATTTAATCACAAATGCTGTGTACATCATCCTTCACTGTTAAAACTACTACTTTTGCATTTAAATCTCATTCAATTATTTGGACAATTCAAAACAAGACAATGCTTTTCTAATTATGATAGGGCAAAATATTGCCAGTCAGTTTAGGGGCCGTCATGACGGGTGCCAGCCTGCTGCTGCCCCTCGACGGGAGGCGGCAGGGGGTCACGGTCAAGGCAGCCGAAACCTGTTTGTGTATTGGGCTATGTTAGTGCGGACACCGACATTGCACCCGCCACCTAGTGAGTGTTTCGTTGCCGCGCACCTTCCCTATTGTTGATATCCAATTCAATTCTCGATATCCAGAAAGTATGACCGCGAGTGGAGCGCTTTGCGTGGGGAGTAGGAGGAAATAAAAATGTGCTTTAAATTAAGGTCAGTGTGGAAACTATGTGATGATAAGGAGCAGAATGACAAACCATAAGACATGCATGAGGCAATACAGGAACTCACTATAATCTGTTGGGATATTTCAATTTTCTTTTGTAATGTCTGATAGCTTGTGACCTTTTTGTACACATTAATCATAGTAATATACAGTGTGTCTCTTCTTGACAATACACTGACTTTCATCTGCTTGTCCTGTGTGAGGTGAGGTGGTGGGTGCTGCATTTAACTGTACAGCATACATATTTCTATGTGAGTGCAATCCCTTAGTTTTGATCTATATGAGTCACACTGGTGTATAGCAGCTGATTGGAGAGATTTTAGGGGAGTAACGTTTGTAAATAATATACATGGTGTTTTCTCTCGAAAGACTCTTGATTACCAGTACATTGTGAGACCGTTCAGTGTAATGCATACCGATTTTATTTTTGAGGGATCCCTTGCTCACAATGTATGCAGAGCCTTGACTAAAGGCTATGTGTATGTACAGCATTGAAGCTGTGAGTGAACTGTGCTGTGAGTGAAATGTTCTGAATATCATAATTGGTGTGGGTTGTTCTTACTTGACAGAGTTCAACATGCACAGTACCATGTACCATCTACATGTGCACATAGGCGCACAAGACAGAGAGGTAATGGGCTGCTGTCCTCCAGAAGGCTGCAGTCACCTGGGGTCACAAACCCCAGCAGCCTGCAAACAATGTATCAATGCAATCATCCTATAGCCTACTGTGGGTGTAGGAACCAATTATTGAAATAGAAACCTGATTGCGCATTAAGCAGCCCAATTAAATGGGGAACCAAAGGAATGCAAAAGACAATGAGACAACCTGTCAAATGTACATTCAGTACTAGTTAAAAAAAATGATAACAGAAAGTGAAACCTACCAACAACAGTTATCCAAGGAATAATATGGCCTAACAGGCTCAGTTGCTGTGAGGTAATATTGCATATAATAATAAGTAGGCTAATGATATAATATAGGGGTAGCTGAGCTGTGAAGGTATTGAGGGTATTAAAGATATTTCAATGGAGGCTGACTGAAAGTCACTCATTATAATACATAACAATACAATACCGGTATACATAAATAAATCACCAATGAATATAAAATACTTGGATATATTAAAGTAGGCCTAACCCAAAATACCTGACTCAATATGTCAGGAAACCAAACTATAATTACTAACAATTTGGACCTCTAGCCTAGGGAGCACAGGACTGTACTGTTCACTTGCATATAGGGGACCCGTCCAGTTGCCACTGCCACCTTGTAGTTGTATTTTGAATGGTCACTATGAAATAAGGTAGGCCTAGCTATTGGTCAAGAGGCCTGTGTGGTTGATTGTTCCAGAGAAATAGCAAGCATATAATGCTCTGTTGAATAAACAATCCCTGCTGTATCCATTTATTTCAACTCATATACAAAGTGTTATACTTCATTTAAAAGGGATTTTGTTGGCCATTTCAGCTGTGTATACAAAATGCTTACATTATGTGTTTCGGCGCTGCTATATTGGTAAGAACAGATCGGAAGTTAGCTAGAGCATAACCAGGGTACTAGTTGTGTATGGTGCGCCCGGGATGGTGTGTGGCCGATGTAAGTTCGTAATACGGAATTTCGGCATGTTTTATAAGAAATAGAAGGATAGCATGGAATGAACAGAAAAGTAAATTCAAATCCGGTTAGAATGAAAGTAGCCACGACTCTCTAGGACGAATAGAACCTGTACAAGACCTAGTATTGACGTTAGCAGCTATGGCAAATGAATCCAGGGAGGGGCGGCTGCTAGTCGGCGCTTGCGAATGTATTTAGACAGGTTTAGGCCGTTTTTGTATTATTGTTGGCACAGGTTAAAATATTATATAGATATTTTGTTTCTCCTGCCTTTCCCCCCACCACAAATCATCAAACCCACCCGCCGCCCATGTCGCGTAGAGTGATATAGACTCTACGCGACCCAGAGATAAAAAAAATCCGGCCCGAGAGCCGGGCAAGCCTCGAACTTGCGATCCTTCACTCTCTAAGCAGGCATTCTACCGACTGGGCTATCGGCGCTGGTCGAGAGTGCAGGGCTTCATTCTAGAAGTCATACACCTAGGGTGACTCATGCCAAGTGAATATTAAATAGAAAATGTACTACAAGTAATAGAATTCGTAAGTTAGCTAAGATTTTTCTTCACAATCGTGTCGAGGGGATCAATATCTATGAGAATCAGTCACTGGTTTTTAGCCTACAACATGTTTTCTATGCAAACAGGTCGATATTGCCTCTGTTCTGTACTATGTCCTTGCCGAACCGGAAGGGTCTGATGTCACTCATGAAAGGTTAAGAAGTAGGCCACGGCCTCGGCCGCGGGATTGTGACGCTTCGTCTAGGCTTGCATAAGCCACTTGTCAATGTGAACAATCTCGTACCATGTACCGTATGTCGGCGGCGATTGCAGGCCTAGAAATAAACTACAAAGACCTAATATAATACTATAACATGCACCTGAGTAGTTTGATAGTTCATTTAGCTGGGCATAATTACTCCCCCATCCCGATTAACACAAGCTTGAGCACTGGAGCATTGAAACACATGTTTTCCTACAAGCCTGTGGCTTGAGTGATGACGGGGCCACTGGGATTGTTGATACTCGAGACTACGTCTCAGTGCGGGGAAAACTACCCGGAAATTCCGGCCGTGAATCTCTGGATTAAAAATTAAATCAAATAGGTAAGAGAGGTTGATGACTTATTCCAATCCTTTACCTTGCTATATATGTGATAAGTAATGCGTTACTATGAGTATAGAGAGCAGGAACACTGGGAGAACACTGGAGTGTTGTTTTTCTCATGGACCATGCTGGTCTGTGTGTACACACGAGTTGCCGGAAGCGAGCATGGGAAGGGAGCAGAGTGGGGCACTCTGGGAAGGTATGTAAAGCGGCATGAAAGATTACGAAGTAAGCACGCTGTCAGTTCAGTCGGTCGATCGGCCGATGTCGAATCCCCATTGCCAGTAAGGTTAATGCCAGTTGAACGAAGATTGTCATTTACTTGTGTGCGTTTCGGTTAAACTGACTTAACTCAAGTATAGCGTTGTTATTTTGCTGGCTATTGATGTGCCTGGATGGATACGTTTGTGGGAAAATAAGTGCGAGAATGGCCGAAAAGACCCTGGAGCCCCAGTCTAGTATTCGTTGTACAGTTAAAATAAGCGGTTTTGCAGCCGTTGGTCCAGAATTTAATTCTTAGGCCTAATATCCAGAATTCAATGCTGGATATTAACAATTCAAACTCTGGATATCAACATTTCAAATTCTGGATATCATATGTCTTGACCCGGTTTACTGAATTTTGGATATGGCCAAAAAAAAAATAGGTGTGTTTCCGATTTACCCCCCCTACCTAGAAAGACCTTACCCTACCTAAAAATTTTTTTACCATACCTGATTTTTTCCCCATCATATCTTACTTTTTTTTGATTTTTTGACAAAAAAAGCTTATAAAAGCAGGAAAACGGGTTTTCCTAACCTGGAACTGTCAAAAGGCACATTTCCCATGTTCAAAACAACTATTGAATTTCATACATACGAATTTCAGATATTAAACAGGTCTCTTCTAGGCCTATTCTGGATATCCAAAATTCAATTTTAGATATCTGAATTTGTATTGTTAATATCTTTAAATCAATTTTCGATATCAATAAAAGACTTTCATTATAGGCCTAGATATATGGGAAGCCGTTGGTATATTTATTCCTGATTTGTGGATATCTGAATTGTTTTTATGGATATCTACAAAAACAATTCAGATATCCACAATGAATTTTGGATATCCACAATTTAATTCTGGATATATTTAATTTCACCCAATTTTACATATCCAAAATTACATTCCACATATCCACAATTCAATTCTTGATATCCAAAATGCAATTCTTGATATCCAAAATTCGAGTTTCACATATCCACAATTCAATTCTTGATATCCAAAATTCGAGTTTCACATATCCACAATTCTCTGTCACATATCCACAATTTAATTATTGGCATATTTGCAAAAACAATTCAGATATCCAAAATTAGCATTCTGGATATGCAGAATTTCATTTTTGTACATTAATCACCTGATTTTCGAATTATGGACATATTGTAAACGTATTTAAAAAGTTTGCCTGAAAAAAGTTTGCCGAAAAAAAAGTTTGCCGGAAAAAAAGTTTGCTGGAAAAAAAGTTTGCCGGAAAAAAAGTTGAATTCTGCATATATCCACAATTGATTTATGGATATCAAGAATTTAATTGTTGATATCTGAAATTCGAATTTTGGGATATCCAGAATTGAATTTTGGATATCAACAATTGATTTATGGATATCAAAAATTGATTCATAGATATCAACAATTGATTTATAGATATCAACAATTCAAATCTTGGATATCAAGAATTGAATTTTGGATATCAAGAACTGAATTTCAGATATCAAGAATTGAATTGTAGATATCAAGAATTGAATTTTGGATATCAAGAATTGATTTATATTCATAAATATGATTTGTGTGTGCTTGATAAAAGTAGGCCTACACACTGATCCAGAATTGAGAAAAAAAAAAGTTTGTCTAAAAAAGTTTGCCATAAAAAAGTTTGACGAAAAAAAAAGTTGAATTCTGGATATCAACAATTGATTTATAGGCCTAGATATCAAGAATTGAATTCTAGATATCTAAAATTCGAATTTTGGATATCTGCAATTGAAATTTGGATATCTGATATTGTATTGTTGATATCTAAAAATCAAGTTTGGATATTTATAAAAGATATTTATTATGGATATGTCATTTTTAATTTTGGATATGTCACTGGCAATTACGGATATCTATAATTCAATTTTGTATATCTAAAATATAATTGTGGATATGTAAAATCAATTTCTGATATCCACAATTCTGGAATAAATATAGCCTACCAATGGCTTCCCATAGCCAACACACCAGCTATGAGATAAACCACAAAATAGAAAATTTCAGTTTTGGACAAATTATTATTATTAATCATGATTAATTACATTTTAGTTGGACTGCTGCTTTAACTTTTAAGATGCGCTCTCGTGAAGTCTGTAACCAAGTGCTGCCACCAAGTGTTTGCGATGCGAACCACAACTTGACCCACTTCCGGGTTAATTTCCATAGGCCTACTCAATGCATGAGTGAGTAAACTCAGGGACTCGGGCCTATAAAATACTGAAATACCGGCCCTTCCCCTCCACAATTCATGAAGAGGTGATACGAAGGAGGTAAGTAGCGCCATTAACCTCTTATATGTGTATCTTGGTGTAGGATCAAGCTGTAATTGTGTATTTATGTAAGACAAACCACCTATTGATGATGACTGATGTCCGACTTGGTTGTTGCGGCGCTGTTCACCCTGGAGTTATAGACTGGCCTAGACGGTATCCGGACGTTTGGGCCCCAGGATCATTGGGCCCGGGCCTTGGACGTTTGGGCCCGAGCAAAAAGACGTTTGGGCCCCGAGCTTGGAACATGGAAAAAAAATTCCCCCCGACCCCCGACCCCAAACTTGATAGAATACAGTAAACAACCAAAGTGTAAAATGAAATCATGACCCCCCCCTCCCCTCCCCCCCCACGCCCCCCCTCCCCTCCACCCCCACGTCCCCACCCCCACCCCCAAACGTCCAAGGCCCAGCGGGGCCCAAACATCCAAAGGCCGGGGCCCAAACGTCCAAGGCCCAGCGGGGCCCAAACGTCCAAGCCAATCCAAAAAATCTCTAAAAAAGTTAACCATTATCTCGGGTTGGGGCAGTTATTTTGGTCACAGGTGGGTCATAGGTGTAGTCAATATCACCCACCTGCTGACTATTTTATGACCACCAGTAGGCTACCTTAGAGCAGGGCTGGCAACCCCCTGGCAACCCGGGAGGCGGGTGGGTGGGTTGGGGGAGGGGGTGGGGTGGGAGGTGGTTGTAGCCAACTGTTTGCTGACCCCTGGCTTGGGTGCCGCTGTGGAGGGAGGACTTTTTTTCAAGTGGGGACGTTTTGACATGTTGGATGCCCTTTAGTTTGACAACCATCCCTAGTTGTAGTACTTGTACTGGCGAGTGTGGGAGATGAACATATTTATTTTTCACCCTCCGATAATATGGGAGGTATATGTTAAATTATATAGACTACTGGTACCGTAGCTCTGATTTATTTTAGTGCGTTCACTTTCTCCTCATTATAGCTGCCTATGTCATGGTTATCTGCATCTAAAATAGACTAGTAAAATGAACCATCAATTGCTAGTGTTTCCTCTCACCCTTAGGCCCTATAGGTTTATACTGGTCAATTTATAAATATGAACAAATATGTAAGGAAGTATAGTGTGAAAAACGCGTGATCAAATCTGAACTAATCTATATATATGATATTTGTTTTCCATGTCAGCGTGGTAGTTTCCACTATGGGTGGCCGAAACGACAAACTTGCTGCCAGTGACGAGTCTATCTCTGGGGAGATAGTGGATATTAGTGCTCGAGTGTCAGGTAGAGATTTATGTTTTTATTAAAATTTAATGATAATCTTGCTTTTATTCCATAATTTAAAAAAAACATATAGTATAAAGGAAAACACCACAAAATCAATCTTCGTTATTTGCTGCTTTATTGAGGCATCTATTGGTACATGTTAAAATCACAACGTTTCGACCTGGTGGCGGTCTTCTTCAGGCGATGAAAAAAAAATGTTTCGTACTAACCCACATAACCCTCTGTTTCGTGTGTAATAATTCACACTCCCTTAAGACAACCATTGGGTAACCTGTCGACATTGAGAGGCTGGTGGTACTTAGTCTGTTTGGTTCGCCTTGGGATTATGCACAGCGCACCGGCAGGTCCGTAATGGAGGTTATTAATCTCTTTAGTCTCTGCCTAATGTCGTTATAGTCCTCAGACCGCTCAAGGCAGTGATTAATCAGGATTAGTCTAAATGAACTCCATCTAATGTATATATATATCTGAGGTTATATAAATAAATGTGACCTGTAGTTCAAATTCTAATCATGGTCTGTCAATATTTATTTGTTATGTTCCTCTTTAGATTCTCAGGAAGACATAGATGACAACCGGTTTCGTATCGTTATTACATGCAGGGGGGATCATGTGATACGGAAGAAGGACACAGTGGATATTACAATTTCTGGCGATGAGTGAGTGCAGAACATCTTTCTTTTGTTAGTTTAATATTTTTATTTTAAGAAAACTTAGAATAATTCTCAGGTTATCTGATGAAATGATTAATAAAGAAAAATTCTACAATATTTAGTTGCAATTCCACTAAAGGTTTGCATAAACGTATCAGTGTCCATTATACTATACACAAACAATTGCTTGTTGAAATGATTAACAAAGAAAAATTCTACAATATTATCATACACAACACCATAGCATAACGTGCTTGAAGTAAAACATATTATTTATCATTCAAGTATCAGTATCCTTAACATGAACCATTGCTATAACTTTTTCCTATACGCATTGATCCGAAACAATCAATCTTGTAAGCAGGGCTGGTCGCGCTAGATCAACATGATCTAACAATCTATATTATGTAACATTACGTAATGCCCAACTTAATCATAAGTATATTAATTATCAATTAACACCCATTTATTATATTTCCCAAATCGCTAATTATGCTTTTGCCATAGAATGATGGTTGTGTATGCTTACCAACCAGGATCTGACTCTAGGTTATATAATACTCTTTATCAGTAACAGACCACGGATCATTGTACAAGGATGCTATACTCTACCAATTAATCACTTTGATCCCAGATCTCCAACAGATCAGAGGTGTTGCTATATTCAGCCTTAGAGATACCTCGATCATTACTTAATTGATATGTTTTTCAGAGACCGCCACCTGTGCGTAGTTGTAAGGAACAAGCAGTACTACAACAGCCAGCTACCTCGATCTGCCTCCGCCTGTGAATACAAGGTTCGACTTTCTGTAATTTCGTTTAAATTTCGTTTTCTATAGGTAAAGGCTGAAAATGAATAATTTAGTAGAGTCCCGCTTAGGCGACCACCTTTAGGAACGAGAGATTTTTGGTCTCATATTGGGATGGTCGCTTCTCTTCTCTCTTAAATCTCCTTATTGGGACTGAAACCAACTGGTCGGGTTGGTCGTATCACCGAGATGGTCGTTATGCAGACTCTACTGTTATGTACTGAAGTGTAAGTTATGATATGTAAAGTAGGCCTAGTCTTTTGATTCTAAAATCGTGTCGCAGAAACAACATAAAACTATATGAAATTATATGAAACAATAATATTATGTATTCATTTGTATACCATCAAAGTGGTGAATGTGGGTTATGTGGCTATGCGGAATTCAGGTGTGCATCAATACAGTTAGGGTGAGTCCTGTCGTTGCCAGAAGTCTGTCAGAATTTTGAGATTTCTTGTTAAGTTTTTGCCTCAATTCGTGTTTCAGATTGAGGAAAAAAAGAAAAATGCCTCCCTTCTCTACCTCATGGTCACCAAGACAGAACCAGGATACTGGCTCGGCAAGCAAAAGAAAAGATGATCGTCCTCGACAGCTTCATTTTTAATATTTTATTTCACCTGGGTAGACCGATGAGGTTTGTAATTTCACCAGAATGACCAAGACCTAACAAGATGCAGTTCTTCATTGATACATCAAACGTGCAATCGGGTAATTGTTTTGTTATTTGTTTGTTGTACTTTTATTGGCAAAACGCCCTGTCAGCGAGTCTATTCTCCCCAGTAGTGGGAGGTTTTCAGACTGCTGGACACGGTGGTGGTTTTAACATAATAACTAAGGGAACAATCTGCCACTAAGTCAACGCCTTAATGTCAGCCCTTATTATCCTGATGGTTCAACTACTCTGTTAAATAAATATAATATGTAATTGATTAATGACACGAGTACTAAAATAAGTAATCATGCCGAAAGCACCATAATAAGTATACACCTCTCTTTGGGGGAGGTCACATCAGTCAAAACGTCACCAAACGCCGCTAAACACGTCACATCAGTCAAAACGTCACCAAAGGTGTGCGCTTATTAGGACGAACACATCCACCCAGATTTGGGGCTTATTATGGTGATTACGGTAAGAGTGTTGATGATGTACATGTAGTTTTTCAGGTCACCTAGCTTGCTAGTGGCTAATGACGGTAACCGATAAATACTCTCTATATTATTGATAAAAGTGTAGCCTTTAATAGGTCGCAGAATTAAACTTCTGTCAACCTATTGACCTTGAATCGCTCTCGACAATAAGACATATTGAAAAGGATGACAAATCATGATATACTCGCAGATTCCGGGGCATATGGCCGTCTGTCTGTTCCAGAAAGGGGGATAACTCTTTGATGGGATGTAGATGTAGTCATGGACCATTTGGAGAAGAGCGATTCGGAGCCAAATGATTGACGGGACATTCTGACCCATATAAATACAATCATATTGTGGCCATACATCGAGCCACCTATATATCTACGGTATTAGAATGTGCGACATAAAGATGACATTTTTTGATAAAATATAATAATGAGTATTCAGGATAAGGGGTAACGAATTTAAGCTATGATATTCGACTCCACAACTTTTTGTAGGTTTGTTTTAAGTTTTCAATGTGCAGAAATTGATTATACTGTAACACCGAATACCGAAATATAAATGTAGACTTGTATGAAGTCTTGTAGCAAAAAAAAATCTGAAAAAATCCTCCAAAATTTTGGTCAAATGACTTTCCGATGAGTTGGAAAAGATGGGAACAAAAACGTAAAAAATCTAAAATTTTTGACCGATGTTAACTGAGAGTGCAGCTTTAACTTTTTTGGGTAAAACATATTTAGGAAAAGTTCAGAAAACTGGAACGGTAACATGCTGGATACATACCTGGGTTGTTCTTTTTCTTACCTAAGTGCCGGTCGAATTCCTCTTTATTTTTTTATTTATTCATTAAAGGTATATATAATATTTAATACAATTACAAGGAAAACGCTCGATCCATTATGGATGTTCTCAGGCGTTGCCTTATGCCGGACTACCCGCATAAGTAATCCTTGCTGGTCTATTTTCTTTACTGAATCATTTATTTTATTATTACATTTTTATACAGCGAGACGTTATTATTCTTCACGACCGGAGTATTCTTCAAGTACCATGCTAGTCTGCCTGGTACTACTGTGTCTAGGATGGGTTTTTCTGTCTAGGTCCATACCTAGCTAACAACGAAATAACATCTATTTCTTCTTAGATGTGAAAACAATACTTGTGTGTTATTGGGTCACCTAAAATATTTGCGCGAAGATGTTCTGGCGCTTCTGTTTAAGGTTTAATTGATGACTTTGGTGATATTTGTATTTCCTTGATGTTGGAAGGAGGATTATCCGGTATGAGTATTCCCGAGAGTCCATGGTATATATGTGATATTACATGCCGTGGCTATGCACGTTCTCTGTAGCACTTGAAGTGTTTTGTATGATGGATTGTGAGGGTCAGGGCATCAGAAGATTTACAATTCGTCTTCACCTATCCTCCCAAATTACCCCAATTTAAGACAAAATTTAGGAAGAAAATAGTCAGAAATGTACAATTCACCTTCTTTAATCGGCCCTTTTTTAATCGGCTTAGGCCGTGTCGGCCCAAGGGATAGACCGCGCCGGCCCACTAATAGTTAGCTTCGGTATCTTGGAGGTATCTTGGAGGCCGACGCGGTTTTGGCGGTGGGCCGACGGGGCGCACAGGTGGGCTGACGGGGCTTGGGCCGACGCGGTGTTGGGCCGACGTGTCTATGTATCAAAATACAGTTCAATATAACCGAACAGATTTCATGAATTAACGCAATATCAACTACTAGTATACCCAGGTGTACCTTGTATTTCTCATGATTTTCAACCTAATTGTCAGAATTTACTGAGCTGCTGATTGTACATTTTCTGACGCCCATGATGGTATTATGATATGATTGGGTGTAATGTGGATTTGAAACATAGATCTGTATTTTTTGGTTAAGATAATTACTGGTATTCTTATTATGTACCGAAGCTTTGCATAGGCCCTGGGAAGCCTTCCATAGAGATCCCTGTTGATGTTTGCGAATGATGTTCTGCTAGTGAAAAACATTTCTGAATATGTATTATGATTTGCATGGAAAAAGGTTACGCAAAACCATGAAAATATGTACATGTAGTTTCTACTTATTCATTGTAGTATATTTACAGTGCTTCTATGTTCCTCTTGTAAATAGATTAGTATTTTACACGTAATGAATGTCCCTGTTATTTTGTTTCTATCCTTTACCTTTTGCTTTGATACAAAACAATTTAAATTTGATTTGTTACTTTCAAAAATAGAATGGCTCCATATATTTTGCATCTCTTTGCCTTTAATATTACATATTGATACATTTTGTTAATTTATTCATCAACAAATCGGTAAATAGTTGTTCTTCAAAACAGTTTTCATCTGCAACTGCAGTTCTTTCCCCTAACTTCAATCTTCTAACGGAAGAAGTGTCAGTTCCATTCATTTTTCTTGTTGCTATAGTTACTGCTATCATTTGTCATGTGCGTTAAATGCTTATATTCCCATGTTTAAGGCAGAAAGTGCAAAAATTATAATTACACATTTGTGTGCATTATCAGAATTTTAAGTTGTTATAAACGGCTATATGTAACTATAACCACATATAATGCATTCTATATGACTTAGTTAATGCGTATACATTTAGTTCTTCACCATTCCCAATTCATTGTATAACTTTGTACCTTGCCAAAACTGGAAATCACTGGATAGTTTGTACAATACGCTGATATAGTTACAGTAGTTGATGGCGTATATATATCGCTTATTTATGTACAGAGCGTCTTACGTTTGATAATATTTGTGTTTAGTTAGGGAAAATAATCCCATTATTCTACTACTCATCCGCGAACTCATAAATGTGAAGCTGAATACTCATATAAAAATATGACATTGTTCCTTATCTTGTGACAGATGCTTTGCCCCATGTGGGGTCCATTTATAAATGTGCTTGCCTAAATCATTACCAGGCTAGGCTCAGAGCCTATCAGATCAGATAATGGTATGTCAGTGATTGCGCTAATGGCTTTCCTGGCCCTGTAGTAGGCGGAGACGCTTTCCCTCAGTTTGGAGGGACTCTCTGAACTCTGAGCCTAGACTGTGACCTCAATTACGGTATCCTTCCTAATGAAAAGGCTGTGTAGTGGATGTTATTTCATACATGGGTTTTACTACGAACATCAAAACTTGAATTAATAATAAGACTTAAAGGATTCTTTTAAAATTCAAGTTATGGCACTACAAACTCACATGAGCTTGATCCTTGCTCGACTATAATTTCAAACATCAAACAACAAATCTGGAAAGTTTCTTCTCACATAAACATTTTATTTCCCCAAGTGAGTCCTATTTCTCCAAGGTAAATCACAAGTTTGTATGGACAAGCCTAAGGTGGTGTTTTTTCTTGCCGATGGGATTGCTGCAAATAATGTATGCATGTAATTGTATCGTAATGTTTGGCTTTAAGGATCTCGCCCACAAGTGGTTGCTATTACCTTCCTAGAATGTATGCATTCCATTAACTGTCCATTCCCGAGAGGTGTCTTCAAAGAAGGTCACTCTAAATATTCCCTTTTATTTAATTGTTGTATGTGATGTATCAACACTGTATGTTCAATATAGAAAACAAGGAAACTTACAAACAAGAAATAAGCATCTTGGTGAAGATAAAACTATAAATGATGGAAAACATGATAGAACAGATTAATCGTGTGTGATTCAGGTCACAAATTATTTCAGTAGAAACATTATACCAAAAGATTGATAAGAAGCGAAACCGTCCTGGTTAGATATATTAGCCCACACCCAAAAATTGTGTCCTTCAATGTACTCTAACAAAATCGATGAGAAAATCTTATTAATGCAATGTTTCTCCTCAAAGTACAAAACATGTGTATTCATAAAATAGAGACAGCTACATAAGTACAATGGTTGAAACAAAATCAGGTGAAATATTGTACTTGTATCCCATAGAAGAAACACCTCAGAAGAAGAGAAAACGGGTCCGATGTATAGATAAGTGTTATCGACCCAGAGAAAGAATGAGTTTTGTTGACAAATTGAATAAAGTTTTAAAAAAAAAAAAAAATTGTTGTATGTGTTCCGAATGGTAACGGTGTTGAGGCCTTTATTCTAGGCCTACTTCCTTAAAAATGCATTCCCAGCGAAATTGACTAAAAAGAAATATTTTTCTTAGACCCTTGGTGTAGTAGAATGTAAGATTTGAATACTGAAGTGAACAGATCTGCTACATGGCTACTCCCTCACAAGGTCCACTATGCCTATGCCAGGGAGGTCGTAGTATATACCTCCGGGACCAGGGTCTCCGCGGGGCCTGGAAAAGCCTTGAATTTGGAAAAATGAATTCAAGGCCTGGAAAATGGGCATTTTGGTGGAAGGGCCCGGAAAATCATTTTATGTGCCTTGAATTCTGTTGGAATCTATTAAATGCCCTTGAAATTGTTCGAAGATACTCTGTTTCTCACTGTACACTTTACCTGACTGGCCCCTCTCACACCCTACAGTAAGGGACTCACAAAGTAAAAGTTGATAAACGGTGATTGATATAAAATCTGAATTTAAAAATTGTTAAATACATCATTGGCAACAATGACTACAATACAAAAATATATTAAAAGTGGGGGCCTTTCCTATCCTTTTTACCGGGATGAGATCAAGCTAGATTTGCTTTTCATCCCGTTCCTGGCCGCTTTTAATTCGCTTAATAAATTAGATAATTTACTTTTTTAAAAGTTGGAATGAGATGAGAACTATATGAAATAAATACTTGTGTAAAGCAATGGATGCTTTTGGGCAGAAAGTGCAAAAATTAGAACACATTATTTATGTAACGCAAGGCCCAACACAAATGTGGGCCTTGCGTTACATTAATATTATATTGTGTCTGTATAAATAATACGAGTTTGTAACTACCAGTATATTATAACAATTACTTTTATTACACCTGTGTGCTGTATTTGCCTTTCGGTAGTTTACTTGGCATTGGCATTCATCTGGAAAGTCGTTATGTGCCTGTTTTTATAACTTGCATACCCAGTTGTACTTATATGTATAAAATAAACATTTTGAATATACTTGGTTTTGTGTCTTTTCCTACATCAAGTTGTGTGGGTTGAAATAAATAATTTTATTTCCACTTACAAAATTCATTTTCCACTGGCCTTTAGTAACTTATTGTAGCGTACAGATGATGTGGGTAATAATGAAAAAAGTTTGCATTCGATCATTTGAAATCCCCTCAGCTGCACTGGGCTTCGATAAACCTGATGATGGAAATAAATTAGTAAAAATTACTTCCAGTCAAGGAACAAATGCAATGACAGGACAAATTTTACGGTATTGTAAATACATCAATTTTATCTGATACGTATGGGGATGGTCATTCTTCACACCAAATCATTGTAATGCAACTTTATAAAATACAATGGACATAGTGAATAGGCCTAATATTGCAGGTCTAATATAATAAAAATCTAAGCGAGTTTATAGGTCTAATATAATAAAAATCTAAGCGAGTTTATTTAATAAGAAAATTCTCAGAAATATTTATTGTGGGTAATTACGGAAATGAGAATATTCTACATCTGTTATTTATGCTATCAGAAAGTGGGGGTGATGCACATTGAAAAAGATGCATCATCATCATGCTGTTGGCGGGTCCTGTTGGTGTCGCCATCTACAGGGATCCCCCCCCCCCCCCCCCCCCCAATAGGGAATCCCCTTCGGTTAGCCCCATCGGTGACGTCACTTCCTTGAGAAAACCCCTCTCTACACATTGCCAGCTCATCAAGATAGCAACCCAGAATTTGTTGGCGTTAAAGACCAACTGGATTGAAAAAACGTCAGAAAGTCGACCAAAACTAAAACCAGAAGTTACATGATGGCATCCTCCGACGGTTGCAGCGATTTTAAAAGGATGAAGACGGTAAGTTCTTTGTTTGAACCTGCTTGCGAGGAAGGGACTCGGGCCTACTCCCTTGTTATTTATTAGAATTTGCGAGGCGTGTCAAGTTTTGTGCGCATTGGTCTGATCGCACTGTCAGTGCACGACTTGCACACATACTTGGAAGTATCTTATACTTTCTGGGGTTTATTATGAAGCAGTGTCTTGACATTATTCTCCGTATATCGGTGTGGCCCTTTGCAGGCTTTGGTGTAAATCTTGAATCTTACAACTCGTTGAAACTGAAAGCGAACCTGTCCCTACCCGTACCGCTTCCGTACCGATATGTACGGCAGGGGCATCGGGGTGCGACGTCGCCCGTGCTAGGCACCTAGTAATGTAGGGTTTACTGTGCTCTAATGGATAACTATACACCGAGACATAGTCAACTGAAAATAAAAGTGGTAATGTAAGAGTAGGTTTTTTCAAGAAGTGTCTATTTATAAATCGCTCCTCCCCCTGTCCTTTGACTTTGTTTCTTTTTTACTAGATGAATTTTAAACATTTCCTCTGTCATGAAGATTGAAGTGACTATTACTAGCTATAATAAAAGAAAGATTGGTCTCAAGACGTTTTTATTTATTTAACCATTTCATTCAGCTCAATATTTTGACGATACATCAATTTTCTCAATTTGTCCTGATAAAGTGTAGACAAACTATTAAATCAAACAGAATTATTTGAATATAGTACTGTAATACAGCATGCAAAGAGGGTTGTCTTAGTACCGTACTCTGTAAGAGTCTGTCATTAATATAAGTGGTGAATATAGTCATATCAAGAACGATAAGCTGCAACCCTTCACACAGGTATTATAACCATGTTCCACTCTTTCTAGTTCTAGATTTTATGTCAGTCTTATCATAGATCCTTAAATTAAATACCTAAATATTAGTCATGAAGTTTGAAATTTCAGGACCATGACAGCACCACAAGAGAGAACGCTGATTCTCCTCCTAGAAATTGGGTACCGTAATCTTAGTTTGCGAAACTGTTGAGTGTTTGCTCAAATTGGGTTTCCTTGCATTAATCGAGTTTTCGCTCCCCAGTTTCGTTATGAGAAGTGATATTGTTGGCCAGCATAACCATTGAAAACGACCAATTGTAACCATATAATGTTTCTGATGCTGCAAATCAAGATCCTAAATGTTGCCATGCAATTCCCCTATTAAAATTGTTTATCAGCACTCATGTTCTCTGGAACTATGGCTTTGAGAGTTTTTAATCAACACCCATTAGTCCCTTTGTTCCGCCAATAAATACATCGCTCTGTCGTACATTTTGATTTGAGTTAATATTTCTGACCCCCCCCCCCCCCCTGCTAGAGATTATAAATGCGTTATCACTGTTGGTTTTATTGGATTCGTGGTAATCCGCATGAATTACACCTACTGATAACTCCTATCTGTGTTACGCTCCTGGTTACTCTGTCCGTACATTATTTCTTTAAGAATGCTATGGATCACAATCTGTCTAGGCTCAGAGCCTCTCAGATCTAAGCTTGGTATAGCAGTGATTGGACGCCGACTGCGCTAATAGCTTTCCTGGCCCTGGAGTAGGCGTCCTTATACGATTATTATCATGGCTTTTGGGGGGTTTTGAGCGAGAGACATTCCCTAGCTAACTTTGGAGGGACTCTCTCAAATCTGAGACTAGACTGCTATGCTTCGGCACTTGGCTTTCTCAAATATATCAAGAGTTTATTAAATGACATTCTTTATTTGTCAAATAATCTGTAGGACAATAAGTAGATGCCCATCTGAGCGGAGTGAGTGAGTGAGTGAGATTGGTTGCTTTACGCCCTTATCAACACATTGAAGGTTCTATCAAGGGCGGGAGAGCTGAAAGGGAGGCAGTTTAGGATCTTACCCAGGAAATAGAGATAGAGAAGAAGGGAGAGAGAGAGACAGAGAAAAAGGGGCAGAAAGGCACTTTATGGTCATACCCAGGACCATATCTGAGCGAAGTTCAGGTTTTCAGGTTTCCATTGCATGTTTCTTGGATCTCTGATTGGTCTCCATGGTTGGTGGCATGGGGAATTGACTATGAGTATACATATATTTATATGATACATGCTTAGAGATATTTTCTGATGATGCAGATTAAAACGATTTTCAAGGTTTTTATAATCGTCCATAATTATATATAGATAGCTTTTTCTTAGACTTAGAGACTATGCCTAGTGAGGCTTGGGTAGTAAGGAGGGGGACGATGTGCATGAGGGATAGAGGTACCGTGACGACACAACTTGTTATACCCTCAATATGTACATATGTTGGTATTGTTTACATGCACGGTTCTTTTTTAATATTTAACATATTTATACAGCAAAAGATAACTATTTGTTTATTTGTTGTTATCAAGACCAGTGCTCATGGTGAACCATGATATTTCAAGTGTACCTCCACATCTGGGGCGGTGTGTATCTGTATAGTATAGTATGGTTTAATGTAGTAGAAAATACTAAAAAAAATACTAAAAGACAAACTATGATATGATCTTTCGGTAAATACAGGGCGTCCATAACATAACCTGTGGCTAGATGTACATGAGTACATCAATGAATAGTGCACTTTTAGGAAAGTGTATACATACACTTAGGTTGGGTGTGTGCTGAGATGGGGCTGACCTGATTTCATTTATCTATATGAACTATCATACGTACACCTGAGGATCTCGATCATTAAATTTGGCACAGTCGATGTAGTCCAAAAAGATTTCCCTTAAGCATTCCTTGATGTAATGAATGATGATTCATGCGCCCGGATTATTCGAGGGTTTCGAATTTACAACTTTTAGGTTGTTCACAAATATAGAAAACAATGAGAAGAATTTTCTCCTTGTGAGGTATAATTTCGGACAGATTTTGTGTGCTATTAGACATGCTTCTGGTAAACATGAAATACTATGCAGTGAAGTAACTATAATCATATAGTTTAAACAATAGGGGAGTTGCATAGCCGCCATTTTGAATCTTGATTCGCATGGAATTATGGGAGTAATGGTACAGTATACAATCTATAGAAAACATGTTATCTTTACCTTCGAAGCTTCTAAGCTTTATCCTATTGTTGGTAACTGCAGAAGGTATGTGATTTCGACATTTAATAGGTTGGAGATTTTGAATTGGAAACGGGTGGATGGGAGGAATTGTCAAATTGTCAAAAAAACCCCTGGGAAATTGGCAAAAAATGAAAAAAAAAAATATGAGTTTTATTATTTATATGAAAGGGCAGGTCACTGGGAAAATCCCACCTGCCCGCACTGAAAGTGGGGCAAGTCGGAGCGCGGGCGATTACAACTCCCACACCACCGAAATTAGGCCTTACATAATCTTTTTCCAGGTAGTTGCAAAAAGTTTTAAAACAATTGGATTCAAATTCCGAATGTTAACTGGGACATTATAGATATCATATATTTCATATTTCAACAAGCAACAAGGGGCTGGGGTATAAAAGCAGTGCTTCTGATCACGGTCAGGTAAGCCAGTCTTAAAAGAAGGTTATGGTAAGCCTGTTTTTGACTCATTATGTGAGATTGGCCCGAGCCTGTTTCTTAGTTGTGAAAGCTAGGGTTAGACTGAACAATTTGAGGTGGTTTAAGGACTGGCTTAAAGATTTAAATATGCCAGTTTACACGTTTTTCACAAGTCATTGGTTCTTTTGCATGTGATTTCCCTGTAATTCTGTAGTTTACAGTCTGTACCTATGTAATGTTTTTTTACTGTGGCCGGTTCAAAGTTGGTAACTATCTATCTTTTCTAACGTAACGAAGTAATGGAATTTACTGCATGCCAGTACAAACCGATGAAAGCATCTCGATTTGATGTTATGTTGCTACTGGATAGCAATTTTCTAAACAAAAATCAAATAATAACTCTGCTAGAAGTCAATTTTCTAAGACAGAAGTCATATATACGCATCCCTATGTCAGTGTAGATACTTGGAGAGAGAGCAATGGGCAACCTGGGTTAAGTTTTTTTTTATCGAATCTCATCTTATTCCACCCCTTTTTCATGTAAACCCGTATCCAGTTTACTCACGCAATCAAAGACGCGATTAAAGTTGAATCCATTACCATTTTAGGAGGGTGAGCTGTTACACCAGGTGGAATACCCCCGCCCCACCATTTATCTACCTGCTAAAATAATTGATAAAATAAAATGGAAAAAAAGTTCGTTACTGAGGCTATCGGAACAGTAGGTAGAGATTTAGAACCAGTGAGAATAAATATTCTCTAAAAAGGTAAACCAGGCTATTCATGTTGCTACTTATAAACGTATTTTAGATACTGTTGATTGATTTTTGTCTGCGAGGATTAATTTTGAAATTTTGGAAAATAAAATATAATTTTCGCGGGCTTAGTCTTAATTTCACGCAAATTTATTTTGTGCAGTTTGTAAGAGATAAAACCAACCCAATCCACAGTATATACATCAATTATTGCCAGGACGCAACAGTCAATCGACTTAAGGCTTTCCCCAAGTAAAGATATGTTTATTATTACTGTGGTGCTGAGTGTGGTGGTGCCGGGTCGGAGCGGTTATCCCCGCTCTGGCCCGGCGCTGCTAGCCAGTGTCCCGAGCTCCCGGTCTAGTCGCCCGGTTATCCGGGTGCGGCCGGCCGGACTGGATTCGGGCTGGCTGTTCTATCTGTTGCAGGGATGTTTTGCCACCAGATGTCGTGTGGGGGTTTTGTCTCTCTTATTTTAATATTTTACTGTTAGCCTATGTCTTATGTCAATTCTTGTCTTAAACTACCCTTTCTTTACTATAACTTTTTTGTTCTAATCCCTCTCTTCTGTGAAGCGGAGGGAGAACCTTTTTCACTGTGGTTGAAGGGTTTTTAGTCGGCAATAAAGACTAAAGTGCTAGCAAGGACTCGGAGATCTGTGTTGTTCTATTCTTGTTGTTATTTACCCGAATCGCCGTGCAAGTAAATAAGCAGACATTACATTACCATAGTTACTGTTTGCCTAAATGATGTTACCCCCCACCATCCCACCACACACCCCGAGGAAGGTTTACTTGAGGAAGACTATTTAGTGGCGACCTCTCGTGTTTCTATCGATTATTACTAAATCTCCTGTCTGACCTGATTCCACGTTAATGTTCAGTCACTGGCCTGGCTTTCTCCCTCATAATATTACATTGTAATTATTGATTTGCCTTCCACATTCTGGTATAAAGGCCTCCTTAGAGGGACCAGCTAAGTTGGTGCTTATGTACATTTTGTGAACTGCTCTGATTTCTGTGGTTCTTTATTTTTTTGTGTCGTTTGTTTTAAAATGCCTTTTGGGGATTATCTTTAGTAACCATGGAAATCTGCCGTACTGTGGAATGTTAGCTTTCACCTTGTGGCACTTGACTTGTGTGTGGCAGGGAGATTAGTGAGACGAGAAGGAGTGGGAGTGGTGGGTGGGAGAGAGAGAGGGGGGAGGATGACAGAGGAGAGGAGGAAGAAGGAGGGGGAGAGGAGAGAAGAAGGAAGGAGAGAAAGAGGGGAGCCAGAGGGAATGAAGGAGAGGGATAGAGAGAGTGGGAAAGGGGGAGAGGAGGAAGGAGGGAGAGAGAGGAGGGAAAGAGAGATAGAGAGAGGAGAGGAGGAAGGAAGGAGAGAGAGAGGGGAGACAGAGGGAATGAAGGAGCGGGATAGAGGGAGTGGGAACGGGGGACAGGAGGACGGCGGGAGAGAGAAAGAGAAAGGGAGAGACAGCAGAGAGATAGAGAGGAGAGGAGGAAGGAAGGAGAGAGAAAGGGGGCAGCGGGAGGGGGATAGACGAGAGAAGGAGGGAGAGTTGGTGGGTGGGGCGGTGGGCTGAGGGCTGAGATGGAGATTATATAATTTACAAAAAATCCATTTAAACCGGTTATTCCTGGTTACTCTCACATCTCTCCTCTACTAGAGATATTTGGATTAACTTCTATTGTACCTGCAGTCCAACAACTAAAGCCCACTCACCGCAGGTCTTTACTTATTTCTATGGGGTTTGGGTCAGTTTGTTCATATGCTTTCAATGGCCGACTTATTGATTGTCTGATTATATCAATTTCAGTTTTGTTTCATTTTAATGTTGGAGTAGAAGGGCAGTCTGGAAGACCTACTTAGCAGAAGATAAAGGTCCTATTTCCTTTAAAATATTGGAAATAAAAATTCAATATAAATTATAATTATATTCACAGCCTACTAGGATTCCTTGCATGTGTTTGTCTAAGCGTTAGAACATGGGTGAATTCACCAGAACTTGTACCAATTCCCTCAAATGACCGGAATTTAAGACACAAATTAGGTTCAACATAACCAAAGAGATTTATTAAATCAAGGCAATACCAAATATGCTCAGACATACTTACTCCCGCAACCCTATGTGTTTCTCATAAAAATCTAAACTTTAATTCAACTTCCCACGGTAAGTCTCCAAAAATTATAAAATATTTATCATGTATTAGCCTACTTCAGCTTACAGCAGAATTGACCAAATGTAAATTCTGCCAATTGTACATTTGAAGGCAATGAACCTGTCCCAGAGTTTGTGACAGCGGCAGCTTTGGTATTAGCTCCCTGATGAAAAGTAGCACTTACACAGAGCTGTACGTACGTGGTAGCTAGACGCGGGTCCATTATTCACCTACACTTTAAGCGCAACTCACTGCACAATTAATTACGTAAACAACAAAACACACAACACAAACACTCGTTCGATTACGTTGTTATAATTATTATTACTTACAGTAAATAGTTCTTTCAATGATATGGTAGCAGTGCATGAGCTCTTCCGTTTGGCAAATATAATTATAAATTTGTACTCTTAAGTTCGTTACAGAGTTTTTATAGAACCTACATTTTAGTTAAAGAAGTTAATGGCTATTTCATACAAAGTAATTTTTCATGTTATATTCAACACAAATTCATATAACGAGAATCTGTCACATTGGAGAGGCTATGCTTTAGGCCATGTTTGAAATACGTGTAGGCCTACATACTCAATTTGGAAGTATTATAATATTTTAAGTAACTGTTCGGTTATGTTGAAATGTATTTATGATATAAAACCTTGCTTTTGTCTTCAGAGTGGTGTATCAAATGGCAAATTCCACCACGTTTAAAGTCCCCATGTAAATATTATAAATGATTAATCCCCGGTCTAACCTTACCTGGATCCCCTATATGTGGGGATTATGTATGATCTTTCCGCCTGTGCCTTGGCTAAATAGGACAGCTCTTATTTAATAATGTCGGTCCCCTCTTGCGTCTATTAGGAGTATATCCTGTATTACTCTCCTAGACACTCCTGTATGATTTATCATTTTCGGATCAAGCCGCCATTGTGTGCCTGTCGCACATATTTCGGGTTAATGTGTTGCTGCGGGTAAAGGATCCTATATTGTTTGCCTTTTTTCATCTGAGTGTAAAGCGCAAGGTTGGTTGTCAAGACCTATATTGGTGTAGATCATGGACGACAGGAGGCGCTTGTCGCAGTGTCCTCGCATGGAATTAATATCAATATTTTTTTGTCACCCCTCTCCTTTCTCGGGCTCTCTGTTACCCATCGCCCCTATTGATCATTGGAAGCTGTATCTTTCTCTGTCTGCCTCTGCCTCTGTCTCTATATTCTCTATCGCTACATTTCACACGACTCTTTTCTGTTCCTCCTTTCTATTTCTTTCCCCTCTCTCCCCTGTCTCTTCTTTCTGTTCTCTCTCCTCCATCCTCAGTCTCTCAACGTTGTTCCCTGTCTCTCTCCTCTCCCGCTATCACCCCTCTGTCACTCTCCCCTGTCACTGCCTCTCACCCCCCCCCCCTCTCTATTCCCTCTCCTCTCTTTCCCCTCTCCCCTACTCTACCCTTCTCTACCCTTCTCTCTACCCTCTTTCCACCTCCCTCCCTTCTACCCTTTACCCCGTCCCCCCACACACTGATGCTTCTCTCCAGTATGCCTCCCCAAATCCCCGCCTACGTCAAACGCCATTCTGTGACGTCACTAACGAGAAGGGGGATCTAAATTGGAAAATTCCTCCGCCACCACGGAAATCTATTCCCCGCCCTGGAGGCAAGGGGAGGGAGGGATGGTGGGAGGGGATGTTTTCCTCTGGCGAGAGGCGGCGAGGGTGGGTGGGTGGAGGGCATGGCAGTGGGTACTGGGGTGGGGCCTTTCCATAACTGTATATTACTTCCCCCTAGTGCCTGCCAACCCCTTCGATTGAAGTGAATTGAATGTACTTTTGATTCCTTTAGAAATTGGTTGTCCACTTCTCTGCTCTTTCAATTGATGCCAGACGCAATAAAGCATACAGAAACAGATATTAACAAACAAGAAATGTCAAATGAAGTTGGAAAAGACTTGGGGCAGAGTACACTTGATTAACAAAAATGGTAAGAAAAGTGCTGACAACAAAAGGAATGACAGTGATTCTGTCAGTTTTGAATGCTGATGGTAATTTTTGCAAAGTTTATTGCTGATACCATCAGTAAAATTATCGATTTCCTAATACAAGATTCCACTGAATATTTGTTTTTAAAACTTGGTTTTCCTAGTACAATTTGCGTTCTTTTCGTAGAAGCTAATAAGAATCATGAAACATTGGAAGTGGTGAGAGGGGGGGGGGGGGGGGGTGGCAAAAATACTCTGGGCCCCTTCTATATATGGGGAACTATCCCCTTCCCGACCCCACTTTCCTATACCACGCAGTCATACCCATGGTTGGTGAGCCCCCCACCCCCCCCCCCCCACACACACACATTTTATCAGTTCGGTACCATTTGGACAGATCTTAACGTCTGACTGGTCTTAATAGCGGGTTGGTTGGTCCCATTACCGAGATGGCCATTATGTAGGCCTCTACTGTATATATTTTATCCTCCAGTACACCAGTATATAAATCAAATAATGGGCGACAATTCAGAAAAGATTCGTTTACAGCTTTAGCTCTATCACGAGCCCAAGTACCAGCGCCACTCACTCTACTATTTACACCCAAGAAATATGTATTTTCTTCTTCCAAATCGATATGTCCTTTAAACGGTGATATTTTTCATCTAACACTGTTTAAGGAGAGCATAGCGGAAAAGCCAGTAGTGTGTGGTAGCGAGGGGGGAGGGGGAGGGGCATGAATGGAAGGGCTATAGTTGAGGGAGGGAGGTAGTACGACTGGAGGCACTGCGGGACTACCGGAAGTAACGAGATTGATGCCTTGTCACATTATGACTCTGTGCCTTCGAGGAAAATCAATAAACAGGAGGCAGGAGGAGTTGGCGCAGTTGGTAAGAGTGCCACTGCGTCAAGTCAAAGGTTAAGGGTTCACAACTTGTATTATGTAAGGCAAGGAAGTCATACATTACTCCTTCTTCAGTGGAGAACATTGCTCATATTAGACCTGGGGGCTGGGGGCAGATTTGTCTTTGAATAGGGGTACCGACTTTAGGAGAAATACCTAGCATCTTCTAGCAATAGGTGGTAGTGGTAGTATGGAAAATCAGCTATAAGAGCTCAACTAGGCAGAACAGGCAAAACGCCATAAATAGATGTAGTATACTACCACTGGAAGACCAGCTATAAAGAGCTGAAATAAACAGCCTGGTTAGACATACGCTACCACATGAGCTCGTGGAAGACCAGCTATACTAGCTATAGCAGCTGATATAGCCTGGTAAACTATCATAGAGTAATGGATGATAGTATACTACCCCAGGAGATACTTTTACTAGCTGAATCAACAAGAGGCAGGAGATGGTAGTAAACTACACTGTGGGACAATAAACCAGAATGACTTCCAAAAGCTATTGTCTAAGAGCCCCCAGCCATACAGGCTTAGTCAGCATAGTTAGAACTGATTAATCTTGAATGTGTTTCACCCTTACATCTGCGTGTGTACCTCAATAGGGGATTTGCAGTGTTACAGTGCATTCTGGGATAGATTCAGGTCTGACATACAACTACAAGCAACAATTAACTCGAAAATTGCAAGAACGTTTTCACCAATATCATAGCTTGTATAAATGATCTATAAAAAGTAAATGCATGATTGGAAAGATATAGGACTAGATCATGACATGTTTTCTATAGATTTTACACTGTAACATAAGTCCCATAATTCCATGCAAATCAGGATTTAAGATGGCGGACATGAAAGTCCCCTATTGTAATAAGAGAAAGGACGGTTTGGCCTGCTAATAAGTCAGTACCGTCCTTGACAACCTTCTTATCCCATCGTGATCAGACGTTTTCTCTGGTTTGAAACAGATTAGACAATTGCGTGCTGTCATGGTATCTAAATTCAGGAGCCCTGTTTATTGATTGCGTCTGGTTTAATTGTAACAGTTATTTCCATTGGGTTTTGATTAATTAATTGATCAATTGTAATGTAGGTGTATTCCTCTGTGTGGGGAGGGGTATACGAAATGTGTGGATGAGAGAGAGAGAGCGAGGTAGCAATAGAGAGAGAGCGATAGAGAGAGAGCATCAGGGAGCATGAGAGGGTGGGGCGAGTGGAGAGGAGAGACACAGAGAGAGTGCGAGGGAGGGATGGCCATTTAGAGAGAGGGCATTGAGGTGAGGGGGAGGGAGAACACAAGGTGATAGAGAAAGTTCTATTCAAAGACAACAATGGGAAGGCAACACTGGTTGCGGGGGAGGGGGAGGGGTGCACTCCGCTAGAGTGATCCACAGAGCTTTCTACATTACATGTCTTTAAACCAACCCTACTACACGCTACGCCCACGCACTACAGTAATTTATAATGAGTTATGAGCCTCACATTTCCTATAGAACAACTCACTATACCCTGACTGGGTATGCTGTAAAGAATTGCACCAAGTGGGATGGGGCTCTTCACCTCCCTGTGAGGGTATTGCACCAAGTGGGGTGGGCTCCCAACCTCCCTGTGAGGTATGGACCAAATGGGGTGGGGCTCTTCACCTCCCCGTGGGGGTATTGCACCAAGTGAGGTGGGGCTCTCTACCTCCCTGTGAGGGTATGCACCAAGTGGGGCGGGGCTCTTCACCTCCCTGAGGGTGTATGCACCAAGTTGGGCGGGGCTCTTCACCTCCCTGAGGGGGTATGCACCAAGTGGGGTGGGACTCTTCACCTCCCTGAGGGTGTATGCACCAAGTAGGGTGGGGTTATTTACCTCCCTGAGGGGTATTGCACCAAGTAGGGTGGGGCTCTTCACCTCCCTGAGGGTATATGCACCAAGTAGGGTGGGGCTCTTTACCTCCCTGTGAGGGTATTGCACCAAGTAGGGTGGGGCTCTTCACCTCCCTGAGGGGGTATTGCACCAAGTAGGGTGGGGCTCTTTACCTCCCTGTGAGGGTATTGCACCAAGTAGGGTGGGGCTCTTCACCTCCCTGAGGGGGTATGAACCAAGTAGGGTGGGGCTCTTCACCTCCCTGTGGGGTATGCACCAAGTGGGGTGGGGCTCTTCACCTCCCTGTGGGGTATGCACCAAGTCTGTTTTAGTGTGTGTGTGGGGGGGGGGGGGGGGCTCTCTTCCTCCCTGTGGGGGTACGCATCAGTGTACAGTAAGTAAGAATCAGGTTTTCTGATGTGTCTGGATCAGTTTGAACCCACCATCAAGCCATTCGTTATTCAAACCATTGCCTACGATCAAAAAGAGCAGGGTATTGCTTCCTAGCGTTAGCGTCTTTCCACTCTCACTGTGATATGACTTACACACAAATACATTCAAAAAGTATTGGTGAGTAACCAATCCCCCCACCCAATAGGACTATATATATATATGTGTGTGTGTAGTACACTCTATAAATAAATATAGGAGCTTACCCAAGTCTGTATGTGTGTGACAGGGAGATAAGCTCCCTGGATGCTATCAGTGTAGAGACACTGCCTGCGTCCCACATTACACGTTTACTATATATATACGTTTTAAAGGTTGAAATGAAGGCAACTTAACTGAAAACAATCATGGGAACGAGTTTTGTTGGCATTTTCGTAGGTTTATTCACGATCCTTACGCGTTTCGCCTTTTCTTAGGCTTCTTCAGAGCTATATAAGTTTATAAATACTAGTTCGAAAACATTCTTGCTGTACTCATAGAGCTTAGCATTCTCACTTAGAAGTTAGTCATAAAGGTGTAAGCTCTATCAACCGCATACTTTTTTAATCGTCATACCTCACACAGTAAGATATAGGCTCTGATTTTCTTATATCCTTCAAAAGCACCGTGAATGTTGAATTGGAAAAATGATATTCTATGGAAGAGACTGCATGACGAACTCATTGTAAAGTTATACCTGGCACTAAGTTCATCTATGTGAAAATGCGTTTAGTAGAACAGACATTATTGTAATGTTGACTCAAATGTGTTATTCTAGTATTGAAAAGGTTAACGATAAGTCAGCTATACACATGGCCGCCCTTTGATAACCCTGCTGGCAGTAACTGAGTGAACTTATGCTCTGGCATAGCGCTCATGGGATTCGAATTACGAACTCTCAAGACCATCTCGGTTTGAAGTTCAACGTCATAACCTTTACGCCACCCCGCCCCTCTTACTGGAGGATCCATGAATAGGGTAAGAGGGTACGTTTAGGGTTTTATTTCACCTCTGGAATGGACAGGTGTTCCTCTGCCAATCTCACCCACAGCACAAGCAGTCTAGGCCCAAAGTTGAGAGAGTCCGTTCAAACGGAGGTCCCCGAAAGCCTCTCGCCTCAAACCGCAAACAGCCATTACATTAATTACATTAAGACCGCAAAATGTCATTATATTCCGGTCCCATTAGAACGCCGAGTCCTAGACCAGGAATCCGATTAGCGAAGTAGGCGTCTAATCACTGACATACCATCCTTATCTGATCTGAGAGTTTGGACCGACTGCAAGCCCCATGCAGGCCTTCCCCGGTCGCTTTCATTGTACATTTATTCCTACATTCCTTCACTGTGGAATACCCATGCTTTGCCGCTTAATGCGTCTGTGTTCATCACCTCCTCCCACACATACGCCTACAGTCCCCCCCCCCCCACCTTAAATCACTCTCCCCCTCCCTCCCACTTAATGCCCTAACATACTGGGCTGCACCTATACAGTGGAACCTCGCTTAAATATAGGCGACCACTTGGGGCTGAGCGTTTTTTGGTCGGATGGTCGCATTGGCGGGATTGTGCGATTATTTAAAGTTGTAATGTGTTTTTTTCTAATTTGACGATGATAGAAAGACATCGATGTTCTTGACAATATTATTTATTAGATATTAAATACCAATTTACAAGGCCACTGGTGCTCCCCGCTCCCATGTCCGTACCCATGTCAGAGTATTTTTTTCCCCCACAGGTTTGAAAGTTTTTATTCAGAAAAATCAGAGAAACAGTCTCACAAATTCATGTGATATTTTTGTGGCTGTGAGGATAGGAGCAATAGGGGATTTGCATGTGTCACTGCGCATGTCTGTTACAGTGCATGCTGGGATGGATTCTCCTTACAGATGGTATACAAATATAGTATTTAACAGCATTTTTACCCAAAATAGGCAGAAAGCTTTCGACGATGCCATTTCTTCTATCAAAAGTTTATGGATTCCAAATGCATGATGGGAAAGATGAGGACTTGTCCTATCATATCATGGCTATATACAATCGACGACTGATGTCGATTCCACGATGAACATGGAATGTTTTCTTTAGTTTTTGCATTGACATGCAACTCACATAAGTCCTTGCGAACGAACATTCAATATGGTGGCTATTTTTAGAATAGTCATTTTCAGCAATCACTTGGTAAGGAATAAATGAAGAATAAAGACATTTTCTTGCTTTCAATGTGGTTGTATTCAGTCATGATGTTGGTATAATAGTAGAGCAAGGCAAGAGTCCTTCTATATTCACATTCACATGAGGTATTATAGCCTAACCAATATTAATCTTCAACAAGCTAACTTACTGGGCGACCATTCTCAAGCTTTCTCTGGGCCATTCTCTGGCTTTCTCTGTCGCCCAGGGCGTCGCCACTGACATTACTTGTTATAGCACATATCAAGCTAAACTGGCATTTACTATAGCATCTGTTAACGAACCTCTTAAAGCTTGCTTAATCATGATGAAAGTGATTTTTCTTTAATTAAACACAAACGTTTCAAATTATATTCTAAGATAGTTTTATCACTATGCTAGTGCCCTAGTGGATATGCTCCTACTGCACGAAACAGTGCAGAACTGCCAGGTGATTGTGCAGTTTCGCAGTTTGTGAAAAAAAACTACCGGTATATTGTTGCTTGGATACTTGATCCATGAGGCCAACATGCATGATAATGATAAGAAATGTGAATTCTCACATAGATGACGACGTCATGTTAAGCATAGATATTGTAAACGCTGTTGGTCATAGCCCGCGTTTATAGCTTATAGCTTTTCAAAATCCTTTAAGAAACTCTTAAATTGTCTGAAAAACGTCACCAAACTACATAAGTTATCATTTAGCTTACCCTAACAGACATCGGATGATAGTGAGTAGTATATGAACAATTCAATTAAAGGCAGGCAAAGTGCACCACCATACATGGCTTATTTGCGGTACGATACATACCTTTATACTGTTACGCAAGATGAAAATGTAGAATGTTAGTAGTGTAGGATACACCTCACTCTCTCCCTCCCATCAACGGTAAAGCCCCTTTCTCGCTTCCCTATCTCTGTCATCAACACTATGCCCTCACTGCCCTCACCCACCATGCTCTGTGCTGGCTTGTGATTGGCTCGCGCTGATGACGTCACAACGTCTATATAAGCCAGGCGCTCGAGTGTTTCGTCCTTCGTCTGTCCTCCAGCACCACGACCACTCTCTCACTCTCATCGCCAACTGTTGGGCCTACCACGGCCGGTGATAATACACTTATACTCAGATCATCACTTATTGATCACTAAATACACCGGGGATCATCTATCGAGGGATTCTAATAGCACACAAAATGGCGTCCAGTGCGAGTAATCCTGACCCTTACGGTATGAGAAAGGTAGGTCTATACAGAGCCCTCTTCTGACTAACCAATCCATGCTCCTGCTCCTGCTCCAGTGCCTCCTGCTACTCATTCCACTTTTCCTATACTACTCGCGGTTGGAGACCATACTGGAGGAGCTTCCAGTACCTCGACCTGCTCCTCCCAGCGCTGTTCCCCTGTGTTAGTGCTGCCTTATAGATCATCTAATACTTAACCTCCTGTACCCTCTGTCTGGCCTACAATACCGTCCTCTATGTACCCCCTGCTGTGTACAATCCTCTATTTTATTACTATCCCGTGTGCCTATCTGCTTGTATTGATCTGTACTCCACATCCCATTCTCCCCCTCCCTCTCCACCTGCTTCATTCATTCCTTTTATTCTAAATTTTTTATGTGCCTGGAATAACCTGTCAGCTATATTTGATATCTATAGTGTTGCCTTGAGTGGCTTTACTTTCTTTCGATTGGATTTCGATTCTGTTTACAACATTTCAAATCTTTTTTATTCCTTTACTCTTATCATCTGTTAAAGGAGCTTTATTCATTTCATTCCCAACTTGTCCTGTTCTCCTCTGTAGCTCTTTCCTTCTTTCCCCTGTAGGCTACCCGTCTTTCTCTTACTGCTGTTCCCTGTTAGGCTAGTTAGTTCTTACCCTGAGTGTACTTTCCATCTTCTCGCTCCATATATTGTTGTAACATAACCTTCCGCGTCTCAGATGTCCTCTCTGACTTTGGCATCACTCAGCGTTCCAATGACCTCTGTTGATGCTCTCATCCTCCGATTACTCTCTTCGGCTCTCTGACATTCTCTCTCTCTCCCCCCCCCCCCCTCTCTCTCTCTCTCCCTCTCAATCACCTACTCTCTTATCCTCCCGTCTTCCGTCCCGCCTGTCTCTTTAACTCTCCTCTCTCTCGTCCCCCTCTCTCTCGCCCCCCTCTCTCTCTTTGTCTCTCCTGCCTCTCACTTCTCTCTCTTTATCTCTCCTACCTCTCTCTCTCTCGCGTCCCCCCTCTCTCTTGATCACTCATGTCTCTCTCCCTATCTCTCGCCACCCCCTCTATCTCGTCCCCCCTCTATCTGTATCTCTCCTACCTCTCTCTCTCTCGTCCCCCTCTCTCTTTATCTCTCCTGTCTCTCGCCCTATTTCTAGTCGTCCCCCTCTCTCCATCTGCTCTTGACTCCATCTCTCACCTTCCTATCATCACTCTGTTTGATCTTAGTTATCCTGTAGTACCAATATCCTGATGCTAGCTATTTGAGCCTATTTTACCCTGACTGTAAGCAGGGGTAATTATAGGTTCTCTTTGAGCTGCTCTTTCCACTAAAAGAAACCCTGAGTAGCTCTAAATCTAACTATGAAGATGGATCAACTTCTTCTAAACCTCAATCCTCAGACCATTGAAGGGGGATCACCAACTTCATCTAATGCTTAATCCTCAGTGGAACATGATTGATTTTAGCTAGAATTTGAGTATTTTAAAAGTTATTTTGTAGCAATTATAAAATTACGGATTGGTTGAAAATTGGCGAATTAAGTGTGTACACGATGATTAGTGACGGGTTTGCAGTCAAGTGCAATCGTTTGCGACCTTGAGTTAGGAACAGTTAGGAAGGTACTCATTAATGGAAGATTAATTGATTAAAGGATTTAAAAAATAATTGAAGATTTAATTAAACTTCTACAACGTTCCATCCTCGTGATCAGTATGTATCGTCACCGTGCTTGCTCTTCTAGAAATAGGCCTACATAAGGTGTTGTCAGGGCATAGGATACATTAGACTGACTTGGAGATTAACCTTGATTAATTTATTATATTTATTAAGTCAGACCGTTTTGCCACCCGTATCACTGTCTTAAAGTATTGTATTAAACAATTTTAGGAGGTTATTTGGGCTAAAAATAGCTTTCTAGGCTATTAATATCTTTCCTTTGACACGTTTGATGCGGGGTGGTCACGTGCTAGCAATAAGACTGGCCTGTAATGATGGTCGTGTATGGCATATCCCTGTCATACGTGGTGGAAAATAAGGGCCTTTTCATGTTTAATGTTCAATATTGAGGGTATATTACCATTCTTTATTCATAATATGCGCCTAGAAAAGAACACGATTGAAAAATATGCATTTGGTTCTTTATGATACCTTGGAACATTATTATCTGAAGTATATCAGCAGTTTACTAACGTAGTCTATACCGTAGTTTTTTCTTTGCAAAATAAAGAATTAATTAAATATATTATTATATTATTCCTCATAAATTATCTAAAAGTTAAAAGATAAAGAGATTTGATTGTTCTTGTTATACGTACTAGTACAATATGACTATGTTATTGCAGCCCTCATACAACTATTAGCATACTAGCATATTATGATAAATGTTTATAAGACTAAAGAGTCTATAGTGGTTTAAATATTGATCGAATCTTTTATTTCCCTAGAGAAACATGGCGATTAACAATAAAGTAGAGCTTACTGTTGGGACCATAAAGATCACATACAAACACACATACACTCTGTCTATGTTCGAGTAGAAGCTTCCAATGAATGAGCTTTTTAAAAAAAAACTATACACTACAGTTAACTACATGATCATCTACTGTACTTTAGTTCTAAGAGATATTTCAGCATCTCTATTACTGGTATAAACATGGCATTTACATGATATTGTGGTATAATTAGTCATTCCCTTATACACTATTTAGTTAACTGTTTTATCAGGAGGCTAGCGCTTGACTGTTTTCTGTAGGATCATGTTGGAAGACTCCTTTTCGAATTAGGGGGACTGAGGAAATTGTCTGGCCAGATCGAAACCAAAAATGAGCTCTACCACATGGCTACTTGTAGCCACTGATATGTAGCGGGAATGTTGGGTGGGGCTCGGCATATGAGGTGTTATAGAGTGGGTAGTCTTGAGTGGATGTCATCACAGCCATCCCCTAGAGTGAGGCAAGGTTTATCATTTAAGTGGATGCCACCCTTAAGTCACTTCCATGAAAAGCCACCATAGGCAGAGACTAAAGAGATTAATAACCTCCATTTCTGGCCTGCTGGTTTGTTCATGATCTCTCGGCTTTGCCTTGGTATTATACACCAAACTGTGCATGTCCAGCCCCTCAATGTCAGTCATTAATCCTTGACTCAGCGAGTTTATCTTTCATCACCAATTCCTTTGAGATACACAGCTTCCTTCATACAGCAGTCAACCCCACCCTGTGTTCTGAACACACCCTCTGCTAACATGCTGGCGGCAACATGCTGCACCCTTCCACCCTCTTCTGGGGGTGTATGAGGGGTGGAGTATACACTGTATATTAGCTCTCCCACTTTTGCATGCTGTACACTTGCTCTCCCCCACATACTGCCTACACTTACACAGAGGCAGACCCGTGTGACACATCGTGTTGAAACTGTAATGTTGCCTCTTCTGTGATCATGTATACTATTTGCTTGTGAAGAGCACTGTTCTATATGACTGTAATAGTGATGCAATTCAAGCTTTAGTTGAAATGGTTGTTATGGTTGCTGTTGCCAAAACCTAGTGGAATTTGGAACTCGCGCTGGGGAAAGTTCATGTATAGTAAATCTTTATAGTGAAAGTTCTGCTGCTCAAAACTGTCAACCCTTAAGGAAGGTTTATCTTTCATCTCCATTCCTTTGAGGTACACAGCTTCCTAGCCACACCTATATGTATGACCGTAGTGGTGCTATGATTGATACTTTGAAGTACTTGTATGGTTGTTGTTGCTAAAAACAAGCGAACTTTGCTGTAGGCTTTGCAATGAAATGAAACCAAAAGAACAAAAACACCTGCTATGTTCCTGAGGACATGAGCTCGCCTCGAAATATTACTGCATACTGTTAACTTGTTATATGCATTTACTAATCTAAAAAGGATCATTTAAAGTCCTACAGTTGGATGGCGGTAAAGCTGATGAATAGCACATCATTTGCACTGAAGCTCTTCCCAAACACGTACAAATAAACCATATATATAATAATAGTCAGGGAGCACAAGGCCCAAAATGGGGGTGTTGCTAAACATTTTGGTTAGAGCTTGACAACACATACCACCATATAGCATTCATACTGGCCTATAAGAAAACCATTGTTGGCATTCTGGCATTTTGTTTATTCCATGGTTTCCATGGCAACAGAAGCCAAAAATTGAAATTCTGAGGTAAAATTACTTAAATGAACCTCAGTCAGAGATGAGTCGTGTGAATACTTTGATATTTTGGGAAAATATTGACATCCAAATTGCACATTCAGATTATTATGACATTTGACCTTTGATCAAGGTCAAGGTCACATTTATCAAGGTCAAACCCAGAAGAAGCCCACAAAATGCCATTTCCCCTCAAACATATTCACCCCTCAGTAGGTAATTTATTGATCTATCTTGATAATTTCATTCTAGGAAATTGCCAAAGCATCAGTACTAAGAGATTCGCTGACTTAAAGTTGCTAAGGTACAATACTGTTACCATAGCAACTAGAAAACTACGAAAAAAATGCATAGCTCTTGTTGCCATCCAGGATGCCAGTAATATGAGTTGGCCAAATATGGATGTCCTTCCAAGAAAATATTTTTGGGGAGAATGACCATTATCAGTGGGAATATGTTGAATATGAAGTATATTTCCAATTTCATTCCTAACATTCTAATTAAATATCTTTTTTTGTTGTTGCCATGGCAACGGTTCTGGAAATCAGGGAAGAAATAATGGGATAACAAAAAGCTGAATAATTCAAAAGATATTTTACTTAGAATTCTGGAATTTTGCTCATTTATAGAATACTTGATGGGACAACAAATATATTCTAGCAATTGACCTTTGATGAAAGGTCAAGGCCATTTTTCCAAGGTCAAACTAGGAAGAAACAGCATACTTTGTGTTGCCATAAAGAGGGTAAAAATAGGGGTATGCCAGTTATGGATGCTCGTCCTCAGAAATATTTTTTATTGAGAGCCACTATTTACAGAGGATAAATGTTGAATATGAAGTATATTTTCATTTTTATTCCTAATATCCTTATTAGATATCAAATTTTGGCTGTTGCCATGGCAACCGTTCTGGAAAATAGGGAAGAATTAATGGGATAACAAAAATTGTATAATTCAAAGGATATTTTACTTAGAATTCTGGAATTTTGTACATTTATAGAATACTTAATGGGACAACAAATATATTTATCAATTGACCTTTGATGAAAGGTCAAGGCCATTTTTCCAAGGTCAAACTAGGAAGAAATGGCATACTTTGTGTTGCCATAAAGAGGGCAAAAATAGGGGTATGCCTGTTATGGATGCTTGTCCTCAGAAATATTTTTTATTGAGAGCCACTATTTACAGAGGATAAATTTTGAATATGAGGTATTCTTTCATTTTTATTCCTAATATCTTCATTAGATGTCAATTTTTGGCTGTTGCCATGGCAACCGTTCTGGAAAATAGGGAAGAATTATTGGGGTAACAAAAATTGTATAATTCAAAGGATATTTTACTTAGAATTCTGGAAATTTGAACATTTATAGAATATTTGATGGGACAACAAATATATTGATGCAATTGACCTGGATGAAAGGTCAAGGTCATTATTCCAAGGTCAATGTCATATTTGTACTCAATGTAAATGATGGGCCATCTAAGATGCTGTGTCCACTGAGGAGACATCAGACTAAACTCAGTTGCTGACACCCCCAATTCATGACTCAGTGCTAAAACTCAACAGATGCTTGACAGCTTGCTGGGTTCATTAGTGTGACTTATCTAGCTGTGAGGCTGCCAGTGTGGTGCGTCCTCAGTGGACACAGAATCTAAGGGTCCATTTCAGACCTGAAATGGGTGAGGTGTCTGTGCGAGAGTCTTCTGTAACACAGGCTTTTTAAAGAATACACATTCATCAATTGATAATGTGCAAGAAGTAAAAGGAGGAGGCCTCACACCATCACACATCCTCCCATTTCCCTGCCATGTCCGTGGGCCTGATTAACATTGAATTGAAGAATCATAATATGGGATTAGAAGAATTAATACAGTTAAAGGAAGAGAATCAGAGAACAGAAATCTGAGAAAAAAATAAACATCTGGAAATGAGGGGTTGATTTTTACTTGTGGGAACGATTGGTGATTTTTACAGAAGAACTGTGTCTGAGTGGCTTTGAAAATGAAAACAAACTTCTGACTGACTAGGTAAAGTAGGTCTAGAGGATCTTTTGTTCATGGCTCATCTATATTGATATAGTTTAGCAAAATAACATTTTTTAATGTCATTATACAGTAGACCTTTTCATTTTTAAGCTTTATATTGATTATTTCAAGAGAAATTAGGGTGAACGATTGACGATTACATCCTCCAGACCTACTTGTTGTATGCACCTGGGAATGCATAATTCTCATGTTATTGGGAAAGTGCTACCCATAGGTCAGACAAGCAAAATGAGCCTATGGCCAGCACTCTTCCAAGGGAGGACCATGTAAATCATCCCTGCTCACAATGGGATTCAATGGGTTCCCAAGTTCTGTGAACTAGTGCCGCACTTTGCCACTTTTACTACCCTTCTTGGTTGTATTTGTAAAATGTTTATAAAAATATGCACCAACTAGATCTCCTCCAGCTGCAGTGAGGTCAGACTGTATTCCAGCATTGTATCTGACACTACTAGTTGGTTGTGTCACTTGGGCCAACAGGCGTACCTTTCTGTGGGTGGTTACCTTTGGGTGCTGGGCATTCTGCTTAGCCAATTAATCTACTATTTCTTCAAACTCTAACAATTTTGGTTTTGGCATAGCATTATATCCAAATTATATCACCAATTCTGCTGAACCCAGTTAGCTAGATAGCATGCAAATTCAACACCAGTGGCGCTGTAGGCTGAAATATCTCCCAGTAGGCTGAGACAGAAGCTTCCACCGCCACTCTGTTAAGGTGTTCGTGCCGGTTGCCACCCGTGACGACACCAGCAAAAAATGTATAGATGATCATGGGATTAAAAAATATGAAAAGAGTATATTCTCAGCTATCCGTAGGTATATAATTTACCTATTTGAAAGAGTAGAGGCCGAGCAATGACTGTATGGGTATAACCATGTTTAGGCGTACTCTGTTTCTGAGGTTGCGGGAGCCATAACCGGAAGCTCCCGCCTTAGCTTTATCTCCGCCTCCAGGTGGCATGGTGGTCGGATAGCTTACTTTCATGCTATCAAGGGTAGGGAGAATTGCAAACCCTCAACCAGTGATGAGGCTTCTACCATGAACACTAATTGGTTATATGCCTAATTAATGAACAAGATCTTTTGTGCAATTAGATCCAAGCAAGTATCCATCAGTACCTTCAATTCAACAATTGTATTCCTTGCATGAGTCAGCCCTAACATTTGCCTGGATTCAGTGCCTTGGTTTAGTCAATCAATCTTGTTTAATGTTTCAATCAGGTTCTTTGGTATCATAGGGTTGGCAGGTTCAGTTGGCATTATCCTTCCTCATATTTGAGAAGTGAATAAGAATGTGAGTAAGAATGTGGTTGAGGGATTGGTTTGGTGGCTCTGCACTATATATTCTTGAGCATATTGCTTAGATATCTATAAGGTGGAGACCAGACACTGGATTTGTATTCAAGCAAGCCTGTCATACAGTTGCAACACATGGTTGGGTTCATGAGGTCCATGTCCTCCCTAGGACTAAAATCTGCTTAGCTTTCTAAGCACAGGTTGCAAAAGTTGAGCTCCACTGTGACCCCCAAGTATTTGCTGTCTCTGGCTCTTGATGTTCACCCTTCTCATACCCCATGGTGTGGCTGTGCTATGGATTGTTGTGACCTAGGTGTAGTAACTTGCACTTGTCAGGATGAAAGCACATCTGCATCTTGTATCATTTTTGGATGTTGTTGAGGTCCTGTTGTATGTTTGTTGTGTAGTCTATATAAGAGTACAACATACAGTCCTAGTCTGCAGGATGTTTAAATGTCTTGCTGAGCGAAAGACCTCTTCACAGCTTGAAAGCTACCATGTAAGTTGTGTCACACCAACTTGACTGGCTTCTATTGCAATTGGTTCTCTCCAAGGTAACACTCGTTGTATACATTGATGTATTCACTGATCTAAGTGAATTGTTATTTTATTATCACTAAATGAAAAAGTAGGGGGCAGGAACCATTCATACCCTTGTGCTCGGTCAAGCTGCTCCATCGCACAGTTGTATGGATTGACCTTGGGAGTCAATTGTACATTGGGGTCAGTGTACATTGAGGTTAGCATAAAACTGTAGGCTACAGGTAATGTAAATCATTTATGAAGGATTCCATCTGATTTGCCCATATCTTACATTTCAGCAATATGATCTGTGTATATATTGGAGAAATATTTTTTCCTGTGGTGTCTTTGACTACCAGCATTATGTTTTTTAGCCTTGTCCAATTGATGTTTTATTGATGTTTCAAAGTTTATGCCTTTTGTAGGGTCAGGAGTAGTATTTAAAGGGTAAGTCCCTGAAAGGGCAAGGAACACCTGAAGGGATTACCTGGGTGCAATCCCCTCATGTTAATTGGCCAGGTGGGTTGTGACCAATCAGGCTGCGGTATTAATCATTCTCTCGCTAGCTGTTGGACAGGTAGGAGCTAGTACACATACATTAAAAATTACCGATGTGACACAATGAGCATGGCAAGTACATACTGGCCTTACATTTTAGGAGCAAAAAATATGATAGGTATGTGATGCGGGACAAAGCAAGCAGGTTTATATGTTTATTTTAGGCAGTAAGAGCAAATTTGCAAATGTAAGGAGGCCATTCCTAAAGAAAGGGGATATGGCATTGAGCTTTGGTTTTGCCTAGTGGTTTTCAACCAACACGGGACACCTTTTTGTCCAGGCAAGCTGATAGGTCATCAACCTTCCTTAATGTTAGTTGAACCAAATTCCCCACAGGTATGGAACTGGTCTTCAGAGGATTTTAGAGCAGATTCTAACTCCTTCATTGGCAGGCCAAACAGTTCTTAGCCATATGAATTTAAATCAGAAAATCAAAAACACAACTGCTCATTGTGTTGAGCAAAGCATGAATGGTGGACAATGATCAAAACAGTCATCACTCAAGTACATAAATGACATTTTATTTTGCATGGCTGTGATGATTTGAGTGGGTGATTTATGCTGTGTAGGACTGATAAGGAGTGGCAAAGTTTAGAGGAAGGTGTCCATGATTTTTGGTCCCATAGGGGAACAACTTTTTAACCAGTTGATCCATTTGTTTTTGAACTCTAAGCATCTTGCAAGAAGAGTCATCCACATGGAACCTTATGAACTCTACACAGCAGATTCTTTGTCAGTGATGAATCTGTGTTGCTCCCATTCTTTGAGATGGGAATCAGGGTATTTACAGGTGGCACTACAATCAGTGGTGAGCGCTGAGGTGAGTCCCATTGCCTAATGCAAAAATTCCCTGTTTTCAACCCCTTTGAAACATAATGGGTCAAAATGCTATGGATACATCAAGTATTGTTCATACATTGCAGTCGCTAGTTCCATTTTGCCGACAATTGTGTATAATTTAAGAAATAAAAAAGTTGGAGATTTTAAGCTTAGTTGCTATGGTTATCAAGGGTCAGTGTCTCCCATGGCCCGGCCCACTGCCCGGCAGTTGGGTGAACTTAAGAAAGGGTGAAATCTCAGCATTACTGTAGATTTTAGGCAATAAATGTTGTGGAAATGTTGCTCATGTTCATGATGATTATATTTTATGATATGGACTTAATATTATATATGATTTAAATGTTCAAAATCAGTTTGTTCCTAGATTTGTGGATGCACTGTCATGTGACCAGATAAGTGGAGGCCGTCGCAAAGAATGTTTGAAGAGTATTTTGTTTTGACATGTACTATATAACTTCCAATAATAGCCAGGGGCGGCTATTTAGTCAAACCCCCTCTCACCACGGCATTTATTAGAGCCCCCAGCATTTATTAGAGCCCCTGGTGTCTACTAACAAGTGGCCTGAACACATATCCAGGATATCCTGTTTTATTACAGACATATAAGATTGACTTCCAAGCGTTTTACATTGAGCATATTAATAATCCTCCAGCTCCAACTCCAATTGTGTACATTGGTCATTAGGCTAATACAAAAACAGTTCGGCCCAGTACATTAGACTTTTTAAACTCATTTATATGATTCACATTTACCTCCCCTGATGTTCAATGGGTTTATTTGTTGGGCCGAGATGCCCCCCTCCTCCGAGTGGTCTGACCAGTTGCCGCTACCTCAACCACCACTACACCGGTCACTCTCACTCACACCACCATACTGGACACATGCAAAAAATTTTGTTCACTTCCAGCATGTTGGATATAGATAAATGGAGATTTTGCAGGTCGGGTTGTAAGATAAAACATGCTGGGCCCTGGGGGGCCAGGTGTGAGTTTGTTGTGGCTGCGAAGGCTATGTCTGTGCAACTTGGAGGGCCTGAGGAGGATTACGGGAAACATTTGGATTTCTCCAACATTGAACTCCAACTGATTAACATTGATGACGACTTACCTCCTGACGATGATGAACCTCCTATTACCAAGGAGTCAGTGGACGCTCTCTTACTTGCTAATGCAGCTAGCAATGCCCAGATGAATGCTCTGGTTGCAAAGTTTGATTTATTGTTCGGTCAAGCTAGTGGTGGGGGTGGTGGTGCTAGGCCTAAGACAACTGGGCCTCCTCCATTGCTGTCACTGTCACTGTCAATGTCGGTCAGGCCGCACCACATGTGTATCAGCTGCCTATCAATGCCCCTACAGTCACCGCTTTGACCACTGGTGTCACCGCTTCGACCACTGGTGTCACTCCTACTACCACTGTCATTTATATAAATATATATGCTTACAACTTAACCTAACTGCTATTCATAATGAATATTCAGAATAACTTTCTTATTCTTTCCCTAAATAGAGTACACTGAACTTCTAAGGAAAGTTAGAATTAAATAAACTGAAAACAATACAGTTGTTGGTCAGAACTATCAGATGTTTTACACCACAGTTGACACATGTCTCTATCACATCAATCTATAAAAAGTTGGAGATTTTAAGCTTAGTTGCTATGGTTATCAAGGGTCAGTGTCTCCCATGGCCCGGCCCACTGCCCGGCAGTTGGGTGAACTTAAGAAAGGGTGAAATCTCAGCATTACTGTAGATTTTAGGCAATAAATGTTGTGGAAATGTTGCTCATGTTCATGATGATTATATTTTATGATATGGACTTAATATTATATATGATTTAAATGTTCAAAATCAGTTTGTTCCTAGATTTGTGGATGCACTGTCATGTGACCAGATAAGTGGAGGCCGTCGCAAAGAATGTTTGAAGAGTATTTTGTTTTGACATGTACTATATAACTTCCAATAATAGCCAGGGGCGGCTATTTAGTCAAACCCCCTCTCACCACGGCATTTATTAGAGCCCCCAGCATTTATTAGAGCCCCTGGTGTCTACTAACAAGTGGCCTGAACACATATCCAGGATATCCTGTTTTATTACAGACATATAAGATTGACTTCCAAGCGTTTTACATTGAGCATATTAATAATCCTCCAGCTCCAACTCCAATTGTGTACATTGGTCATTAGGCTAATACAAAAACAGTTCGGCCCAGTACATTAGACTTTTTAAACTCATTTATATGATTCACATTTACCTCCCCTGATGTTCAATGGGTTTATTTGTTGGGCCGAGATGCCCCCCTCCTCCGAGTGGTCTGACCAGTTGCCGCTACCTCAACCACCACTACACCGGTCACTCTCACTCACACCACCATACTGGACACATGCAAAAAATTTTGTTCACTTCCAGCATGTTGGATATAGATAAATGGAGATTTTGCAGGTCGGGTTGTAAGATAAAACATGCTGGGCCCTGGGGGGCCAGGTGTGAGTTTGTTGTGGCTGCGAAGGCTATGTCTGTGCAACTTGGAGGGCCTGAGGAGGATTACGGGAAACATTTGGATTTCTCCAACATTGAACTCCAACTGATTAACATTGATGACGACTTACCTCCTGACGATGATGAACCTCCTATTACCAAGGAGTCAGTGGACGCTCTCTTACTTGCTAATGCAGCTAGCAATGCCCAGATGAATGCTCTGGTTGCAAAGTTTGATTTATTGTTCGGTCAAGCTAGTGGTGGGGGTGGTGGTGCTAGGCCTAAGACAACTGGGCCTCCTCCATTGCTGTCACTGTCACTGTCAATGTCGGTCAGGCCGCACCACATGTGTATCAGCTGCCTATCAATGCCCCTACAGTCACCGCTTTGACCACTGGTGTCACCGCTTCGACCACTGGTGTCACTCCTACTACCACTGTCATTTATATAAATATATATGCTTACAACTTAACCTAACTGCTATTCATAATGAATATTCAGAATAACTTTCTTATTCTTTCCCTAAATAGAGTACACTGAACTTCTAAGGAAAGTTAGAATTAAATAAACTGAAAACAATACAGTTGTTGGTCAGAACTATCAGATGTTTTACACCACAGTTGACACATGTCTCTATCACATCAATCTATATCAAAGTTCCCAGACCACTGTTCAATGGAAATGCACCAAGAGAACCCTGTCATCACAGGGAGTCAAATGACCATTCCCACCCCCAACCATCCCCACCCGGCAACTATTAGAATCCCGGCTACTATTAACAAATATCACTGACACCCCGGCGGTAATTAGATCCTGGGCCATAATCGGAAACCTGGCTATTATTGGAGGTTATACAGTATAGTGATGTAGCAAACATCCCTTTCTAGTCTTTTGCATTATGATAGATGCTCTTGACTTTTGAAAACCAAGACTTAACTGTGAGCCCATATCTCAATGTTAATGTCCTCAATTGATTCTTGACATTGACCTTGGAATAATGACCTTGACCTTTCATCCAGATCAATTGCATCAATGCATTTGTTGTCCCATCAAATATTTCATAAATGTGCAAAATTCAAGAATTCTAAGTAAAATATCCTTTGAATTATACAATTTTTGTTATCCCATTAATTCTTCCCTATTTTCCAGAACGGTTGCCATGGAAACACCCAAAATTTGATATCTAATAAGGATATTAGGAATTAAGTAAAAGTATACTTCATATTCAACATTTATCCTCTGTAAATAGTTGCTCTCAATAACAAATATTTCTGAGGACGAGCATCCATAACTGGCATACCCCTATTTTTGCCCTCTTTATGGCAACACAAAGTATGCCATTTCTTCCTAGTTTGACCTTGGAAAAATGACCTTGACCTTTCATCAAAGGTCAATTGCTATAATATATTCATTGTCCCATTAAGTATTCTATAAATGTACAAAATTCCAGAATTCTAAGTAAAATATGCTTTAAAATATTTTTTGTTATCCCATTAATTCTTCCCTATTTTCCAGAACGGTTGCCATGGCAACAGCCAAAATTTGATATCTAATAAGGATATTAGGAATAAAAATGAAAATATACTTCATATTCAACATTTATCCTCTGTAAATAGTGGCTCTCAATAAAAAATATTTCTGAGGACGAGCATCCATAACTGGCATACCCCTATTTTTGCCCTCTTTATGGCAACACAAAGTATGCCATTTCTTCCTAGTTTGACCTTGGAAAAATGGCCTTGACCTTTCATCAAAGGTCAATTGCTAGAATATATTTGTTGTCCCATCAAGTATTCTATAAGTGAGCAAAATTCCAGAATTCTAAGTAAAATATGCTTTGAACTATTCAACCTTTTGTTATCCCATGAATTTTTACCTGATTTCCAGAACTGTTGCCATGGCAACAATAAAAAAAAAGATATTTAATTAGAATATTAGGAATGAAATTGGAAATATACTTCATATTCAACATATACCCACTGATGATGGTCATTCTCCCCAAAAATATTTTCTTGGAAGGGCATCCATATTTGGCCAACTCATATTACTGGCATCCTGGATGGCAACAGGAGCTATGCATTTTTTTCATAGTTTTCTAGTTGCTATGGTAACAGTATTGTACCTTAGCAACTTTAAGTCAGCGAATCTCTTAGTACTGATGCTTTGGCAATTTCCTAGAATGAAATTATCAAGATAGATCAATAAATTACCTACTGAGGGGTGAATATGTTTGAGGAGAAATGGCATTTTGTGGGCTTTTTCTGGGTTTGACCTTGATAAATGTGACCTTGACCTTGATCAAAGGTCAAATGTCATAATAATTTGAATGCCCAATTTGGATGTCAATATTTTCCCAAAATATCAAAGTATTCACACGACTCATCTCTGACTGAGGTTCATTTAAGTAATTTTACCTCAGAATTTCAATTTTTGGCTTCTGTTGCCATGGAAACCATGGAATAAACAAAATGCCAGAATGCCAACAATGGTTTTCTTATAGGCCAGTATGAATGCTATATGGTGGTATGTGTTGTCAAGCTCTAACCAAAATGTTTAGCAACACCCCCATTTTGGGCCTTGTGCTCCCTGACTATAACCCACATCACTGATTAATGAGGTTTGTCAGTTACTGTCCGAACCATCAAGTGCATAAACCAAAGGAAAGTTCAAGCATGTCAACTTCGAGTTTATGTTTTGTATTTATATCACAAGTGGACAGTATTATAAGCTATTCCCTTGAGTGTGGTAACAACCTAACTTGCGATATCAAATTCCTTTAACTGAAGATCACAGTAAGATGGTTCCAAGTACACAAATGCTTACAGTTACCCCTTAATCACATATCATTGTTTCTGTAACACAAGACACAATCTATATATATTTCCACCCATAGCCAGGAATATGTTTTCCCCTCCGAACGTCTCCAGTATCTGTCACCTATTCAGTCTTCTTACTCTCGCCTGACGAGGACTGATTACCTCGAGAAGGCAGTTAATGCTGTTGCCATGGCAACAAGGTACTAGTCTCCCTCCATCTTGGTCTCGTGTCCATTTCACGTGATCACACTAGCATGGGTTCTAATTTAAGAAGCCCGTAACTCTATCCTTACCTTTACGTGCTCCCAGAACAAGTCTGACGAAAACAGTGTTATTTTTTGTAACGATTTTATTAAGGTAAATCACACGACACAACTCACTTTCCAGTGTTTTTCGTTGTGTCCTGATCATCGTAATATTTACAAATTAATCATTCTATATACTCGCAACTGTGAGAATCAATACTATACTTATCAACATATCAAAGGATACAATACAACCTACTAGTATAGTGCAATAGAACAGTCCACCCAAATCAGAATACGTGGATAAACTAATTTGAATCTAAAGTGATGATCAATAATCTATTCCAGGACTCTATTTATCATGGGTCGTCTAAGGATACAAAATACTGTAGTACAATTCACACGAATGAGGGCAAATGAGTATCAAAATACATGGAATGAGTACGGTAATTTGAATGTAAACCTCTATTAATATAATTGATGGAATGTTGGTGCATTTTTCATTATTTTTTGTTATGGATTTTCAAGACCTACTATCAGTAGAAGTTGTCACATCACAATATTTCTTCATAAACATAAAAGATATAAAATAAAAAAATCATTTATTCATATTATACTAAATCTTGATTTAAAATTCTCGCCGTAAGAAACCGAAGTAGAAAATACCATCTTAATCTCCCGCCTTAAAGAGTTATTCTCGTGACCTTGCCTCAATGTCGCGGCAGGGACAGGAAGAGGAAGTAGTAGGCCGCGTCTACCTGCCACTGCATGATGGGAATTCACTTGTCGATTTCACATCATCTCAAGAGTTGTCCATTTCTACTCTAGTGTATATTTCAAATCAATAAAAGACCTTCGTGTGGTGGGCTATGTAGGCTTAATGTAGGTTCCGGGTGGGGGTGGGGGGTGGGGGTGGGAATCCAGCGATCGAATGTCATGAGGATCTTTTTGGTTTGATTACATTTCTGGGGAAGCTTTGATCACTGCACGGATGATAGCTTGCCCTAGTTTATCATATCTATCCCTTTGACTGAACTTCCAAGATGGCGGGCGCACTGTGTTCACTGCCCTGATTACATGGTGGCAATTAAATTAATCGCCGTACGGTATTCTACCTTGCAGAATATGGCTCCGGTTTTGGCCCTACTATGACAAGCACCTTGACAATATTAGTCTAGGCCCAGAGTTGAGAGTCCCTCCAAACCGAGGAAAAGCCTCTCGCTCCAAACCGCAAAACGCGCAAAATGCCATTAATGAGTATAATCACATAAGACGTCTACTTCCTGGCTGGGAAAGTCATTAACGCAGTAGGCGACCACTGTGTGATAAGCAGGTTTTGAAAGAAATATTTTCCATTTAAAACGATCACAAACTGCAGGTACATTACACGTAAGACTACAAATATTATGATTATGATAAGCAGGTTTTGAAGACTACATATCATAATGATGTGTAATAAGCAGATTTTGACATTTTATTTTTCCATCTAAAACGACCACAAAATACTTGCAATGATATAATTGTAGGCCCATAAACGTTAAATGAAATCTACTGCCCCTGAAATTTAATATAATGATATATATCTTCGCCAGTAACTGGAAATCATTCAGGCATTTGGGCAGATCTGGACGTCCATTCTTGCATCAATACAATTGTTTGATTGTGACTAGAGGGAGGGTAGGCGAGTTCAGAAGGATGGGCTGGCCATGCTAGGCTAATAGCACTGATGTAGCCGCCGTCCCCAATCGATTTGTAGAGAGTGGCTCTGAGGGCCTCAGCAGGCCCTTCGAGATGGTGGAGCAGGAGGAGGAGCAGGTGGTGGCAGTGGTGGTGGTGGTGGTGCTGAACTGCCTCAGCACCACTTTCTGCACCGCTGTGACCTGCACTGTCACCGATTCCCCCTGTTGCTGCTCTTCCTGCTCCTTCTCCTGCTCTTCCTCCCGCTCCTGCTCTTCCTGCTCCTGCACTTCCTGCTCCTGCTCTTCCTACTTCTCCTCCACCTTCTCCTCCGCCTTCTCCTCTTTTTTGCCTCCCCTTTCTCCCCCTGTTTCTCATGCACCTCCCTTAACTAAAGCTTTCGCATCTTTTACTTCTGCTCACCCTTCTCTTTCTACTCACCCTCCTCTTTCTCCTGCTCCTGGTCTTCTTTGTATTGAGTACTTACTTTGATTACTTCTATTTGCATTGTAAATGTAAATTGTCTGGAATGATAAAATATAGATGAAATAGGGCGAGATCTTCTGCTACGCAGTTCTTCGAGACTGTCCTTTAACTCAACATTTTAAATGATACATGTTTTTTTCTCATTTATTTTATCAGATTTTGCATAGTACTTTCGGTGTCCATCTGTAGTATTGACACTGGAGTAGAGGGGATGTGAAAATGTGTGCATATAGAAGTGTGAAAATATGTGGTCCATCTATTATGTATTGGGTGAAGAGGCATATGGCTAGCTGCTGGGATTACTGATAGGCTTACTGGTAATTCTGGTTAATCCTCCCATTCATCCCCCCCCCTGACTTACTCCAGCTAGCCACTGGTCAAGCTGGTCAAGATCAGGCAGGGTTGAAAGTTCTCCATTGAGTGCTTGGAATCCGGTATCTCATGCTCTGCACATGTAGCCAAGCTTAGAGAACGATTTTTTCCATCATATAAATCGAGTCCAAAAGAGCTATTTTCCCCATGAAATCGAGTCTAAGGTGGTTGAGATAATTAAGCAGTTCGTAAAACACTCAAATCTACTGTTTGCCCGATAATATGTACCCCCCCCCCCTCCTCCTCAGTGACAGTTTGACAGAAAGTTAAGCAATTTTTGCAAGAGGCAACTCAGTCTAGGCTCAGTCTCTCAGATCCGATAAGAATTGTACATCAGTGACTGGACGCCTACTGCGCTAATGGATTTCTCGGCCCTGGAGTAGGTGGGGATTCTAATGGCATTTTTCGGTTTGGAACGAGAGTTATTATCCGGGTCACAATTCTTGACTAATTTCATCAAACGATCATTCGATCCAGACATGCAGAGCGGCTATATATAATGCAATTCCCTTATTGGTTAATGCTCTCGGTTATCAAAATTAATATTCCACGAGGGCTCCCAAGCACTTGACTGATGGTATCCATGTCGGTCGGTGACGTCACAGTGTGATGCTGTGACGTAATGGAACCCTTCGTAGCGGCTAGTGTCTGATGTGTGACGTCATTGGAGTCAAACGGATTCTAACGGATGGGTTGGTGTGTGTATGTTTGTGGGTGGATGGGGGCTTTTTTGGGTGGGTGGGTGGGGGCGGGGGCAGGCATTGAAAGTGGGAGGAGGGTTTGAAAAGGGGTGAGGATGACGTAGGTGGATAGTCTAGGTTTAGAGCTAAGTGTATGCTATGTGAACTAATAACCTGAACAGAGGAAGCCACTTCCTAGCATTATCAACTTATTAGAATCTTTAATTTAAAAAAAATAATCAGATAAGATCGGTAGGCCTATGTCAGATCGGCACGCTCCCTGCACTAATGGCTTTCCCGTCCCAGGAGTAGGCCAACCACTACCGTCGTAGTAACGTTAATGGGAGTTTGTCGTCAGGAATGAGAGGTATGGCTTCCCCTGAGTTTGAAGGGATTTATGTTGGCTCTGACCCTAGACTGCAGTAGAGGGTTTTATAAACCGTTTATATCAACATCTACGCTGGGTCTAGATCTGTATACATAGGTCTTTTATTCAGTCACAGTGTGGAGCCACTGACACATATGAAAGGCACCATGCACTCAAATCAAATCAAATATTCTATATTGTCTGATGTTATGACAATGGGTAATTACACCTATTAATTAGAGTACAGGTCTTCCAGTAAATGCCCTGGTCCTATGTTACTAACTCACTAACACTAACAGATATTAATGTCAGATTATACCATCTCTCACTTGATCTAACTTGTTAATGGTAAATAGTGCACAGGTGGTGGATGATTGAAATATTTGTGACAATAGCCTAGGTACACATAACGATTCTTTACAGTGCCCCGGGATTATCTGGACTATAATAGACCTGTATGCATTCCCTCACAAATAAGAATACTACGACCATATCCTATTCAAATTCTCAATTGTTAAATACCTCAAGTGCATAATGGCCTCATGGGCAATAAATCAATACAGAAAAACCATGGTCTTCCGCCCACTGCTGTGTCTAGGTACACTAGGCATGATAGATCTACTCAAAATCAAAATCAAAGACAAACATATACTAATACATAAGATAAATCCACCATATCAATTTCGATTAACTTTGTTGAAAAGGCAAGTAATATAATTATGACTAAGATATACACCAAATTTAATATTTGACTTTCATTTAAAAAAGCCAAATCATTTGCATTGATTGGCCAGGTCAATTAACAGTTCAACTTCAAGGTAGCACTGGCCTAGTACACACAATTAACCAGATGGTACCCCTCTATAGAACATCTACCCGACATGTTACACAACTGTTGAGTGTTCCTGTATATCGGTGGTAAAGGAGCTACATTCTATATTGTTTATAGCTATAATTTACCTGCTTTGCTTTACCTTAACCTGCTGGGTTTATATGGACTACCTGGCCTATTGTGTCTATAGATAGGATGAACTGCTTTGAAGGTGGGAACATTCATATACGTGTGGTTTGTACGCCCACTGTTGAGCCAGGTGTATGGTGACATTGCTATCTGTATCTACAGTCTAGGCTCAGAGTTGGGAGAGTTGGGAGAGTCCCTCCAAACTGAGGGAAGACAGTCTCTCGCTCGCTCCAAACTGCACAATGCCATTGGATATTTCAAGTTCTGATGTTATTAGTAAATCCCATGTATAAAATAACCTCCACAGCGTTGTCATTAGGAAGGATTCCGTAATTGAGGTAACAGTCTAGGCTCAGAGTTCAGAGAGTCCCTCCAAACTGGGGAAAAGCCTCTTGCTCGCCCCAATCCGCAAAATGTCATTAAAATCGGATTATGACGCCTGCTCCAGGGTCAGAAAAGCCATCAGCGTAGTGGGGGCTATAGAAAAAACCAAGCTTTAACCCGTTTGTTGTCGATGGGAAAATGAATGTCAATTACCTTTAGTTACAAATACCGTCCTTAGAAAATCAAGAGAATTAGCTTTATTAAAGTTACAAACATCTTAATTCTAAACATAAGCTTATAGCGTACTTATAAAGGGGCTGAAGCCCAGCAACGCGCGTTGAGTCCTTGGTAACCCGTTCTAGGTTATTGGATGTTTGACATATCATATATTTAAACTCATCTTTATTATGATTTATTTCTAAATAACTCGAGAAAAAAATATTGTTGTTGTAAAACTTGTCTCTGGTCAAAGTATCCACTAACCGTTTAGGATTCATGATGGTTAGCATTAGTGGGAATGACCTATATATTAACTAGGTCAGCACTGATTAGAGGTCACCTCGTACATAGGGGGGTTGCGTGTCTTGCCCTTCATGTCACGTTACTTTTTCTCATGAATTATTCTGTCATTTAATCTTATTTCATTATCTATACATACCATATCGAGCTCTGGAAGTAAACAGAACCGGGTTAAAAAATGCAAAAATAATCCGATCCTCGCTATAGTCGATTATGATGGCAAAAGTCATCATTATATCACGAAAACACATCGAGCCACTAATTGGATGCATATTTTAAGAATTACCTCAAATAGGATGTGTGTCTTTGCAGGTTCACTAAATTTCTTGTTTGGATTGATATTTTATGCGGATTTATTTTTGAAAATACACATATCACAACTGCTTTATATATTTTATCAAGAAGACAGTAATAATACAAAAGAGAGCAGATCAGATGGCAAACAGGGAAAATGCACATCGGAGCAGGGTTGATAGTGCTGCCTTCAGTAGAATCGGCGCGCCGCCGAAATATAAATGGTTCGCCAGCAAAAAAAACCTGGTGAAATCCTTTAAAATGTTGGTCAAACGACTTTCAGATGGGTAGGAACAGAACGGAACAATATGTAGAAAATAATATGTTTCATTGATTTTAGCTGAGAATGCAGCTTTAAGTGTATTCTAAGATGTGAGGTGATGGTAGTGGGGACGGGTGGGGGTTAGGGGGAGGGTGGATGGGGGTTAACTAATAGATGTGCTGGTACTAGATTGCTGACGTGGTTCTCCTCCAATACTCCTTCCATGATGTATGCCAAATTTGATTTGAATAATTGTATAATTGCCTACATAAAGGGCAAATAGTGTAAAACTCTAGCTACTGACTGTAATAGTGCGAATATAACAGCCTCTTCTCCCTCTGCCCCCCCCCCCCCCCTGGCCATTGTGTCGTGATCTTTAACATATTATAAGAATTTGTATTCCTATATATCAAAATTTGTACAGAACAGGACATGTAGCCTTCAACACTGTTGGTCTTCCTGGCAGCCCTAACATTGAATTGAATTGAAGAATACGTCATTTGCCAATTAGTTACATAGGTTGACAAATGGGTAGGCATCTGGATTATGGATAGTATCCAGTTCTTCCAGCCGTTACGGTTTTTTTTTAACTAATGGAACTACGGTATGAATGTTTTTAATGCTCGATATTATCAAGTGTTTATAGATTTAGCTGTTACACTCCAGTTATGGTAATATCTTTAATGGATACCAGGCTTTGAAATTGGCACAGTGTATGTACCGGTATACATGTATGCACTTGGCGTAACGAGGCATACCTTATAACGCTGAGTGAATGGGCTGATACCACTCCCTCTATTTACTCCATCTCCCAATGTATGCGGGTCAGATCGACAGAAAATGTACAATCAGCAGCGCTATACATTGTGTAAATTATAATAAGATATAATAATAAATACTACAGGTATATCGATCGAGTCACATTTGGTATAATTTGCTTTTATTCAGAATACATGTTAGGTTATGTTCAACTGTATTTGAACCTCATTTCTGTCTTGAATGTGGGTTAGTTGTGACCAATAATGGTGCAGGTGAATTGTACATTTTCTAAAAAATTGACTCACCATGCATGCACACAAAACTACCACGTTGCAACAGTGACATCCCCCCTCTTACTGCTCCCCCCCCCCCCCACTACTCCCACCCTCTCCGCCCCCAGTCTCCTCCGCGCTCACTTCTCGTCTAGTATTCACTCTACCACACCGCTGCACATACACGTACACAGGGTATATACTATAGCATCAGCATGGCCGACCTAATGGCAGGGGATATAGAAGTATGTACTACTGATTTATATTTGTGATTTATTATTCTTAGAGTTTATGCTGACTTGGATATTCGTGGATATGGTATATGGATTAATCTGTTTGGTATACCTTCATAATTGTGTATGTATATAAAGTGTGTAAGTAGATTTATCTACTATCTACATACACATACACACATGTATGCATGCATACATGTATTGTATGTAGTACTGTATGTATACGTATACGCATACATACATACTGCTTACATACATTATATCTGTACAACATACATTCGTACATATATATGTATGTACACATACATCAATAATTATATTATACATGTACACACATACATGTATGTGATTATATATCAGTATGTGATTATATATCATATAATGCATACACACATACATACATACATGTATACATACATACATACATACATACATACATACATACATACATACATACATACATACATCAATATCGTTATATACCGGTACGTGAATTTGTATGAATTTTCCCTTCAATTTCGTTTTTAGAGTGAACAACAGAAAGGGAGTTGACACAGTGTTGTTGGCTATGGCCTGGCTACATTGCCACTAGTGGTCACATTTAAGTTTAACACAGTCAGGTGTATCTTATGTCATAATCCGCTCAGAAATCTTGGCAAACTAATTTATGTCATACTATACATGTGATGTTAACGCTGCACAGTCAGTTAAAATTGATTAAAACTAAAGATTTTCTACCTTTTTGTTTGTTTGGAGGATTTCATTGTTTTGCTACAGGGCTTCGTGTATGTATACATGTATGCATAATGTGTGTTTTCAGAAATGCGTACATGTATATAGATACTAATACTACAGGAATTTTACACCTGAAAAAGGTACTTCTCTTCTATGAAAACCATAGCTTCATAGATATGCTGAAACGCATACCAGAATGAATTGATTGGCGAACCATGAATACCGGTATCCCCAGTTATTTGAACATGTGATGGTGCTTGTTATCCGGGAGTATCTATATAGCAGCTGACACATTTGTCATATATATGTATGTTTAAAACATGTACTCTCCTTCATTTGTGATATTTCAGATATGTGTTCTTATCTGTTACAATGAATTAATCTATGCCTGGAAATCCCCCATACTTGTGTATAGATATTGAGGGCTGGGAACACCCTACGTTCAATGTTCAGAGTGGGAAAAGCTAAAAATTCGTAATTACATTAATGCTCTTATAAATGTCTGCGTGATATCATTGATCTGAGACCTTCATGTGTAGTCGCAAATTATGGACCAATGATGCATGACATCAAATCTCAGTGACCGAAATGTACTTATTCTTTCCCTTTCCTGATGTAGTTGTTTTGATAGGATGTAATGACTATGATTTCATTTGGTGAGGATTGATATATTTCAGTTTCCCAAATAATGAAATAATCACCTTACACAACATGCTGGTAATGATATTATAGTATCATTATATATCAGCCTTTACTGTATGTTCTTATTAGATCAGATATCTATGTGTGATCGTTCAATACCTTACCCCGTTTCCACTTTGCTCCGAGAGTATAACATTGTCACATTTGGATTTAAAGTTACAATATCAGCTAATTCCGGCAAAGATGAACGTTTCTATTGTGTCGTGTATACTTTCCCATCCCATCCGAAAGTGATCAAGATAGAACGAATGTAGTAAGCCAAAGCATCTCACAAGTTATTCATTTCTCTGAAAACTAGAACCCCACTACTTTCGATGTGGCTGTCTTTCATGTTCTTAAACCTCGATGTTATTTGAATGGGTTATATGTACAGCTAATATTAACCCCAGCTCCCGCGTGCCACAAAGTTCTGAGAGGTTTCAGTCAGACCACGATTCGTATCACGGTTAATACATTTGGAAACTGAGTTAGAATTCCTTAAGAAGACCTTGTGGTATTTGCTCACAAGTGACGAATATGGAAACTATTTAGATATTCTTGCGATTGAATTGCCAATCGCAAGCCATCACTAGCCTTTCTGATGTAGTGGATGAGCCCTTTAAATTATAGTGGTGGTCCATGTGGCAAAGGCCTCCCTCCCTCGTATAGTCATCCATAATTAATTTCCAGTTCTAATTAACTGTCTAATTAGGGCCATGGCACAGTCTGTTCATTCATCTCTCCGTCTAATCTAACTTGTGTCAGTCTATGTTTGTTTAATAGCTATTCAGGAAAGTATTTCGACACAGGATTGATTTTCTCGATTATACCTGACGTTCTATTATAATTATCTATAGAAGTAGATGTAGAGAAAGATAACACAATTTAATGTTACGACGTAAACACATAAGCAAGAATAGAAATAGAAATTGTCAGCAGAATAAGCTCAATACAGCAGTACACCAGCAACACCCATATTCTAACTACACAGAGGATAACTAGTACAATACCAGTAGAGTTACATTCTGTGAGATGCACAAGGCATAGTATACTTCATACCGAGAAACACACTTGTGACATACAAAGCATCATGTTTTAACATTATCCATATCAACAGATCACCTAACTACGACACAAGCCAAGTCACCACAAAACTTTTGACTTAATCTGGAATACTTGATGTATATTGGAATTCTCTTTTGAAATCTATCTCGTGAAAATATCGATATATCACCAACGAGTACAAATATATAAATTTATTTTTAAAAAAATTTGACGTATATATCCTTAAGTTTTAAAGTTATTCCATAAATCTGTCACCTTGAAGCAACCAAAATCTTCCAAATCTCGCTTGAGTGAGTTCCATAAGCTATGAGCCCTAATTAATGTTGTTTTACTTACACGGTCTTTACTTAACTTTTCAATTACGACTCTCAGTGTGATACGTGGTTGTACAGTTCTGGACTTGGAGAACAACTATTTCACCCCGGCACGGAATATCATCCAACTAGCAAATAGGCCTATTTCTAATTCAAATAAGGGAATAAAACTGGAAAGGAGACAACTGTGTATGATGGTTGCTGAGTGATTTTATTTAAATTTATACCAACGGTCCCGGTTCTCATTGAACTTTTATCAGGGTTGCATGTTGCTGAACCCATGGGGGTGATATTAACAATTGTCTGGTCTGATTCGTGTAACAATGAATCTGGTTGCTATAGGCAACAGTTACATCACAATATTGTCAATGTAAAGTTCGTAGTACGCGCAGATTAGTTTTATTCACTATATATATGATATAAATCTTCATAAAAGTTCATTTGATGGAATTTTCACATTGATAGCACCTAATCAATTGATGTGTGGTCTAAAGTGCTGGGTCGGCTAAATGGCATGCACAGCATACTAGTGCGGGTACAGTTTCACCTCCTCCCCCAGGTACTAGTGGAAGACCACCGTGAGGTGAACTAGTCCTAATATGTGGGAATGTGGTATGTGGGTGAAGTCGCCTTGAAATGAACAATTCGCCTGTACCTATCCTCTCAAATAACCAAAAGTTACGACAGAAATGATCTTCAGAATAGGCTGGAGTTCATCATAAACGATCATATCTTTTAAACAACGCAGTACCAAATCTATTCAGATATATCTAGTATTTATATTTTTCCAGTCCGGCTGTCCCCCACCAGTGATATATGTATATGAATATTGAACTGGGATTTTTTGAACAAAATAGTTATTCAGGCGTTGTTCTCTATCTATCTAAATATATTTTCTAGATTGGTTTATGTATGATATAATTATAGTCATAATTGATAGAGATTGAGGTAGAGTTATATATCCATTTCACTTCTAGGGCCGTTCTCACATCCCGTTAGCGAGTTTCCTGTCTCGTCCTGATAGGGTCAACTATTTTAAATCAAGTTTATATTCTGCACAGATGTCTACACACTGTAGATATTCACATGCCACCGCCCAACAATGATATTTATTATTATTATACAACTTTTATTCCATATCAGCATATACAATGACAATAAAGAACAGGGCTATTGATCCCTCTCCAATGGAGATCTTCCTGGTAACCCTTAAATAAGCAATTAAAATTACAATGTAGTATCACAGCTATTTTATAGCATTGAAGAAAAATTATGTGTCTCTGTGTTATTCTAAACAAATTGTCTTTGGTTTGTCCTTTCCGCGGTGACGATTATTATTGTTCGTAACGCAAACAAACAAGTGAAATAATATCGGCCAAACACAAGAATTACACTGCTGTTAGAATTAAAGGGGAAGGATTCAAATGACTAACAATTTTACTGAGAGGGAGAAAGAATTAAATAAAGATATAAAATATAAAGACTAGAAAAAATGCGAAAATATGATCCTCAAGTTGTACAGAAGAATGTAAGCTTTATTTGTGGGACATTCGTTAAATATATGATTTACAAAGTTTAGTCAATATCTAACAACACTCCATATAATACACATCTGTGAAGACAAAGAGAGATCCAGCGGGTTAAGTTTGCGGGTAACATGTGATTGTATTAATAGAGTATTGTACATTATACATAAGCGCACGCTCAGGACAGAGCTAGAGGAGAATACATAATAGTGAAGTCCTATAGCTGAACGATCAGATACATAACGAGTGCCTTATACAGAATAAGGAAATGCAGGCCTACAGCTGTGGTCATGTATCAATAATCATTGAAGTGCAGTTCAAAAACTGTGCTATTGAATCTCGCATAGCGACCAATCCATAATGAAAGAGCCCTTAGAGAGTAGGTGCAAGACACATTGTGAGAGTGGATATGAGGGGAGAGGATGGGATTCTGCAAACCATGCTTCATGGGAAGACATGGGTAACGCGAATTGTTTAATTTAATATTTTGTATGATTGTTATAATTAATAAAGAGGCGATCCAACCCTAGACCCCTAAATGTCTAGTTGGGCTCTTCCACAACTGTGTTGGACTCTTCCTGTTGTTTTCACCAGGGGGGGGGGGGCGGTGCTGCTCTAGTGAAATTGGGTATAAAAAACCCTCAATTTCTGAAAACAAGATATTGTTATAACTAGTGTAACACAAAAGGTAATGAAGTAATGAAGTTTAAAGATGTATTCATTCCTGGTACGGGTATTAAAATTTGAGGGATGTATACTTATGACGCAATAAGGTAAAACAATATCTACTCCAGCTATTGGCTTGTTCTTATTGATTCTACAATGTTTGATATGAATCGGTTGGATCATGTGGTAGAGTATAGTCGATGGGCAGCAAAGCTGTGATAAGGGCAGCAGGAACAATGTAAATATGTAAATAGGAGCAGCTTGGGCCACGCCCACAAACAATGGCTGTGGGGGCTATTAAAGCTGCATTTGCAGCTAAATTTGCAAAACAAAAAGCCATTAAATTGAATTCAAAACATTTTTGTATTGAATAAATAATAGTAAGCATTATCTTCGTTTCAACAATTCTAGTAGCATATATTATCTAATCTAATCAATCTATTTTAATTTTTAGTTTTCTACGTCTACTAGGACATGAATCTACTTCAATTAAACAACAAAATTGATCCCCGGTAGTTGTATTCATTGAGACAATTATATCTCCCTCTAAAATAGTTTAATATTTAAACAAATTAGAATTCAATACATATAGCCTAAACACAGGAGTGGTTTTATTTTCCTCACCCAGAATCATCAGTTATATTTTCAGAACTCAAATAAAACTTGTCTAATATCCAAAGTGCCTGGTCCTGGGTAAGACCTTAAAGGGCCTTTCTGTCTCTTTTCTCTTGTCTCTCTCTCCCTTCTTCTCTATCTTTATTTCCTGGGTATGATCATAAACTGCCTCCCTCTCAGCTCTCCCACCCTTGATATAACACTTCAAAGTGTTGATAAGTGTAGGATAGAGGACGAGACACTGTTCTCTTAGTGAATATAATTGTCCAAGGCCGTCAGGCCGCGGACAATTATATTCACTAAGTGAACAGAGTTAAGTCCTCTAGCATGCTTATCCTACAACTTCAATTGTTTGTTATGAGTGTGGTTACCAAATCCCCCCTACCACCCAACCACCCTACCATAAAGTTCTACCCGATCCATGAGCAGTATTGCTTTGACATGTACATTTCCTCACTTTCACTGATACATGGCTTATAGTGAGTGAACCTCATACAATATAGCCAATATTTCGAAGCAAATGCAAGGTCTGTAGAGTTACAGGTGAATGTGACAGGTGGATACAGTTGAACTCCCTTGTTACATTGGTAACATTTCAGGAACCATATAATGCTATTACCTACAGACCTTATCTGAGCCTCTGTGGCAGAGTGGGTAGAGCTCTCAACTCTACTTGCTAGGGGTCCTGGGTTTAAATCCAGGCCATTTTTGTTTATGATAAACTCAAAATCAAATTCTAAATTTCTATTGATTAATTATTTGGTTTTTCATTCCTCAGTTTTTAACTCAGTGTATAAGCATAGTTATATAATTATATAACTGCACAAAGTTCCTACTGGTTAAATAAAATATACTTCACCCCACTTTTTACCATCATTGGACTCCGCATGACTCATTTTCCTGTGACACATCACATTTTCCATTTCAGGAATCATACTATGCTATATACAACAGATCATATCTGCGCCTCTGTGGCCGAGTGGGTAGAGCCTTCAACTCTACTTGCCAGCCTATACTTATGTGAGAGGTCCTGGGTTCGAATCCAGGCCAATCCTAGTTCAAAATTCTTTGTAACAGATACCTGAGCGGACTCTTTAATGAAAGAGTCCGCCCAGGGATCTGAGAGGACTCTTAGGAGCGGACTCTTTCATTAAAGAGTCCGCTCAGAATGCTCAAAGAGTACACCTGCAATTCAGGAGTGTACTCTATGAGCATGGGAGTCCGCCCAAGCCAATGCTGGAGAATAGGGGCACCACAGCAAGTGTAGGATAAGGGCATGAAGCCACCAATCTCACTTACTCACTCACTCACTCAGCTAGAGTTCTCTAACAGTTTTGTTGTTTCATGTTTTGCAGGCGGTGCAGCGAGCCACCAATGTGACCATGCAGGCGCACCACGTCTCAAGGTCAAAGAGAGGTCAAGTTCTCGGTCAGCGCGGAGGCTTCCGTGGCTGTACTGTATGGTTTACTGGTAGGTGTCACCCTCTGGGGTTTTTTTCAGTTTAAGGCCAATACAATATTTAAAATTATATAGAAGAGAAAAAGACGTGAAATCCCCCATGGATGTTTTAAAACGGTGCCTAATAAAGAAGTTACTCACTACAACATAATAGTCCATCTCACTATTACATTATAAAATACAAAATCAAGCAATACTGTTACAAAGCACACTATACCTACAATGGATATCAATAAGAAGAACAATAATTACGTCGAATAAATCAACGCGAAAAATACAAGACGCGTGGATTAGACTATCACCTTGGAATAATACTACAACTACCATAGCATAGACGCTCAGTACAAAGCTAAGCTATCTCATGTCTTAGTAGCTTACCCATTCAAATTCTGTAACCCAGGTAACAGGTTTTAGAATTTTTACCAGGAAGTTACAGGAAAAGCAGTCTCAAATAATAATGATTTACTAAGATCTCTTATAATCGCCATAGAGTTGTTAAAAAAGTGATAACAACGGTAGTTATTCAAAAAAACTAAATCCGTTTTAAACCCAAACTAAAAACAGTTTAAATTAGTGGTCAATCAAAATTGATTTTGATGACAAAACGTTTTCGCCGTATCTTGTTGGCCGTTTTTTGAACAGCTAAATTGAAATGAATTAATCTTTCCAAAATTACAAAAATAATATGATTTATAGATTTAACTCTTCCCTTTTGGAATCTTTTTTATTTTGTGAATCTAGTTAGTAAAAGCTGGGTTACAAGTGAAAAGGACCGGCAAACTTTTTCGTAAACATAGCATGTTTGCTGGAACTTCTTAGAGTTTCACGAAACTTTCAGGCATTATTCCTTACTACATAAGAAAGAAATCGGAAACAAGTAAATGTCATTGATTAAGGTACTTTTTCTACAGTTGCTTAGGTTTGCATGAAGATAACCATGCTTTAATATGGGAGTCTATGGGAAATCATACCGGCAGCAAATGTGACTACTTTTAAACTAGGATTTTCCTGTGAGCTAGGCTGAAGAGCTAAGCACACTTCCTCTTCCCCCGCAATGTTGTAGAGTCAACGATCCTATAGCTTCAGTGATTTAAAGGTGTATGTTGGGGTTCAACAAGAATGTGCACTTAGATTTTCACAAAAATTTCAGGGATTATTCCTTACTACATTAGAAAGAAATCGGAAATAAGTAATGTCATTGACTACAGTTACTTAGCTTTGCTTGTTAGCGCAAGTCTAACTCTAGTATGGGAGACGGCAGTTCTCAATTAAGTTAAGTTAGGTTCGACTAACTAAGTTTGCTGTAAGATAACCATGCTTTAATATGGGAGTCTATGAGAAATTATATCGGCGGCAAATGTGGCTACTTTTAAATTAAGGTTTTCTTGTGAACGAGGTTGAAGGGATATTAAGAGAAGATCTCAGAACAGTTTCCTTGTAATAATAATAATACTGGTAGGCGTCACCCATTATAACAGTTTTTAAAAACATTATAAAGGAAAACACCACAACCTCAAACTTCGGTATTTTGCTGCTTTATTAAAGCATTTGTTGTTACATGTTAAATCACGACGTTTCGACCTGGTGGCGGTCTTCTTCAGTTTTTAAAAACGTATTTTTTTTACCAGGAAGATCTTTGTGGTGGGGACTGCTAACGGTTGGGAAGGGTGAAAAGTTGATTCTTGAGTGGTTGAAAGTAAAGACTTTTGTCGAGGAATGTGTATTTTCACTTTTTTATTGTTTCTGGACTGTAACATTTGCCAACGTTTCAACACTTTCGTGCCTTCATCAGGGCTCTAGTTAGGAAGTTACGGGAAAAGCAGTCTCAAATAATAATAAGGAAATAATTATTAAAAATGCTGCTGCTCCTGGCTTTGGATTATTTACTGAGCTGGGATTTCATTCCGTTGTTTTGTCTTTGTGAGATGGAATGAAATGAAATAAGATCGATATTGGTAGGAAGATGAATAGATATACGAGGGTGATAAATTGTGTACAATTATTTTGCTCACTTAGGCTGAAAAAATGATAAATACTAGGTATATTTGAATATATATTTGGTATTGCATTGATTAAAGAAATATATTTCGTTACATTGAACTGTATTTTGAACTTCAGTTTTATTATTTGTGTCATTGAGAGTATTGGTGAATTGTGCATTTTCTGCCTTGTGTGTAGGACTGTCGGGCGCGGGTAAGACTACCATCTCGTTCGCCCTGGAGGAATACCTGGTGTCGCAGGGCATCCCCGCATACAGTCTGGACGGGGACAACATCAGGCATGGCCTCAACAAGAACCTGGGCTTCACCCCCGAGGATAGAGAGGAGAACATCCGGCGTATCGGCGAGGTGGCCAAGCTGTTCGCCGATGGAGGCATTGTGTGCCTCACCAGCTTCATCAGTCCATACAGAAAGGTATGTTGGTTTTAAATATTGCATTCAGCATTGCCATTATTATGTATAGTAATTGCTTTCTCAGTACAAGCTGATTTAATATTATAACTTCGAGAAAAAGTTATACAAAAATTAGTAAACTAAATACAAGCTCATCAATTATCAAACGTTCGAACATTCCTAGTAACAGATGGGTATGTTGGTTTTAAATATTTTATTTAGCGTTGCCATTATGTATAGTAATTTTTTCTCAGTACATGTACAACCTGATTCAATATTATAAGTTAGAGAAAAATGTATACAAAAATTAATAAGTACAAGCTCATCAATTATCAAACGTTCGAACATTCACAGTAACAAGAACATTACCAGGGCGGTGTCTAATTCATGACCTACCTTCTTAGAGATACTAATTTAGAAAACACATATACGACCAACACACAAAGGTACACTGTGTAGTATATTTCAAGTTTTTTTTTTTAAATTCAGCTCAACATTATGCAATAGTACATTACATTTAGTCTAAGCTGAATCGGTCATTTTCATTGAGATAAATATTGAAAGAAAATTTAGCAAAGGTTGAACTATTTCTTGGATCTAACTTGGTTTTGCAAGAGACATCCACCTTTCCCCATATAAATTAATAACATATGGAAAATCTCTTTTCACATCTTTGTATAGGATCGTGACAACAGTCGCGTGTCTCATGAGGAAGCTGGTCTTCCTTTCTTTGAATGTCACGTGAACACTTCGCTGGAGATCTGTGAGAAGAGAGATGTCAAGGGACTCTACAAAAAGGCACGCGCCGGCCAGATTAAAGGTAAGTTTTTAAAAAAAATGAATTAAAATCTGCCATAATAGAATCACTACTTATTAGAGTGACTAGTGAATGGGGACCTGCACTAGGGCCCTGTCTTGGGGACGAGGGTTAGTCTAAGGTCCATGTCGGACCTTGTAAAACCTTGAATTTGGAAAAGATTGTAAACCACACTAGAACCCACTGATGGATTAAAAGTAATTTTTATTTACTGTTAATTTTTTCCAATTCATCAATTATTATTATAAACACTATACTAATACTTTGTTTTGTTTTATTTTCATAAATCCTTGTAAACACTTCTTGTAAACACATTTAATATATGAAGTATTTTGTTATTGAAGATCTGGGAGAGGGAGAATAGAGAGTTAAAGGCTGAATTGTACAGGGCAATGGCAAACGTCTACCGCCTAACAAACTGCCAGAATAATAGCATTTGATAATAATGTGCCAGTATTTGCCAATAAATGTTTAACTGTACTATTGCTTGCCTCCCCAGGATTTACTGGTATTGACCAGGCATATGAAGCCCCGCTCAACCCCGAGCTGTCGCTACAGGCGGGAGACTCCAGTATTGATGAGTGCGTTCAGAAGGTCATCGAACTTCTGCAGGAACGGGTACAGCAACATTACTTACACATTATTCAAAAGAATATTGCTAAAATTAATCAAAAGTGAAGCAATTCCCATTTTGTTGACTAATTTTGGTGAAAAATCATTGAATTAATTTTATTGCCTTCTTTCGAGTTTAATTCTTTACAGTTTAAAAGTAAATTGGGAATCAAACTATTTTCCCTTTTTCGTTTGAATCAATTATGGCAAATCAATTTGATTATATTATATACAGATTGATTGATTTTTAAAAACTATATTTTACTGAATGGTATATTTTGAGAGCTGCCAATCTTTACTTCCATTGTTTTCTTTTATGCATGCGTATCCTGTCAAAATGTTGTAAAGGAAATATATTTTTTCGTGTAACTGTATGTAAATAGTCAGAATTTTGAAATATGTAGAACACTTATGGTGAGAAGGTAGTAATGTGTTCCCTGAAGAACAACTCATGATTTTACTAATTTTCAGTGTGTTTTTTCATCTTTTTTGTGCAATTCAACTCTTGTAAAACCTTTAATTATTTCCCCAACAACTCCGGCAGTTCATCTTTCAATACAGTAAAACTGCTCCGTCATGGTCAGGGTATTTGGATTGGGGATGTTCTCTGTAATAGCGATGTACCTTATAAACTGTCCATAATAGTGAGGTGTCTGGATTAGAGAGGGGTCTTTGTAATAGAAATGTACAGTACAGGGACTGACACTAACTGTCCATAATATAGTGAGGTGTCTGGATTAGAGAGGGGTCTTTGTATTTGAAATGTACAGTACAGGGACTGACACTAACTGTCCTTAATATTATATATATATATAATTGTCTTTATTTTTTTGTCTTTTAAATCAAATTCTGTTAGACATATTTGGTGATATGTTTCATTATATGATAGCCCAGAGATTAGACAGTCAGTCAGCAATCGTGGGGTGTCTAGACTGGAGATGTTTTACTGTATTTCTTGTGTACCCCAGTATCTATCAGATTCATGTAATTAATTTGAAATGTATCTAACAAGAGGAGTTGTATTAGAGAGAGGTGTTATCAATTTTTGTAATAGTATACTAAACACTGTTGAATCTATTATTTTGTAATTCCTTAAGAACCCAAGCCTTTCAGAGCTACGTGATCACATGACTGCAAGAGTCATGTGACTTGGCAGTTGTAGCCTGATGCTAATATATCTCTCCCTGGGCATTCCTCGTGCTAGATACAGGAGATTTTTTGCACGTTGGCATGAATGATGTATTATTAATGATAGTCATGTTTAACTACTTTTCAGACAATTAGAGTGTGTGCTTTGGTTGGAGCCAGTGCCGTGTCGTGTGAAATGTATGTCCCCCATGCAGTATTTCAGTGGGCATGATACCAGACGACATTTGTCCCGCTTATGATACATGTTCTCCCTGTGCCTCTTTATTCCATCACTTCAAAATCTCCTTTTGCTTCTTTCAATTCTATTTCTATTTCTTTCAATTGCTTCTCCTTATTTCTTTTCTGATTATTTTGCTTGTTCCCCCATCCTCATTATTTCATCATCCTAAGACTGTCTTATCTTGTCCCCTTATTCTCGTTCCTCGTCCCCAAGAACCATTCCCCAGTTTCAGTACTAGAGACAGGGGGTTATATTTGTTCACTTAATAATCAGCCCATTTAAAAGCCTGCACAATTTCAAAACTTAATTAAGCTTAATTTCTAATGTTGACTTAACAAAACTAACACTCCTCAGACTTGCTGTTTTTAATATATGACCCTCTGCCTCCAGTATCGGCATATATAACACAACAACTCAGGGCTGCTATTTCCTTAATATACAGTAGAGTCCCTCATAGCGACCCACATCTTTGTTATGTGACCAACCCACAATTATGACCAGTCCACTATGTCACCACAAATTGCTCAGTCCCAAAGGTGGTCACCTAAGCGGGACTCTACTGTAGCTCCCTGCATGAAATAATTAGGTACCTGGTAATCATAGTTCAAGTTCTTGCAGTAGTTTATCTTTACATGGTGTGTGACCCCATATGAACTATGTAACTGGCTTTGGTGTAGCATCTTTAACCCTTACTTCTCTGCTCTGATCTCCTCTTCTGTCTAATATTTCCCTGTGTCCTCATCCTTCTTCACCCTCCATCTGCTCTTTATTTCATTCCAGGGCATCGTTCCACAGACCGCCAACAATTCGGTGCGCGAGCTCCTTGTTCCCACCAAGAGAATTTCCGCAGCAAAGTCTGAAGCTGCTTCCCTCCCCGCCGTCAACATAAACAAGGTGTGTGTTAGGATTTGCAGACTCTTTACAGAAAATAAATCCTCTAATCAACGCTTCTCTTCTTCCATTTTCGTCCAAAGGGCGTTCTCCCCAGGTCATGCAGCACTAGAGTGATGGAGCTCCTTGTTCCCGAAGGTGGGAAAGAGTTGGCTCACAACGAGGCCAAGCAGCTTCCGACTGTAGAAATCTCTAAGGTTTGTTTGTGCCAAAACCACATAGGTGGCAGTGCGGGCAGCATGGGGTTAAAGCAGCATATATATACATATCCCTCCATGCAGCTGTTGTCTTAATACAGAGGTTTAGATTTGGAACGTATACGTTTGTCAAACAGCCTATGTTATAAGTTTACGCATATAAGTCTGTATAAATAATGTAGTTGTACTTTTATTTAGGAATTTCATAGTGTAATAGATTAGCAAGAGAATATGTATTTTAAATTAAGTTAATATTCATATAATTAGCTCTTAAGCCTTTGATTATATGGAACACTACCATGACTGATTTAGGGAACAGAAAAAGTTATATCTAATTTGCTCTATGCCAGATGAAAACCCAGAGACTTGTTTCCTTTATATTCTGTTTAAAGAAATTACTGGCCTCTGTAGATCAAGGTCAGCAGGAGGTTGTGCATACATGTCAAAGAATGAGCCTGCTCATTTTGGGTCTGGGTGTGTCTGAGCATGGACCAATATTTTCGTAGCACGGACACACAATGCGACCCTGCAACTCAGGACCCAAATCATGTGACCCCATTTTGCCAGCCTTGCGGAGCAAAAACGGACATTGCTCAATCGTGTCCTGGACCTTTAACCCATGAACTACCAGACCAAGATATGTACTTTAATTTTGATCTGCAGTGCTTTTATAAGTAAAATGTTATACGGGACAGTCAACTACATCCTTTACAGACTTAGGACAACCAATTTAAGGTTAGGTCTAAGGTTAGTTTCAGTATTTATTCTATAGTACCAATAATAAAAAAGGTGCGGGCCATTAAGATTTAACACGGACCAATTTCAACTGACGCGCAGACCCAAAATTGTGTATTGAGCCAGGCACCAGACCCTGTTCACAACTTTTCACAAATAAGCGGAGAGTCGTTGTCGCAAGAAGCACAGACCCAGTTGCTCCCAGAGGACCTGGTTTTCCGCCATTTTTTCGCCTGCGGACACATTCTTTGACATGTCTCGAGGTTGTGAGTTTGAGCCCCACCAAGGATACAGGGGGCTTTTATACAACCGAACCCTACCCAGGGTGTATGTCAGGGTGTAGGTGCAATGGGAAGGCTGATCACACAACCATACCTCACTCTCATATAAGTGTGAATTTGAGGGATGCCTACAGATCAGGCTTCACAAGGTCCAGCCTCACTAGGCCTAGATAATGCTGGGATAGCCAGGTGGTGCTGGCAGAATGATGCCTGGCGGCACCTGGTGTGTAAAACAAAGACAACAAGTTCACCTTGTCAAGTATGTCTCAAACCAAAATGTACTGCTACTAATAGATATGTAGTTCTAAAATTAGAAAAATTACAATAATAAAGAAAGGAAATGACTCTGTCAGCTGTAAATCAGTTTACTAGTTAAGATGAAGTTTATGTAGAGTGTTGAAACAAAACTTAACAGTGTATTATAGCTGTAGCCGTGGCCGTATACGTTCCAAATCTTATTCTCTCTAATACTTAACACCAGCTATTTCTAACCAAGGGTTGATACTCAGGATTATTTCCTCAATCATCCTTTTTTTTAATTTTGGGAGATCAGGTTATTTTACCTATCCAATATCCACGAATTTTGTGTTATAGAATCGACCCAATTTTGTCCTTTCATTTTGAAAATATTGTCTAAAATTATTATCCCATGATATATTTATTATGTAAGCCAATAAATGATAGCAAAACTATTACAATCATATAATGTAGTTGTTACTTAGGATTGAATTGGATTTTACTAGTTTTAAATCAAATTTACACAGCTTAACAGCCTAGTAAAATATCAATATGAAATCATAAGATAGAAATAATTCATAAGGCTTAAATTTGAAAAAAATCCCTTGAAAATACTTATTATTATTCAGGTCAATATCCAAAAATTATACTAATAACTAATCTCTAAACAAATGAGAACTAATAGAAATTAAATGGAATCACAGTGACTGGCAGATATTGGTATCACTTTGTCTACTGTAGATGGGTGGCATTAAAGGTCCCTGTCAATATGCTGCAGACAGCGAAAGGGTTAAGAGTGTTAACCCCTTGACACACATTATTATTCAATATAAGAGCACCCCTTCTCTCAGGTCTTGTTTTCATTGCACCCTTTACATGCATAAAAAGGTCTTTAAATGTCTTGAGAATTGGTTGTTGATACACTTTAAAACTTAAATGATAGCATTTGGGCGCTATGTATGACTAGAATGTCTATCTATTGCACCCTTGGTCTATCTATATCTTGTTCTGAATAGCTTATTTCCTAGTTTCCCTTGATGTTGAATGACATCTCTGTATTTCGTTCTTAAGGGGATTGTGTAGGGTTCTTGAAAGCTTGGAATGTGGAGCAGTAAAGGCCTGGAATAGCCTTGGAAACGGTCATATTGATTTGAGTGACCTAAACCTCATTAAATGGGCCTAATCTTTCAGAAATTTCTAGATTTCTTGCATTTTATCTATCTGATCATTGCTGGGCAATATATCAGCAACAAATCAGATGAATAACAATATCTGAGCGGCTTAAATTTTTGGCTTAGGACCCAGAGGCATGAGAATGTTATGGGTTTGAATCCTGGTGTGGCTACAGTTTTCACCTCCTCCCCACAGGCACCTTGAGGGGAGAACAGCTGTAATTGTTCATACTTCCCTCCTCGCCCTGTACAGCATGTGGATGTAGGAGGATAACTCTTTTGACGTGACCCCTAAAAATCAATCCAGCATTTCTCCCGATATCACAGGTGCAAAATGCTGGATTGGTTTTTAGGGGTCATGTCAAAATGATTGGTTGAACTTATAAAGATTCTTGATATTATCAAAGATTTCCTGTTCATTACTCCCCAACTGTCTTGTCAATATGTGTATTATGCGGTAATGTTAGCATTATCAGCCATTTGTGAAGTTCAGTCACAGAATTTGTTTCACCAAAAGTTGGAAATGGTTTTGACATGGCCCCTTATTTGATTTTGAAATATTTGGTTCTGGACAGAAAATGTTTATTTTTGGATCCACTAATTGTCTTTAAATTAAATCGAATTTTTATTTGTAATGAACCTCTATGTAAGTGTTACATATGGTAGTTTGTAGTATCATTCAAATGAAGGAAACTTTTTATACCGCTCTACTAGTAATCGCACAAACTTAAATGCTATTTTTGCCTAATTTTAATGTATATCCATAACTTGCTTTTCTAAAATGTAATGCAAAATGAACCTTTTTATTCATAATAAAATTTAAGAAAATGAACTTTGCAAATCTTATATTCAAGGAGGGTATTTTATTTTACTCTAAGGATTTTTCAACAAAAAACCAAGAATATTTGAATAGATATGATGGTAAACTGGTATTGATTTGGTTTGCCACCTTAAATTTAATGTCAGAAATCCTCTTCAAAGTTAACTATAATACTTTACAAATTGTTAGGTCCTGTGAATTGAAATCTCTTGCTTTTATCAGCAACTTAAGGATCAAATGATTAAATAATAGGGACAAGAATTTTTTGCCGATTTAGCTGAGGATGCAACTTAAATTGTATTAATTTAGCGCGAATACAACTTTAATTAAATGATTTAGTAAGAATACAACTTTAATTGGATGATTTAGCGAAAATACACCATTAATTGGATTGTTTCATGACATATTTATATTGAGGTGGCAGCTAGACTCCTGGCTATATCTAGTTTCATGTGTAATCTGTACAGCAGTGATAATTACCTACTAATCACTCCATTGCCTCCCTGTGTACAGCTGGACCTGCAGTGGGTGCAGGTGCTGTCTGAAGGCTGGGCTACACCACTCACAGGCTTCATGAGGGAGCGAGAATACCTACAGAGTCAACACTTCGGCTGTCTCCTCGATGGTAAGGCAATACTACATAATGGTTTAACATCAAATTATTTTTGTATTCTTGGAACCACTTATACCCCTTTCACACTACAAAATTGAAGCGAACTGAGTTGAACCAAAGCAAATCATTGTGAACTGATTTCTCTGTACATTTCAATGTAAACTGCTGGCAAAATTCGCTTTGCTTCGGTTCTGTTCACATTCGCTCAAATAATATTGGGAAAGCAAATCAAATCATATCGATTTCTAGAATCAACCTATCCTAAGTGAATTCTAGAATTCTGGTTTCAGTTTGGAATCGCTTTGGGGCGGTGTATAGATAGAATCAAATTGTAGAAAGCACTTTAAAACACTTTCTGAGCTGTAGTGTGAAAGGGGTATAACTAACCTGACTAACTCTGCTACTGTATTTGGTGTAAAATACCTGGAAATTGTATGCCCTGATGAGAGAGTATTCAATAAACTTTTATTAAGGAGGGTATGGTTTAGACTGTTTTACTCTTAAAAGTGAAACCCTCCTTTCCTAAAGGACCAAAACTCTAATCTTTAAAATATAATTTATGACTAAGTATTTCATACAAAACGATAATACATTAGCTGTGAATTTTCAGATTACTTAATACTCACATGGTAAATCTTACATAAAACTGTAACTATTTCTCTGGTAAAAATTAAACTAAGATTTGTGTCATGAATTATCTTTTGAAAAAGTAACAATATTCTTAGTGGGATGAGAATGATATATAGCATGACTCTTACCATGCGGGCAGTGGCAATTAGACAATGACCACTTTTAAATAGTAAAGAGGCCATTTCCTTTTCTACCCTACAATGTCTCAACCTGCATCGGGGAAGAATTAGTATCATAGACAGATGCTACGTTTGAACATATTCATATATATTCAATTCAGATATTCAATTTGAAATTAAATGTTTTAATAATCAAGCAATAGTAAATTGAAACTATTGCTACAGCTGCCATACCTGACTGATATCGATAGATATCATAGTATGTAGCTGTTGTATGTTTGCTTGTTTAAAAAAACAAAAATCATTCCTGACCAACTTAGCCATTGTAATTGAATAGCTAAAAATGTCTCCCCTTTATAAAAAAATATTCAATAATATTTATTTAAACAAACATCAAAGCAATCACTTCCTCTTCTATATAACAGGTGGAGTGACCAACCAGAGCATCCCCATCGTGCTACCGGTGTCCACCACAGACAAGGAGCGCCTGGACGGGTGTTCAGCATTTGCCCTCAGTTATGAGGGACAGCGGGTGGCCATATTGAGGACACCAGAGTTCTACGAACACCGCAAGGAGGAACGCTGTAGCCGCCAGTTCGGTCTCACTAACCAAGGTCACCCTTACGTCAAGGTCAGTTCAATGGTGTACAGAAAAGGGGATTTGTATGTGCCATAGAGCATGCAGAGGTACATTCAGGTCACATGTGACAAACAAAATATTTAGCAACATTTTTTATCAAAAAACAAAAATACTCAGAAATTTTTGCCAAAATTGTAGCTTGTATAATTGATCTGTAGATATACAAATATTCATATTGTGGAGCATTGTCTGGAATGTCCCCTATTTCACAACTTTGTGCAATCACTGGGAAATGCAATATGCCATAATGATGTTATCTACCAGTTTACTTACCCCTCGCCTGGCTTCTATTGTAGATGATCTATGAGTCTGGTGACTGGCTGGTAGGTGGAGACCTGGAGGTTCTGGAGCGCATCAAGTGGAACGACGGCCTCGATGAGTACAGGCTCACCCCGAATGAACTCCGCGGCAAGTTCAAGGCCATTGGGGTCAGTACCATGACACAGCATTTTATACCTCTATCAGAGCAATACCTTGGGAATTGAATAAGGTGCTAGTAATCAACACCTGCAGTGTTTTATTCTGAATTGCATTAAGTATCTATGATAACTGCAATATTTCTGGCAGAGGGAGCACACATGCTCTGAATTCCCCATCCCTCTCCGCTCCAATGTGGTGAGAATGGTTGAACTGCCTGCACCTCAGTGAGTTCTATTTCCCAGCTATTGATTGGATGGAATAAGAACACTGTATTAATAATGACAGAAATGTTTAATATAACAATGCAATACGAAAATACCCTTATCGGTTTAATATGCTGATTCTGTATAGAATTTTACCCACCATATCTGCAAGAATTTTACACATATAAGGACTCAGAACAGAGACCAGCTCATTGAAAGTCCAACACCCCCTGAAGAAGGAGTAAAGCCCTCCGAAACTTTGGGAAAATAAATTTACACAATTCTAATTTTCACAGTCGTCTCCCTCTGACTCCACGAATAATCACCCAAACCTGAATTTCACCTAAACCCGTTATTAGTGTGACTCCCCCACAACTGTATTAATAAGTTGTCCACATGTTGCAGGCGGACGCAGTGTTTGCGTTCCAGCTGCGTAACCCGGTACATAACGGGCATGCACTGCTCATGCAGGACACAAAGCGCCGTCTAGTGGAAAGAGGATACAAGAAACCAGTCCTGCTCCTCCACCCTCTCGGTGAGTACATGCATGGTGGTGATAATAACAATAATAATGAAAAATAAAATAAAATAATGAACAGTATCAATAGCGACATATATACAAGGAAGGAAAAAACTCGTGTTAAAGTGACACATGCCACTGAGCTCCCGATTTGGGGAAAGTTTGCCTGAATTTCAACTATGTTCTAGATTAGTATATTTGTAATGTATACCCTGGAGCATTAATGTAGGAATTACATATATTGTGTGTATTTAAGAGTTTAAAACTCCAATTTCGTAGGGTGCTGGAGTCACCCTACCTAACTGCCAGACACAATTCGGTTGGTGAGGGAAAAGTCCCAGTCGCCTCTTATCTTAATGAGTTAAGTGATACCAGCTGGATGGGACAGGGTAGATATGTCACTATGTAACTCCTGCCTCGCTCCTAGTTCACCATGCACTGAGGGCACCACCTTATGGTCAAGTTACTTCTCTCTCAGATTTGAATTCCTCAATGGAATCTCTGCCACATTCTTCGTTAACAAATATCAATTAATCTAAGGAATATATAGAGTTGGTATTCCACACAAATGTTCTTACTTGTGCAGGTAATCGAAAACTACAAACATATTTCTAAATGACATATAGTCAAACAGTGTCCATAGCCACTTTAATGCCCCTGGGTAAGGACTAGGGACATGGTAGTCCAATAGAGAAGATTTGTGCTTAAATCCCACAAATAAAGAACACAGTGGCGAGTGCTTGTGAATATGCTGTAATTGGCCTGGAAAAGCCTTGAAAAACTTCGAATTTGGGGTTCCTTTTTCTCCTGATACTCTCGCCACTTAGAGGCAGAATTTGGGGCAGTGTATAACAGACTTAAACATGATGGTTATAATTATATATCAATACCTTATGAATGAGCTTGCTTTGAGCTTTGTTCATCAATATGTATATTACATGTGATTTATTGTGTCTATGTGGTGCAGGTGGGTGGACAAAGGATGATGATGTGCCACTGCCAGTGAGGATCCGTCAACACCAGGCTATAATGAACGAAGGCGTACTCGACCCCAAGACCACTGTCATGGCCATCTTCCCCTCACCCATGATGTACGCTGGACCTACTGAAGTAAGTGCTCTAGTATACAGGTTAACTCATGAGTTGGTTGAAAGAGTGTGAATATTGCTTGAGTTTCAACGTCAGAAAGCGTATCACATTCTAAGCGACTGAAACTAAAAACTCATTTAACTGTTTTATCATGTGCTTTGGATAATCTAAAAGAAAACGTATTGTTGACATTTTCCATCATGGAATTATTCTTTCCTAATGGTTCCGTCCTGCTTCGCATTGCCAAGATTATGCAAGAATACATTATATATTTCCGTCTTTGGTTCACTTTTTTGAAACACATCCCCAACCAAGAAACTTTATAATGGTGTACTCTTCTCACATAAGGGAACAAGTTTAAGTCCCTTAGCCTAGAGCCTAGACAAGAGATAGACGCTATAAATGGTAGTTAGAGACAGCAGTGGGCGGAAGACCATGGAACTCTTAACCGAATATATCATCCATGAGCCCATATCCCTGAAGCAGATCTGTTTTTACAAAACATACATTGTACATTTTTACATTACTAGTTGTAAGCATTAGTGTAACTATTTAATTGGTACATATTCTAAATAATAATAAAAAAAATGAATCAATGTCAGATCCAATTCGTGAAAATCAATAATAATAATAATTACTTCAATTAATGTAACGACTGTGTGTATTGCTTGCAGGTACAGTGGCATGCTAAGGCCAGGATGTCTACAGGAGCCAACTTCTACATTGTTGGTCGTGACCCCGCCGGCATGCCCCACCCTGACACCAAGGAAGACATCTACAACGCCACTCACGGAGCTAAGGTAAACTACTCAAACCCACCACACTCATTCAACCTCACAGCATATATATACAGCTGACCGCTGTCTAGAGAGTATTGCTTCAAGTTGTGACCATGAATCTATAGTGAGATATTCCAAGTAGACCAGAGACATGAACCAGTTAACTGTTTCGTTATATGTGATGTGTCAAAAGTCGCAAAATTTATGTGTATTCAATATATTTATGCATATCTGAGATCATCATAGATTTAGATTTAGAAACTTTTATTTTCGATCTTGTCGCTGTCAGAAAGCATTTCTCCAGCTAAGGGAGGTTTACAAGCTTTCTGTTGTTTTTACGTTAAAGTTTTGCAGTGAACAAATCCATGAAAAGATCCGTCTGATCAATCGATGCATGGTAGTACCATTACTTTATACATTAATAATAATGTTTCTTTGGGAATTTTGCCTTTTAGTTTGGCCAGTTCCCAACATTTATAATTCATTATATTTATCAGCTTACTCACTGCGGTTTTGGAGCAGTATTTAACTACGTTACTAGTGATTGACCCTCAAGAAGCTTCAAGAAATATTACTAACTTTCATTTCAGTACTTATTAGATGTTCTAATGTTTACCATCATTGGAATCTGCTTGATTTCATCTTTTCAAATATGATGATATCTCAAAATCCATTATTTGCGACTCACGACTCATGTTTCTCTACACAACACATATATGCTTTTAATAGTCAGAATATAGAAACACTTTAAAGGCATTTTTTAGCTTTACCTAATGTAACTGAAATTCTATCCCACTGGTGTGATAACATAATTATCGCACTAGTGTCATAACCCATCCTCAGATCAGCTACTTAATAAAAATAACCCACTTTACTGTATATTTGTCTGACAGGTGCTGACCATGGCCCCAGGCTTGAGCCAGCTGGAAATTGTACCATTCCGTGTAGCCGCTTACAACAAGCTCAAGAAAGCAATGGACTTCTTCAACCCTGAGAAGAAGGACGACTTCCAATTCATCTCTGGTACAAAAATGAGGGCCCTCGCGCGTGCTGGCGACAACCCCCCAGACGGTTTCATGGCACCTTCCGCTTGGAAAATCATGGTAGACTACTACCAGTCCGTTGCACAGAAGTAAACAGTCGCGTACATCTTTGTCAGTCACCTCCATCATTATCATTATATTCAAACAGTGGACTATGTGTAGTATACTGCCAACACCACTTCCAATTCTTAAAGTGGCATTCTCAGTTAAAATGGCCGAAAATTTCTTTTCTAAATTCTTGTTTGAATAGATTGCGAACATTGATGATTCCTTGTATGTGGAGGTATAGCACAAACTGCAGACAGAAGTAAACAACCACAGAAAGGTGAGCGAGAGAGAGAGAGCGATAATAAATGCATGGAAAGAGTCCTGAATGAGGATGGAAATATGGCTTCCGCAGAAATCAAATTCTGCGAAATGCGTTGGCTTTAGACCAAGAAAACCTGTGCCAAAACCTTTCAATCAATTCTATCCATGTCACTTTTTTTGAGAGAGGTTAGAAAAGAATATAAGAATAACGAGAAGATTTATTTTCTGGTCGAAACTAGCTGAGAGTGCTTCTTTAATCTCCTTCATTCATGGTTTAAGTTGTCATTCATAGGATGGTAATATATAATAAATATAAGTCCTCCCATAAGAGGAGGCGACAACTGAATATGATAATCTCAGTCATGTTATAAGATAGGATGGGAAGAATCAATGTGAATGGGAGCACAACCTGTTAAAACTAAATTATCTTCAATATTATTCATTAATCTTGAATATTCTTTGGAAATAAATATTCTTTAAAAATCTAAGAGGAACGCACTCGCTGAAGGAGGATAATGCTTGAAATTGTGTGATGGTGAGACAAAAATGCTGATTTTGTGGGACCAATTTTATCACAATGCTTATCATCTAACGTATCTCATTCTATCACTCAGTAAAGCATGATCTCCTGTTTAAAGTCCCTTAATACAGAATTTGGCAGAATGTGTTCGGGTGCGTGAGTTTTATCAGTATTCTTCTTACAAGGAAAATCCTCAAATCTGACAAATACTTTTTATTTAGGTGGCATTTATGTGGACTGTTTTGATTGATCCAATGTACTTCTTTCAATATATATTACTATATATTTTTAACATCATCTCGTTCACAAGGAGTTTCTAAAAACAAATGTTACCATGAGAAATTCTATAATCATCGTTTCATTTCTTGACCAGTTACTGACGTAATTGAAAATATTGGGGTATGAGAAGTTGAAAAGAAGAGAAAGAAAATACAAACATTACCAAGAGCTCGACTCGGAAGAGGTCTAGACGCAATCGCTCAAAAAACCCAAGTCAGGGATGTTGGTCTGAACTAACCTCCCTGACATAACCCGAGAAAGCAATGAAAGATTTATTCTTTGATATTTCACTTGTTGTGTCTTCCTGGTCTTACTTATGATAGATTTGTCGTGTTGTTTTCTGAAATATAGGAAACAATGTCTGCTATTAAATAAGTGTAAACAAACATAGCTATTCGTTCATATTACCGCAGCTATCAACCTGATAAGTCTACTGGATAGTTACTTTAATTAGAAAGGTGCTGAATGGAATATGGGACCAAAATCCTTCTCAGCTACTGATAAACATGTAATTCTTTAAAACAATATTGGATAATGGCCAAGTGGCATGTCCACTAACAGTGGTTGTACATTAGTTGAGAACCTCGTGCTATGAAATATCTTGTATTACTATTCATGTTGACGTAATATCTAGTAAGTGCACTGTACTGCTAAAATCTATTTACTGTTCTAAGATGGTATCATGGATTGATTGTTTAAAACTTGACCAATCAGGTGACGACCTGTTAAAACAGCCTAGTACAAAGGGACCAATCACACGCTCTGTCTTATGGAAAAAAAGGTTGCGATGGGACCAATCGTCTTCTTTGTTACAAAGCTGTTCAATGGAGGAGTAGATTAGGGTGTAAACATAGACTTGTCTCTTGTTGTCATGGTGTAGTCACATAATTATAGATTGTTGTTAAGTTTGTAGTCACCTGGAATGGGATTCATCCTCACTGTGATTTAAAAGAAGATGTAAAGAATTCGGATCGAAGACAAAACAATGTAGAAATGGTACTCTGAAAACTGTCAGAGACGGAGTTGAGATGAAACTGAGCAAAGCAATCATTTATAACGAGACTGTCCAAACTTCCCTGCTGCAGGGGGAGCTGTTCTAGTTGAGGGCCACTGAATGGAGATTATTAGCTGACGGATGTAGTGTTATACTAGTGTTAGAAGAGTTGTGATACAATAATAAGATAGAGTTGACGGTGGAATGATCAAGTACATGCTACAGAGGAGCCCAGTGGTGGATCACACCATCCACCATGTTGCCAGTGTTTACATGATGTATTACCTAGAGTTCTGCCTGTGTTGTAGTGGAACGGGGTAGAATAGAGGGAGTGGCATCAGGCTATGCTCTCAATGTTATAAGGTCAGTCTCGCTATTCATACAGCATGGTACATTCAGGCTTGACCAGGCTAGCTGTTTCTACTCCCTGTATACATCCACCTGTTTGTAGTCAGTCTTATGAAGGTAATTCACCGCTGCGGGCGCACACCAACGTTTGCGTTCACTTGCGATCGCTTGCGATATATATAAACTGAACCACCCACAATCCTGAACTTCATATGAATAATCAATTTGACGTGAACACATACTGACAGTATGGATCCTATTATTTTCAGTCATATTTTTATGGAAGAAGCTTTCCAAAATGACAAAAGAAGAACATTTGAGAGTTCAGGATTGTTGCCTTGTGCCTGAATGACTTTAACAAATCTACTTGGTTGCATAAGTAGCCATGGATTACCTCCATAAATGAATAAATAGTAGTGATATAGTCACTGTGTATTACTAGTGTATTGCTCAGTCATACAAAAATAATACAGAATTGAATTAACCTTTCAACAAACAGAACTTCCCTGTCAACTAGCCCCAGAAACTGACACATGGAGATATTGTCTTCAGTTAGGGGCTTCACATAGGCTCTCCCATCTATGTGGCTCTATTCCTTATTCCTCATTCTGATCTCTTTTGGGTTTCTGTTATAAATCAATTATGAATCCCTTATCATGGTCTATGTGTATATAATTATGATTGTAAATTTGTGATTGAATCTGGAGGGTTTACCAAGCCTTACCAATGGAGGTTAATAGCATCTCAACGGTGCATCGTTTACAACTGAATGCGATCATGTACTAAATTCTTGCGTAGAATCCATTGCAAACTAATCATATTTTTCAAGGTAGCGCGATTTGGGGATTGCTTATCTTTTATTTCTGACTTTGTTTTATCATAGTGATATAAAGTACTGGGACGAGATGTATAAGTTTTGGTATGCATGTAATATATATATTTTAACCTCGAGGCTTCAACACAATGAGCGTTACCCCAGCCTATTATGTTTATCCCAGCTTGTCTCCATGACCAGCTGAAATTTTCCATCGGGGGTATATCGGCCGTGCGAACGCTCAGTGTGCAAAGGGTTTCAGTGTGGACACTTATTATGGAATGAAATGTCAAATTTGTGAGTGGGTGATCTTTCTTGTATTGTCTAGTGAGGGGTCAGTTGACAGCCGGTACCATGTCCTTTATCTTCTAGTCATGATGGACATACATAATGGCTGTGCCGCTATGTAAGGCTACCTTCTGCCTGAATTGTTGGCGCTTGAATAGCGTTGAAAATGAATTTGCCAATAAAGGGATAAGCTGTTTAGAGGTGTTCTCACTCATGGGAGAGAATAGAACTTATTATCCAATGATTTGTGAATTCCAATGTTTTGAGCCTTAAATTATGATCACCTCTTACATGTTGTTGACAACTGAACAAATGTTTATGTTCTGTTTGATTATATTATTCATTTCACCTTCACTTTTTAACCAGTTGTTCTGTACTAAATATGGGTTCACATTTAAAAAGACTAGGTGTGGTTCTACATACATGGTTTATACTAATTTAAAACCGGGTTTGTATATCATTATCATTATCATTGTGGCTGTTTGTTAGCTATGAGTTGTTAGACTGTTTATATAGAGTATCTGGCAGTTTTAAGAAGCAATGTTTTCAGTGCCTCTCTTTTGAGGGGGAGAAAACCTGGATGGTATTTAAGTAAAAATGTGTACTCTGCCCCCACCAGTGTTAGTTGGGGGTCGGACGTTGCATCACTGTGAGATTAAACATCTAAGCTGCGAAGTGTTATAACAAAATGTTTGCCTTCATAACTAAGAGACAGAAGGACAATAAAACTCAGCACATACAATATTCTATGGCTTCAGACTTTTTCTTTTTACTATTAAAAGGACGTTTGAAAGAAATGCTGTATTTGTATTTAAGTTTTATTCAGCTACATACCTTTTGCAGAAGTACGATATTCTCAGTAGAAGCTTTTCGATTTTAGTAGATAGTAATATATAAAAGATAAAACCAATACCATTATAGTTCACTATATTTCTGTTTTTACATAATTGACCCAGTCAAAAAATGATCACCTGGCACAGTGTTGATTATAATAAGCTTCATGTTGGTTCATTGTTAATTTAAAGGTTCAGTTAGTGGGTTAGAAAGACTACCTCCCTATAGAGACCACCCCTCCATTAAGACCAGTTTCTCTCAGTCCGAATTGCTTTCCTGTATTAGATTAGCCCCTCTAATGACATACATACATCACTCAGCGGTCGTACAGGTTAGATGCCCAATGCCTTGTCTACCTAATGTACATACATCCTCTTGATTAGGCTAACAAATTACACATATATTCAAAAGATGTGGTGAAAGACGAGGCCAGGTGTGACACCAACCCTTGTAAGAATTTGAATCACTACATATATTCAAAAGACTAGTTTCCTCACAATTCTGTTTGACAGTTTCTTTAAGACGAGTTTCTGACAATGCAGTATTAGCACTTTAACAGATGGCGTTACTGAGAAGGTGTTTGATGGCAGGTTCTTTCCTCAGCACACGCGGCATCTTGAACTGGTTGTTGAACTGCTTTCCCCCCATCAATATGCGCCTCAGCCCGTCAAATGTATCATTCTTCACCTGCCAGGTAGGAAGGATCATTGCATTTAATCACTTTGTACTACTACTATATGCCTGTCTATACATGTACTATCATTTCTATTAATATATTCAATAGCAATTGGATGAAGATCGCAAATATCCACATCAACAGGTCTTTTCAGAGGTTTTCTTTCATTTCAGGCTTTAGGTTCCCTTCGTCAGGGAATGGACAAATTGCATAGAAGGCAAATTCATGTGTAACAATGTGTAAACATTTGCAACATGACTCAAAGGCCTTATAAGTCTGAATTTATCTATCAAGTAAATGCAGACTTTTCTGAAGCCCTGGAACGAAAGCAACTGGACAAAATCTTCCACAACTTTGATCAAATGACTTTATGATGGGTTGGAATATTAATATTAATGAAGTGATCAGAGACAACCTTAAGGTTACCTGGAAGAATTGTGTGTTTTCGCAGAAGGCTGTTTAATCCATTTTCCCACAAAATTGTGATTTGATGATTTATGGAAATACAAATATTCTATACATGTACTTATACAACTGAGACTGAGAGAGTTCAGGTTCAAGGAGTACATTACCTGTGTGATCTGGAGGAGTGCCACCATGTTGTTGCTCCTGTACTTGTCATATAGCTCGTACATACCTCTCAGCTTCTCATCCACCTGTAGTACACACATCAGCCTTAGTGTCAACCAAGTAATCATCTAGATATCTCTCTCATTATGATATGTCTCTATCTTACTCTCTATCTATCTATGTATAGATCTATCTACAGATCGGGTCTATCCGAAATTAGTTTTTTGTATGTGGGTGAAAAATATATTTGACTTTAACTTTAACTTTAATAAGACAACGTGATTTTCCAGGATTTGGCTACATTCTGAAATGCAACTATGATAACTAGTGTGATCACCTCTGTAGACAGCTTAGTAATGGTGGTATCATCCAGGGTAGTGTTGAACTCTATGAAGAAAATGTATTTTCCTTTGGTGTCCTTTCCTGAAAGATGTAGTAAAATAAAGGAGTGAGTACTTCATTATTATGTGTATAATATTTGTCTACTGTATCAATCGATTACTGTTAGTTATCTCTATGGCCATTCTTTGTGATTAAGCGTATACACATAATGGTTGTCTACTGTATCTTTGTTCCTTTTATCTTTCAACTACCACAATCTTCCAATTAAAGGTTACTGTAAAATGTTTAATGCTGCATTCTCAGCTAACTTTTTCATGTTGTGACTTATAGGACTGAATTTATCACTGCTCCTATATGTTTATACAATAATTTGGAGTCAAATCGGCTGTGAGAATATGGCTAATGACGAGCAATAAATGAAGTCTCTGCAGTAAAGGATTTTGGCAGGACCAAATATAAATGTGGCTTTTTATGAAGCCCTGTATCAGAAACAAAATCCTACAAAATGTTAGTACAGTATGGAACAAGTTAACCTGATATATACTATGTCTTATTAAAACTCACAATATGTGTAAATCATGCAAGTATTTTACATATACATACTACACACATTGAAAACTTACTTTCAATGACATCCATATACCATGCACTCATTCAAACCTGTGAACAATCGTGTTACAGTGCAAAATATAGACAGTACAGCTTACACAGGTACTGAACAATCTGACTAAGAATTTCTGTCCTATCAACTACAAAAATCCCGATAATAATACTCACAATTAAGTGCTTAACGCACATTGGGAGTAAAAAGTAGAAAATCTTTAGTTTGAATTGACCAATGTTAACTGAGAATGTAGCTTTAATACCTCATGTATTGCCATGATGAAGAAAAAACAGGAAATTACTACTTAAGGGCAGCACCCACCTTCTACAGCATCTGTGACGACACTCTCTGTGCTGGTGTAGTCCATAATATCGACACCATGTGGCAGGGAGGCTGCAGCCAGTGCCTCATAAAGGAATTTCTCTGGTGTGCGTTCGTAGGCAATGTTTAGTCTCTGGCCCAGCCTACCGGAGGGAAAAAGACAGGTCCATTGCATAACAAATCCTTATTTAATATTTTCCTTCCTTAGCTACTTTTCCTTGCTAACCAGCTGGTCTTAAAGTGACACTTCTCACTGTTCTGTCCTTGATTCACGAGTAACAGAATTTCTACTCACTATTCTAGAGACTGGTACGTACATCTTAACCTTCCTATAATCCCTGGTGATATCAAAACTATGTAATCCATAGTATATAAGATGTTTGGTCAAAATAGTGAGCAAATTCATTTCAATGTGCACATTAAAATCCAAAGTGTCATTTGGTTTGGCATTTGGCGTTATGTAACCCCAGGTCGGGGACCCAGGTCACTGCATCTATTCTGGGGTGTGGTTAGAGGTACATGGTGGTGATTGGTCAAATAAAGATTAAATCAGTTTCTTTTCTGTCCACCTAGGGCATGGGGGCAGCACCTTATTCATTACAGATATTCAATAATTATTGAATGAAATCACAATTTTGGTACTCTGTACTTCAGATACTGATACCCATCCTATTTGATTACACTGAAAAAGTTTCAAGAGATCTTATGGCTATATAATCATTTTAATGAGAACAGCCACTTTAAACAAGGAAAAATAGTTTAGGTAGGTACATTTTAAGTAAGGATTCCATAAGCGACAGTCCCCAGGAACCTGTATACATGTGATGTGTCACAGGAAAAAACACTCACAAGTCGCAAACATGGATTTTGAGATTCCATCATATTAGAAAAGATGAGATTAAGGGGATTCCAATGATGGAATGATGGTAAACATTATGACATCCAATAAGTACTTCTATATTTCTATATGCATGAAGAAATTTTTTGCAATATTTCTTAATGGTCAATCACTATAGTAAAGTAGTTAAACCTCAGGATAACCTAAGATATTCGTACATTTACTGATTGTGCTACTTTGTATTTTGTATGCTTAAAACTCATGTCAACACTTAACGTTTATTATTGAGTTCACATGTGAAGCACTATGTATATATTTTATCCTCATGTAGTTGTAGAACTTTCTGCTGGCAGTCCTCTCTGGAGTAGTATGAAATGATCAGGGGAAAAACGGTGGTTACCTGTACAGCAACTCATAGGTGGGCGTGGCATTGAAGAAGCCTGTTATCCTGATGATGTCACCATACCGGCACCTGTAGAGGCCGTTCTCATTGGTCTGCACAATCTCATAGCACTCACCTACCTTCAACTAGGTGTGATAGCAATTAACGAATTCTGTTAGTTTTATTTAGCGTAGGAATCATATTAAGTGTGGGGAAGTAAGGTGATGTTTAATGCTTTAAATGGGATTTGAAACCCAGTACCCAAACTCAAATAGTCAGTCACTGACGATTCGCCAAATGATATAAAGAGATAGATAGATTAGTTGGATCGATATCATTGCATGCAATCATTGCTATAAGCTGGGACCTAGACAAGACGCAACTACTGCGTTTTTTGTGAAAAAGCCGACAGGCTACTTCCTGAGCCCCAAGAACGTACGAATACACGATACATCGGTAGACTCAGTCAGGAGAAAAACGCCATTTTATTGCCCATTTTTCAACATCACTACATAGAAATTGTCAGTCATATCCATGCACGTAATAGCATCTTAGGACATTCTCCTTGGATTTGCGCCCATAATCTATACATCATTAATGCACACAAACAATGTTAGAGTTATGTTTAGCCACTAAACGCTGGGTTCCACTGGCCAGCTACTTTTCCTGTTTGATTTGAAGCGGCCGCTACTTTGTGGTGGGAGGTAGTGGGAAATATGGGAGGTAGTGGGAAATAGCGGGGGCTGAAGCGGGGCAATGGCATCACTCTATGCTACTTCTCACGCTACTTCCATTTCTATGTGAAAATAAAATGTTGTCTGCTTACATTTCTGAGTAGCATTCCCTAGTCTGTCACTCCCTTGACTGACTTCTCTGCGGAAGACTTTTGTATATGTATATTATGTAAATTATGGTACTTATAAGCTGTCATACCAGTAACCATACTCCAGTTTGTATATAGATTCTCAATATTTGATAAGAATATAGAAACAAAGTACCACCCATCTCATCTCGACTAAAAAGGATTGTAATTAACTTAGACAGGTACACTTCACCCCATTATTTCTACACTCATCCCTCATCACCTCATTTCATATCATGTTTTCCTTTATATAATGTTCTTTTATAAATAGTAATGATTTATGGCTGTATAATGATAACAAGACCAAAGACGGCTTGTCGAATAACATTGATTATATATCTAGTTGCGATTGTGTAGTGGTCGTGTATTTTATGGGTTCCGAAATAGTGCAGTCCGGGAGTCCGAGACTGTCCGCTGGTTGATTCCAGTCCTTTCGGACTGACGCCAGAGGGCAGTCAAGGGCTCTCGGATCTATCCGAAGCACAGACCCTGGAAGAGTGGTCTGTGGCTTATTACTATTATTTGTATTTATCTCTTTATATTGTGTCTTCTCCTTGTATATTGCCATTTTATGCTATGCAAATGTTTCTTTATGTGTTCTTACCCAATCTCTGGTTTTACTTATTGTTAACTTTGCTTTTATGAGAATATGTGATATGTGAATATTCTCCACACCCTGTTTATACCATTTTACAATGTATATGTTTCCTTTCTGGCTGGTCCAGAAAGGTTGGTCTGTTAGGGTTGTGTGGCAATAAAACCAGAGTACGAGAGTAATTCTTGTTCCGTTTTATTCCTAAGCTAAGAGTCCCAAACCGAGTTCACTACAATTGTATATAATAGATTACCACTTGATAGATGCCTGAATGAAATCAGGGTGCTAAGAACATCACCTCTGAGGTGAGAGCGTCATTAATGTAAATAAAGCCTGAATAAAATCTGTTCAAAAAAAATTAGAAGTAGTGGTGGAAGTAGCGGGGCAATAGCACCCATTCCGGTATACCTTTGGCTCCCGCTTCTAAAGAAGCGGGAGCAAAGAAACGGGAAGAGTAGCGGGTGGTCCCACTTTAATTCTAGTAAGTGCTCCCATTAATGTACATATTTAGGGTCAATATGTCGCCTAACGGGGACACATTGAAAGGTAGTAGATGTGGTGTGGTATTTTTAATATAAAGACAAATTAGATTTTTAATATAAAGACTAACAAATATAATACTATATTCCGCAGCATGTCAGTTCAGAATTGTCATTGTAATTAAGTATCAAAGCATAAAGGATAAAGTTTCAATAATGATAATAATTAACCATCCTGATCTCTGTGTATTTAATATGTGTATAAGCTCTCAATGTCTCAATCTTTAGCAACCACTTTTATTTAAGTAATTAAACACTCCATAGGTTGAACTCAAAGACACAAAGATCTCCGGCGGAAAAAACATCTGTTATACCTTATGGTTACATAAGAGCACCTACCTAAAATTCTAACTTCTTTAAAAAGGATATTTTCACCTTTTTATCATCTTTAAATACTTCAAATCTCCCCTACTTCTGTGCAGCTACCTCCACCTCGGCCACCTTAGCTGGCGAGCTGAATTGGAGCTAGCTGACAATATTCTCTTGGTCGATTTGTGTATTTTCCCCATATTTTAACTTTTAAATAGCCTGTCAGGCAGCCTTATGAGCTGTTCCTGACTTTTTAATATATTTTTCCATGTATATAAACTTCAGGGTACAAACCCGTGATTATGAGGCTGGGAAAACATTATTTTCCCTAATGAAGGATATGGTTAGCTCCGGAAATATCTAGTGATCATGTTCCACCTTTGTATTGCGTAAAAATATGAATATTTCCTCCCAATAAGGCCTTTTTCCATAATTATTTAGCATAAATTCCTCCAAAATCGCTAGATGTACCTTATTCCAATAGCCTAGCCTAGCCTAGCCAACAGATAAAAGTGAACAGAGGCTCCGAGGTTTGGAACATTTCACCAACCTCGGCAGCCATCATACTTTTATCTGGGTCAGGCAAAAGCGCGCCAAAGCTCACCGCGCGTCCTGAGGACGACATTGCGACACTAATTGGTGGCCGGCGCATGCTGGGCAATAGATAACGATCTCCTTCAGTAATCAATTTTAGCACGCCCGCAGACCTGACGGAAAGGAATGTATGGACGCGCGTCCTTTGACATCCTTTGCACCTGCAAAAGGCGTCCTTTGACAATTTTATTGAACTTTCAAATTATTAATTTCAAGTCAATCGAAGCAACTTTAACTTTTAACTTTAATTTTAACACTAATTTTATTACGTAACTATTACGTAACCTGATGCAATACGTAACTGAACCACTGGTTTAATTAAATTTAACTTGTGTTTCAATTTAATTTAGTTGGCTCAATTTTGATTTGTGGTTCAATTTAATTAATTCAATTTAATTTATGGTCCCACTTTAATTAATCCAATTTAATTTGTGGTCCAAATTTAATTAATTCAATTTAATTAATTCAATTTAATTTGTGGTTCAATTTAATTTGACCCAAGTTAACTTAAATTGTTTTATGGTTCAATTTAATTAATTCAATTTAATTTATGGTCCCACTTTAATTAATCCAATTTAATTTGTGGTCCAAATTTAATTAATTCAATTTGATTAATTCAATTTAATTTGTGGTTCAATTTAATTTGTGGTTCAATTTAATTTGACCCAAGTTAATTTAATTTGTTTTATGGTTGAATTTAATTTGTTCCAATTTAATTTAATTTCAATTCAATTTAATTTATTTTATTCAATTTTATTCAATTTGATTGGTTAAATTTAATTTCCCTTATCTTTCCATCTTCAATTGCATAACCTTACGTAACATTGCATAAGTAAGTTAATTATGCAAATTTTTATAACTTTATTACGTAACATTACATGGCACTGTGGCCTATGTATCTTTATAATTTTAATTATTCATTAATTTTTAATTGCGTAATTATTACACAGGGTTACGCAGTAATGTGGCCGCATTAACAAACCACATTCCACATCTGTTAATTATTCCTTTTAATTACGTAATCAATTACATCAGATTACGTAATATTATGCAACACTGTATAATAAGCTTTTATTACATCATGTCGCATGCAGGTTCCAATTTCCTTATCTCACCTCAATTAAAACATGTTTTTATTATATAACCTTACATAACTTCCGCCTATTACATAACATTATAACAGTAAGCTTATCCAATAATTATGTCACTTTATTAACTGTTATACCTTATGGTTACATACAAAATTTAAAACCTGCATGCTGGCGCAAGCCCAACTGATTGTCAATATATATTTCTTTCATTACTAACAGAAGTAATCGGAATTTTTTATTCTGTAGCCCAAAATAATGTCCCTGTTAGGTATGGGAAGCCGTTGGTATATTTATTCCGGAATTGTGGATATCTGAATTGTTTTTATTGATATCCACAAAAACAATTCAGATATCCACAATTAATTTTGGATATCCAGAATTGAATTTTGGATATCCACAATTCAATTCTAGATATCCAAAACTCAATTCTGGATATCCAAAATTCAAATCTGGATATCCAAAATTCAATTCTGGATATATTTAATTTTACCCAATTTTACATATCCAAAATTACATTCCACATATCCACAATTCAATTCTTGATATCCAAAATTCAATTCTGGATATCCAAAATTTGAATTCTTGATATCCAAAATTCAATTCTGGATATCCAAAATTCGAATTTCACATATCCACAATTCAATTCTAGATATCCATAATTCGAGTTTCACATATCCACAATTCTCTGTCACATATCCACAATTTATTTATTGGCAAACATTTGATTTTCGGTTGTGAAATGTTTATATCTAAAGTTAACTTCTGATATTTGCCAAAACAATTCTTATATCCAAAATTCGCATTCTGGATATGCAGAATTTCATTTGTGTACATTCTATCACCTTATTTTCGAATTATGGACATACATTTGACATAGATTAATACCAGCAATATCTGAATGTGAATTATGGATATACTTTTTTCGAATTCGAATTTGGGATAACCAGAATTGGGAGAGGGGAATATAATATTATATCCAGAATTGATTTATTGAAATTCAAATTTTTGATATCCATATTTTATTTATGGATATCCAGAATTGATTTATGGATATCCAGAATTGATTTATGGATATCCAGAATTGAATTGGTGATATCTGAAATTCGAATTTTGGATATCAACAATTCAATTCTGGATATCCACAATTGATTTATGGATATCAAGAATTGATTTATTGATATCAAGAATTGATTTATGGATATCAAGAATTGAATTGTTGATATCTGAAATTCGAATTTTGGATATCCAGAATTGATTTATGGATATCCAGAATTGATTTATGGATATCCAGAATTGATTTATGGATATCAAGAATTGAATTGTTGATATCTGAAATTCGAATTTTGGATATCCAGAATTGATTCATGGATATCCAATTTTATGGATATCAAGAATTCAATTCTAGATATTTGAAATTCGAATTTTGGATATCCAAAATTGAATTCCAGATTTCCACAATTCAATTTTGGATATCAAGAATTCAATTTCAGATATCAAGAATTGATTTATGGATATCAAGAATTCAATTTCAGATATCAAGAATTCAATTTTCAATTCTGGTATTAAGCATTCAATTTTAGATAGCCATGAATTAATTATTAGTATAAAAAAAAAATTAACAAACTTGAACTTTGGATATTTTAAGCATAGAATTAATTCCTCCACACACAATTTTAGGTATAGAAAGTTTTAAATCAGATATCCAAAATTCAATTTCAGACATCCAAAATTCGAATTTCAGATATCAAAAATTCAATTTCAGATATCAAAAATTCGAATTTCAGATATCAACAATTCAATTCTTGATATCTGAAATTCGAATTTTGGATATCTGAAATTGAATTTTGGATATCTGATATTGTATTGTTGATATCTAAAAATCAATTTTGGATATCTTTAAAAGATGTTTATTATGGATATGTCATTTTTAATTTTGGATATGTCACGGGCAATTACGGATATCTATAATTTAATTTTGGATATCTAAAATAGAATTGTGGATATCTAAAATTAATTTCTGATATCCACAATTCCGGAATAAATATACCAACGGCTTCCCATAGTTAGGCGACATAGGGCCCTTCCCACCCCCATCCAGTACCATACATATCTTAAGCTAGCAGCAAAATGAGGCCATTTGTTCCATATTAAATGGTGGTTATGCATTGAATAGGACACATTTCTTCATTTTAAACAAATATTGCATTGATATCTTTAATAATTCTGATCTGAATTGCTCTTTGATACAGTGTGTCCCTGTTAGGCGACAAAAGGCTACCTCAAACATATAAATCATGCCATCTCTACAAAAAAAATATAAAGTTATGGAAACTAACAACTGAGACAAGATTGAGAAAAATAGGGCTTCGATTAATTTTCTTAAAAAATTATATCCTCTCTTACATAAAAGATGTGAGAAAAGAACATTTGTGGCTTATATTTGAGATTTTTGAAATACATTTTTATCTTTTGGGGGGTAAAATGGTCCAAAATCGTGTTTCCCCACCTCATTTCATCATCTGATGTGCAAATTAGAGCAATTTGATGAAAATAAATGAAGCTATGTGCTAATTTATTCATAGAATAGAATAGAATAGAACAATCTCTTATTCATCAAGGGTTTACAGTTATTGTGATGAATAGGTCGACAGGCCTTTGGGTACCATTAAGGACTTATACCCAGATCTTCCGGCCATTCATCAACACCAAATCGTATACAGAGCTGTCAAAAATATGGATTTGGCCATATATACATACCACCATGCACTGCTGCAGCTGCACACAGGCATAGAGCGTCCCGTACACACGACGCCAGTGGCGTTGGTGTGTGTGGGACACTAGGTAGGAGGGGTGGGGGTGATAACAAACTTAATCTTACTAAACTAACCATGCTAAGCTCTACTATCATAAAGCGGTCACTAGCAGGCCATTCACATACTATAAAGAGAGAGGTTGATTAGAGGGAGTCATAGCAGGTCATTCAGAGGGAGGTAAATTATACTGAATGTTATAAGCAGGGAAGAAGATTAGAGGGGGAATAATTAGACCATACAATCAATGTTTTAAGCATAACGTAATAAAATAACAAACCTGGTGCATAAATAAAGTGCTGGGGCAGTCCTCCTCCACCTGTGAGAGTGGGATGAACTCTATGAAGGTGATGCCAGGGAGCATAGTGAATCCCTCTGAACTCTCTGGCTCCTTCTCCTCGGTGTTGATGCCTGTCAGTCCCTCTGTAGCCCCATGAAGGCCCTGGATCACTGCAATGTATAGAGAGAATCCAATGAGGCACAAGTAATATTTCATAAAACATCCTTCACAGTGGATAATGCCATAGGTAGAGACAGAGTCAGATAAACTAATATTTTTGTTGCAATGATGAGATCATCGTCAATAATCTCTTACCTTTCACCCCTTTGAAATGGTTTTCCATGAGTTTAGTGGCCAGCATCTTAAATCCTGCAACTTTGGACATAGTAACAAATGTCAGATCTGGCCATGCCCTCCTTGCCAGCCCTACCACTCCGCCCTCCCTCATGATGCTCCGCAGCTCTCGAGCACGCTTCATATCAGGTGTGAGCTGGGCAGAGAGGGCCTGCCTGACATTTGCTGGCATGTTGATTGCTTCTCCCACTTTACCCTGCCCAATATCATCACAAAGCTGCTCCCAGTGCCTCACCATGAACTGCATGAAGGAGTTGGTGAGGTCTGCAGAAAAGGAGAGGAACACCCCAAGCTCCTTCTCAGCCAGACAGAACAGAGCCATTGCATAGTGAGAAGCATCCTCCTCCAGTAACTGTTTGTACTCAGGGGGGATGAGGGAGAATGGGGGATAGCTGGCCAAATACTGAGACAGAGCACCTAAGGGTGTACCCCCTGCTGTAGTATCCAACTTGGTAAAGATGTGGAACTGGAACCATCGTTTCAGGTTCATCATGTAGCTTATGTTGAGAAGTAGCAGAGGATAGGATGATTTGAACTTTTTTATATAGTTCTTGGTGAATGGGTAAACTTTAGCTGCTCCCGTTGTGCCTGAGGTGCTCGCATAGAAGCAAGGCTCACCAGGGACAAGGATGTTCTGCTCCCCTGCCACCATGCGATCCACCCAGGCCTTGTTGTCTGTATCTCGAGTGATAGGAAGCTGCCTTGTGAAGTCTGTCACACTGTGGATGTCTCTGAACTTGTGCTCACGGCCATACTCAGTGTCCTCATTAGTGCGAATTATTCTCATCAAAGTTTCTTCATTCATCTGGAAAAGGATTATAAACAGCTCTGGAAATATAAACATAGCCTGGAGAGCAGCTCTCAATACACTATAAAAACTGCATCATATGTACTCATGCCTGTACTAAATTGTGAGCTGTGTACCTTGTGTGCCTATGAATTATAGTTTTAATACGCAGTGTCTTTTATCCGCCGAACGAAACACCACAAGAAAATACAAAATACACTGAAATATATAGATTCTGGTAAATAGAGGAGTACCTGTGTTGGGTTTGTCGTCAACTTGGTTAAAAGCGACCTGTAGTGTCTGCCACTCAGCCTCAACAAGGTCACTGCCAGGTACTGAGTGACCAGTGTGGTCAGTGTGTGACTGTTTGCTGGCTTCAGCCTCCATATGTCCATGCAGACTGCAGTGTTCAGCACCAGAGCACCTAGCAGCCCCCCTGGAATAGTTATTTATTATTCAATGCCTTTTCGTCTAGGAATGTCCTCAAGGCAGGGGCAAGGCGGGGGCAAGGCGGGGGCAAGGCAGGGGCCTCGTTTTGGTTGTGAGTATTATACATCATCAGAAGTCACATGACTTATAGCAATGGCAGTACCCAAGCTTCAGTCTGCTATAACTAATGTCCATGTAAAATACCTCCCCACTTCTTTAATAGATGAGTAGGCCTTTTACATAAAGTACATATGTGAGATCGTTGGATATAATTTCCCTGCTTAGAAAATGTATACATGATATCCCATGATGTTTAGGCTTTAACATTAAGAAAGTAACAAAGTGGCATTTCTGACATAAAGATTCTGATATTTGATACAGCGACAATATTTGTAGGTGACACAATGCTAAGAAATATGCATAGTAATTATCGCACTGAGTGAAATATCTTATATAACTTCTATTGGGGAAGAATAACAATATGTTATATTACACAATAATTGCATAACATAAGAAATTATTGCATAAAATAACATAATAATTAACCACATTATTATTAATATTCCAAATTATCATTAACAATAATTATTACTAATTAATATTAATTAATCACAGTAGTATGTAAGTCTGGTAGATCAAGTAATATCAGAGTTCATATACAAATGTACTAGTTATAAACCAAACTACAACAAATAGTTGTAAAGACATAAATTTCGTAATATGAAAATTGGTTAGACAATATTTAAAGACCCAAGGCCTACCATCTGAGCTACCAGGGCCATGAAATTATTTTTATTGAAGTTATTTTAATTGTAAAATTTATCATCATGTTATCATAGGATAAAAGACTGATATAGAGGGACTTCTGGTACATTATTCAGCTTCCCCCCGGGATTATACACCAAACAGTTCACCAGTAGGCCCGAGATGGTGGGCGCAGATAGCATACAACACTCATTATATAAACTTTAAAATACAATTAGCACTGTTATATCAATGATGGAGACGTACTATGGATATATGGGTTTATAGTGATGGAGAAATTATGAGCAAGATTGATCAACAAAAATAACAATACATAGAAGAATTATTTTTGATTGTCTTCTAGACAAAAAGATGAATATGTAATTATTTAATATCTTTTTTAAAAATTTCAATAAAGGCCAATAATATATTGTATCATAATGATAATTGTTTGTGTGTCTAGAGAAAGAATGGACCAAGCAAAAGACCCCAGAAAAGTTTAGTTACTTATTATAGCCTCAGGAAGTGTGTGTGATTTTCACATCAAAACAAAATAAAAAGTTTGAGGTGATGCCTTAAAGCTGTATTCTCTACTCATATCATGAGTTATAATTATAGTACTAAATTTGTCAATATAATCGGCCAAGAAAAACAGCTGCATTATAAGACAGTGAATAATAAAAAGGAAAGCCACTGCAGAAAAGGATTTTAGTAGACTTTGAAATATAAATGTGGACTTATATGAAGCCTTGTATTAAAAACAACCAGACAAAATCCTCCCAAATCGTGGTCAAATGACTTTTAGGTGGGTTGGAAAAGAATGGAACAAAAAGTAGAAAATCTTTAGTTTTTGACCAATGTGAACTGAGAGTGGAGCGTTCATGTGTACTTACCCAAGAAAAAGAGAATGGTCCATGAGGAACCTCTGTAAAAGCAGTCATACAGGAACGAGGCGGCTGTTACACTCAGTGCTGCACAAACCATGCCCATCTGTAGCGCCTGGGCTTCCCTGACCCGCCCCATCTTATGTCCGTCTCCTGCTTTTCTCTCTCCCCTTCTTCCCCGATTCTCCTCCTCTCTCCTCAATCTCCCCCTTTCTTCTCTATCCTCTTATCCTGTCCCCTCTTCTCTTCTTGTCATTCTCTCTCTACTTACCCTTTTCTCCCTCCTACCTATCACCTCTTTCTCTCTCTGTTGTATCTCCTATCTAAGCCCACCCATACAATTGTAAACTCATTAATCACTTCTTCTCTTTCACAAGCACTCACTCATATTTTCCCCCTCTATTCCCTCTCTATCCTCCTTTCTCTACTTCTCCCTTTCCTACCTTATATACTTTTGCTCTACTCTCTTGTCTTTCATAGTATCCAATCTTTCTAGTTTATCCGACAGGAATTCAACTCTTCTTCTATATATCCTATGCCAATGCCCTTTAACCGTTGGGTCTAACCTGGTTTACTATATGATACAATTAACTCAATAGTAGCTGTTATCAGCTAGATATAGGTATTGCACAACACAGATTTGAAGGACCCTTAAGATAGTGGAGCTGCGGTTCACTATATGAAATCGCCTTAAAATGTACAATTTGCTTTCACCAATCTTCTCAAATACACGATATATAATTTTAATTATCTGATAGTAAAAGATTAGATTAATCTGACATATTTCAGGTATCTATAAGCATATACCTGTTCACCTCAAAATGGAGAATACACTTCCCTATAGAAAAGCATTGACATAGGGATGTCCCTCTTTTCAGTCATGGTCGGTAGGGGGTCTGGATTCTCTTAATCTTTTGAGTTAGTTTATTAGTAATGAAGTGTACGAGGCTGCAATAGTGTAAACATTGGTTGTCTCTATATCATCATCTGTCACTGCAGCTGAAACATGATTTTGTTTCTCTTTGAAGTATTTTTTTATTCAAAATATTTATTCAGGATTTGCTGTGGTTAGATCAAAGTCATATTCACAAATTTACGTAACAACCTACAGCTCACCTTGTGGTGATCTGTTACTTTTTATGGGTCACGAGGCACAGAATGGTCGTTTTATTATGCTAAATAAACATTGCATGTTCATTATATATGTGCAATTGATGTACTAGATTAGGGACGATGGTCGTAGTAAAGCTGGGGTGTTTTGGCACGAGAATTATCAGTATCATAGTAACATGTAACTGTCGAGCATCTGCTGCTTGTAGGAGTGTGTTGTTTCTACTCCCTCTGTATATACCTCCCTGCTCAAACATACATCGGATATAGGTGTCTCCTTAACAGCTGCCTATAGAGGTATAATATCGATTATTACTGATACTGGGGTACATATTCTGCACAGGTCAATAACTGGATGCTTCTGTATGATATACATATTTATCTCCTGAGTGCATGTTGATAACACTTATCAGGCAAGTGGTGAGCAGAGACTGAGATTAAAGTTTGGTTTTAACCATGATTCATTCTCTTATGTCAATGAATTTGACATACGTTTGCAGATTTGATAATTGTGGCTAAATACTGTTAATGTGTTGTTACTTGAGAGCCAATTGTTGTGAGACCCTTTGATTGGAATAATTGGTTATTACGTATTTTGTATTTGATGAACTAGATTTTAGACACATCCTTATAGAATAATGATGACCTTTATTTGTTTTGATATAACTTCCATTCCACATTGAGCTTGATTAGTTTATTTCACCACAGGATAGACGAGGAAAACATATTATTTTGAATGAGATCAAACTTGAGTGTCAAAGCAATAATAGGAAATGCTGATATTCCGCTGAGGTATAACACGTTACAAACTGTAGCATAGCATCAACCAGGTCCAGGATACAGAACTCATATAGCAGCAGCCACTAAAGGATGGGTATCGCTCAAGGGAGGAGACCTGGTGACCTGCTCATATTCGAGCCGCTCATCTCCAAATCTGGGTCTCTTCCTCTCTCTGTAGAAGTCCAGACACACCTTGAGGGGAACCACTGCTACCACCACTATCATGAAGCCTGCAATATAATATAATTAGAATATGTTGGTTTGATATTCACGTAATATTGGACCACAAAAGCAGTCCATTAAACAGCTATATAGGACTACAGAAGCAGTCCATTATACAACTATATAGGACCACAGAAGCAGTCCATTACACAGCTATATTCGACTGGCCTCATGCCATAAACAATGGGCCAGATCGTCAAAATATGTTCCGGTATAATCAGCAGCTCTACTAAATTTTCCAGCAAAATTATAAGTACTAGACATATCTAGATACATTTGACCAATCTCGTTCTATCACTATTTATTATATGCCCCATGCATAGACAAATATTCAATATAAACCTTTGTTTTTGGTTTTGAATCGTCATACAGTATTTAAAAGCCAAAAGAAAAAAAATCAATTCAATTTTTTATCGTACATGCACAATAAAAATATTGTTATTGCACCCCACTTAAAAATTAAAAAACCTACCTGCCAAGAACACAGACAAGGATCTGTTAGGAGAGTATTGTTTGAGGAAGGTGCCTATAGATGCCAGCACAAACGGCAGATGGGGAGCATAGAGGAATCGGAAGTACTTCTCAAGCATGGCAAGATCGAGAAAGATATATATGGCATAGATTATGATAAGCAAAGTGAGAGGGAAAGCTGCTGCCATCTCCTTATTCAGCATGGTCATAGATTGTAGCACACTGGTCAGATTGACATGAGTAGCGATGATGAGCCAGGTGAGGAGAAGACCAAAACTATTGAGCACAATACCGACCACCAGCCTGTCCTCCCTCCTGAACCCTGCAGCATGCAACTTGGGGTACTTTTGGTAGATATCCTTTAGAGATGAGGCATAAGCCCCCAGCGTTATGAAGACGTCGATGGTAAGGATTGCAAGTGAGGCCAGAGAGTTTCTTAGTTCTGCCACAAAGTACCACACACTGAGGAGAGTGTTGTTGAAGATATAGAGATAAAGGACAGGGACAGGGATAAAGGCAGTGACCTGGTAGAGCTTCTGTCCTGTCACTCTCGACTTCCTGACCACCACAGAGATCATGTAACAGAGGAACACCAGCTGGAAGACAATTAATTTGAAACTTTTAAATCATCAAATTCAATGACACTCAGCAAAATGGTAAGCATCGTCGCACAAGGAATATTAGAATGTATGAGTATCATAATAAACTTATTGTCAAAAATAAAATCAAACAAAGATAATCAAATGCAAATCAAGTTGCAGATTGCTACTCAAGTTTGCAACTCAAGAAGTACCGAATCACCAGATACCCAGCTGATGAAAAGCATAAACAGAGTAAAAGAAAGATTTCTTTGGAGGCTGTATAGAAGCTTGCAGTGTACTTCATTTATGTTTTTAATCCAGATAGGTAGAAGTGCTTTCTTTCCCCCTTATGTTTCCTTACCCCTCTTTTTTTTAAACATATACATGTACATATAAAAGCCCTAAAGGGGATGCCAAACTAAGATAGTTTTCCTGTACAACCTCAATATAGGTTTTAATATATATTGATGGAACTCTTCTTGCAGCATTATAATGTGAAGTATATTCGACCACATCTATAGGCACCGTCCTCTGTTATAATAACAGAACAATAAAAGGAACTCATTGCCCACGGGTCACTCCCACCTATTTGCGATGACCTTAAATTTCTTTGCTGAGGTTTCCACCACCACTAATCCGCCCGTAATCCGCTTTTAATGGTTATGTTCAGCAGTACACTATGGTGGACACCCAAAAGCCTCTGGTAACCATTGTGAAACCCCGTGAGATACGTTGAGCCACTGCACAACACAAATACTGTGAGCCATCATGAACCACTTTCAAACACCGTGAACCTCTATGAACTATATATGAACTACTGTGATCCACTGTTAACCACCGTGAAACGATGTTAACCATTGTTAACCGAAGTCTAAATAAGTGCATAGTCTAATAGCTGCATGATAGGGCTTCTGATTAATATGGACGATTTTTTGTCGTTAAAGCCCAAACACTATATAAGAAACTATAATTTTTATTTTGCAAATAACAGAAACATTATAGTCTTCAGAGTACTTGTGCAACATTATAATGATCGACATAATATTTACCAGCAGAACCATAACAATAAACAGTCAGTTTCTCTCTTACAAGGAGGCAGACATATTGGTGACCAACAGCGCCACTGGTGGTAATTTACGTGTATTGATGACGTCACTGAACCATTAGGTGTGACCGGTCACTCTACTCGGCCATACATGTACACAAACATTGAACGTTAAGCTGCTTAGTTTGAAGCAGTGGTAAATACATAATTGTATGTTGTATTAACAGTGAAAAGATTTGGATATTCATACCATTATTAACAAGTCATAAATACACCTTATTTACCCAAGAGACCCCCGATTTTAGTGTGCAATTCTCCTCTTGTTGTGCCGAAAGTAAACGCCACAAATGGCGGCGGCGGCAATGTTTTGACACATTCAATCCTCTCCCCTGCCTCACCCTAATCCCACATAGCTTTAACACTTCCCCATGCATTTATATATTGCATATTCAGACTCAAAGGCAACCCATTGTACAATGCTCATCATTTGTATATATATATATACAGAATAGTGGCTCAAATCAAATGAAAAGAGGTATGTTCACTAAGGCATGGCAGGGGAAAAGGGCTGGGCCTCGTTTTGAGTTGTGGGTCTCATACGTCATCAGAGGTCACATGACTTACAGTAATGGCGGCTTCCATACAGGTTGTCTGCTATAATTAATTCCATGTAAAATAGGTCCCCATTTATTTAATAGATGAGAATTACATAAAATACATAGGTGAGATTGTTGGATACGATTTTCCCGCCTAGAAAATGTATACATGTTATCCTATGAAGTTTCGGCTTTAAGGACTATGAAGGTATTTGTTGATTTGTGAGAATAAGACAATGGTTTTGTCGATTGTCACTGTCTGCCTTTGTCGATTTGTCCATCTAAGAAAATGCCATGTTGATTTGTTGGTTTAAAGCTTCAAGAGCTCAGAATCTAGGAGATAGATCGATCAGTGGAATATCTATAATATCATTAACTCCTACTTACCTCATACAGGAATATAGCTGCCCACACAACAGAGAAGACCCAAGGTGCAGGTGTGAGCAGGTTGTTGGTGTTGGTTAGCCTGCTATCCACCCCAGCGTTCAACTCCCCCACTCCATACCTGAACACACCTGTAATGTGTGTATGATATTTGTAATGTGCCCTTAGATATAACTAGGGTGGCTGGTGGGGTGACGATAATATATCTATTAAGACAGAACGATGCAGTGGATCACTGAGACGTGAAATATGTATCACTTCCTTTTAGGGACTATTCATAATTAATCACTGGGTGGGGGGGGGGAGGGAGAATTTGCGAAAGGTTGTTGTACAAAGTTGAATGACCCCCCTCCCCCGACATCATTGAAGTTCTGGGTATGTGCAAAAAAAGATGCCCCCCCCCCTTCAGAGTCTGCACAAACACGGTGCCCCCCCCCCCCCCGCCTGAAAATTCTCCCCCATCGTGGTTAAGTTAGGTGGTGCTCAGAAACGACGTGGTTCACCACCTCACCCAGAGCGTATACTAGCCAATCACCCTAGGTGCGATACTATGGACAGTAGGAAGATAATTAATACATCGATGTTTTTTATACCTCAATTTGTACTACTGAGAAATAAGACCTCCTGAGCTCATAGTCAACATCACAGCTCAAAATGCTCTTGTATATTATTGCCTATACAACAAATGTTAATCTAGGTGATAGATCTCCTTTAATAAACCTCTGGACATAATTATAAAATACTCACCTAAATCAACAAGACTGGCGATGGTGAGGAAGTATACTACCAGAGCAGAGAGCCAGAGTAGTATGACCCCGGTGATGTAGCAGGGGTCATGGTAGGGGCGGGGCTTGTTAACCTGTCTCACGGTCACGTGACTGAACATGTCGTCTGCTGATCAAATAGACAAATGCAGTATGTGTGCTTAATTAAAATATAATTTATTAGATTTCCGTAAATTCGCATTTATATAACCTCTATAGGAATTGTGTTGATATATTGCCATCGGGGTTGTCATAGTACGAACAATTCTCCTCGATCAAGCTGCACTCTCAACTATTAGAACAAACACAATCTTACAAAATTTACTCATTGTTTGACCTATGTGATTAAAATAATCAATATTTTGCTGCTGTTATGTATGCAGAGGTTAGAGGTATATTTAGCACTCAGTTTTATGTTGGTTAGAAGTATTTCTACCACTTATATACTTGTCCTTTTATTAGAACTTAGATATTTCATTGAACAGATCTTTCCATATTGATAGTGGTGTAGTAACTTAAACAAATAACTCGAACACAGAATATACAAGACAGTTCCGATGGGTCTTATCAAACCGCCGTTTATCAAAATTAAATATAAAAAATAAAAAAGAATTTGTAAGTTTCAATGGGTGAGCCAAACTGTCCATGATCTCTTTATTCATTCACATGATTATCATTCATAATTAATAACTATTACATAATAATACAATATCCATATCTGACAGGACCTCAGTTGCTTTTGACTCAACATAGCAACGTATATCCATGTGTGTGGGATTAGTTCTTCGTTCACAATGGATGTGGGCTGAACTTATTGATATGTTATTGAGTCTTTTTATCAGTGTCCGAAAATCAATTACATTAGCCTATTTGATTGATAATGATAACCAGTTTCTTATTATACACTTACTATACAAGAAAATGAACATGAGTCTGTAAGCGTATTATAGACTACAAAACGAGTCCATGCATACATCTTAATACCAATAATGTAGTTAAGTCTGATGCTAACAGTCAAGAACAAAACGGAAGAGATGTGATGTGTCACAAGTTGCAAAAAAGGATTTTAAGGTATCATCATATTTGAAAAGATGAGATCAGATTTAGTACATAGATTCATATGACTTAGAGAGCCAAACCACCTAAAAGGGAAAACATTCCAACAAAAAGTTCTTGTGAATAAATCACTTTTGAAAATCTCATTTTTGCGACTTGATTGTGACTCATTTCCCTGTAACAGATTACAAATGTTCTCTTGACTCATCGACATTTTTACTGTATGTTTCTTTTTCTATGATGAACTAAACACTATTAACATTGCCATTTACAATATAATGATAATGATGATGCATTGAACAAAGTTGCTAAGGAGACGTATTTGTATGTGTATTGCCATAGCTAAAGGCAATTTTGTTTATACTACTTACATGTTTTAACCACTATGATCTTACTCATGGTATACGCACGATGCGTATCTTACACAGATCACGCACGTGGAGTGTCTTTTTGCCATCACTTGCTTTATGTCTGTCTACCATATGATGCTATAATCATTTGCTATGTCACTTTATCAGCTATTAAAATATTAGATTTGCAGTATTAATTTAGTACTAGAAGAATGGGTTTTTTTTAGATAGGCGACGCTTGAAAAAATCCATGGCGGATAACGTGTATTTCTATTGAATGATTATTAACTGTATTGGCCTTCAAATAAATAAATAAATAAAAAATACTAGAACGTTGTTCTCTTACTTTTGTCTCCACCTCAATGATAACCAGGGTCATTACAAATTGGCATTAATTCAGCCCATTTGTTATTGAATGTTATTAAATCAAAGATCAAGTTGATACTGTCTACTCCCAAAATATATCATACCGGTTTCTTGCTTGCAACAATTGAGTTGTTCATTACATGCATCCGCCATAGACATACACAATTAGTGGATCAGGTATATATATATATATATGAGGGAGCTATCCACCTCGCTGGTGTTAATTTCTCTGTGACACCATATATAATTGTCTAATGTTCAACAACTCTTTTCATTCCCCCCCCCCCCCCTCAACCCCATTTTGCGGTTTGGAGTGACAGGCTTTCCCTCAGTTTGGAGGGACTCTCTCAACTCTGAGCCTAGACTGGAATGACGATTCATCTGCAGTCACCTAGGAATGTTACCAAGGATACCCATATTGACCCTTGATGACCTCTCAGCTTCACTATTACTGGATGTATGTCTGTGAGGTTTCCATGGATTGTATGACAATGTAAGAGTGAAACATTGTAAGAATAACTTGCCTGTATCAGTGTATTGTCCAATAAGCTTTGTATTGTCCGAGGCGCCGGTGTAAGGAGAGCTAGGACTGCCCAGTGGTCAGTGAGAGATCAGTAAACAGCTCTATTAACCCTATAGATCGCTAACCCCTGTTATATACTTTCCAGTTGTACTTTCGAAATATTGCGATTTCGAAATTCTGTGTAAAACACAAATCAGTTTTATTTCTCAAATACACTGAACTGCAGGAAGGCTTCAAACATACCGACCTGTAAAGTAACATTATGTCACAGTATCTAAGTTATAAATGGCGTTCAAAATGAAAATATATATACATTTGATTCACTCAGATGTAGAGGAGAAGGAAACAAAATAAAATATGGAAGAAAAGCATATTGTCAGAGTGTATACGTTATAACATGACTATCTAGCGTAGAACCTCACTTATTTGTCCGCTGATATCATAACGGCTAGGTAGAAAATGTATAATCGGCAGCTCTACACATACAGTAATTTCTGCAACATTTGTCCAGAAAAATACAATATAGCACTCTCATTTATTTAAAGGTATACAGGACAGTTCAATGGAAAAAAACTCCCAGTCCAATTGCCATAAAACTGTGGGCGTGTTCGAGTGTTCCTTACTACAGAAGAAACAAATAAATGAAAAAAAAGTTATGTTACCCCGGCGGTTTTTTTTTGGTAGAGTCACTTGAAAAAAACGGTGTTTTACTATGGGAACTTATGACAAAATGTGTTTTTTTCTCACGTTTTATGAAATAATAAAAAATTGTCCAGTCCAAATTAGTTTAGTTTAGTTTACATCGATTCATCATTTCTACCCCGGCCCTAACCAATATACAGCGGTATTCTCCCCTTCTACCAAATTAGTTTAGATTTGCTACACTTTTATTTGAGGTCATATCCCACAAAATAACAAAAAAAATGGTATGTTATGTTATGTATGTTAAATAATTTATCCTCATTCCAGATGCCCTAAAAGAGCTATACAGCCTTAAAGAAAAATAGGTGTTAATGGTTACCCCCTCCGCTTAGTTATAAAAACATTACCCCACGTAAAATGGTATTACACGCAGAAATACAAGCCTTCTCCTGACCAGAAACTCCCAAATACATGTTTTCTTTTTAAAACAACCATTGTTGCAAAATAGAAATTATTTAAGTTTTCGAAAGATCATTTAAAAATGGTTACACCCCTCCCTACCTAGCTAGTTTTCAGTTATGCACACACACACACACCCACCACACCTAACTCAGCCCAAAGTGATGTAGATCTATAGAGCAGGGTGCTATAGTCACGTGGGGTGCATCACCACAGAACCCGCCAAATAACCCGACCGGGACTGGCTCTACCAATACAGGATGTATAGGTTATAATAATGTATTCTGTAAATACTCATGTACCAGAGGAACCATTATATATATCATATCCATCCATTCCTTTGCAGGTAAAACAGATGAGCAGCGACCCCTATTTGCCAAAAATAGCTATTGCTGTGGCACGCGAGAACAATGTTCATGTCCATGGAATGTGTATACTCTATACAATTAAATTGAATGGGATAACAATTTGCCAAGTGGATGACCCTTTAACGGCCCTTAATTCGGACCATAAAATTATGCTTTTTGTTACAAACAGCCAGAACTATGGACTTACAAATAGGTCATCTTCAGGCATAAGAATAGCGGAAACAGGGGTAGGAATGTGCCAGATCCTTCAAAAAGTGTGTTGCAGTCTGGATTAGCACTGACACAACTATGATGGGGAAAGAAATTAAGGAAAATAGATCAACAAATATAATGAATGAGAGAAAGAAAACTTCAGCTAAGAAATATATTAATAGAGATATGTAATGTTAAATGTATATTGCTCAACATGGACTTCAGAAGAAGGAAACAAAATGAAAGTCACATAAGAAAAAAATGGATATGGGTACAAACCTATTTAAGTGTGGTAGGTACAGTCTTAGTCTATATAAAACTATTTCTCATGCATGTCTGTAATAAGTGTGGCCATAATATCTAGGATGTCTGCAATCAATATGTAAATCAAGGATTTGTATTCAAAGTTGCAAAAATGACATGGATTTATAATTGACACTTACAGCACCTGAAACACCAACTTACTTGCAATTGTTTATACCGGTATTTTACACAATAAGCCGCAAAATCACAAGCTGCAAAACCTGAGAACCATGTCCCCAGGACACTTTTATTTGACTGCTAACTTAAAATGAATTAATTCATTTGTTTGATATCTGTTCTTTTGATACATTTTTTCCTGTGATCTGTTTTTCCGACGGAGGGGCTCAGCCGAAGGCTCTTGTATCCAACAGCTTTTACAGACCAGCTATCTTGGTTTATTTAGTTGCGGGCCGATTACCCAGGTGGCAGCACAATCGTCCGTACGCTCGTTATCAGATTAGGTGCCAGCTTAGAGAAAGAGGTGGCAGGCTGTGACCTCAGTCAACCTAGACTTCACGAGCTACAAGGCAAGTCTATTGGAACTAGCTCACTTCTGAAGTCCATAGGCATCCCAACTATTAATTTATATTGTTAGATGAAACGTATCACAACTTGTGAAATTTTGTCAATACAATTTGTAAAAAAAAGAAAAGAGGATTAGAGGATGTTAGCAGATATTTGGGACGTAACCCATTCAGTCGTAGTCTGAAGATTTAATGTGTTTGAAAGAACACAGTAGCCTCGGGGAGGGGGCCTTATAAGGCTGATTTTTTTACAAGGGGGATATGAACAAGAACAACATCATTCAATCATTCATTGCCAATTTTAATTAGGTTATGTGCAAGTACATTATCACATGTCGCTCCATACAATGCCCTTTTCTAGGTGTAGGAATTTTAAACGCACTCCAGAATTAAAGACCTTTCTCGGTGTCAAACACCGAACAAACACTGAGATAATGTTTTAAATAGATATTTCCATGGACAGGGCACGGTTGTCTTGTCTATCATTTGTCCTGTCCATTGTATTGTCTATTTCCCCATATTCCATTTAGGATAGGTGTTTATCGAGGGTAGACATACCCTGAAATAATGTGTTCCCCCCAATTAATGTCCTATCAGAACGTGAAAATGAAACACACCAGCGAGTTATAACTATCAAAATTACTAAACATGCTACAATTACAAATTAAACTGTCCACTTAGAATGTTTCACACTTCGGTCGACTTTCAACATTTATTGAAACAGTATTTCATCCTTTCTGGACTTTTAACAATCACTTTCTTGAACATACAAAAAGAGAAACCCTGTGACATGTTCTAACCAGGTCTTATATAATATGGAGATAATGTGAAAGAAAACGACTGGTCCAACACGACAGTTAACCTATCATTTTCCATCACTTATCAATTTTCTACCACCATGGTTGAACAATGAAACATAACTACAGCGTACAATTGTAGAAACTATTTGAATTAAAAATCAACAAATCAAAATATTACCAATGAAAAACCTGATTAAATCTTGATAATTATTTGGCCGACTGTAATAATAAAATTTCAGGCCTGCGCCTGAAGCCTATAAAAAGATTACTTAACTTATATTTCAATATGTTGGTTTTTACTGAACCAAGATGGAATAAATACTTACACCTAATGGTTTTCTGTAATTCTCTGGCAATGTCTAATGATTCAACAAGAGAAAATACTGACCCTCGCAGACCCCCTACAGCCTGACAGAAGGCCTTAATGTTTTCTTTATTTTGTATTGTGAGACATGGGTATGATGAATGAATGAGGGCCCGGTACAAATGCCTTTGAATGCTTGAGATAATAAAAGTAAGATTTACCTCCCCTTTCTCAATGCAAACGTGGCTAGGCTAATTCTATACAAATATAACAATCTTAAAATGGTTAATGAATGATACTAAAAATGTTTGAGGCATGTGATTTCTATGGTCGAATATTTACAATCATGCATTCGCCCCTTCTATCAAAGATGGCTGAGTGAACTACCGATTTACAACACTATGGTACACATAAACCTACGCTCAACGATCCTTTCCCGGGACCAGCGAGTCTAAATTATCATCTTTTTCTGCTGAATAAGAATACCAAATTTGTCCACGCTTAAAGTAATCAGAAATAGGAAACCTTACCAATTCTTTCATGCTAATTCTTTCACACGTTTCCAACATGGTACTTGATCGGCGTATCTACAAGGCTGTACCACTCATACCGGTCATATTTTTGTTGTGCGCTGGATAAACCCATACCATCAAGGTGCTTGGCACAGAACATACGAACATCCCATACATGCCACTCAATTTCTCTTCAGAATTATATTAGATTTACAGATGTAGTGTACTTCATATGCAGCCTACAGGTACATGCTTTTCTTCTTCCCTTTTTTCAACATCAATACAAGTAGTAATTGGTCGTTACAAAAAAGTAAAGCGATATGTTGATACTAAAGAATGGAGAGAATTGTGAATAAAATATTTCATTATTTCTTTTTAACAGCAACATCATTATTTCAACTCTAACCAAAAATAATTTCAAATAACAAGATACACTTTAAATTCATCAATATCGTCTACTGTAATATATACTACAGCTCGTTCAACGATTGGAATTTTTTGAATCAACGAAATTCCATTAGCAGCAGGGCATATTTGTTCTGACATCAGGGGAAACCGACAAGCTAGGCATTAATACATTTTCTACATCAAAGACACTTAGATACCATACATCGATCGACCATGGGTTAGAGCCTATATTCATTAACATTGTGATCAGGTAAAATCAATTTCGTGTGTATCATACTTTTTTTTACAAGTGATGCAGGAGAAGGATGACTGATGACAATTATACGAAAAAATATATGTAGTTTGATCACATATATAACCTGACTCATTACAAACTATATGCATTCCATTAACAGGAATCTATATCGATGCCACTGAAGGCACTTACTATGTAACCATTGATAACAAAAGTACCGAAAAACTGCTAAGGAGATGACAACATTAACTCTACCTTGTATCTTAGAAGATGAAAATGCCTTCTCCCAACTTTAATCAGGCCGGCCAATTCCAGAACTATTCTAGCCTAACACACCCATGTATACAGTGCCCACTTTAAACCACTGCAGGGAGAAAATTCAACAATGTTCCATCGATATATTTTAATCAGGTCTGTTTCCATTCACCATCACAGACTATTGTGAAAAACTTTGATTAAAGAAAGGTCGGTCCGATTCTAGCAAGGACACTCAATGAAGATACTATTTATCATAACAGGTTATTGCTCTTAGAATGCTCCCAAAGATAAGTCACAGTACGAATACTGCTCTCTTTTTATGTTCTCTAAAGTAATTCATCTACTGAACGGATAGTGGGCGGAGGTGTTTAATCAAGTTGTTCATATCCGCATTCAAGCTGTCCACTCAACAACAAAGGGACATATCTAAAGTGTGCAGATTTCGCATGCATGATGTCTGCACAGGAAATGTTAATAAGAGAGTGGCCAGATGTAATTTCAATCATTCAGAGGGGCAATTCAATTAATCATGTCTGTAACAGCGCTCCCCCACTAGGTCACTCATTGCAATCATGCAACTAGATCGCAAGGCCTAGCGACTTCTTGCGAGCGGCGATTTAGACTCCTATCAATGGAGTGACTGTGGTGGATACTTAGACCTGTAAGTCACCTTCTACCCCCTCAGTTCTAAACACATTTCAAAATCAGCTCCCGTGTACATCATTCGTTTCAAGATCTTTTCAGCCAGTGTAAGCACGCGCTAGGTGATGTTACATTGATACTTAACATGTATTAAAACATCTTTATCTTCATAATTATAACAATCATAAACTAAGCAAAGGCTGAGCTCATCATCACACAGAGAGACCTGATTCATGATCATCAAAGACAAATTTATTTCTTCTTGTCTTATGGCACCTTTAAAGCACATTGTTGGTAGATAACACACACTCGTTCAGTGAACATAAGCATAACCCCCAAATGATGAATATTATATTCAAGTAGGAGCCAGCATCTGTTGGGCTAAAGTGATCTTAGTTAAGCAAGGATACAGATATTTTCCAATTAGTTCCACATATCAAGGCAGAAAAAAAGATGGCACTCCCCGATTCAGACTATTGACGATTGATTAGGGTGGGAGACACTCATTAATTCCATTAGATGTAAATAAACCAGTGCCAGGATATGAATACTGAGTAGAGGAGGGAGATCAAAGCTTTCATGTCTTCAAAACAGGGAACAACACATAAGGGTCAGTAAGACTTGTTAGAAATTGAAGTTATATAGGTTGTGAGCCACAATTCTAACGTAAAGAAATTCAAGTGGCAAGTGAACACCATCAGCTGTATTCTTCTGAGCATTTCTCAGTTACAATCCCTTTCTTTTCTAGTATCATGTCAGGTGGACCCAGGTTTCTTTTCATCTACAACTCTTCCAATACATTTTCTAGAATCTTCATGCGGACGTCCACAGGAAAATATTCGAGAATCGTGTATACTCTGATCGTGACTGGAACCAACCACTAATGGGTGCTCCCAATAACACATAGAAATAATTTAGTGTCTTGATTTTGGGGGTGTCCCCTAAGCACCTACTAAACATCAATTCTTTCAATTCAAATCCTCAGGCCAATGGAAGGTGGTATGTTTCACTTAAGAAATAAAGGCTTTCAAAAAGACATCAAACAATAGGAGTTGCAGAACGAGCAGGAAAGGGATACTTTTTCTCCTGGTGAAAAACGTGATATTAAAACAAATACTCAGTGTTGAGGCCTATATGTCACATTCTTTTCCCATCTATTGTCCCTCAGGTTAACAATAGCTTGTACTTGAATAAAGGTACGCTTCAAATAGCTTCGACTTAAAAATAAAAACAAGTTTCCTTTCTTGGTACATTCCTTCCCCACTGATCTATAAGATCTATTACGTGGAGGAAGTATCAAATAATTTATCCTTCGACTCTTTGGTCTCCAGATCGAACCACCCTCCAAGACATTAGGTTTCCACATAGTGAACACCCATGCTATGTCTCCTCTCGAGCTCAGGAATTATTTTAAGTAGGAATTATGGTTAGTCTTTGGTAGGAAAATGTGCCAGGAGGCTTAAGAATAGAACTGGTTCTCCTTTCAATCTTCATCGCAAGAAGAGATAAATATTGAAGTATTCCAATACGAAGCACCTTGGGGGAGGGGGAGGGGGGGGGGCTAGGAGGAATTAACATGGTACTTAAGAAAACTGGTTATGTGGCCCGGGACACGGCTTCTTAGGCATACAGGGGGTATTAAATCTCTGAACATATAATTGTCATTTCATTTGTATCAAATAACTTAACAACACCGTTTCTGTTCAAACAAAAATACAGTAACAACTACTTCAATATGTAACAGTCGGAAAATTGTAGAGCAACAAATTTCTGAATAAGAGTCCTTAAGATGCACTTTAATTTTGATTAACAAATGTAACAAGTACCTTTGCTCACAAAAATAATGAGCAGGCGCGTTGGATTGTAAGCATCCTTTGTATGTTTCGTTACCTTACATTTACAACTTTAGTGAACAAAGGAAACAAGAATACAGGAAATAAGGTAAACAATGTCCATATGGAGATGAGATAAGTTCATTCTTTTTCAATTAATAAAATGTTACCTAGGTTAATTTCCTAAGCAGTTTCACAGCCGCCATTCCTATCAGGGTAGCAAAGTTCAGCCTAAAACCAGGTCAAATTAAACACAAAATACCCCATTCAATCAACGATCATTAATTAGAGCCTGGATATCATCTGTTCCCCAGTCGACCGACTGGTGGACGAACTACAATTAGAAGAGTTAAAATACCTCCAGCGACTGGTCTTTTTAAATTCTTTTCCTTAAATGAAGAAATAAAAATCCCTCCAACTGGATTTGCATAATTCCTGCAGGCAACAAAACAAATTCGTACTGCCCAACAAATGTTGTGGATACTTTGAAACTGCCCAGCACTTTTTTTGACCCCCTAAAACGACCTCGATCATTCGTAATAGCCGTCATTATCTGAAAGGTCTGATTCCTCGTCACAATCTACGCAGGCATTGTCGTGACCAGCGCCTTGAGGGTCACTGGTAGGCAACTCCACCTTTTTGTCCGTGGAGGTGAAATAGAACTTCACCTGGAACTGTTCGGAGAAGAGCCTGTGGGCTTTGTCCTTATTAGCCCGGTCAAGTTCCATCTTAGCAAGAGTCAAAGTTTTGAATGTTTTATTCACCAGTTGAGGCGGGTATTCGCCTTGTCGCATCGCGTTGTAGAGACAAGGCCCGCGATGCGCGCCTCCTCCCCCAGTCGTATATCCTGCTCCCGCCGCCGCTGAGGCTCCTGTCCCAGCTACGGTGGAAGATGTTGAGGAGGAGGTGGACAGAGGAGTGGGGCTCGGAGCTCGCCCAACAACTGTTTGATTCATTGTCCACGATGACCTGCTGGAGGAGCCTAGAACCACACTGGAGGGCACTGGCACTAACAAGTTGTTCAACAGAGAGGCATTGTCTGTCCGGACAGTGTAACTGCCCTGGCTAGAAAGAGGAGGTAAGGAGGGTGTGGTAGTTAGGGTGGAGTGATTGTTGTCTTGTGAGTGGTTACTAGTATACAGTGCGCTACTGGGCCGAGAGTGGGTCAGGTGTTGCTGGTGGTTCCCAGGCTGTTGTTGATGTTGCGGTTGTTGCTGTGGAAGCGGGGTGTACAGGCCTCCGTAGGGCACAGATGTATGTCCCCCATGGTGGAAGGAGTCGGTACCGCTACTACAACTCGTACCATTCGCTGGCTTCAGTTCCTCCTCGTCCTCGATAAATGCAGTGTTGAACCAGGTATGGAACATTTTTTCCTGAAACATTAAATTTCAACCGAGTTATTCTGGGACCGAGCAGAACTGAGTCGGCAGCAAGTATATTGATGGGAATAAATGTCAAGTCCATAAAACATTGTGCTGTAGATAAACATGAATGTATAAACGTTTAACAGCTACCAGCCGCTACAAGTATAGTTATAAAAAATCATTTCCCATGACAAAATTTCGTTGCATGATACTTTTCCAAGAATTACATAACATTTCAAGAGTTCAGGTTCAAATGACACAATAGTCATTACAGGGACGGGATATGTCCCTCAGAACAAACAAATAGTTCAAAAGACCGATTCTGTGGTCAGACGGCACAAATCATTGACTAGGGAACATACAAGTATAATTTGTTTGGATACACTAATGAAACGAAAATATCAACACAAATATCTCATGGATACCTTATACGTGGGGAACGCAAGAGTAGCGCAACTCTCCACTTCAACCCACCGGGACATCACAGTTGGGCTGATGTAAAGGTACATCTTGTACAATTCATTAAATCAGGGGTGAAAGTGGGGTCACGGCAAAAATACCGAAACATTTCTGGCAAAGGGAAAAGCACCCATAGAGCCCCCACCCAGCCCACTTGGAGATTTCTTGAAAACACTGTTTGAGTCGTACATTCTAGATCACTTCGGTTGTTAGTGTCTGTGAATGCCACAAGATGGCAGTACTTATTCGTAATTTCAGTAGTCTTGAGAGTTCCGAGGCGGCCAAATGCATGATACTGAAGTGGCGTCAAGCATGCTCCCGTCCTCTCTGGTCTCTGAGCACCACTGATTTTTTTAAATCAAATATTGTGAAACTTCTTTTGAAAATTTGAGAATTTTACTTTTAGGGATAACAATTATGGAATTCGGAGGAAATTGGAAAATAATCAGAATTTCAAAAATACTGAAGACTTTCATCCCTGATTAAATGCCACATAAATGACCCTGCTTGCAAGTCGCTTCGGGATAATGTCAAGAACTTATGAACCAATGGGTCTAAATGTCATGGATACATTCCTCTAAACTTGGAACTCCCACTCTCAGTGGTCACCCACAAGCTACGTAACAAATTTTCATTACATACTTGACATTACATCCATGCACCTGACAGTGCATGGATGATGATATTTGAGGAACATAATCTAATAGATTCATATAAATATATCAGGTTGATTCTATATACAGAGAGAATGGAACTCGGTGCTAGTAATTGAATATTTATTGGACGAGATTGCGTAGCTATCTCGTCCAATAAATATTCAATTACTAGTACCGAGTTCCATTCACTATTTATTATAATGCCCCTAGCATAGACACAATTTGATATATAAACCGTTCTTTCTGGTTTTGAATCGTCATAAAGTATCTAAAAGCTAAAAGAAAACCAAATTCGAATTTTTATGGTACACATACCATAAAAATAAATGGAATGCGCATATAATAAAGGCTGATCAGAGAACTTTCCTGATGGATTACATGGACTCAGTTGGAAGTCTTACCTTTCGAGCTACCAATGGTTTATTAAAGAACTCGATCATGATATCGCCCTGAAGAGGCACGGGTTCATCAAGCACCATGAAGAAGAAAGAGGATCCTTTCTTGGCTCCATCAAAGGCCTGTGACGTATAACCCTTTGTCTTTAATTTGTAAGCAACGAAGAAAGGACCTGGAAGGGAATCAAACAAGGTAAGTGACAATACATAGACTTGTGTAGAGTGCAAATATGTCAAATCTTCAGAAAAATTTAATGCCTTCACCAATCCTCTCAAATAGCCCAAATTTAAGAGTCTACATTAACAGAATTTCCTAAATGTATAGACTGCCGTTTGTACATTTTCTGAAGATCAGACCCATATCATATAACACTATAACGATTTGCGTAAGACTCTTCAGACCTTAACAAAGAATCATGATATGTAGTAAATAGTAAGTCCGAACAGGGGAACTAAGGTATTAGAAAAACTTTCCCCTCTAGACCGCTTGTCACTTTTGAAAGAGATCTCAGTCAGGGTCTCCGCGCTTTTTGACTGAAGAGATTCCAGGCTTTTCAAGGCCGATTTATTGATTTTCTAGGCCGATATCAATGATTTCCCAGAACCTTAATGACGGGACCTGAGCGTTGTAGTTATTGTTTTTCATATGCCAATTATATTTCTTTCCTTCTAGTCCAGGAATATACAGGAAGACCAGAAAAGTCTTTTTCTGAAGTATGGCTCCTCTTTATACGTCCTCTTACGTTTGAATAAATACTACTTCGAAAGGAATTGGAAGGAAGAAAGTATGATGCAGGAATAAGTGTCTCTTACAGCAAGTGCCGTTGCTGTTGAAGGTGGGGATGGTTTGGAAGCGGATGGCGCGAAGGAGTAACGTTTGTCCCGACGATCCACCCTCTAGTATATAGGAGGACAGCTGTTTGTTCTTCAACACGGCGCTGTAGTAATGCACATACCGCCGTTGGCTTGGTATCGTTACCCCCTGAAAATCATAGAAAAATGGCAAATGTTAATTCTTGTCACCGTTTACCACCTTTGAAGCGTGAACAAACGGTACATGGGGCACTTTGTTAAACCCACGTTGTAGCATACTGATCTAATTTAATAATTGTTTAATTAATATACAAAATATATTAAAGAAAAACCCCAGGTTGGATTTTGAAAAAACAAAACAGATAGAGCAATTGATGGGAAAATATTATTCGAACATTTTCCTTAATCCATCAAAAATATGAAACTGTCATTACTTGTGCTCAACCATCGGAGCTACCAAGGCTGCCTTGTCCAACTTCCTTTGTTAAATCAATCTTAGATTATTCGACATATTGTAAGAAAATTTTGAAACTACTAGTTAAATGATGCCTTCTGGTGGGTTTGAATCGGGTTATGAAACCGATGGGGAAATTATCACGTCACTACAATTCTTAATGACTTTTAAAGTCTCAATACTAAATTTAATGACTTTTTAGGGCCTTAAAAATTACTTTCATTTTTAATGCTGCGTGGGAACCCTGAGTTGTAGCATGAGGTTATTGTCATTCTAAGGCTTATTCACTAAGACGACATATTGAAGAATTGTTTTAATACTTGCTTTTTCATCTTTTGTCCTAGCTTGGTCGTAGTATCGGAGGGAATCATCTGCTTCAATGAAACGATGTGTATGGAGTAAGAAACAACAGATCATGACTCCGGTTCGACCCTGGAAACAGAATTTCTTTTTATTAGATTTATCACAATGAATCGTATTATAAGTGGTAATATTATTTACCTGTTATACTCACTGCACATAAGCTAGCTTTATCTTTTATATACTCTATGACATGTGCCATATCTGTTCAAATATGATTATCTCGTGCCCAACGTCACTCGCCTTGCGACATATTCGCTTGTGATAAAATTGAGGTAATGACAAAGAATAGGTCAACCTATTCTTTGTCACTACCCCAATTTTATCAACTTAGTCGGTTAGAACCTCTTAGTTATCCTTAGTCTGTAGTATATTGTTCACCCTTCTCCTCATAACAAACAAAGGCACGATGAAACCCCTAGTGAAGAACACTTTATAAATTATAAAACTCCTCCTCAGTAAAGCGGTGTGGGCTCACAAGGTTCTGACTATTTGCAAACCTGTACAACTCATAGTGCACCAACCCTAAGGGCCTTTCAATATGTACATTTTGCAGATTATAGTAAACTTTTGTTTTACGAATATCCTTTGAGTGTCTAGAATAGTTCCCACATTACAGAGGGTCACTCTATCAGAAATACATAGTAACTGTCGTTATTGTGAAGTCTCCGGATTGCTGAGGTGTCTGCAAGAAGAGATTTTATTATAGGAGTTACCCCAAAATCCACATCTTAGAATTACAGGGATACAAGTCGGGTCAAGCCAAAAACACTGCACGTTTTCGGGAAAAGAAGTGAATTATTATCATTCATAGACCCTATACAGTATTCAAATTGATTTGAATACTTACACATTACATATTTTACCTGGTTTTTATTTGACAGTATTTGAAAGTTTTCAAAAATAATGATTTCAGTAAAAATAAATAAAAAAATACTGAAGCCTTGCATCCCTGGAATTAGAACAGAGCGTTCGTCGAGACTTCACGTGACCTCTTTTGGTCTTGCGGTTCAAATATGTATCGATGGTTCCTAGCACTCTGAATGATATCACCATGTTATCACCAGCGCTAATCAATGAGCACTAGTCCTTATCACGACCCGTCTACTCAAAAAGTGGCCCCAGTCTAGCTGCATAATTTACTCTCTAAGATCGGGTCTATCGCCATGGAAGAACTGTACATTATCTGCCATAAATATTTCAATTCAAAGAGTGGTTAGGACATTGAGAATCTTGATGTGCCAGCTTGTGACACCTTTCCACTAGCAGCACTTACTTTTTTTTTATGAAATGTTGATACGATTCCGAAGCTCATAACTTATTCTTTCACAACCAGAGATGGCAGTAACGAGTTGGTTGATATTTGTAAAATATCGGACTGGCGATATCGAGTCGGAAAAGGTTCATATCGTCAAATGATATCGATAAGCACCTCTACGATACAGAACCATGACTAAAGACATGCATCCATAGAAAATAATTAGACAGTATATAATGGAGTGGCCCCTTTATAAGCCGGGACCTGTTTAAAAGCCTATCTCAATTGCAAGCCGGGGCTAAAGAAGGGTCGAAAGAAATACACGGCCACTACGGTAGTAGCAATTCGTATAGAGGTATTGAAGTGAACATTATACTGTTCATAAAATATTTAAATAGGAGATCAATCTCCCTGGAGGTCACAGGTACATGGTAAGAACTGCTGTTAAAGCTGTATAGGTTTTTGTGGTGAGGACACATTGAATAGTCGTTATTTCTCCCAGACATAGCTTTGTAGAGAAAAGTATTCGTTGGGCAGAGAGTGAAACGATGCAATGGTAGGATAGATGCCCCTAACTGGTCTTTATCTAAATAGACAAAGGAATATGTTCTCACGGCCTTATTTATTCCCACTTTCGGGCTAATAAAAGTGAGCGTGCCAGTAGGAAGGTGTCTCCAGAAGATAGTGATGGAACGATCTCGGGCCATTCTGATAGTTCCAAACTGGCCAAGCCAACACTGGATCATGTCTCAGTTCAAAAGTCAGTCATCAAATATCAGTTCTTCTAGGACTTTTATTGCCTGCATTGCCTTCTTCTCCCGTGTGGGGTCGCCACCGCAGCGGCTGGCAACACTTAGGAATCAATCCTACAATTTTAAGTAAGGGAAGTCAACCCAGAACATAGTAGGGAAGGGGCAGGTTAATTACTTAAGGTTTGTTTATTTGGGGTTCCGACGCTTTGGGCTCATTAGCCCTTTCATAAGGAGAATTTGGTTAATGTCGTTCTTCTCTCCATTCATGGATTATAGAGGAACAACAGTAGAGGGAGAGAGGCTCGCTGTATATCGGGTACGCTGACTTGATAAAATGATGTGGTAACAGAGAAAGCATAATAAACTCGATCTTGTTTTATTAAATATCTCTAGCTTTCGGGCGACTTGCCCTTCTTCAGGAGTGAGTGAGTATATAGAGGAACAAAACTATTTTAGTGCCATTGCTTCGTCTACGTACTATCAATGCTAGGCATCAGTCACTTAAACCATTATTCAGAATTTAACAAACCTCAATTCTTTCTAGATAAAAATGCTTAATACGCAACAAACCTTTCCTGCCTTGCAGTGGATGGCAGCCACATTGTCATTGTCCTGGCCGAGCCAGTCGTTGACGTCCTCACAGAAGCCGTGTATGAGCTGCAGTGGGGGCGGATGATGGTCGTCGAAGCCGAAATAAGCCACGCGTTTGTGAAATTTGTTCGGCTCGTAAAACCTTTCAGAACACCTAAGGAGGGGGAAGAGGCAGAAACATGTTTTTTTTTTATAATATACATGCTTTTCATATGAAATGAGTGATGCTGTGGTTGTAGAATGACATACTCTGTTCGAGACCTACTTAGAGTAAACATCAAAGCGACCCAATGGTAACCCTACGGCAAGCCGCTCCAAGTAGATCTTGAATAGAGTGTACAAATGTCTACAAGCCCATCAAATCAATAAGGGTAATTAATTAATTTAAATTATATGAATAATGTTTTGAATTTTACCTCTTGGAAATATCGATATATTGACAATAAGTGCAAATACAAACAACTTTTTAAAAAAAATATACGCAACCCTGCCATCTGAAAAAATGGAACCTGTTCTTTGTAGATATTGTTATGTAATAATGCGTCAGTACGCTTTCCACTCTTTTAGGACCATACCTTTTTATTAATATCAATCTTTAATTTTTGATATTGAAGACTTATCAATATACTCATGATTTCGAGAAATAAGCGTTAACCAGTCCCATCCAAACCAATACAAAGAAAATGGGTGATCACTAAAGTTTATAAAGTGAGTAAATCTAAGTAGTTCCAACTTTTGATTCTATAATCAAGATTGTAATGTATTCATAAATCATCGATAGGATCAAGCGGCACGGAAATGTTAATTTGTGACAAGGTTTTACTCGGTACAGTGAGGACCACAATAGTTTTAAGGATAGTTTTAATGAAGCCCCTCCCATCAGAATGCAGCCCCTCCCATTCAATACCAAGAAATGCAAGAGTAACGAGCCCTACTTACAAGTTGTAGACCTTATAATGATCTTTGTGTTTCATTTCGAAGAACCTGAAAAAAACAAAAGCACCACGGTTATTAAATACCAATACAGTGAGAAATAAAAAAAAAAAGGATTTGCATTCATGAAAATAATTGACTAAAATGTTTTTTAAAGAGTCATATTTGTAATGTTAGTTGTAAGTTGGGTATTAAATTTTAGAATTTTGAATAAATATCTTTTCATTCAGAGGAACCTGTGACTCAGCACAATGAACATATTTTCAGGACTAATAGAGTAGAATGCGTTGAAAATATTTGATTGGTAGCTGGACAACTGAACCTTGCAGTGAGTTCATAGGCCCATATCTATTGTATACCGGTATGTAAGATAATTCAGGTACCATTTAAATGAAATATATATTTATTATTTCCCATATATATAAAACACACATATATTAACAATAGATATGGGCAAGTATCTTTGTTGGTTGGGTACTCATTTGAAACCATGTTGGAAATGAGAAAATGTTGGGTTGTGCAAATAATTAGTTTCATATTCATGTGGGCGACCCTAGATCTGGGCACAATGATCATAGACTTAGGGGGTTTTCCAAGAACAAGCTAGCAACCAGGAGAGTCACTGCTGCAATGAGTACTGGAGAATTGGTTTAAGCCCAGCTCCCTTATTCCACCTATAAATACGGACAGCTCCCGGTGCCGCATGCTGTAATACCCGATTTCATGAGTGGGCCTATTTGACCTAAGTAATGCCATGACACAAATCAGGGAAATCCATCAACTCTATGGGATTAAGACCTGAAGGAGGCGAGGTATTACAATGTGTGGCTGGGCCGGCGCCCAATCCATCATAGACCTAGAATGATCATTATCAACCTCTAGTTACAACTGTAGTAGTAGAGAAATCAGATTAGCAACTACTATACCAGTTGGTAGACCGAATAAGTGGGAGAATCAATGGTCTATAGATGAAATGCATTATAAAACCACAAAACGAACAATTGAAAGGTGACCGTTTAAAAGGGTTAGTAAGTGAGTGAGCGAGTGAGTACCAGATAGATTGTGGATTTTTTTTCATTCCAGAAAAATTGAAAGTTAATACAGGCATTCGATGTTGCGAGGAGAACCAATCTTTGACTTTTGGTATAAAGGAGAATAAATGGTCTTTAGAAGAAATATTCCGTATTATCAATGAGTGAGTGAGTGAGTGAGTGAATGAGTGGATTTGGATTTTTTTCATTGCATAAATAGACTAATAAAAGACATTTGAAAAAAATATGGAATTTCATGGGACATCTTTAAAATGTAGAATATACATGCAAATATAGGTTGAGGTATTCGATGGAGAACCAATCGTTCCCCTTTGGTAATTATTTCTTACTCGTCTAGTCAAGGCCAACGACCTTATATCCAATTAATTAAACAAATCGGTCTTAAATGCTAATGATTCCTTACCCTCCCTACCCATTGGACCATATTCACCCGGATGGCTGAACATAGAACCACAGATATCAACACTAAAGGGTATTCCTCAAAGGTCCTTCGCGGTCATGAAGATGATATAATCGCGCATAATGATTGACAAGCCCAGTTAAAAAGGAAAAGTGCGCAAGTTTGTATCCTATTGCCCGGGCCTGGTCCTCCTGGGTACTGCTATGTACAGTGGTGTGAGAGAACACAGGTTGGGAGGGCATGTGGCGTAGGAGATGAAACACGACTACAACATGGTGTTTGGGAAATATCGCCAATAATGGTTCTACCTACAGATACTCATCATCCTGTCAAAACGCATGGGTCCGTAAAACCAGCATGATTAGACCGGCACCAAGTCCTCAAAACTCAGGGTCTCCGCGCTTTTTGTGAGAAGAAATTCCAGGCTTTCCGTGTCTTTCCCAGGCCAATTTTAGTGATCATTCATCCAGGCCCGTTTCAGCGATTTTTAAAACCCTAAAGACGGGACCAGGAGGTTGTAGTTGTTGAACATAGGCTAATTGTGTATTGAAGAAGTTTTAGATTCAGATATGATATTAATCACCCTTTTTAAACTTTTAATTTGTGAGTCAGTCGATGTATGGTGGGAGGAAGGAGGGCAGGTATGACAAAGTGTACAGCAGTAAGAAACTGAGAACCTTGGAAATTTTCCAACCATTTAATACATTCCAACAAGATTCAAGCAGGCCCATATGACAATTTTCTAGGCCATTCGACCAAAACGCCCATTTTCCAGGCTTTTCCAGGCCATGAATTTATTTTTTCAAATTCAAGGTTTTTCCAACTTTACCACAGCTGGGCTTGTGAAGTTATCTGGATTAAGGTATGATTCCTCATAGTGACTCGAATCTAAAAACCAAAGACGTACACAAGTCTACACCATGATCAGACACAGGGAAATCCCATACAGAAGAATAATGCTTCGCAGGGGGGCTGGAACTAAACAGGGAAGCACATCCATCTATCACTGGCAATATTGAACACCGTTTATTGATGGCCATGGGAAAATGCCCGGGATTTTACATACTCGTGTATAAAGATTTGAGTATATCAGGTTTCCATTCATCAACGGCAAGCTCTATTCATCTATTAAAAGCTATACAGGCGTCCGTCCCAAGGATGTTACGGAAGTTTATTTTATATCTCATAAGTCAGTGGTTTTCCCCAAAGCTTGCCTATAGTCCATGAGCCAGCCCCCTGATTTGGGGGTCATTGGTACCAGTTGGGGGCACTAATGCTATCAATGTTTTTTAGGTAGACACATGTCTAGGAGTCATGAAAATGCATGATAGCAGTTTCAACACAGTAGCTTAACTCTGGTACGGCCGTTTTAGTAGCGGCAAGTAGCATAAAAATGACGTCAGAGAAAAAACAACATACATATTTTTTTTAACAACATAAACCCATCCAAAGTCATTCAAATTTGGTTTCTAGGGGGTTTCAGGGATGAGAAATTCATTTACGCCATTATTTTTCTATTCCAAGGTCAAGGTCACCTGCTATGACCTAGGTCAATGTTAAAATTGGGCTAAAATATCAAAAATGCTTTGTTATGTTTTTCATAACTTAAATTCTATGGCAATAATGGATGATTTGACAATGGATTTACTGACCTGCATGTGTTGACTCACTTTGTGAGAAATTATAGAGTTCTGTGATAAGTATTTATCATTACAGAGCCATTAGCATGACCTAGTAGCATAAAAATGACGCCGAGAAAAAAACACAATGAATATATTTTTTAACAACATAAACCCATCCAATGTCATTCAAATTTGGTATCTAGGGTGTTTCAGGGATGAGGAATTCATTTAAGCCATTATTTTTCTAATCCAAGGTCAAGGTCACCTGCTATGACCTAGATCAATGTTAAAATGGGGCTAAAATATCAAAAATGCCCTATTATGTTTTTCATAACTTTATTTTATGGTGAATATGGATGACCTGACAATGGATTTACTGACCTGCATGTATTGACTCACTCTGTGTGAAATTATGGAGCTCTGTAATAAGTATTTAACATGGCAGATCCATTAGAATGTAGAAAAGTCTTTGATGCATAAAACATGCAAGGAAACACAGATTGATATTCATAGCATCCAATATCATTTCTTTGTTGTTAACAATAGTTATGAGTGATTCCAAGAAAAATAACCTTCTTTGTGTTATAACCAGGATAAAGTCTTCTGTAGACCACTTGCTCGCAAGTTGGACAGGATTGAACTTCTTAGTACTGTTTCAAAATGTTGCTGTAGTTGTCATACCGATATTTCCGCATAATGGCATCTTTGCATCTTGAGATCATTGCGGTAGTTTTTGATCAGGCACTCTATGCAAAGGCATCTAAAATTCTGTGGCTTCATCCAGAGAAATTCCCAAACATCATTCCACAACTTGGCATTTTTCATACCATTTGCACCTTGCAGGGCATAATTGGAAATCACAAAGGTTTGGTGATGCAGGGTTGAAGACCTCTGTATTGAGTTGGGAGTCATTGCAGAGGGATCAGTAGCAGGTGTAATAGAGGGTTGTAAATACAATTGTGCTATCAGATTCTACAAGCGATTTCCCATCATGGCTTGAGAAGCATCATCATCAAGAATTTCATCGTTCTGATATTGCCATAGATCAAATAAAAGACCTGTGTCAAGACACTTGCCAGAATATGATTTCCCAAGTTGTTGGAAATCATGCAACCACATAATCAAGATTATCATGAAATATCTTGATTATCAACTTGCTTCTTTCTGTATGTCATATATTGACATGGTTGAAATAATGCTCACCTTTTTAAGAGCATCTCAAGAAGGAGATTGGACACTAAATTTGGTTGCAGTCTGAGCAATGCTGCCATGGAGCTTTGCTTATGACAACATAAACTATGCTCGGCACATGGCTGCATACTATGCTGAGATGACCAATCTGCCTGACACTAATCCTGGCATCCATGAGTATCTAAGGTCTTGTGGCTTTTCAGTAAAGATAGGTCCCTCTAATCCATTTGGAAAGATTCCTGTGGATCACACCATAGAGGAAACAGTTAATAAGGACACCCAAACTGGGCGAACTAGGTGTTTCAGCTTAAAGCATGGTGCCGTTAGGAAGTATCACCTTACTGCAGAATACAGGAGCTCCTTTTTTCGGCTGTTGAAGGACATGCTAAATATTGATGAGTTAAATGGACAGCATAAAGATTTACAAAAGACAAGAATGCATCAAGACGAATATGATGTACAAAATCTCATGCAAATGCTTGAAGTCAACTGGATAAATTACAGGAACTGGTAAATGTGTCTACTGGTGCAGTTTCTGAGAAGGAAATAAAGTCTGACTTATCAAATGCACATAAAATTGGAGAGGAAGGATATACAACATTTAGGAAGCAAAGGCTTGAAAGCAATCCACCAAAGTTGATCTCAGTTGATCTCATTGTGATCTCAAGATGAAGGAAGTTTTGTCGTATCCACTTGGGCCCTTACCATGGGCACTAGCAGCTGCTGAAGAAGCCTTAAGAAAGACCAACAAAAGAATCACAGAAGAATGTGCAACCAACAAGTGTCATACCTAGCCAGCATCGGTAAAGCTTGTATTATTGATTTAATGGGTATTGTGCAGAAACTGAAGGTTGATAAAAAAAACATTGTCTGAATTGGCAAACTATGCCCAGGCTTTTCTCTTGGCAGAGGGTGCTGATAGCCAGAGAATTAATGGATATCTTTTTTTATGCTTATCTGAATGATTCAATAAAGAATGATGAAAGGGTAAAATGTGGTGCAGATGAAGGCACTGCATTCCGTGTCATAGCACCTGGCTGCAGCATACATCAGTGGAGGAGATTCCTAGCCAACTCTTCAAACGAACAGAGCCTTATCAAATTTCTCACCAAAGAATGGAGCATGGCAAACAAGAGGAACAAATTCATTGGGTAGCAGGTTTTTGGTAAAGATACCTGTTACAACTGGACTGCTGGAGGTAGTAGTATTATTGATGAGCTTTGATGCACCCATGAAGAAGCAGACACTTGAATTCTACTCCATTCTGCCCATGCTTCAAACTCAGGTTACAAAACCATCATAGTTTCTGAAGACACAGATGTATCAGTCCTGTGTGTCAGCTTCTGCAATAAAATATCTGCTTAAATGTACCAGAAAACTGGGACCAGATCCCATGTCAAATTCATTGATGTCAACAAATTAGCGCAGAGTATGGGGAGGGATGTGACACAGGCCCCTATGGGGCTGCATGCCTTTACAGGATGCAACACTGTGAGTTCTTTTGCAGGCCATGGAAAGGTATCTGCCTTGAAGCTGGTAAAGTCAAAGCCAGTCTACCAAGAGATACTCAAAGGAATTGGTAACAAATGGGATTGTGTCAACTGATTTGTTCCATAAACTCCAATGATTCACATGCAAAATGTATAATGCCCAGACTCCTACAATCAACATCAATGATCTAAGGTACCAATGGTTCACCATTAAGAAGGGAGGCATTGAGTCCTGGCAGTTGCCTTTTTGTGCTGCCTCCTTGCAAAAGCATTGACTACAAGCCAATTATCAAGCAGCTATCTGGAAACGCTGTCTTGAACCATGTCCAGATATTCCATCACCAAAGGGCAATGGTTGGCACACTGACTGTAGACTGGACTGAGGGACAGAGGCTCTTCTAAACTTGTTATCCTGCTCATGTAAAAGGGAAGGTAAACCAACAGACCACCAATGCATCACAAACAGATTTAAGTGCACTACGGTTTGTAGGTTGGAAACATGCCAAAACCAGATTACAGATGATGATGGTGCTAATGACCAAGAGGATGATGTAACAGATGATGATGAGTGGGACTGAGAACTTGTCACAATTTGATGTTAGTGTGTTTCCTTTCTCTCTATTCAAATGTGGTTTCATTGTTCTAATTTTTTACTGTTCAATAACCTAAATTTTAAAATGTAACTTAATGTAAATGTAGGCTAATGTGTAGTAACAACAGTCGATTTATTATTATTTGCTTCAGTATTCATGGACATGTACAGTGATTTGTGAAATGTAACCTAATTCACATGGTTGACCTAGATTCTCTTATTCAACCTCGACCTAGCAAAATCCTTTTTGTGCCCTTAATGAATAATTAACTTTAGAAAATATCATCCAACTATTGTTAACTACAAAGTAATAATATTGGATGCTATGAATATCAAGCTGTGTTTCCTCACATGTTTTATGCATCATAGCAGACTTTTCTGCATTCTAACGTCTCTGCCATGTTAAATACTTATCACAGAGCTCTATAATTTCTCACAGAGTGAGTCAATACATGCAGGTCAAGTAAATCCATTGTCAGGTCATCCATATTCACCATAGAATAAAGTTATGAAAAACATAATAGGGCATTTTTGATATTTTAGCCCCATTTTAACATTGATCTAGGTCATAGCAGGTGACCTTGACCTTGGATTAGAAAAATAATGGCTTAAATGAATTCCTCATCCCTGAAACACCCTAGATACCAAATTTGAATGACATTGGATGGGTTTATGTTGTTAAAAAATATATTCATGGTGTTTTTTTCTCGGCATCATTTTTATGCTACTAGGTCATGCTAATGGCTCTGTCATGATAAATACTTATCACAGAGCTCTATAATTTCTCACAGAGTGAGTCAACACATGCAGGTCAGTAAATCCACTGTCAAATCATCCATTATTGCCATAGAATTTAAGTTATGAGAAACATAATAAAGCATTTTTGATATTTTAGCCCAATTTTAACATTGACCTAGGTCATAGCAGGTGACCTTGACCTTGGAATAGAAAAATAATGGCGTAAATGAATTCCTCATCCCTGAAACCCCCTAGAAACCAAATTTGAATGACTTTGGATGGGTTTATGTTGTTAAAAAAAATATATATGTTGTTTTTTCTCTGACGTCATTTTTATGCTACTTGCCGCTACTAAAACGGCCATACCAGAGTTAAGCTACTGTGTTGAAACTGCTATCATGCATTTTCATGACCCCTAGACATGTGTCTACCTAAAAAACATTGATAGCATTAGTGCCCCCAACTGGTACCAACCAACCCCCCTGGCTCATGGACTACTACCCTAACATCCGATATTATGATATTTTGCCTATCAATTCATGTAACCCCATTGATATTGAAGCAGTGAAACAAAGTAGACGTTACATTATTATATTATTCTTATTCCATCAATGACAAAATATACCCCAATTTCATTTTATCTTCAGTTCACATGTTATTATAAGATCCATGGTTAATGTGACACTCATTAGTGGATCAAAACCATCTTTTTTTTCTAAGAAAATGTGGTATAGTTAATCAATAATGACGTAATTTATTTATAAGGGAAATCCATTCATACAGTAATATACAACGGGAAGATAATGGTGAGACAAGACAGGACGATGATATCTCAGTGGATAGAGCCTCTCAGATCAGATAAGATTTGTATGTCAGTGATTAGACAACTACTGCGCTAATAACTTTCCTGCCTCTGGAGTACTGTAGGCGTCCCAATAAATTAATGGCATTTTACGATTTGGACTTGGAGCGAGTGTCTTTTCCTCAGTTGGAGGGGACTATCTCAGCTCTGAGCCTAGGCTGGACAGCACATATAGATCTTCACCAACTAAATATTCTAGAGGAATGTCGTCAAACCCATTTACCCTAACAATGGCCATGATCTGTAAGTCAGGAGGTTATATATTTTACTGACATTGGGCAAACATCCACTAGCCAGGAGCACAACTAAATGCTGTGCCAAATTAGATACATCGCAAACCTATCGCAATATAGGGCACAAACATTCGCAACCTACATGCTGGTTCCATGCGACTTAGACATTGACATGGTCATTTGGTGTCTTGTAAAACCTTGTACAGAACAGGTGTGAATTGTAGTCAAGAAAAGAGTGAGTGGGTGGGTGTTAAACTACTCTCACTTGAGTATTAGATAAAAGGACATTTTAGAAATAAGACGAGATTAGGTATTTCAATAAGTACATTTTCCACCTACAGTTGACATTTCTTTTTGTCAATATCTGTTAATTATTGTATCTGGCATCCTTTGTACGGGGTGTCACGTGTGTGTAAACCAGAGCAATCAGAAATGGACAACCAATTTTCGAAACGAAACCGTACCGTGCAGCTAAAAAACTTTCGCGTGCTAAAATACCGCGAAATAATTTCCTTTTCTCCGGGAAACTTAGGTTTCACATATCAGTTCTATGGCATATACCGCGAAACTGTTTTGAAATGCCCTACCGCGAAATATAAGCCCGCGAAAGTTTGTTTAACGGCACGGTACATTCAATTAAATTTAATTCAATTCAATGTCAGGGGATGACATGGGCAAACATTGGGCCAAAGAGAACCAAGACAGGTTGAGTGATGGGTGGGTGGGTGTTGGGGTTACATCGTGTCGACACTAGTTAGTGTCGTATTGGCGGTGAGAATTAATGATATGAAAGACTCTCATATCACATATATTCATTATGATTATTACATTAACAAAACCTTATCATGTATAACTTATCACTAATTTAGATATAGACTATCTGACATATCTGTAATGTTTTTTTTAAAAAGGAACGGTATCATCAAAGACTACGGGTGCCGCTACCGTTCACCCGAGGTCTAGATAAGACAACCTGTCTAGGGAAATAATCTACAGTATGTTCCACAAAAGGTGATGCAGCAATCTGATGGCGCTTGAACATTTGAGATAAGGGGGTGTCTATATCCTACTCTTTTCGATTATTAGCAATGGTTCTTTAACATGCGTATATCATATATATACCATAGACAGCGGTGGATGGCCTTGGTATAAATCATGTCGGCCTGCAGTGGGTGTGAGGTGAAAGGCTCTGATAAGGCGCTCAATCAATGCCTTGACCATCAGCACCCCACAGGCCATGGAAGAAGGGGGGTAAGCTCAAAGCGGTCTTACAAAATATATGGTGGACAATTAATGGTATAAGCCACCGTCATATGCACTGCTGCAGGCGGGAGTTCAAGGAACTAACATTTTCTTCAAACTTTGTCTCGAGAAAGAACATGGTTGTGTGATAACAAAAAGCAAAAAGTTAATGGATCTCACCATATTTTTTTTTCATTTTAGGGACCACAAAAATTTACTATTGAAGTCTGTGGAGAAAATGGATATTTTCTTAGTTTTTTTCAAGATTTCAGACAGATGAATCACATTTTTCTGTTGAAAATCCTTGTAAACATAGCTACCATACAGGTTTACCCTCCTGCAAGAAAGAACGGGGAATCAACATTATGTTGAATGATATCATAATGGTCTTGCCAGACCAGCCACAAAAAGCGAACGACATTGTCAACTTTTAGAGGTCTCCAAACAGTTTTTTTTTTATCGCGGCAAGATAGTTTTTTTGTATTAATTTCTGGGATATGACCTCAAATAAAGGCGTAGTAAATCAAAACAAATTCGGACTAGTCAAATTTTTAAATATTCAGTAAAACGTAAAATATATACCACTTTTCCCCATAGACTCCCATAGTAAACCTCTGATTTTTTTTCGAGTGACTCTACAAAAAAAGTAATGGGGTAACGTATCTTTTTTTCTATTTATGAGTTCCGTATGTAGTAAGGAACGATGCCTGAAAGTTTTATGACAATTGCACTAGCCAATCTTTTATTTTTTCCCAATTGAACTGTCTTGTATTCCTCTAAGTGAATAGGAATTAGATTACGTATATTTATAATTATATCAGGGAGTGAGTGTGTGTGTGTGGGGGGGGGGGGGGGTAAATATAGTGAATACTCCTTAATATTCAAGCAGTTGTGGGATATGACTGATCCGAGAAAATACAACAATAAGGTTGTTATTAAATGTTATTCGATCTCCACAATGTTGATGGCATGTTCCTTCTTACCTGAACTGACTAATTTCCCGGTATATAAACACACAAGACCATGAAGCCAATCCCATCCCTTTCTGAAATCAGAACCTCTGACCCAAATAAAGGCACCTAGGGTCTCTTAACCCAAAGCACAAATAGGCATATAATATATATATATATATCCCCTTTCTATCCCTCCCCATGCATCTGGGCAACCATTTTATGATGCGTTCCACATAAATTGAGACTAATTCAACCCTATACATGCATGTATTATACTGTGACAACTGGGTACGAATGATATCACTGTCCTCGGACCTGTCTCTTTTCTTTAATATATGACAGTTTGCCCCACACCAGTATTCATCAGTGGCACTCACTTATAAATGACATTGCCCCTCCCCTAAAACCATGTGTCTGTCTGTTTGCCCCCCCCCCCTTATTCTGTCTTATCTCTCTACCTCTCTCCTGTTCCTACCATCATTTTATCGAGTTATGTGGAATGGATAGTAAGGAGGAGTGGTTAAGCCTATGTTCACTGCTGGCAGTAGATGTGGTGGGTGGGGTTAGTTAGGTCAGAGGCCAGGATGGTGGTCACAGACCCTATGGCACTGACCCACACTCTGGGCCGCCAGTGCACTATTAAGTGACCGACGGCACTCACACAATGCAGACCAACTTTGCCACATATTAGATCCCCCTCACAGAGTGACAGGAATAAATATAGATAGATAGATAGATAATTCAGAGTGATCGTATGGGCGAAAGAGGGAGGTAGGGACAGTCAGAGAGAGCTTAGAGTAAGATTTGATGAGAGAGAGAGAGAGAAAGAGAGAAAGAGGAGAGAGAGAGAGGGGGGGGGGGGGGGGGGAGGGGGTGAGAGAAAGGGAAAGAGAGGGGAGCGAGGGTGTGTGTGTGGAGGGGGGATGGACAGACAGACAAGACAGATAGGAGTGAGAGAGTGAGTGACTAGCAAGTAAGTCACAAAGAGAGAGATTGGGATGTGTGTGTGTGTGTTCTATCGTACCACAAAACGGGGTCATCAGGATGTATACACCAGGGGACGACCTTACATTAGACTGAAACTATGATGAAATTCCACCAGCTCGTAACTCAACCCACAAATTATATAGGAAACGTACAACGCTACTACAGCCGACAAAAATGTTGTGAAATTGGACCAGGGCAGTAGTGGATTGTTTTCCCAGACGATTCCTTTCTTCTTTAAAAAAAATGTTTTTATGCTCTAAATAAAGACTAGAACATGGCAACTGGCAAAGCATTTATCTATGCACGTACCGCGAGTGTATCACTTACCTAATACTTTAGTAGGGCTTCGATAAAGGTCACGTGGTTGGCGATGTAAAAATAGCATCCGAGTAAAAGGTTTGCCACTACGGGTCAATCTAAAGATTATCCAGACAAGGCAAGTGTCAAAACCTTCGCCACTGAATTACACAAGAGATACCTTCACAAGAGTCTATAAAGCGAACACATGTATGTGTGCATGTGTATAAATGCTCCAAGACACGAGTGATACAGTCAGCATACTAATGATTTATTCGAGGGATATCGAAAGGGCTGGGATTCTAGAAAGAGCAATATCGTGACGGAAATGCGTTTAGATCATGATGAGAGATAGGGGAGGATCACACAGCATTGCTTATAAAAAAAGGTTATAGCAATACCGACATATATATCTAGTGGCGTTTTGGCATGTGTTCTACGGCATCAATTCCCAACAGAATATTTCTTAATTTATTATTATTTATTAACGATACTATTATTATTACTGCATCAATAAATTAATGTAATATTGACGACAAAATACAACTTGATACTTCTGATATTGGCAATCTTTCAAATGGTACCCCCATTTTTCTCCCCCCCCCCCCCTTTTCTTCCCATTATTTATTATTAAAATTATATCTGTCGGATGGATATATATAAATCTCCAAATATAAAATGAGAATAGTCAGAAGAGAGGCTTTATCAATTAAGCGAAAGAGCGATCATTCAAACTTGAATAATTTCTCTATATTCGGATCAAATAGGTTGTTCCATATTATTATTAATTCCAACAACATTGAGATCCAAGAAGCTGAGAGGCTGAGGCAAACCCTTTATTGCTGAAGCGGGGAATCATCTTTCCACGAGAGAGTTACGTGGAGCAGGGTGAGGCTAGGTATGTAATCACGTGCCAGCGTTAACCCACAAGTGGGTAACCCCGCTGCCCCAGGCACTAGCCGGCGTATTCATCATTATTTGATACTGTAGAACAAGCAGGAGTGGTGGAGGTGGTAGTAGTATAAATGATGTTAGGGTCTTCTGCTTTACTCACCACACTGCCACCACCACCATCACTCACTCAAAAAAGGTTCAGCCTGCAAAGGTCTATAGCATAAATGAGTATATATTCTCGATCAGGGGATAGCATACATACATAATCATACATAACTATGTATGGATAGGGTTCTTTTGTAGAGAATCGATTCCCCACCAGGAGAAATGCCTTGGTACAGTTCTGAGAGGGTGGGGGAGGGGAGGCGGATGTTTTACCAATCCTTCAAACTGAATCTTACAATTTGACTGCTCGCTTTTTACTCATCTTAATGTATGATATTGAAAGGATCCTATGGTATGCACTTATAGCCTTTATTTACTGTAGCTTTGTGAATCCTGAGGCTCCTGAGGATGTATACTCTGTTTGAGTATATTCGTTTAACCGTTTGCCGCCTTTGATGCTTACTGCCAACAAGACTCAAACAGAGTGCTCTTTTACTCGGCGCTGTCACGGAAGCTGGCCTAATCAAGTCATCGTTCTTCTTGCACTGTTTGGTGTATAATCCTGAGGCCAAGCCCAAGTGATATAATGCACACAAGTAGTGCATTTTGTTCTTTACTTCGGTGCAAGGTGCACTGAATGATTGTAACCACCGTCCAGATCACAATGCCCTCACCATCTAATATGGATCCATCATCATTTCATCCAAATATCATGTAAGGTAAAAAGCAAATGGCGGAGACTACCAGAAAAAAATTAATTAAAAATAAATATGTAAAAATAAAGGGACATTATTAAAATTGAGGAATATATAGGAAATATGTTCATACGTCTTGCACAGGTATAGCACTGTTTGAGTTCTTGAAAGCGAAAGACCTGCAGGACCCCTCCCCCCCCCTCCGCCCCCCCCACCCACACACACACACACACCTCACCCCACATGTCTGATGCGTCCATATTAACACGATATTCCCTCCAGGATTCACTGAAATATCAACTGCGGAAACCCTCCTCCTCCTCCAACCACTACATCCTCCTCCTCCTGCCCCTCCACTGCTTTAACCATATGGTGCAGCCCAGTTTTCCACCAACCCAGGTGACGCAGAGAATCTGTGACGGTTATGTTAACACGGCAGGGGATTCCTGTAACCTCACAGTCCTTCCAAGGTGTATTGCGTCCTCAATTACAGTCTGCCCAACGTTAAATGATTCATGAGCGAGTCTTGTCAATGTTGAAATAAATTATTCATGAACTACAGTCTTCCCAATTCCCAATGTTAAGTGATTCGTAAGCTACAGTCTTCCCAATGAATGTAAGTTGATTGAGTGAGTCAATATTCAAGCAGAGTCTGAGCTTATTAATTTATCATTGTGGATTAGTTTGCTTAAAACAGTATGACGAATGTTAAATGTACTTAAGTAATTGTTTAAATGTTTGGCCTTATTCTAAATTTTAAAAAGTGTCATGGAATATCTATAGACCCTCTTGTCAAATATGTAGGGCTCCTGAGGGGTGCGGGGGGGGGGGGGGGGGGGTCCTTATTTCTCTTGTCACAGACACTTCCAAGAAACAGCAATTGTTATTTGTCATTAACAAAATTCTTTTCTAGTTTAGTTTTACTTAATTTTAGTTAACTATATTAGTAATATGGACGATTATTTTTTTGGTCACTAAGGTCTATGGCTGAGAAAGTGTTTTTGTCAATTGCTTTGTCAATTTGTGACGTCGATCTTAAGAACAGGCCATGTCGATTTGCCAATTTAAGGCACCAGGAGCCCTATATTTTAGTCAGGTACTTATTTCGAATACATGCTGGTGTTTGTGTGTGGGTGTGTGTGCGCGGGGGGGGGGGGGGGGGTACAATAACTGGGTTACAATACCCTAGTCTTTTCGATTATTAGCAATGGTTCTTTTACATGCCCTAGACAGCTATACACATGGCCTTTGCCAGTCCGCGTACACTGGGTGGGAGGTGAAATGATTGTCTGGTAGGTTATTTTAAGACATGGATGGTTAAACGGAACATTTGAAACAAATCATAAGACTACATTAAATCATGAACTACAGTCTTGCCAGGGTGTCTTGATTCACTTCTGTCAGGCAAAAGACTAAGTAAAGCGCTTCATGTTTCACTGGGACGACTGTGGACCATGATCAAGTAACTGAACTCAAGATAAGAGGTACCAGACGAGATATGGATCAGTTCGTCAGCCTATGTACAACCCGCAACTCTACACAAATAGTACATTCTCAAAAATGAAAGAAGTACTTGGTATCTGAATATATTTTGTATTGCGTTGATCAAAAATATTCTGTTAAACTGTATTTTGAATCTCATTTTGTTTTAAATTTGGATTATTCGAGAAGATTGGAGAAGGCGAATTGTACATTTTCGTACGAATTCGCCCATTATATTGTGCCACTTCAACTTATATCAAAGCAGATATTTATTTTCAGGGTTTGATTAAAAAGTGACAGTGAAACCGTCTAGGCTCAGAGCCTACCAGATGAGATAAGATCGCTGCCAATGGTTTTCCCGACCCTGGAATTTATAGGCCCATCACCACCAATGGGATTTAAATGGAATTTTTCCGTCAGTTTCCCTTAGTTTGAAGTGATCGGATAGTCTATGGGCCTAGACTAGAACAAGTCATGGAACTGCATACAGACATGAACTCGTCTCCCCAATGTGCAACGATCCGCTGTTATCAGCAAAAGACCCAGTTACAGCGCTTCATATTGCAGTGGAAAAACTACAGACATTCCTGGATGTCAGAGAAAACCCAAATGATAATATGTATATAATTTCCAAGGTACTTGAATCAGTTGTGATTTTATTTCATTTTAGGGTATAACTAAAACGACCCGAGAAACATTAAAGCATATTAAAATTAGGTCAAGCAATAAGTCATACGTTCTAGTTACGAGTAGAGGCAGCCATGTGAGGAGAAGGAGAAGGCGAAATAACTACTTATTCCGTGAGATTACAAAGAGTTAACATCTTCCCTCCAGAACTGATTAATCTTCAGAAATTAGCAAACTAGGGTTTTAACTTTAACATACATGTCCCAGTTAGGCAACATATCTTGGTTTTTCCTTTAGCCTAGGAACCACTTTCTGAGCTTTCTGTGAACATATTCACGTCGCCTGAGGAATTGGGGAACAGGATTAGCACTAAGAATGGAAACGTGGGTTATCGAGTGGATCTAAGCAACACAAGTTCACGATAAGGTATCGGAGGAATATAGTTTCAAATTTCAAGTGGCAAGGTCAAACTTTTCAAACTCAGTACGAACATGGATGAAGCTTGGCTGGGGCAAGAATGTGGAAGTACGTATGTCAAAGAAAGCTGCCATGACCCGAGTTTAAGATCGCGGCACTCATAGTCACTCGACCTGAAAGTTCCGAGGCGAAAAAAACTTTCTGATACCGTTATTAAGGCCAACGAAGAGGAAGACTAATTCACGAGTAATTTTGTCCTTTTCCACATGACCGACTAAGTTAATTTAATGAAGTATTTCCACAATATTCTATATACACAATTACCAATGCTCTAGAGAACACTTGTGTATGATTGAAATATCATTTATTATATAATCCAAGAGCTTTGCTCCTTGCATTTCAGGGATGAAAGTGGAGCCATGGCAAAACTACTGACACATCTCTGGCAAGGGGAAAAGCACTGGGTTCAGGGTAAATTTGAACTTATTTTGATGATTTTTATCTTTGAAACTTTCGACCAAATTTGTGAAGTTCTAAAATTTGTATTTCAAAATTACTGTTTTGAGTAGAAAATACTAAAGACGTTCATCCCTGCCATTTGTAATATCAGCCAGGAATTACTATGGAATTCGTTAATAATAGTATGTCGTCTATATATTCTATATACAATTGGTAGGGCATTTTAGAAATTGCCAGGTTTCCAGAGTATGCCAGGAAATGGAAAGAAAATACCAGGCCATGAATCGAGGTGAAAGGGAAGTTGTACATAAATCCTTTGGGGGAAAAAAGGATGAAAAACGCCAATCTATTGTAATTTTGATAATAATTTCTTTATTAGATTTCTATCTTGGCATGTGGGCAATAAGGTTTGCTAAGTGTTGTATTGAATGTTCCGCAACAAATAGTCCAGGCAGGTAGACGCACTCTTTATTACAGATTAGATAACTGTTGGGAATCATCGAGCTCAGCAGGCTACTGCATTACCAGCTGTATATATTGAAAAAAAATCACTCATTATAAGGTCCAGGGTACTCTAGTTATCAACGTTTTTACAAGGACTTACAAAGTACATTCATGTCATGGGAAAAGGGGGAACGAAAACCGTCTGCATTATATTCTGGCCAACGTTTAAATGCAAATCTTGATTTTTATGAAGCCCTGAACTAAAACCAAAAGGCCAAAAAGACTTTGGTCAAATGACATTCAGATGGGTAGGAAATGATACTTTGGGCTCGGAAGTTCACTGGGAAGCCAGCAGTAAGTACTATATATGAACGATAGAAGTTTGCTTTCTTCACTATTTGAAGGCACCTTATCTATATCCCCAGAGTAAAATAAATTACTCTGGGCTATATCTAACCCCACCATTTATCAGGCTACTGCATAACCCGCTATTTTCACGGTCATATATTTAGTGGACCTCTAAAGGTCTAATTGCAGGGTCATTAAACTTTGCAGTACTTCACATAATCATTTATCGTTAGAATATATAAAGCTATATCAAATGGATTCATAAATTGTCGCAGTTCCAATAGTTGGCATTTTCGCGGTAGCTTTGCTCCACACAACTTCCTGGCTATACGATATTCCACTGACTTTCAATTCGTTATAGTAAGTAACCTTGCTATATACACAAGGTCAGGTTCGCGAGGTTATTGACCGCTGTGGAAGGAACCAAATCATTGAACTGGTTCCCTGAATCGCAGCCGAGTGGGGGAGGTTGATCATCACCTTGTGCATTGTTGACCAATGTCTGAATATCATTATTAAGATAAATATCTCCTTAGCATGGAGGAAACACCTCATACAACTGGCTCGACCAACCTTAGTCCAGATTGCAGTTGGATCAGGCCGTTACGTAATGCGCGGTTGGTCTTGCCACTCAGGAGAAGGAAAGTTCAGCGAGTGAGAAGAAAGGCCCAGTTCACCTGAACTACCAATAACTGCATTCACATTAGTGTCACACTTTCCTATAGATTGTTATAATCAAGAGTTACTCGTTGTGCTTGGGAGCAGGTAATATGATTACCAGGGGACATGGAAATGGCAAAAGCTCCGTGTAAATATATACTTAGTATTTTGGGTATATAGTATAGTATACTATAATATATTATAGTTCGGTATAGTATTATAGTATCATTTAATTTCTTATTCAACATGAACACTAGTTACACAGGAAATATGGTACGACCCTTCTGCAAATAGTCTTCTTCCAGGGCGTCCATATTAAACCGAGCAGACACCATATCAAAATCGTATGATCAAACAGTGTCTTTCAAATGAAGTGTCCATCCATAGATCTGTGGTAAAATATACCGTAGGAACATTTACAGAAAGAGCTTTCAAGGGAGATTCCCTCAACATTAAATGAACAGCCTGAACAAGTGTCGCAATGAAATGTCAATTTTCAAACCAACAAATCAAGCCTGTATTCAATTCGGCAAACACATGTACAAGGGAGCATCGGATTTTTCGGACTGCGTTGCACAAGAGAACATTCGGTACCTCTTCCTTCTTGGGCCTATAATACGGCCAGACATAAGACTCTGTCCAGTGTAATAATATGTACCGGTACAGCCATCTACAGCATTTCCACGAAATATCGAACTTTCTAGGAATCTGAGTTGACAAGAACTGTACATTGATTGTTACGGTGGGGTGGGGGGAGGGGGTATTGTTCAATATATTCATATTATACAGTCAGTACAACACTGCTCTATACCTGAAAACAGTTGATGCTTCCCCTTCAATAAGTGAATAAATGAGATATATTAAAATTAATAATAATATCGATAGCAAAGTGACATATAAAGCAGCTATCTAATGAAAGATCTAACACTGAAGTCCGTCCCATATGGTGGTATCATTCATCATTTGTACTGAGGTACTTGGGGAATACGGAGCCACACAAGTCAAATATTTGCATTATTCAGATTGTTACGAGCAAATAAGTCCTTGATCAAAAGCTAGTCTCATATCCAGGGTCTTGGGCAAATACCTACACCATATATACAGGCCGGGGCTAATATGGGCTGTATGGATATAGATAAAGAACTACCCACATCTCCAGATAATTCCAGCTCATCGTATCTCTTACTTCTTAGTCATAGAAAGAGCTTTAGGCGTATCAATATTTGCAAGATGCAGCCGCTATGGAGCCATTAGTACTTTACCAGGAATGAAATGACATAATTTCCCCAAGTGAAAGTCTTCAGAATTAATGGGTGAAACTCGAGTGTTCTTATTTTAGATTTTGCTCATTGTAAGAATATTCTGATGGCATTACAGAACCACTTAATGACACTCACGCTTCCCTGCCTAAGTGAAAGAAATTTAAATATCAGATCGGTCATAGAAAAGGGCGCTGTATTTGTATGGATCTAGGTATTGGCAGTCACTCGACATGGTCAAGGGGTAAAATGGTAAAAGATCAACTATTATTAACATTTATCAGTGCTTATCCCCGTGAATTTCAGAATCGTTAACTGGTTAAAGACAACTTGTTGTATTATAACGAACGTTGACTATTACATTTAAGGTAGCCTGCTAAGCTGTCCTCGTCCCAAACCCAGGGACCAGGGGATGAATATTTTGTCTACATTTAACCTAGCTATTGTTATAATAATCAATTCAAATCCAGACTTAACACCATTCATTGTTCTACGAGGTTAATTAAAGCCACTAAGGGTCTTCGCGGATGTGGTCGTGCAAAGAATTTATGGCTTTTAAAGCCTATGTTTAGCAGATATTCGAGGTCGGTAAAATCAAAATATCCCCTTTTGTTAAGTTAGTGTTTCCCATTAGACCATATTACTTTTTTTCTTTTAGAGCATATTACATAATCCATTAACACAACTCTTTCTACCTGACTTATTGACATGTCAACATCTAGACCTGACAACCTGATATTTACTTGAATCTCGAGCAATAAAAGCGATGAGGTGCTCAGAATCATTAAAAGCAGGACAGCAAAACTTCCCCATACATGACAGTCGCTGGAGACGCTTCTCTTCATATGATATAATGAATTTCAAAGTCCCTTTGATGTTTCAAGGCCCTCAAACTATATTTTCAAATTATATTCCTGACCTTTAATCGATTTTCACAAATTCCAGATTTGTTAAGGCTTTCAGAGTCCCCAGGAGACTTCATTATCATTTAGTATCCATATTCTCACAGTATCATAAAACCATAGGATGATTACCGACATCATATAATACGCTTTATCAACCAGTCAGCATAGAATCAATGTCATCAATTTAACTATGATTCAAAATATTCCATGAAATATATTAATTACATAACTTTCAAATAATTTGATAGAAATATATCACAATACAGGGGTGTACAAGTTTGCTTCTTGAATTAGGACTTGTTATCAATAGTCGAAGAAATTCTAGCCATTTAAATCATGTATGTATTATAAATACACTGCGATATCAATAATGAAAGAAAAAGTGGTGGTCTTTACGTTGGATTCCGTATACGATCTGGCATTTTGTACTTCCGAGGATAAATTCATGGAAGGAGGAAGAACCGGGTCCGAATCGAGGATAGTTAAGACTTTTTATGAACTTTTTCGACAGCTGCCAATGATAAACAATCATTGGTAAAACTATGTAGGAGTAATAGCTAAATGTCTGACTCACCTATAAACTTCATCTATATGATTACGGTACACTCCTTCCAGCTTCTCAGCTGGAAATCCCATGGCTATGATGTTTGGGAAGATGTCTGTAGCAATCTGGTCAAGGATTACGTGTCTGACAACAATGGTATGTTTTACAAGTGGAACGAACATAGTATGAGGTTATTTTTTAGAATATATATTAATCATCAGTAAGCAGGAAAACTGAATATCCTTTCGTACATATTCTATAGTGTATTATGTCTACAGATTTATGATTAGAGCATTATAACGATATGGCTTCATAAAAATGAGTACATACAAATAAATATAAGAATATAAAGATGTACATGTACTAGTACTGATCTCAGAGTTTTACTCTAAGTACTGATGTAGGTTACGGTTCCAATAAGATCAGCTAATATAACTTAACCACTGAAAGACCTGACGAAGTCAGAAGTGCATTCCTGAATCGCATTGATATTTGTCCAGGAATACAATAAAGAATTCTTGATTGGAATTCAATTGATTTTAATATCAAAATCAGATAACCCAACGATTATTTTGTGGCAACTCAACATTAAAATTCAACTTATCATGGTGCAAATACCAGGGGAATTGTAATGATTATATCAATCTTTACAATTTTACTGTTTTGATTCAATTCGTATACTAAACATAATAACTAGAGTGGGTGAGTGAGATGTACCTACGCCCTTATCAACACATTTAATATGGTTATATCAAGGGCAGGAGAGCTGAGAGGGAGGCAGTTTATGTTCATACCCAGGAAATAAGAGATAGAGAAGAAGGGAGAGAGAGAGAGAGAGAAAAAGAAGACAGAAGGACTTTAAAAGAGTTAGATACACCTGTATAATAGCATATCATTGCAATTACATTGCGACTAACAAGACACGAAGGGGAATAATAAAATAATTCATATTATTAAATATCCTCTGATCTTCTGAGAAAGTCTAAACATGTCCGGACAACCAACTTTCAATAAAAGCTTTTATTGAAATGGCACCTAGAACTTGGAATCGGTTGTTGTACTTATCGAGACTTTCTTCCCTTAGTTAATATTATTCAATAGCTGAGGAACAAGCAGAAAATAATCATTAAATTAATAACACCAGCTAAGGGATTAATTTTAAAAAACGATGAGCCGATTTCAGTCACGAATGATAAGAGTACAAATAATAGCTACTTGACGACTCGTATCACGATTAGACATTGATAAGGGGGAAAGTAAATCATAGGAAAAAATAGGTCAAAGTAAAACAGATAAGATCAAGACAGTATATCTAAATCTATCCAACTTCAATCTTGAGACTGTCGTGCAAACTAGGAGAACAAAACGATCTCAATATGTAGAGTGGATAAGGCATCTGCGATTAACATTGCCACATGTCATGACCATTATATACTCGAGTATTAACTTACATAATATCTAGTAACTAGGAATTGAAAATGCTTTGCGGTTACATAAGTTGGTACGGTACCGTAGTCAATTCCCACACAAAATATATTCGAGGTCAAGTTTGAACATTTTGGTGACAGTGATAAGCTGACACTAAAGCATGTCCTGGGTTGAGAATCGACGCGCGAGGCAGTGAAAAGGAACATGAAAACCATGTGTGGAGAGGAAAGGTTAGCACCATCGAGGCAAGAAAGCTGTCAGGCCATTCTTCCCACTACCAACCACCAACCACCACAGGAAAGAAATTTACCACAAAATGAAGGAGAAAGACATGGGCTGGATGAATGATTAAAGGTTCTTTTCAAATAGCATGTAAAGGTGATTGTCCCTGTTAAAAGGTGGAGCCTTGGTCAGCTGCGGTTAGATTTAATAGTGACTTGGAGGGTCTGACACTTGCTTAAGTTGCTATGTTTGTGTTTTGATTATTTTGCGGTTAGGTATTGGAGGCTGACTCGACCCGTAGGACAACTCTTATCAACACGGTCAGTTGACACACATTTTCACCACAAGGATTCTTCCTTCATCAGACAGCATTTGCCATGACAGTGGTTCGATTAACAAAAAGGATACACGTTAGATCGAGATCAAATCCATCCTCTCGATACCGATGCTTATGTTTGCTAACAAGAGCGCGTACATAATTTGGAAAAGACATAATTCAGCCTTGCTTGAAACCGTAGCGTGGTCGACTAACAAGAGCCGACCTACACACCACAAGGCCTAGATTTTCCACCTACAGCTACGTCGTATACTGTAGTTTACAAACTAATATAACACCTAAGTCCATTTGATAATCGTTAAAAATTCTATCCTTGTTATAATCCATGGATCATTCTGTCGTCTTTGCAGCTCGTAAATTGTCCAAGTCACCACCTGACCTAGGCCTAAGTCCACCCGACCACATCAACCTTCTTATGAGTTTCCATGATGGCGGCTTCCTGGTGCACGAATACATGATCGCATGGAGTTAAATCACACAAAAAATAGTCCTTCAATTTTGGTCCTTGTTTCCGCCTTTTTTCTACGCAAATACTTCCAAAAATCCCCCAAATACATACACATGTATATTATTATGAGTTGAAATGATATGTTTTCATATGAGCTGTCGGTGTTAATTGTTCTCTTTTACTACATTTTGGGACTATATCATCACTACTGCACTGCCATCTACAGGCTCGCTGGCTAAGCTCAGAAACAGGTGCTCCCTGGCTTCCAGTGGTGGTCAGCATCCATCAGCACCTATCAGCCCTCTATCGTTAATTCATTTTCATTCATTTTTAAGAGAAGCACCTGTCATTTAGAACCCCGCTTCTCCAGTTATTTTTTTTCCATTAGATGGTTCAGTTCTTAGTTTTATCCGAAGATTTTAGGGGTAGATTTCGTGATGATGTAAATAAGTAAAACGAGAACAGAGTTCTGTGGTTGGTGAAGAAGTGTTTATCAAGCTCAAAATTAATGTTATACAGGGATTAGGCTATAGTCATTTTCTGTGCGAGGTAAAATTACAGCAAACATAGTGAACATTACATTTAAAAAAATAAGATGATAATTTTACAATGACATGTTTTTACCAGGACTATTATTTTTAAAGCAAATGCCACAGAGCTGGTGTTCCCCTAGTGTCTGTGGGAGGAGGAGCCGCACCAGGATCCCTAGCTGTATTTTATTGTTGATAGATTGGGGAGTCCTGTAGGAGTAGGGACTTTCTTACGTTCTTATGTTCTTTCTAATGTACCCTTTGTTTAATTAAAAGTAACCATCCCGGATTCAGATTTGTAGGACCTATAAGTTATTCTTTCATTCATTGTTCTTTTGATTCTCTCAATAAGTTATTCCTTCATTATTCTTTTGATTCTCTCAGAGATATTTCTGGACGTTCGGCGACAAAACTGCTTTGTGTAAACACAAGCGAATGCTATGCCTGAAACATTACAAACGCCGCTCCATAACTGAAGATATGATTACTAGTATACGCCTCCCTATACGTATCATCCATTCTCACACTTATTTTCCTACAAACGTATGCATCCAGTACCATGAATAGCCAGCAAAATAATACAGCAATACATTAGTAAAGTCAAACTAACCTAAACACTAGTAAATGACAACCTTTGTTCAACTTTCGTCAACGGTAGCGTGAATGGGGAATCCACATTGGCCAATCGACTGAAATGACAGCGTAATGTTGCATGCCCCTTTCCATACCTTCCCAGGGCCTGTTTCGTCGTAGTTCAGACCCATTATTAGTTACCACAGCGTATGACCTGTCATTTAGTTTGCGAATCACCTTAGCTCCCGTGTCCCATTTTTCACCTTTTATCAACACATTATCATTGGGAACCAGTGGGGAGAGTTGTTTTGCACTGTCATTATAGTTCATAACTCTTGTTGCAGCTTGGTCTTGTTGTTTCTCCTGTCTTTTCTTTACTTGTCGTTGTTCGATCCATGAGGGCTCCGACCTTCTGAAAACAGGTAAAGTGTTCTTTAGCTTTTTTCCAAACATTATCTCAGCTGGGGATAACCCATCTGCAAGTGGTGCTGAGCGATATGCAAGTAATGCAAGATAGGGATCCTGCGCACTGTCTCTACTCTTGTTTAGTAAGTTCTTTACAATTCCAATGGCTTTTTCTACCTTACCATTAGATTGAGGATATCTTGGACTAGATGTCCTATGATTAAACCCGTAAGTCTTAGAGAATTCTTGGAATATTCTTGATGCGAATTGTGGGCCGTTGTCCGACACCACGACCTGAGGGATCCCATACCGTGCCATTATGCTTTTTAGGTGGATAACTACTTGTTCTGAGGTGGTTTTTCTTAATTGGACTATTTCCGGGAATGAAGAACAATAATCAACAACCATCAAATATTCGTCCCCAGCCCAGTGAAAGAGATCACATCCGATCTTCTCCCATGGGCCCCACTTGGTTTCATCAGTTAACAATGGCTCTTTAGCCTGAGCAGGCAAGTAGGTTTGACAAGTTATACAATTCTTAACCCTTTCTTCAATGTCACTGTTCATTCGTGGCCAGTACATGCAGTCTCTGGCCCACCTTCGTTGTTTTTCGATCCCCATGTGGCCCTCGTGTAGCTTATCTAACATTTCCCCCTTCAACGACCTGGGTATCACGATTCGGTCACCTTTCAGAACAATCCCGTTTACAATACATAATTCATCTTTATACCCCATATAGTCGACACATTTACCATTCTTCCACCCTTCGACAATACAGTGCTTGACCTCTGTTAGTATACTGTCTTTTTCTGTCTCTTCAGCTATTCTGTGCAGCATAGTCTCCGAAGCTGGGAGACTTGTATATATCAAATGTACCTGGCTATTCACTTCCTCACTGCTAAGCCCATTATTGATTGATGTTGGTGCACCTTGTCTAGACAGTGTGTCAGCCATGTAGAGAGTCTTTCCCGGCACCCAGTGCATGTTTACCTCATATCTCTGTAATCTCAACATCATCCGTTGTATTCTTGGCGACATGTCATGAAGCGATTTTGCTGAGAGTGGCACCAGTGGCTTATGATCTGTCTCAAGTTGTATATTTCGCAGCCCATAAATGTATGTGTGAAATTTCTCACAGCCGAACACCAACCCCAACATTTCCTTCTCAATTTGAGCATACCTCTGCTCACACTCAGTTAGGGATCTAGCTGCGTAAGCCACGGGCTTCCACATGCCATCATGCATCTGGAGAAGCACTGCACCAATTCCGCTTTTGCTGGCATCCGTTGACACCTTTGTCTGCCTCTTCACATCAAAATAACACCAAAATAACACCAACACTGGACTGGTGGACAGACTTTTCTTGATGTTCTGCCACTCCTGTTGGTGATTCTCAGTCCACACCCATGCTGTCTCTTTTTTCATGAGGTGCCTAATGTTAACACATAAATTCGCTAGGTTAGGAATAAACCGGCCCACGAAATTTACACACCCCATGACTCGTTGGAGTTCTTCCCTGTTCTCCGGCCTTTTCATTTTAACTATTGCTTCTACTTTTCCTGGATCTGGCGATATGCCCTTCTCCCCTAGTATTTCGCCAATGAACTTCACTGATGGCATGCCTAATTTGCACTTAGCCCAATTCATCAGCAGATTGTTCTCTTTGATCCTAGCTTTGACCAATGCAAGCCTTTCATTGTGTTCTTGTACACTATAGTGGCCCAAATCAATATGTCGTCCATGTAAACTCTCACACCTGGTATGCCCTCCATCATCTGTTCCATAGCTTTGTGAAAGACCTCCGGGGCCGAACATAGCCCATAAGGCAGTCTTTCATAGGCATACCGCCCAAATGGAGTACCAAAAGTGGTCAGGTTTTGTGACCCTTCATCTAATTGGACCTGCCAAAACGCCTGAGAGGCGTCTAGTGTGCTGAATATTGTGGCATCTGATATTTCAGCAAATATTTCCTCACGCGTCGGAAGTTGAAAGTACTCCCTCGCCACTGCCTTGTTCAAATCCCTAGGATCTAAGCAAATTCTTAAGTCTCCATTAGGTTTTCTTACTGTTACCATCGAATTGACCCACTCTGTGGGGCCATTGACCCTATGGATAACACCCAACCCCTCCATTCGCTCTAGTTCTTGTTTTAATTGTTCTCTAATGGCAACGGGAACCCTCCTGGCCGGGTGTATGACTGGCACTGCATCAGTTTTTAGAACGATTCTGTGTTTAATTGGAATGGTTGATAGCTTAGAGTTCACTTCAGGCAAAGTAAATTCTTTTACGGTGATATTTTCATCTCTCTGTACCATATAAACTTGCTTACCCTTATTTTGCTTCTCTTCCAGAGAGAGTGTCCGCACGATGAGACCTAGTCTTTCACTTGTCGCACCTCCTAGCAGCGTGATCCCATCACACACAATGAAGCGTATGGCTTGCCTCTTTCCATTCACCAGGGCAAACATGATACAATATCCGCGGATGGGGATATTTCTCCCATTGTAATCCGTCAACTTGGCTCGTATTGGCTTCAGGGGAGCTCTTTCCTCCATGTTTAGATACTCCTGATGATTGAGAAGGTCTGCACCCGCACCCGTGTCCAGCTTAGCGGTCAGCATGGACTTGCCTATTTTCAGCTGCGTCACCCAGCGGTGATGCTCGCTTAGCTGAATGTTTAATATTTCCTTATTGTTCACCACACCTATGAATACTGAATCTTCAGTCAAGTTGAACTCCTCGTTATCCTCTAGTGCTACTACTTCATCCACTCGTGACCAGCAATATTGCTCAAAGTGTCCCGTCCTGCGGCACCTCGAGCACTTGTGTCTAAAAGCTGGACACCTCCTGACAGCGTGCTTCTTCCCGCATTTGTTGCAGTCCACGTGAGGAGCACGAGTGTCAGTCGTCTGAGCCCTCCTGGGCGTGTGACCTCCTCCTCCCGATGGCAGCTGTCGGTACTGGGCGCTCTGGCCACGTGCGCCCCTTACTACATTCACAGTTTCCGAGATGCCTGGCTCCATTACCTTCATCTCCTCCTGTGTCTGAGCATACTTCATGCTCATCCTTAGTGCAGTGTCAAGAGTGAGTGTTTCCTTGTTTATGAGTTTCTCCTTTAGTTTCTTGTCTCTCATTCCTACTACCATTCTTTCTAGAATGAAATTGTCATTGTCGTCACCCCATTCACACGAGGCTGCCTTAATCCTAAGCTCTGTCACATATTCCTCGATGGACTCTCCCTCCAGTTGGTCTCTGGAGTTAAACAGGTATCGTTGGAAGAATCTGCTTCTCAACGGCAGGCAAATCTCGTCAAACTTCCTTATTACAGTATTATAATCCTTTTTGTCTTCCGCCTGGACTATCGGCGGTCCTGCTTGCTGCGGAGCAAACACGAGTGTCTTGTATTTCCTTCGGATGTCCGCGCCTCCAGTAACTAAGAATAGAGCTGTCTTTCTAGACTCTCCCGTCACGTCCACGGCCTCAGCATACATTTCAAAGTGCTCTTTGAAGGCTTTCCATCTCTCTGACACATTTCCTCCAGTAAATACAAACGGTTCTGGTGGTTTTACTCCGTCCATTTCTCTTCTATCTCATTTACTCCTGGTACCATGTGCTAATACTGCTTCTAGTACAACATGACTCAACGACAACTTATGAGCAACTGGTTACTTTATTCAGATGGAGGTAGTAGGTTGATACACTCGCCAGTAGGTGGCGGCACTGTTAGTCATATCTACACAAGTGGTGTGCCATATTCACGTTGCAACAGGTAGCAACATACCCATACATTTTGTCATATTTGTACAATTCGCTTGTAATTGAATGCCGGTCGCGCCACCTAGTATAAGGCGTATCAACGGTTTTCTTATGTACTTTTGCCATTTTCGTCGACATAATAGCAGCGCGGCCAGGCCAATCTCTATGGGAGCTATTCTTCAATGGGCTTGAAGTATGAAAATTTCATCTTGGGAATCATTATGTCTACCTAGTAACATAATGTGAACGTTTTTCTCAATGATTAAGCTGCTTTTAATAAGATGACGTTCATGTATAATGATTACCGATGGTATACATACTCGGCATGCATACGCTACGGCAATGTTATGTCGACCGAGAGCTCAATTTCCGACCGCCAACGCCGTCTGGTGTCAGTACAAGAGATAATCTCGCAGTAGGCAATTTAGTACATGAGAAAATTATTTTAAATCATGAAATCTATTTATCATATGTATCATCACCATTTCTGAGAAAAAATACGTCCCGTCCCTCCCATTCTCATTATCAAATTCTCGATACACTAGTTGCTCTATTATCGCTCAGAAACAAGCAGACAACGGAGGTCACTTAGCGCTACGATAAGGATATCCCATGCTCAAAGGCACGTTGTTAAAAACCTCCATTTAAGGACACAAAACATGACTTAAGGACACGATATTGGCTGGTGCAACAGTAAAGTGTTAGGGATATTTTAAGGACACAACTTTTACTTAACGATACCTCATGCAACAGGCCCCAGAGAACCCCACTCACGCTCTGGTTAGAGCCTTCCTTTGCTCGCCTTCCTTTGCTTGCCTTCCTTTGCTCGCCTTCCTTTGCTCGCCTTCCTTTGCTCGCCTTCCTTTGCTCGCCTTCCTTTGCTTGCCTTCTGGTGCTCGGCAACTCGTGTGTACACACAGACCAGCATGGGGAAATACCCAAGGTAGAACTTAGGGATTATCCCAGTAAATAGCAAATGAAATATAGAATCTGATCCTAAACCAAAATGTCTGCAGTCGATCTAGAAGATCGGCTGCAGACCTCGTCAAGCAAAACAACTGACAACCCCTGTGCCAGCTGGGTCCCCTGCATAGTTTAGTAGCCGGGAAACTCCTGGCTGGTTTGCGAGGGCTGTTTTTGCGACGATCCTTCATTTTTAAATATAAAAACAATATCTCTTGCAGCGGTTAACTTTCCTGGATTGCACAAATGCGTAGGCCTACCGGCCACTACCGGTACCATAATTCACAACCTATAAAGGAGTACAATAACTAATAAACAGAGGCCCTGTTGGGAAACCTCGATCGTCCTTGGGGCGATAATCCAGAGTTCTCATTAAATATCGTTTCAGGCACAACTTTTCATGAATGTTTCTACCTTTTAAAATTTTGGAATATTCTCTACTTGTACCACTTATATACTCAGATTCTTCTACCCTTTGAATGTTGCAAACCATTCTATGGTAACTGTTTGGCTGATTAGTTTAATAAGATTAAGTCTTCATCTCTCTGTATTTGTTATATTGATGGGAATAATCAAAGTTTTTAAAATTATGATTTCGTCACAAACAACTGCAGAGCCAGGAGACCTGACTAAACTTCGCCATGGAAACAAGGGTTGTCTGCACTCAGTGTTTTGCTTGGCAAGGTCTGCAGGCGACCTTATGGAACACCGTAAGACGCCTGCAGACATTTAGATTTTAGGATTTAATTCTAGTTTGTTAGCTTTTAATGGAATGAATTATAATCTTGGAGTTTCTACCTTCATTAGGCTTATGAGGAACAGCAGTGCTTCAATGTTTTTCTGATCGGAGACAGGCTTCCCCAGTCTGTGCTATGACATCATTGTTGAGGGCGTTGAGCCAGTGGTCACGTGATCACATCCGATTGGCTCAGAGTGGCAGTGGCTGTTCCCTACTCGCTGTTCCATCAACTTTTTTTTTGGTGGCCATCTTTGAATTCTCCTCGCTTCAAATGCATGGTTTGCGAGAACTTTTTAATTATTGCTCAAATCAAAAAATTTCTCCGGACCATTCTGAATTAAACTTTGCTAGCCAGCTTCTGAGAGTACTTAAAAAACTTTGACATATGAAGAAAAGTTTTGAAGCATCAGGTAGGTGAGTGGAATACAGAAAGGCGGGGCGGCGTCATCAATTTTTCGGGGAAGCCTTCGGCTTTTTCCCCCCCCAAAGCACAGGGGTCACGTTTTGTCCAGATGTATGTAGCTCCAGAGTATTGTCATGATTTGATGGGAATGAGGGGAAGTCTTGGGCTATTTACTTTATTAAATATGGATTCTTTTTGTAGATTGAGATTGCCCACCTACCTCCCGATGATGTCCCTCCCTCCTCCCATGGCCAGTCACATTAAAATTGTTTTGTTTTAGTGTTAAATCCATGTGCACACCATCACCGATGTATGGCAATGCTATTGCACATTATATGCTCCATGGTGGTGCTACTGGTGGGAGAGTGAGAAACCATTACTCCAAGTTCACCCAAACTTATACGAGCACGGCTGAGTGTGTTGCAATGTACAAGAGTGATCGAGCTAGAGGAATACATAGAGAGATATGCAGTACCGCATGTGCAGTTATTGTACTAGTAAGACCTTAAAAACCTTGGTGATATCTCATTCATACAGTCTAATACGGAGAATAAGGTAGGTTTTGAGGCCGGGGATATGGGAAATAGGGCATTATTTAGAAATCCTGCGGGGTCCTGACTGATAGGCTTCATCCTGTCGTGATGGGGGCGGAGCTACGAGCATGTGTTGTTATGCATGCATAATCAATTATGCCACTGATACCTCCTCGTCCAGCTTTTTACAAAAAAAAACCCAAACAAATAAAATCAGGAAAACAGGTTTTCCTAACCTGGAAATATGTTTTTTACCAACCTCCATCAACCACCATATAGGGGGTCAGGGGCCTGCTCCCCTGGGAATTTTGTTAAAATGTGTGCTGTTTCAGTGCATTCTACTGATTTTAAGGGCCATCTAGTTATTTTTATTAACCATATATGTTTTGCTAGACATCTCCGCTCACCTGGTGGTGCATTCGGGAACAATAAGCATCATAATGTAACAATAAGCATATCATTAAAATGGTTTGATTACATTCAATTATAGAAGGTTATGAAAATAAAAAAAATATTTGGCAAAGATTTTTAGTATTGACAAGAATGAATAGAAATTATAGATCTAATTATCCAAATATTTCAGTATACCAGTACCATGAAAAATGCTTAAATGTGAGCAATCTGAATATCTGTAGTCTGTCATTCATGAATACGATTCTGCGAAATAAAAAAAATTCCAGTTCTTTGGCTTTGGTAACGTTTACGATTCTATGGGGCTTAGATTGAAAATTACTGACTTTTTTGCTGATGCACATAGAAAATTACTGACTTTTTAACTGACATTTCTGATTTCTGTATGACAAGATGTGTTGCTGCCATATTGTAGGACCAGTCCAAGTTAATCGTTGTCATATCATCCAAGTAATGTACAAGAAGCTGTATCCCAGTGTAACAACTGTTAAACGTTTGTGGATGCAAGTCGGGACATGCCAAAAGTACCAAATTCTTGTTACTATTTAGGGTGTCTACTGCTTGTAGATTGTTTAAAACCTACTTAACCTACTTTAGACACATTAGGATAGTCATAACAAAAAAACAAAAGAAATCAATTTTGAGAATTTCAACATTTGGAAATTTTGATATATCGATTGTGGTCGTTCTTTAATGAGACTATAGATGTTATAATAAAGTTGTTAGTTTTGTTCTGTTTTTTATTTTACACAAGCTTTCAGGACAAATAGCCCTTATTCTTCAGGTGAGATGTTGTGATTAGTGTTGATAATTCATCAACAATTAGTTTGAAAAAATCGTCCTGAGGTACAAGTCTGGGAATGTCTTTAGTGGTGGTATGATGGGAGCTAGAACATGTCAATGTCAAAACAGCTATCCTCCTCCTCCACCTCCTCCTAAATAATGCTAATTAACTTAAATTTAGAGTAGGCCTAATGTTGCCGCACTCAACAGATCCCGTACAGAGTGCGTCTACCTGCAACGTCTTAACTGGAAGTCGGCTAGCGCTGCAATGTGGCACCTACACACCATACCCAAACCCGGCCCCCCACTCAGTATATTAGATAGACACATAGGCTCGTTCCCTAATTTCAAAAACACCCCCTTATCTCCGGAAATAGCATCAATTTTAGACCCCCTTTTCAACGATTTGGATGGCTTTTTCCCGTTTTTCTACCCCTTATCTCTGGAAAGAGTAGAAATATCTGAACTCCCCCAAAACACGCCACTTATCTCCGGATGTATTAGAATAACATTATTTACAGTAGCTCTTTAGAGTATAACTGGAATAATTGTGAATGTGAGACTATTTCTAGGTTATTACATGAATTTCGATTAACAACAAATAACTGAACTATATTCCCTCAATGTATATTAGCTTTTTAAGAGAGTTGACAAGGGAGGGGGACATTATTTCGAACCTCAGTTATATATTATGCAAGGTCTAATAGGCCTATTTATGTATGACTTGAGTTTTAGACTGGCTTTAAACATCCCTTTTTCTCCCTTTTCTCTGGGCCATTCAGTACACCCCTTTTTCTGTTTTTCTCCGGGTCCACTACTAAAATACACCCCTTTTCTCATGATTCTCTGGCCGGAGACAGCTGCTCCAAAAGTACCCCTTTTCCGGAGAAATCAAGAACGCGGGTGCGGTCCATATCACAACTGAGTGGGGGGGGGGGGGGGGGAGGGGGGGGGGGCTGGGACCCAAAGAGGTGTATACCCGGTTCACAATTTGGATGTCAGAAAGCTGGTTGTATATTCAGTGGCACCACCTGGTGTTAATAGTGGACATCTTCCCCCAGAGCACTGGATTAAGAAAGATTCCTACTCTAGGATGTAGCAGGCCTTTGAAGTTTTGTAAGTGAAGCAAAATGGCAACCAACTACATAGCTTTGGCAAGGTCTTTTGCAGAACAGTCAAATGCATGTTTTGATCAGCTGATAGAAGCCCTAGAGCAACTAGAACTAGAAGAGTCTCTAGAGCAGGAGGAATGGATAAAATGATAAGGAAACGTTGAGGCATGCAAGAACCTACCACAAGTGCAAGATGAAGCGGAGGGGAAGGACAGAGACATCCAAATTCAGAAGATCACAAAACTGCTTGACACAGATAACCTAGAAGAGATTATCAGGGAGGTAACAGTGAGATCAGAAAAACTTTTCCCTTCCTGGGAGAAGAGCATCAGGGTTATCTATTTGCCTAATAATGAAGCCATTCTTTTTATCTGTGTTCAGTTTGAGCCTGGAGGCAAGTAAAAATTTCTTAACAAAGCCTGTTGTACCAAAAAAAAAGAGGAAAATAAAAATGAACGAGAATCAAGGCAAACATTAAAATTAAGAATGAAGTAAAATATGAAGGTATTATATCGAGGTTGATAGAGCAGATCAATTGTGTGTAATTCAAATGCATTGTTTGGGATACCTGTACAAAAGCCTATTTCCTATAGTGAATCAGAAGGAAGAGGTAAAGGAAGGGAAAGTGAGTAACAATTAAGTAACCATGAATCTGTTTAATTTTTCTATTAAAAGTGTCGAAATGTTTATTATTGTCCTTGATGTGAACTATATAAAGAGTAATGATCCTAGATGTAACTACAAAAAATGTGTCATGACTTCATTATAATTATTGTGAACAGTATCCCCAAAACAAGAAAGCATTAATTAGCTGATTCGTTTAGTACTACAATTTTTTTGAAAGTTGGAAGTTGATTAGACTTGAGTGCCAAATGGCCCAAGGATGCGAGACCGGTTCTAAATTGTCTATTTTTTCCTTTATATGAACAGTAAAGTCAGAAAGTCAATCATAAAGTCGAAATTGTCAATCAGCCAAATTATACCATTGATTTAATCATAAATACACTGGAGGTACAATGGGGATACACTTGAGGTAAACTGGTGGTACACTGGAGGTACTTAAAATTTCGGTCAAAAGCTGTGTCTATAGCCTACAATTGATAGACAATTCTAGCTAGGTAGTGGAGAGGGAGTATTTCTCGATGTAAAATTGCTCTGGTGTGAGGCGATATTTTGTTGATAGATTGAATTAAGATAGTTTTGTAAAAAAAAATAAACATCGATGGAGTCAATTATGTTTAGTATGAGGAACATTGTCTTTGCTTTGTCAACCGATGATTGGTCAGGTATGGATTCCTGTCTATTTTGTCTTCGGTTCAGCTTGTTTGATTAAAGATAAATCATACTAAATGCCAGCATTCAATCAAAAAAGAAGGAATCATGGATTTTTTTTAAAAATTTGTGTTTGTACATAGCTGACATATTATTTTATTTTAAAGAAAAACAGTGGCTCATAGAACTAAAATAAAATTATTCAGGTGTCATCATCAAAGCTGAATAACATTTTTCCAAGTATGGTTAACCGTTTTTTTATTTGTGAGGTCAAAACAGTATGTCAGCTATGTTTGGAGGAATTTACAAGAAACAAATCGCATTCTTCTGTCTAAAATCTTGTAAAAACTGAGAATATAAGCTTTTCCCCCATTGACATCCATCCAGGAAAAATGGTTAGCATGGCCGTTGAGAAAGGCAGTAAAAGAATGAAGGAAGGTAGGCGAGAGCGAGTGTGAGTATTGTATATAATAGGTATATATATAGGTGGGGTGATATGTAGGTCTACTGCCGGCTCAATGAGTCCCCCTAGTGCCATACAGCACAGAACAATTTTCGTTTCCGATTAAAATTGAGCAGGGACGATTTTCCAGGTTTTCTTTTAGATGCAATTTTAAGGCCTGCGGATGCAGTACCTGAGTAATGGTGGCTCAATGCCGCAACAACAACCAAGTGGAGTCATATTCACAGCAGTGAGATGAGTACCCCTTTGTCATTAAACCATATTATATATAAAGTATTCCAACAAGAAAGCAATAATTAGCTGATTGGTTGATTAGTACAATTTAGTTGATAGTTGGAAGTTGATTAGATTTGAGTGCCTAATGGCCCAAGGATGCGAGACCGGTACTAATTTGTCTAATTTTTCCTTTATACGAACAGTAAAGTCAGAAAGTCAATCATAAAGTCGAAATTGTCAATCAGTCAAATTAGTCCATTGATTTAATTATAAATACACTGGAGGTACACTGAAGATACAATGGGGGGTACACTTGAGGTACACTGGGGGATACTTAAAATTTCGGTCAAAAGCTGTGTCTATAGCCTACAATTGATAGACAATTCTAGTTAGGTAGTGGAGAGGAAGTGCACCCCCTGGACCCCCTATTGTGGGTGGGAACCCAGGGGTAATCCCCAGGAAAATTGGAAAAATTAAGGTGAATATTTCTGGGGGTGCGCCCCCCAACACCAACCACAGCAGAAGGCTGGTCCCCTCCTGCACCCTACCCTCATGTATACAATTTGAACACTGAAATCTGAGAATTATGCTGAAAATACACCAGAAGCCACCAATTTGTATGCAAAAGCCAACATTTTTCTGGGGTGCCCCCAGCAGCTTTATGCAGCGCCCTAGGAAACAGGGCATGTATGTCTCAGAAAATATGGTCCCCCCTACTACCACACAAATCCCCCCAATCCAACCTTAATAAAAACCCTGTTGATACAGTTTATAATATTATATGAATATTGACATTTATAATAGCAATATTTTGAAACCACTGAAATTATTTAGAGAGGAATTAGTTGGGAATTATCTCATCTAAGGAATATTCCAGTTTTCTAACTACCTTTTATAAGAGAAAGGTGAAATCACCCGAAAATGAAAATTGCAATATTACTAAAGTGGAAAATTTCTTTTAATTTGAAATAATGTACATAGAGGAATGACCACTTTACAGTATAGACTGAACAAGGTAAAATAAGACAAGGAAGGTTTTAAGTTTATAGGTTGAGAACGTTTATTTTTGATTAATCGACTAAAGCCTTCAGTAAACCTGAAGCAAAAAGTTGGGCAGGAGATGAGTTTAAAGGTTTATCGTTTAACAATCATTTTTAACAGTGGGCGATAATATGGTATTTAGGTCTGCCGAGTGTGGCAATGTGTATAAGGCTTAGAATCAAATCCAAATCAGCAAATTTCTCACAATTCCAACCATATTTGTTCATTTATTAACATGACAGAATTACGCAGTTGGTCGGAAAAAAGTTGGTCGAAAAAAAGTAGGTCGAAAAAAAAAGTAGGTCGGAAAAAAAAGTTGGTTGAAAAATAAGTTGATCGAAAAAAAAGTAGGTCGAAAAAAAGTTGGTCGGAAAAAAGTAGGTCGGAAAAAAGTAGGTCAAAAAAAAAGTTGGTAAAAAAAAAAGTAGGTCGGAAAAAAAGTTGGTCGAAAATAAGTTGGTTGAAAAAATAGTTGGTTGAAAAAAGGTTGAAAAAGAAGTTAGTCGAAAAAAAAGTAGATCGAAAAAAAGTTGTTCGAAAAAAAGTAGGTCGAAAATAAGTAGGTCGAAAAAATAGTTGGTTGAAAAAAGTAGGTTGAAAAAAAAGTTGGTCGAAAAAAAAAGTAGATCGAAAAATGACCCATACCAGTGGAAGGAGGATCAAACGGCACAACCATGCATGAATTATCAGAATTTCATTGTGTAACCTTGTAGTAACCATAGAACACTGTAGTACAAATAGAGTAACAAAACAAAACACAAAACAAAATTCAGGCATCCAATGGAAGAACTAACTAAACACATGTTTACTTAGATTGTTGGTCCACCTTATTGTAAAAACATCAGCAATAAAGAATTATTGAATTGAATTGAATATGCTATGTGACTCATTTTCCTGAAACACATCAGTTACTCATTTTCCTGAAACACATCACATACAACCAACCAGGCACCAGCCACCCCCAAGCCACACCAACCAATCCAGACACCGAGTCCCAAGTCAAAACGAGTCCCAAGTCAAAACAACACACATGTATGTTACACCCACCACCAAGCCACACCCACCACTAGCTATGGAAATGTCAACAAAGTACCACGTGCTCTGCTCTTATTCTCATAAATCACACGGGTCAGATTTTGAAAAGTTGTAGCATTGGCAAATCTACATTCTAATTAATTTGGTAAATAATACGTAAATTGGAGTACATTCGGCATTGCATTCATTCTACCAATCGGTTTGGTTAGGTTTAAAGATATTAGCGGGTGTCTGAATGCACACCACCAAGCGGTTCCTATGCGAGTAACGATTCATGCTGATGCTGCCACCTACAGTCAATAAAATTGAGCGATATTAGGTGCATGATAACATTTACGGCATGGCCTCTGTTTACTCCAAACGTGGAAAGTTTATGCGGAAAGGGGAATATCTAAGGAGAGAAAAAGCAAGGTTAGCCTGTCAGAAGTTTAATCAAAGTTTTAGTAATGATAAAACTCCGTCAGGTGAAGATGACACCTCAACTATTCCCGTTATGAGCCCTGACAAAGACGTGCATGCATGCAACAGGAATGGCAGCGAACCTGAGCAGGTTTGTCCCCAGTCTCCAAAAATGACAGTGGAGGGACGAAGGGTGGTTGAAATAAATGTATTAGCAGAACATTTAAGCAAGGGTTGTACTGTATGTAGAACTCGGCTTTCTCTGTCTAACATTGTGGAGGAAGTGAGGAGAGGACTAGCATCAATTTTGTATATCAAATGTACCTGCGGAGCTCTGAATTCTGTACCGACTGGGAAAAGCCATTATGACCCCCATAAGAAGAAAACGATGCCAATCTTTGATATAAACACCAAAACAGCTGCAGGTAGGTTACAATTTAGTACATTTTAAATCACTAAGAAATCATTTGACTAACTTTTTGAAAAACGTTTTTTGTCTATTTACCAATAATGATTATTCTAACTGTTTATCAAACACAGATGTCGGATTCAATATATGGTAAGTGAGATATATATTTGTGATGGTGATTGTCCATTGGTGGTGACTAGTAATTGCTAACATGGTTGTGGCTTTGTTTTGTACAGTGGTGGATGGTTGGAAGTGCTGGAATTACTCACTTTTTATATTGATATTGTTTGATTAATTACCAAATGTAATAGGTGCTTTAAATCTGGGGAAAAAAGGTAACCCTTATTTGAATATAGTTGTAATTGTTCTATTTAATTTTCAGCAATGCTCCATTCTGGTATGGGTCCAAGTCATGTCCAGACATTTTTTGCGGCCCTGGAAATTCCATCACCTCATCACAAAAGTCTAAAGGAACGAGAGAGGGAGATTTCTGCCCACATAGAGTCTGTCGCCACACACTCCTGTCAAAATGCCCTAGCAGCTGAGAAGGGGTAAGATATTTCTTATGTAATTTATAGGCAGATATCGTACAGAGACCTTGTATGTATGTACATTGACAGGTATTTAAGATTGTGTAATACTGTATGCAATTTGTTAAGATATGCAGAAAAACACCATGTGAAAAACACCCTTTTGAAGCATTTATAAACTGTGCAGGTCATACTCAATAACAAAAACTATTTTTAACATATTTCAATAGTTTTAACTATTGTGCTACAGAGAATTTTAAAGAGAATTATGGCAAATGATTGATAATTTGTATCGTCTAAACCCTCCACTATTATAACACAAGATTTGTACTAAGAGTTACTTCATACATAGGAATTCAAATTAAATCATAGTATCAGTGCGTTACACTATAATTTTGAGACTTTCATCTCACAGATTAATTATGTTCAATTACAAAATAGCATGTTTAACGGCTGTTTATGTTTCACTCAACAGTAAATCTCCTGTCCTAGAACAGGAAACCCAGAAGGACCTCACAATTGACGAAGCCCTTGAATTCCTAGAAGAAGATAAAGATGAGTCTACAATCAAGAAGCTGACACTCAAGTATGATATGGGCTGGCAGAAACGGTCGTCAGGTCGACGTTATGACAGTCTTTCTGGCGTTGGTGCTATGGTTGGCCAGGAAACAGGGAAGATCATTGGATTTGACACTAGACAGAAGGACTGCAGAATATGCACATTTGCTGAGAGGAAGGGGAAAGAACCACGGGATCATGTATGTACAAAGAATTATGAAGGATCCTCAAAATCAATCGAACCTGATGTGGCCGTTCATTTAGTTAGGGATATTGAAAAAGATGACCTTCAGATAGGAGCGCTTGTCATGGATGATGACTCCACAACAATTGCCCGGATCAGACAAGAGCTGCCCCATAGTGTCACAAAATACAGTGATTTTATGCATGTCCGCAAGCATGTTACATCTTCAATGTATAAAATCCAGAAGAGGCACAAAGTTTTAACTGCAGTCGTTATTAAGTATTTTGTTAAATGTTTTTCTTATGCCCTCAATCAAAATTGTGGTGATGCAACTGCAGTTACTGCAGCATTAAACACGATTGTTCCTCATGCTTTTGGTGAGCATAATAGTTGTGGCAATTGGTGCAGTGGCAGTAACCACAAGTACAAGTCTTTACCGAATGGAAAACCCCTAGAAAGCCCAACTCTTAAAGCTGATCTCAAATCAATCTTTGACAATCTAGTGCAAAATGTCCAGAAAATTGCACCTTGTTATAGCACTAAAGAAAATGAAAGTTTCAATGCTATTGTGGCATCAAAGGCACCCAAGTCAAGGCACTACAGCTCTTCTAGTAGTTTTCGTTCAAGAGTTGAATGTGCAGTCGCCCAAAAAAATGACGGACATGGATATTTATCATCGGTTTTCTCATCAGGAGGGCTATCCCCCGGCAAATTTTATGCTACACATGCCCTGAAAAAGGACAAAAAGCTACAAGCCAACAATAGAAACAAGAATGATCTTGTCAAAAAAAGGAGAAGACTCCAATTTACATTGCGCAAGAAAAGGTCGGAAGCAGCAGCAGAGGTAAGAGAGGGTGTTACCTATGAAACACAAGTGGACATGTGCCCAGATGGAGATTCAATGAATATTGACTCAATTCCTCTGCCTCTTCCACCACCAAAGTATGATGCTCTCTCGGATGTTAGTGAACTGAATATTGTATTTTTTGACTTGGAGACAACATCTTTACGCAGGGACTGTGATCTCCTCCAAATTGCTGCTTCGACCAGTTGTACAGAAACTTTCAACATGTATGTTATGCCACAACATACCATTCCAACGAAAGTTTCTGATTTGACAGGTATAAAGATTTTCAATGGTGAGATGTATCACTTGGCTAAGAAGGTTAGAAGTCACTCTCCTTGTGAGGCCCTAAAATCTTTCATTGAATGGCTTACAAATAAGAAACCCATCCTCCTTGCTGCCCACAACTGCCGGGCATTCGATTCCACCCGCCTTGTTTATCATTTGAATGAATACCAACTTTTGGATCAATTCACTGAAGCTGTACCAGCATTTTTGGACACATTACCTTTATTCAAATCAACATTCACATTGTCTAATTACAAACAAACAACTGTTGTTCAGCATGTTTTGCAGCAAGATTATGTGGCCCACGATGCAGTTGAGGATGCCAAAGCCCTTGCTAAAGTCTACTGTGGTTCCAAGGCAGCTTTTGTCAAAGGAGGAATCAACCCAGCAAAGTATTCTTTTAGTATAAGGGATGTGATCCAAAAAGGTTTGTGCGATCAGGAAAAGTTGAAAAACCTTCCATCTCTACAGCCCCTCTCAGCACACAAGATTCTGAGCAACGCCATGATGGACAAAGTAGCTGCAAGTGGCCTCAATATGCGTCACCTTCAGTTGGCCTATGGAAGATCTCCCTCTGAAGGGATAAAGCAGCTATTCTCTGAATTGACTCCTACTGGCAGTGTCCGTGTTACAAAGAGTGTGAAAATCATTGCAAAAGTAGTCGATTTCCTCCAGTCGTAAATAATATGATATAATATAATATGTATCGGTCTTCATCCCTATAGTTATATCTTCCTACTTGTAACTATGAGACTGTTTAATTTGGGAATCGCCGACGCCCTCTCACACCTTTTTATATATTGTTGAGCCATGAATCTAACTGAAGAGTCTGTAACTTTTTTTCATTTAATTCCAGAAATGTGGCCTTTATCGTCCTGTTTAATTATGTACACTGGAACTGTAATGTATTAACTAGCCTCTTTATCTTCACCATTCATACCTCTCTGTAATTGCTAAAAGTTTATACTCACATGGCACAACGAAAAACATCTATGGATAAGCATACTTTAATATGAGTACAGTGATCTCATGTGTGCCAGCATTATTTTACCATTACCCATTGAGCTGTGTACTTTAATATATTTTTGTACTCTATATTTTCCTTGTGTTAATAAAGGGTAGTCATTTATAACTGCCATTGAGAAGTGCCATTCTTTCCTTAGCGTTTATTGTTTCTGTATGTGTAATTCTATTACAATATTTGTGAACAAAGTTATGGGGTTGATGGTGCACGGTTTGGTGCATAATCCTGAGGCGACGCCATGGCTTAATACACTAAGAGTATCAATACATAATACTTATTAACCATACAATATATTCATCACGTTTACTAAAGCTGAGATACAAATTTATGATTGCGGTGTGTGAGATGACATACAGGTTATCTGAGCTGCTACCGAAATTGGGTGACATGGTCAACTTCAGATGACCACAACTTTTTTTTAACCCCGTCAACGTACTGTTTTTTTTTGTTAAATCAGTAGTATAATACCCCAAGTATATGTGTAGAAAGTTTGGATGAAAAGTCACCGATCATTTTTTTTTTATATAGTGAAACGTGAAAAAAAAACACATTTTCCCATAGACTCCAATGCTAAGGCACTGTTATTTTCAAACGGCTGTAGAAAAAAAAATAATTCGTTGAGATGTACTTTTTTTTTCATTTCTTGCTTTCTTATGTAGTCAGGAACAATCCCTGAAAGTTTCATGAAAAAGTCACCGACCAATTTTTTTTCATTGAACACCCGCATATACCTTTAACTGTCTTTTAAACTTTATTTCGTCTGAAATTCGGGTTATTTGTAAAGATTGGGAAAGTTCAATTGTACATTTTCTGAAAATCGGACCCTACACTTCCCTTGTGTGTGTAAGGGTATATTAATTATATTATTCTCTAAAATAATAAAAAAAAAAAAAGAGCCCTGCTAGAAAGGATTCTCGACATTAACAGACTAATAGAATAATTACATATAGTCTCGCATCCTTAATAACTGACGGTCGGCGGAATGACCAAGTTTTAATGGATTCTTCAGGTTTAAGCGAAGTACCGTTTGGGTGAAAAAGGTTTATTAGAACCTAGTCAATTCAAAATATATCAATTTAAATGGGCAAAAATATTAGTGTATCATAGCTTGAAAGAAAATATTAGAAATTCAATCCAACTGCCAACCATAACGAATAATAAATAGCGATGACAAGAAACAGTTAAGATGGAATCATGGATGACTTTATTGAAATGTAAACCATTATTGTTTTGTACAATGGTAACGACAACGTTGTCATAAAAATCTACAGTGGATGATTCTCTAAGGAGACTGGCATAAATGGAGGCACTACACTATTATCTAGTGACACTATACCACTAAAATGCAGCAGTTCTTTCAGCGCCAGAGTTACAGGTATTTATAACACAAGGACTTGTATTAAAAACTTACAGCAGGGCGAAAACATAGAGCGAGCGCCAATCACATTTATACAAGGGCAAATTAAGCATTGTGTTGTGTGCACTACCATCGCAGCAACAATTGTCCCACTGTTTTCTGGTGCAACGGATATTCTCAGTGATCCACATACCACGGTTTTTAGATTAGTCTACACGTTAGAAAAACGGAGGGAATTTTTCAAAATGCCTGTGAGAGGATATAGTTTGAGGAGGGTAGATGGTATTATTATTATAATGATTGACATTATGATTTAACAAGTAGTTATATTGCAAATGGGTTGCATCGCAGGCTCTTGCATACATTCGTGATCATCAACAGCCTATCGTCCTTAAATGCATAGTAATGAGTTCTCAAAAAAACAAAACACAGCTTAGGTGGAACTAGGAGATGCATTTTTCCTGGATCAAAAATGTCCTCAGACATGTCGTTGTTTCAGTTTTTGAACAGAAGCTTATAAACTGGAACTGGAACAGAGGTCTTTGGTTCTTGAACGTTACATTAAACCGAGATGAAATTAGTAAAACTTATGCTCAGAAAATAGACGCTAAGAAAATCTCATCTGGCTTTAAACAAATAGGCAAGTACCGCATAATAACATTGAAGCAGGCCAAATCAGCTATAAGTGTTTTGAGTTGAAATGTCTCCTATTGAAAGTTCTTCCCTGGACTCTACTGTCGGGAAATTTAAGTTTCTTTGGTTTACATTTCACAGAAGTGATAATTCGAACATTAACACTCTGGTTTGCACATTATCATCAAGATCATAAGAGACAAGGTCAATACTTTGTTAAGCTACAAATTCAACCTAAGATTTTTCAAAATATACACAAATTGCACCCGTGAGCATACAAATTGAACATTATTATGCAGAAAACCCAAGACTACTCCCCAGAACCAATGTACTTGTTTGAAATTTTCCACAAGATAATAATCTACACTTACAGGAATCAAGGTTTTAGTCGGAAATGTTCAAGATATTTCACAGGAATGCTAGTCATCAAATCGAAAAACCCTATGCTCGATCCCTACACCGTTGATATGCCGATGTGTCTGTAATGTTCACCAAGATTTTATTACAATTTGCTCTGATTTTGGTATGGTAAGTTAATACATGAATTAAGTACAACTATGATTGGTCTTACATGATGGTTTTTTCTCTCTCAAATTCAGTAGAAAATTAACAGCAGGGAATAATTATCAAAAGCAAATCTTTTAAGAGTTCACATCTTAAACCATCACAGTTTCCCTGGAGCCTTGTCTACATTTTTGTGTATGTGGAAATCTTTAATAATTGGAACAATAGATGTTACAAAAGTCCACTTTAAGTTTGTTTCGTCCATGTTCCAGAAAAGATACCAAATAGAGGGTGTACGAGGTAACTTCAATGTAGAATATCAGTACAACATGGCAAGGCAATGAACTCTGCAGTGTAAACAAACTTAATTTCTCTTGTTTTGTTCATATTGAAGGGACACCATCTGCTTTTTCCGCAGTGACAAAAGAGATCTGCCTACGACGCCAGGCACAATGGAGCATCTACCTGTAAACAGAAAAGAAAATCTCAAAGATGCTGTCCATAACTATTAAAGACGGATCACAAATGTATTTAGATGTGTATGTTCAGCTTTATCACACACCCATGCGGTATCAGAGGTGCATTGCAAATCAGTAACAATAATTTAAATCGATATATTAGAGCTTCGGTTCTGAAAGCTGATTTCAAGGAGGACCATTTTCGATGAACAACAAAACTGACCATTTGCAGCCTGGTCGAGCGGGTGAACATTCAGGGTAAGTCAAACAGAAGAAAATTGACCGATTTTCAGAAAATAATACACCAAATATTGTAATTCTGACAAAATATCTCACCTTACATATTCAGACCCTCAAGGTATTCGGCTATAACTGCGACGGCTGTGTTAAGATCGCCTTGCTGTTTACCTTCTGGGCAGTGGCCAATAACGATAGCTGGAAGGAAGCAAACCAGAGCAAAGAGGTTAGCTACGTATTATCACTGGTCAAAAAGGTCAAAATAAAATTACCAGTTAGTTAAACAACAGGAGGACATCTAAAATGTGACCATCATCTAGCCACATATAGCGGAGCTTGATTAAAAGAACTTTAATTTCTACGTTTGAAAAAGAAATAATTTCTGGATTTAACAAAGTCTTGTTTTATTTATGGTGGGCGGGCGGTAGGTCATCGTTCAACTTATGATGGTGGTTGGAATTTAAAGTAATAAAGAGCCATATTCTCATATATTTCTTGATATGACGACTGTGACTAATGTATTAATAGTAGACATTCTTAAAACGATTGAATTCAAGAGATGGCGGTGTAGGTCACTAACTTACAGAACACTTTTAACTAGCCAGGAGTAGTCTCAACGGGATTATAATGGCTTTTCCTCAGTTTGAAGGGACCTTCTCAACTCGAGCCTAGACTGTCTCAGTGCAAAAAATCACAATGGTTTACCTGTTTTGGAACATTGTAGAGTAATAGCCCCATGGTCTTTCTTCTTCGCCAGTACAATTTTATCATCTGATCGCAAGAATTGGTACTTCGTTCCATCTACTATAACACCGCCGGCTTGGAATGCAGTGAAGTCTTTGCTTTTGAAACACCGACTAATGGTCATAAGCTCATTTGGGGCAAGTTTAATAGCCTGGAAGAGTAAATACATACACATTTATACCTTCCACCTACTGTAATTTTTCTTTGATCATGCCTGATTTTTTTTAAAAACAAAAAATGCTCATAAAAGCAGGAAAAAAAGCACATTTTCCTTGTTTAAAACAACTATCGTTATAAAATAGACATTATTTTCAGTCCCTGGAAGATGGTAAGAAAAGTTACCCCGACCCCATACTAGTTTTCAGCCAGATAAATCGGAAAACACACCTATTTTCTGGCCTAGCCATCGTGACCTGTGACTGTTTGTCATCCAAATAGGTTGTTTATGTTACAATAATACAGGCTGGCTGTAACAGGGTCTCCACGCTTTTGGACTCAGAAATTCAAGGCCCATTTTAATTTATTCAAGTCGAAATAATAATAAAGAGTTAACCAATCAATCAATGTTTCTAATAAACGGCATATATGGAACGCCATTGGGTCATTTATTCAGTATTTCTTGATATCGTAAAAGGATTTTCTCACCGATCGTCCACAGACCTATCTTATGCTAGAATAACAGACGATGATATAATATATTATATATATATACTCATTGGAAGACCCAAGTGAAAGACCAATTTTACATTTTGAGAAATAAAAAATTCAATCAATCAATTCATTTGGGTAGAAGAGGAACTTACCTCGTTGTGGTCGTCGGTTGTCCATTTGGCACCATCTATACCAATAATGCAGGCCTTGTCTGCTTGGCCTTTGGACTGTGCCAGAAGATTGTCTATGTAACCATTCCAAGACATCTGAAATAACGATAAAGGCATATTCATTTAACAAGAAAGCGCAGAGAATCTTATTAGATTATTAGTCTAATTGTCTTTTCAGTCGACGTTCTATTATGATATCAAGGGAGTGCCTCTCGGCACAAGGATGCGAGACCGGAACTATATACTTGTTATTCCATTATTCAACCAGTCTAGTTCAAGAAATATAATCATCATAATCATCGCGAATCGGCCGAGAAATACTAAAGTGAAAAATAAGCACCTCCTTCATGGGTTTATTAAAACAATGACATTAAAGTTGTGCTTTCATTTTTACACAGACACGAGCAACATGTGTTATGTCTCAAAATTAGCCCTTGAACAATAAATAATTTGGTACATAAGGTTTTCATCGATTTATACAAACCCGTATTGTTAGGGCTTCACCTGATATTGAGTGAAATTTGAGCTATGGCTGTATATATAGACACATAAGTCAGTGAGGCGTGTCCATGGAACCCAAGTATGACGTATGGACCCACTCCCACACATAATTACACCAAAGTGGGGCACTGGGCACGTTCATGCCCTACATTTTTCAGAGATCTTCGTTCTACGATAATCGAAGCTTTTCCATTTTGGGTACAACTGAGAGACCTTTTGTAGAACATGAAAACTCTTGAGTGATTGAATAAGAAATGTCGGCCTGTTTTTGACATTAGTTTCTTCCTAGAGTTCTTCGAGGTTTTGGCAGATGATAACTGAAAAACCTTATGTCGCTGTTAAATATCCTAGATCTAAAGCATTAGCTATTAATTACCCAGGAATCCCATTGATATTGTCGCGCGTTTTAGATAAATTATTGCACTTCCACGCCCCATACGCGATTTAATTTCGCATCATTACTAAGTTGAGTTATGACTAATGCAAAATCTCACAGATTTCAATCATGTGGCAGTGCGATTCTCTTTCTCATACCAAGTCCAGACCAGAGAGAACCCTGTATTATCGACACTTTAAAGGTCAAGTGTAAAGGATTTTTTTTTGTGTTTGATACATTCGGGGGAGTATTTTGAAACGATCTACAAAGTTATAGCTTCCAACCTAATAAATCAAACCAGTGAGAGCTGTTTAAGCGCTGCCATTTAGTGAGCCACTGCAACCCAGCGCGGCAAGGGTCAGTAGCCATCTTAGCACAGGTCCAGCGGCCTGTGACGTCATCCATGTCCAAGCGCGACTGGTAGGTGTGAGCATAGAGGTGTAGTATAGTATGGCATGGGGGGGGGGGGGGGGGGGGGGGGGTGTACCAGAATCCGATACCTGTAGTCCATAGTAGGAGGGAGGGAGAGAGGTTCGCCGAAATAATGTCTAAAATCATGGGTTTACAGACCATAGACTTATCATTGGATAAATCCAAATTGCAAATCTATGGTCTGTAAACCCATATACATTACCTATTTACCTTATGTACAAACGCCATAAATTCCTATTAACTATAATAAGGAGTACTGGGCAAATGTCAAAATGTAACTATATTGTATTGATACATACACATACATGTCCGAATACTTATGCTCATCACTCACAAACTATTTAAGCCTTTTACACAATTTAAATTGTATTAAATACCCCAACAGTGTTCCCGAAAACTTTTTAGTGACGCCGGCCAATGTGGCCGACGTGGACAAGCCCCACGCAGGCCATTTGTCACTGATGCAGGCCATTTTTCACGTACCAAAACACTGTATTGGTACCTGCAAATCCTCATGAAAAAACACCTTATTTCACAACGCCTATGGCCGAAACATTACTTTACCTATGTCAGGGTAAAATGAGATTGATCATGCATAATATTTCAGTGATAGCATAATCTTTTATGCACTTCACATCGATTATTGTCCACTCTCAATATACTGAATGCATGAAAAACTCCAACTAATAGCTAAATGCTAGGTGATAATGCTTAGCCAGGCTAAAGCAGGCCTTAGCTTGGGCATGGATGACGTCACAGCGGTGGGGTGCGAATACACACCCTCTACTAAGGCAAACTCAGCCCAATTTGTGTACTCATCAGAAAGCTGTGAAAAACGGGCATTAAAAGATTTTTTTTTCAATTTTCAACCCCGGATGCCATCGATACCACTCCCACACATGTAAATCAGCCCTTAACTCGAATTTTACAATTTTCATTACACTTGACCTTTAAGATAAAGTAGAGGAGGGGGATGTCGGCACTCCCCTTCCATCCTTGATAACAATATACAGTTCTTAATAGATTAGACGAGGGAGGTAGATCAGGGGCCCAATACTGCAAGCTTCGTCTCGCTACAGACACCAATGTAATAACTTATAATTTACGTATACCCTAGTTCACTTACATCAACCCTAAATTACCTCGTACTATTAATATTATCCCATTACGTGTACACTAATATTACATTCAGTATATGAATCCGAAGCCAAGAAAGTGATAATTTTCTCTCGACTGTGACAGGGGTGAAACTGGAAGAACTGGTTAATGAAATGTTTGTCGATGTAACTTGGTCGAGATAAAATTACAAATCAATAAGATTTATTGCAAATAAAATATATTAAGTTCCTCTGCAAGGGTGTACATAGTCCTATATTTACCCCCTTTACACATACATACGGATTAAACATATGTTGTAAATTTCTCTTTTAATTTCTACTTTGTATGACACCAGTTGTAAACGTGATATAGAAATAAAAAAATATTATTACTTTTCTAAAAAGAATACTTTACATTGCTAGCAACTCATTTATCGTAGTATAGTCGATTACACACAAATATCGAATTGTCATGATACACTTGTCCGTAAGTCAGTCAGTACGTTGAACAATACCAGATGCTGTATTGTGTAACATCTAAAAGAAGGATGTTGAGCCCAATGGCAATGAGAGAACTAGTAGGACGCTGTTACTTTGTTTAAGACATTTTAAGTATAATAGAGAATGGGAAGAATATCCTGCTATGGTCAGGATCCGCCCCTCTACAACCTTCGGCAATGGAAGTCGGGTCATGGCAAAACAATGATCAGATTTTGAGAATTATTGTTTCAGTCTAGGCTCAAAGATGAGCGAGTCCCTCCAATCTGGGGGAAAGCCACTCATTATAATTCCATTAGGCAAAATGTGATCATGATCCCGGGCCAGGAAACCCATTAGCGCAATTGGCGTCCAATCACTGACATACCATTCCTATCTGATCTCAGAGGCTTTGAGCCTAAACTATAAATGGTTATAAATTGTGGAGTTTGGATGAGATTTGACGACTTTTGGAAGGTGATTTCAAATATCAGTGAGGTTGTGAAGCAAGTTTCTCAATCCCTTTCCTCCCATCCCTGGGACTCTGTAACCCAATTTTAAAAAGTGACAGAAAACTCGATCCGCTTCTGTTATATGATACGACTTTTAGTGGTTTTGTCGGACCACCGTACCACATACATTGTAGTTCCGGGTCAGTAGAGATATTGGGATTCGAGTTCGAATATACGTTAGCAGCTTAACAGCGCAGGGAAAAGGAAAGAACTGTCAAAACATGACACAGGCAAAGAAATAATATCCTGCTAATAAGAATAAGTAGCTAAGTTTTGTCCTCACTGGTAGAAAAACTAACAGTGAATAGTAGAAGTCCCATGATTGTTTTTAATTTACCATATACGCCACACAAGCTAGATGGGCCTGTGGTGAAAGGTTTCAAGGATGTGCGGCATATATATTTAAAAGGAACTCCCACAATGTCAAATACCGAAGACTTGCAGCCCCATGCTATTCAATTCCATACTGGTTTCTGGCAAGTCTCGAAGCACCTTTAAAAAGTGTCCCCCATTTTCTTTCATTAATCATAGGAGTATGGCCTGATGTGGTAGACCTATGTAATCAATGAATTGTTGAATGATCATTTAAAAACAGCTGAATATGAATATTTGTAGGAAGTCCTTAATCACCCGGATGACAGTGGGTCAGGACACAAGATTCACCATATATGTATATTAGTTACGGTTACGATATTTAATCTAGCAAAAATATCAATAAATTGTGTACTTAAATTTACCACCCACGAACTAACTCAGATGTGTACGACTTTTTCATTGTTCTTTTTATCAAATAAATCCAATAATAATTATAAATATCAATATTTACGGCAGCAAGTTTAGAAAGTGTGAACAACAAAAATAAAGGTTCCTATAGTAAATGCCAACAGAGGTTATCGCTCAACTCCATAACTTTTACATCCCACATCATTGCAATATCTGAAAGTCTAGGGTCAGAGCCTATCAGATCCCTTCAAACTGAGGGAAACTGACAGCACAATCCCATTAGGACGGTAGTAGTGGGCCTACTCTGAGCCCAGACTGTACATTTAGTCCAGGTATATAATGAATATGTGAATAACCGATAGCTTTGATACTAAGGTCCACCAGTTTCAATACATTAAACATCTATTAAATAATCTAATTGGTTTTCTGGAGCAAGCTTGTAACCTGGCAAATTTTAATTAACCAATTTCCCCATTATTCAAAATAAATAGGGAGGAAAAATACATAAAATAACAGGACTGTTTTCCCTTTAGTTGATACTTCATTTCCAACGTTTAGATCGCTGTGGGTCTTCTTTGGTTATTATTCATAAAGCAAACATCTGAGTTCAGATTATATTTATTTCTGGTTGACTTAAATTTTACACTGCAAGCTGACCTGACCTTAGAAGGAGTGCTAAATATGGCGAGAGTTGATAGCGTAAATGACGTGACAAAAGCTATAAAAGCCCGCTCTTCTCACCCTGCATGCACCTTTATATATCCTTTATTTATAGCCGACCCCCACACTAAACAAGTACCAGTGGATGCTTAAATGTAAGTCCAACATTGCCTGGTCTTTCGCTAGCTTCATTTGGGGCAAAAAATAAACCTGCTCGGAAAGAGGGTAGTCGTCGCGCTTTGGTGGTATTTATAGCATCTCTGAAAGCCTAAAGTCTTGGCTTAGCTTGGCTTTCTAGGCAGGAACAATTAACTTCGTTAGCATACTTATTCAAAAGGGCTTTTTATGGCGAGTCTCGTCCGACCGTATGTATCAGTGGGTGCATCGAATGCTTGCGCGGATGTCCAGACTATTGTAATATACAAATATTGCAAGGTTAGCGGGTGTATTTCACCGCAAAGTCTCACGAGGGTTTAGTGAAGCTAGACGCAAGGTTAAGGTCAGTTCGTACAGCAGGCTAGCTATTGGGCCTCGTCTAGCTATGTCTGTGCATATTACGAAACTGTTTTCATATCTCAAACCTCACTGAACTAGTTGGCACGCCTCTGTGCTAGAACAAATTGCAGATAGGGTGAATATCATATATATGCATGCATATACATTATAGGGTAAAAATCTAATGCTGAGGTTATAGGATCTCTTATCGACTATACTATAGGAATAGAGGTCACTGAGTACATTATGTCGTTCCATCGCCTCAACCCACCTCCAAAAGGGGGAAAAAATCAAGAATGAAGAAAAAGCAATACATACAAGTAATTCAATGAACATATCCTTAGCCTTTAATATTACAAATGCATAAATTGTAAAATTAAAAATATTCAATTCTGATTCATCTCCAGAAATGTTCCATTTCTAGCAAGAATGTGTACAGTACTACAGGCAAAGTCACTGATAGCACAATTGCTGGTGGACTTATTCATATACACGAGCTCGGAGGCGAGAACTAAACTCTCTGAAGCAGGTAAACGTTGAGTATATATGCATTTCCTTTCTCCACACTGTGGACCGTTTAATGGTCGCATTTTTACACACTACAAGAACTGGGGCATATTGCACGAGCGAGAAGTACTATTAACAATGGCCAGGGGCTTGCCCTTAGTATTTAATATTTATTTTTAGATCCCAGACCAGGGCGCCGAAGGTGTTTGAACATGTCATGAGTGATTTGCCACACAGACAGGGCGAGGTAATATTTGCCATTTGCGGATAAAATAGCCCAAGGTCCTCATTAGACCACCTATGTGTTGTCAGGTAAGGTCCACAGGATCATGCACAGCGATCCACAGGTTGGGTCGACTGTTATCTCTACAAGTATTAGGTTTAAAGGCCCTACCGAGCAAGGGTTAGTGCAGAGGCACAGATCGTTTGGATAGGTTTCATTTTTGACTATTGAATGCGTTCTCATCTCAGGATGGGTGAATGGTAGTTTACTGCAAAGTAGGGACACTATCAACGCTAGTTTAGAATGAGAAATTTTCTGATATGTCAGATCTGTCTAGGTTCAGAGCCTCTAAGATCAGATAAGAATGGTATCTCAGTGATTGGACGCCTACTGCGCTATTGGCTAGATCAAAAATAAACATTTGACCTCCACACTCTGGATTAGTGACTAATACTTTACAAGGAGAAGAGAAAAATGCTATTAATATCACAGCCCTCGCCATATGTAAACTTCCAGACACGATGTGTATCAAAATAAATGACTCATCCACTCCAGCATTATTCCAACTCATCGTACGATTGGTTCCAAGGACCCAAACTCGAGCATAGTTTTGCTAAGAGTAAAACCAATGCTTAGATAGAGGCGAAAGGAGCAGCGTTGTATATGGTGTAAAAATCATTTCCAGGCATTTCAGGGCTTTTCCACTGCCTTTTTAACTTTTAGGGTCTAAATATTAAGTCCCGGAGTATAGAAATTATGTTGCATACTACCATTCATACGCCTGTCATTTCCAAAGACGATGGATGGAAAATTAGATTATCTCAGTGAGGTAGGGTATGGTGATGCATATAAACTGCCCCGTTTATGCGATGACTGCCCCCCGTCAACACAATCGTCTCAGTGGACACGGGGCGTTACAAAGATGGATTGGCCCTCTCTTCGCGCCCCTAAAGCCTGGGCAGTTCTGTGGAGGTCTGGGTTGTCCATGTAAAAAGCACTCTCTGATGTAGTCCAGAGCTGCACAAAGCCCTTTTTGGTGGATTAAATACTCATTATACTGAGTGAACGGGAATTCCAGACCTTTGGCTTTGGCGAAGGCTCTAATCCTCTGGACATTTTTAAATGAAAAGCATCAGCGTGACCATTTGTTGGAATGTGACAGCATCGCATTGAACTGTATCTCAGATCTTTCAATTTTAAAGAACACATTTTCACACCGGTGTTCGATCAAATGAATCCAGATTTTTATTTCTGTTATAAATTTGTTTTGTCTAATTTCCTCCAAACAAAATATAACGATTTAAAGATTTTTAATTGTGGCTATTTAAACTCCATCGAATGACTGGGGTTATAAGTTGCAAATCATAAATATGAAAAGGTCTTCTATTCGTACATGTACACGGTTGTTGGAGATCAATAGTAACCATCCATTTGAAAATATTCAAGAGGGATGTTATCTAGAAGGTGGCGGGATAATAGTGGGTTACAAGGGTCATATATGGATTGGGAGTTTAGTAGGTCTATAGGGCAGAACATGCTCACTTAACACAAGTTATATAATGCAAATAACAATGTGGACCTTGTATCAGATAGTACATGTGCATAGGCTGTAATCACATGTCTGTTACAACTTACAGGCCCTGGCAGTGGTGTGGCACGGAGTCAATTGTACATATATAGAGGCATTATGATAGGATAATGCCTATGTCAATAATTAACTTGGAGAGTTGGAGGGGGAGACTTAATGGGACCTGTAATGTTGTACCCACCGACCTGATAACAACTGGTGTAGGAATGTAGAATGTACAATATTGGGGAAAACGAACAAATGCCAGTGCTCGAACTATAGTCTACTAATGCTATATATTGTATAACATGACAAGTTAGGTCTATCTAAATTAACCAACATACTACTGATGATAGCCGAGTTAGTTAAGATTCAATAGGCTATCATTATCAATCTGGAGGGAAACATCAGTTTGACTTGACGTTGAGGCATTATTATAGATATTTTATAATAATATAGACTGTCGGGGAGGCTTAGACATAGACGGACATTGAATAATCATTTTATATGAACATTACTATTATAGATAACATGAAGGAGAGGTTTGGCGAACATAGAATATTCATTCCAACATAATAAACAGACATCAGTTTGACTTGACGTTGAGGTATTATTATAGATTTTAATCTTTTATAATAATATTTAGTTTAAATTTAGGAACTCTAGTCCGATAATGATGTAAAATGAAACATAGCACATATAAATTATAATCTCGCCACATCAGCACCAACGTCTCATATTCAAGCCATGAAATTGTAGATAACAGAAACATGAATCACCATCCGACGAATGGTATTTCCTGGTTGGTTTGCGCCATGATATCATTTGAAAGAAAGTTGCCGAAATGAAGAGACTCCCTAAGACCGTGGCGTGGGTAGAAGTAAGAACTGGAATATTCGATTCCGAAGGCGAAGTCGATTAATAATTGATCGTCATGGAAATCGACCCAGCGACGAATTAGTCACGTCGAAGAAACATTGTCGGAGACAAACAGGATTTCCTCATTGCCACAGCGAGGTCGAATACGATCCTCCCCTCACCAGAGCCCATGACTTGACACTCTCCCCTAGACAGCCAACCCACATGAGGTGTCAATGCCTAGCCGAGCCTAGCAAAGATGGGTATTCGCACAACTATTAGAAACGGGTGCATATATTGCAAGATTCTTTCCCTAGAGACTGACTCAGAATGGAAATTTAGGGGGTAACAAGAAGCAGGTAATCGAGGGGAACCACGAATATTGGATGATCTCACACCGGCGACTTCGGTGCTCTGTCATAAAAATGGAAGCCAACACCACCACCTCCTCCTCGATTCCTCATCTTTGAGTGTAGTAAATCAATCCATAATAATGCCCAAATCCTACCCAAACTGATTCTTACGGAAAGACAATGAAATAAAGATTGAAGATAGGGGCAACATGGGGTAATACGAGTTGGGAAATGCTCTTTGTCAAGTTTTCATCCCGGACATTGTCAATGGTAGTGTAAGTGTACGTGGTGTCGAATCGCGCTCCGCGCAGACTATGAGATGACCCATTTCCGCAATTGTCATTTTCAAAAGCTCGCCTAAATAGGCGAATTCCGTCAATACTCAGCTATTTTTACTAAACATAGTAGAAGAAAGGGTCTTTAGGAACATTTATGCACAATTTTAGCTAGAATTGTCGCGTAATAACGATGGAATCTTACCTTGAATTCTGAGCTCTTATCTTGCCGGTAGGCCTGTTGCGAAGGTAGGCGTCACAGTTCACTGACTGGCCGATTCTCCGCGGGTTCGTGAGTCTTCGGCTATTATCGGAATTAGGTCTCGCCGAACCAATTTGGTATATACACGTGGAACACGTTGCCAGTTTTCGCAATATAGGGATCTATATAGCTAATTTAGAACACAATAATGCACAGTTATTATATTAGGTAGGATTAGGATGCATATACTTTTTGTATGGAAAAGTCAATTTGTCAAATAAGGAAGCATAGTGTTGGTACCTAAATGGTGTTTCCTGTTCTCGACAGGAGTGGCGCTGCTATCGCTGTCTTGTCTGCACCAGAGAGCTATGTCTGCACTTCCCGCTTGGGTGTGACTGTGAGGTGAATCAACGATCCTATGTGTAGCTATAGGAGCGTTGGGTGAATGTTGCTAATAAAAGATGTATATCTTTGGTGTTTGCCTATAAAACATCATAATTATATATTTGAAGTTCGGGGTTTAGATTGAAACATTGATATTTATTTATGAAGATTAGGGACTTGGAATTACATTAGAAGCCCCATAACTTAAGAGATTATGGCAGTGCAGTGGTGAGGACAATTGTTACCAAAAGGCACTTTTGGTCGTAAAAAATGGCACTTTTGGTTCTTTAAAAAATTCACTTTGAGTACTTTAAAAAGACATTTTATATATATTGTATATTTTTTCTGAGTCGAACAGTTACATAAATCAGAACGGGACGCCAGCCTCTCCTTCATTAGTCGGAGGTCTTCCTGGGGTATCCACTATTATTATTAATGCCTGTTATTTAGTTACTGGATATTAAGAGGTGTACATAATTCTGTCCGATTCAAGACAAATACCGGGAATTAACAATTAAATAATTAAACCCAAGCCCTGCTCATTCTTCAACATCATGTTACACTCACAGTTACAACATTTTTCTGTCAGATAATAAGATTTAATATTATTATTATAATTATTACCGACTTATATTGGTTTATAGTTCAGTGTTCAATGTCAGTGTCTTGTCGGTTCATAGATTAATATGATTCATCAATATTCCTATTAATAGTCATTTCTTCATGGTATCTACTAGCCTGGCTCGGGTTTTGACCTGGGATTTCTAACATATGAATCCCTAAGATACGAAACAACATACATAATACATACAATGTTGATTACATTCAATTCAATTTAGAGAGTGCAGCGAAACAAAATAGAAATTCAATGATTCAAAAATTCAAAATATCGATATATCGATTTTACAATAAGGGCTTACATGCCTTTTTTACGGTGGCTGGTTCATCAATGATAAACCCTATGCTATGTCATACAATATGAAAATTCACTCATTTGAGGGATATTCATCAAAATCACACATGTAAGTAGATTTCAGGTATTGCCGAAATTTAATCCTTGTCTTAGTCTCCTGGACATCATCTGGAAGATTATTTCATAGGCTAGTCAAAGAGTATACATACGATTTTCTGAATAATTCAGTTTTGGGGTGTGGTACCACCAACTTCTTTCCTTTTGCTAATCTCCTTAAACCAAGTTTTCTTTTATCAACGGCACCCAGTTTTGCTTGTAATAACGGCACTTTTGATTTACAATGGAACAAGAGTCAGTCACGTGATAAACTATATAAACAGGGGAGGTTTATTAAGACAGGGACAGCTCTGGATCTTCCATGCTGGTGGCAAGGGTTAAATGATATATTATTAAATATGATTACCTAATAATGTCCATGTAGAATTATGAATATGGCAGTGCCTATGTCGAGGCATTATTGATAAAGAAGGTGGTAAAGTCAAAGCACTCACAAAAGTCCAACGATTTTGTAGAAGTATGAAGAAGTGTATTTCTCAAAGTCAAATAATAAATATCAACAATGAGGGCTGAGTCCTACAGTAGTCCTGGATATTCCAATATGTGAGGTATTGTTGTATGTATCCAAGGAACTACATGAAAATTATACAAACAATAGTCGTCATATTGGTTTTCCCTTTTACCCAGTCCCTAAGAATTCTATTAAATGAAGAGATGACAATTTATTATTTTAACACACGGTTTTTAGTTTACATATTTATCTATGTTCTGTTCAGACTGGTATTAGTAGCATTTTAGTAATTGCGTTTCCAAGGGAAACAAAGATTGATGTTGTTAAATGAAAAGGATGGTCAATCCATATTTGCTTGATTTAACTTTACCCCAAAATTATCCCCCCCCCCCCCGAACGATGAACAAAATCTAAATTGAATAGAATGAAAATGAATGAGAAAAGGAATGAACCTACTGTAAAAGAAAATCAATAATCCCAAAGTGCTGCTTGGTAATATTGGCTTTAAAGCATGCCACTGATCTTATTTGCTGATATCAGAATCAACAACTGATGGTTAACCCTGATATCGATGATGGGAGGGGAACCAGATTTTATCAATGATTGTCAAGTTTCTTGGTGAATTGTTTTGATTGCTGTTTATCTAAACATCAATTTAAAAGTGCACTTTGGGATGTACAAACCAGCAAGAGGGAAATTTTGTGTGTGTAGGCATAGAGCGTATAATAGATCTCTGGTGTAGGTATGTGTGTTTGGGGGTGGGGGTGGGGGTGGGGGTGGGGGCGTCAGGGGTCAGGACGTCGCCGACCCCCCCCCCCCCCACACACACACATTGGATTGGACCCTGGATTAGGCCTACTCAGCAAAAACACAGAAGCATGGTCTCATTATATCGTATTTATAATAACAGTCTTTTCATCTAACCAAGATGTTTTTTTTCTATAGGAGTGTGTAGACATCAGGATTGGTTCCGGCATTGGTCTCTCAGACAAATGACTAATCTGGTTTGCAAGTCCCCATTTCAACAGGCACACCAGCTACAGGACCCTTCCCAGAGTACAGCAAAATCATGTAATATCATGTTTCAGTGGAGGTAACATGGTTACAGGTCTCCAAGGGTTGCCCTAGTTATAATCCCCCTAAAGCTCCCCCTAGGAGACCTCAAAAACACTAATCATAAACAAACGGTCGCCATCTTGCTTCTTACCCTTGTTACCCGTAATAATTAGATTGACATTAAACTTAGAAAACCAATATATCCAATATATTATTTTAACATACACTACCGGGTATCTTTTATTTCCCCAGAAAACGGTTAGATTACATTGACAAATAGGAAAATGTACAGCCCATCCGTGAATTAGTGGTTATTTAGTGTACTCGCGACCAAACGCATATTCCATAAAAAGTTAATATCATAAATTATAGGGTGCGGGGTGAGCGAACTGTACGAATATAGTGGTCGTTACCCACTGCCCAAAAGAAGGGGAAAATTTAATCTCATGAGCGGAGGGGACGGCTTCGATCAATAGTATTTATCATTATTATTTAAATATTCTTCAAATTTCCATACATTTTTTAATATATTGAGTTGGTTAAAGCAAACATATGACTAGAATCAATATTGCTCAAATTAATCTCTTCTAATTGTGTTGATGCACCCACCTTATTATCGATATATTATATTAATTAAAACGACGCATCCGTGGAAATACAACAGTCAGTATTCTATTCATCTGAAGATTTGAAGAGAATATTTGCCCATAGGACCACAAACAACATGAAGGCATTTTTAACAAAATTGTTATCACTGTCACTCCTTTATTAGGAATCCAATCTGTACAGCAAACCAAGATTTAGAGAATTGTGTGCTGAGATCGTACAAAGTTCATGTCGAAGACCCAAATTACGATTCACACAAAGACATCGCAATGTTTAGTCTACAACATTGGACAGTGAAGAAAGGTATTGAAATAAATTATTTTTGAAAAACTTACTCAAGCTATCCACTAACACATGTTTATGGCTGGATTACTGACCACCCAAACATATAAGAAAAAGTCGCACAATTGCATGATGGGCTATTAAAGGCCATTAATAACTTGAATAGATACACAGGCATACATGATGGAAATAAGTAACTATTAATATTGTTATACAACAAAACAAGGCATTATTCTAAATTTTAATAATGATAATAAACCTCGGGCGGATTCATTTCCATCTCTTGAAAAAGTCATAAGGCCCAGCAAGTCATGTATCAAAAGTGTATTATGACATACAGATTACGTTAAATGGATATAGCTAACAGCCTTTGCACCTCTACTTGAGTTATGTTATCGGCAATATCCCAATGCATCGATATTTTCCCGATTAGCGCTTAGTCCCCAATTTCGCCACGATAACATATAAAGTTCTGCTTTGCAATAGGGGATTTGCATGGCTCACTGCGCATGTCCAAATACAGTGCATGCTGGGTTGGATTCAGTTCAAATCTGACATACAGATATTAAGCAACATTTTATCAAAAACAGTTAGGATGTTTTCACCAATATCATAGCTTGTGTAAATGATCAATAAAATTCAAATGCATGATGGGAAAGTTGAAGTCTTATTTTATGCATGGAATCATATAAAGCACATGGATATTGACATGAGATAATGGCTAAATATTCCATGCTGAACATACCATGTTTTCTATAGCTTTTACACTGACATGCGACTCCCATAATTCCATGCGAATCAAGTTTCAAGATGGCGCACATACAAATCCCCTATTAGGTATCTTCGTTGCGAGACACTATGAATGATATGAATACCCGCTATAATATGGAGAATAACAATAAAAGTCAAATCCTTGACCTTGTATCCAACACCTAGGTGCGTGGACAGAAATACTACATGTACAGAAACTAGAACATTGAATATGGACATATATAACATTTAAACCGTTCCGTTAAAACTATTTTGTTAATATATGATAACCAAATATGAATCTTCATCGTCGCGTACATTTATACACTAAAACAGTATCATAAAAAATATTATCATTAAATTTCGTAGATGATGCTTAAGACTACTTGTTCTACTATATATATATATATGAATAGGGAAGTAATAGCAAAAAAGAGGGAAAGTGCATGCATATTAAAGAAAGGATAAAAGTGTGGTTCGCTATACGTCGAATTCGAATAAGGTAGGTTGAAAGAATGTGACGGCGAGTCGAAGACTAGCTAAGACTCAAAGCACACACACATGCTTTCATAATGGATAAAAGCTAGTTGAGCTTTCCCTTTTATTTATGTTTCTGGCAGGTGCACGATCATCTACCCCAGGATACTCCACCTTCTCGATAGTCTCGCCAGCCTGGCAGGTAATGCCCATGTACTCTTGGATTCTTTCTCTCCTATTCCCCAAAACAGAGGCAATTCCAGTTGGGGGCATCGGAGGATGGACCTAAGTTATCAACCATCTAAAGATAAGCTTATAAATGAGACACTGATTTCCTCCCGAGTTTAATATGACTTATTTATGATTTATACTCATTTCTATTCATTAGAAAATCGCCATATAAATTATTCTAACTTCATATTTCATCTTTGGGAAAATGGTCAACCCACCCAGCTCCTTCACATATTTTTGGAATTGTCAAAATTACTGCTTTGCATAATCGGTCGATCAACGACCTCACATGTGCAAACATAATCCTTCGGAAAGGGAATATTGGCGAGGTTGAATTGAACTAGAAGTCATAGGCATTGGCTGACGGATCACACTGTAACTCTTCTCAAATTGGCTTCTCTGAATACGTAGTTTTACTCGGAACCCAAATGGAAGCAATTAGTAGTAAAATCAAAGAAGGAAAGAAAAGGGGACCTCGTACGATCCTTGATACTTGGCAACATCGAGCTTAGTTCCTTGTCCGTGTCCGTGTCCGTGTCCGTGTCCGGAGAGGTCAGCGCTACAATTGACCTCGAGGCGATCCATCTCCCGGACGGAATTTGGTACTTAGTGTTTCCTTTCTTTATCCCTAATGGGGGATATTTTCCTTGAGAATGTGGAACATATTATCTTCATTTTCTTGGAATGTCAAAAATAAACTTGTAAAAGATAATATAATCAGTTGAACAGGAATGTATTATGGTAATCGTGGAAAACACCATAAATATAATATGATACTAGCCTAGTATACACATTCCAGATCATTCCCCAGGCAGTTCATTCAAATATAGGCCTATAGCCTACACGGACGTCTCTTAGTACTTGTAAAGTGATACACGTGATCTTTGCGATTAAATTTCTTGATTCTCCCTTATCGGTGATGTATTCATCTGGTATCGAATAATTTTTTTTATGTGTATCCCCTTTACCAACTATATTGGGCGTCTAAGGATGGCAGACATGAGAATTGTATTTGATACACAACATCTCGAAGCCTTATCCTTTTACAAATTTGAGTAGAATAAATTTAAAACTGTCTCGTTCGATAACGTTACGGAACATGACAGGCCAGTAGGTTTCCATTCAAAACACGTCTATATATTAAATACATTGTGAATTTGAACTTAGTCTGCTGCGGAAATCCTCTTTTGGACGAGTACAATGTTTGCCATCAGGTGGCGTCCAAAATTACATTGTTGAGGGATGAGCAGGGCTCATTAGTGAAGATACACTATACAATACGAGCGAAAGATCCAAATGCAGACATTTACATTTATACATAAAACTTCTTATAGGTTACACGTTCTCGCAATCATATTGCATACCGTGCATATCGATTAACTTGCATATATATACATGTACACACATATATATGTATGAACAATACACGCATACATAATATACATACGCATGTATCCACAGCAGAAACTTACATACATAACTATACATGCATACGACCGTGCATGTGCATACTGTATGCATCAGACATGTGCATTAGCCCTGTATGTACATGACATACGGATTATACATGCATGCGCATACCTCTAAGCTCATACACAACACATACCTCCATGTATACATGGAATATTTAATTACCTAGGCACTAGAGCAATCCCAATTGAATAAATATATGGCACAATACTTATATGATATTACTACAAAGCAACGGAACGTAAAATGCACTATATTTACTTTACCAATGCATGAATTGTTTTCAGTACGGTAAAATGACATCATCTTGCACTTTAACTCAAACGTTAGGTACTCCGTCCACCATACAAAGAAGAGTTCATACATACAATCTACACCCGTATTAGATAATACTATAACGACGGGGACTTTCATCAACTGCCATGCAAGCCAGGAGAACAGCAGTAACGAGTTTCCCAATAATTCTCTAGCTATTGTTGATGCAAGCTATGACTAATTTTTATTTCACTTTATTTCTCAAATGGCACACAGAGATCATTAGCTTAATTAGAACGAAGGAAGTAATTTTGTCTTATATATAAAACCGACCCATTTTGATTTGAACATTGCGTAGTAGTCGTATATTGAATATGTCGGATTCCCGTTTATTTCTTTAATCCAAATCAATGCAATGGCTTTGATGAATTCCCCAACTATTTCTAATTCTTACATACATATAATTATATCACAGATTTCCTATCATTATAGAAACACATGCAGTACAGGAATACATTATTCACCCAAATAAAGTAATTTGATTTCAAATAACCAGGAATTGGGAGCCTTTCATCCACTGTAAATCCCGTCTACAGCTCTCAAGGCATCACCGTTACAAACTTATTAGACTAATTTGTCACCGGTAAATTAAGGTTATGTATTTCATATTAGAGTTGAAAACCATAAGTTGATTAACACCCACCCATACATATTACTATATATCTACATGTATCTATAATATGCATGTGGTGGGCTAGCTGCTACTCCTTTCGCCGAATCACAAGTGTCATCCTTTTGACGCTACATCCATGGAAGGCGTGGGTTAGAACGTCAGAAAATGTACACATTCAGCAACTCTACACATTAATCAAATTCCGCTAAATAAGGCTGTAATAAATTAATACTCGGTATATCAGAGTATATTTCGTATTACATTGATTTGAAAAAAGTCGTTTCGGTTCAGTTGAACCGTATTCTGAACCTCTCTTTTGCCTCAAATTTGGAATATTTGAGAGGGTTGGTGAAGACGAATTGGGCATTTTCTGGCGGCCTCACCAATCTTGTATACATATGTACGGCCAAAGAGGGTGTCACGAGAGACATCACCTAAAGGAACACCTTCACACTTGTTGATAAATAGATAAAACCTCGCAGGTTAATTTGATGATTTTATGAGACAATCCGAGGACTAGAAGGTGCATACATGTGCATATATATATTTATACAAGGAATGTTGAGGTTCTTGAAGATTGGTATAAACAATACTGGTTAGTTATCAGTAATCACTGATAATGTCTTCTTTGACTGAAACAGTCTAGATTTGCGATTCCTGCGATCCATTCTGCCAAGGTAAACCTCGATAGGCTGGCATCTAGAAAGGCAAAGGAAACAGGTAAATTAAAATTAAAATTGAGATAAATAAAACATGTAAAAGTTAGAAAATAGAAATTATAGAAGACGTGATAGCTTTCAATTCATTGATTGGAAATATGCACTATAGAGAATTGATATCATAATTCAAATAACTGTGTAATTGGACGGATATGAGTAATCATTCAAACGAATCATTCAAAGGAAGATGGTCACAATAAACCCAGGGATCCACACTGAAATACATTTCGACCGATAGAAGACGATTGAAAACACTGATAATTCGTAATATTTGCTTCGGCACAAATGTAATTATTCATTATACGATTGGTGATGTTTTGAGCTTTCCAAAAATGTATAGTTTTACTAATTATATCATTTTCCATGATTCATATTTTTCCTTAATTAAAATAATGTTTTTCACCCTTTTTTTAATGAAAACACTGATAATTCGTAATATTCGCTTTGGCACAAATGCAATCATTCATTTTACGATCGGTGATATTCTGAGGTTTCCAAAAGTGTATAGTTTTACTGATAAATAATAATATTATGTTTCATGATATATATTTTTACATAATTAAAATATTATTTTTTTTTATTACCAAAACAGCGATAATTCACAATGTATGCTTCAGCGCAAATCCGTTCTAAGGTTTCCAAAAATGTATAGTTTTACTAATAAATTTATACTGTTATGTAGCACGATTCATATTTGTATTTATGATTCACATTTTTCCTTAATTAAATCAATATTTTTTACCCCTTTTTTTGTTTTTGTTTTTACAAAAACATCAATTAATCGCAATATATATTCGACGCAAATACAAATATCACTTCTACGATTATGCTAAAAAATATAGTTTTACTAATCTCTAAAAAAGAATCCAACGTAAGTTTAAAACTGAACATAGTGAACCTGACTATTAGGATTGTTCAGAACGGTAAAAAAAATTCAATCGAGTTAAAAGATGAATATTTGTATCAACCATCATGAGATGCGTAACTGGCAAAAGTTTATTGAATTTACAGTACACCCGAGACAAAATAAAGAAATGTTATTTACCCTGCCGGTGAGTGGACCTCGGACAACAGGTCTCGGTATTCGGAACTGGAATTTAAGATGAGATTTTACAATACAACATATATGTATTGGCAATAATTCTAGCGAGGTTTAATGTAGCCGGAAAACCGAAATTGTTTCTGAAGGCATTTAAGTTGTATTTATCTATTAGTAAGTAAGTCTATCAGTAAGTCTGAAAAGCATCTGCTACAAAAACTTATATAGTGTTTAAGATCAAATGGAAATTGACAACAATTTCTGTGCCCAGTGCTCTATGAATAATCGTGGATGGCACTACATCATATCTTTCTGATAAGAACATAATAAATGCATATTGTACCGAATCTCCACTCGATCCGCTTGATTCAGAGTGGAAGTCCATGTGTCTAGACGAAACAGTATATGCACCGTAGGTGTCATCTAAAAATAGTGAAATAGTAAAATAAATATCAACATAAAGCAAAAAGGAATATGTGTATTATATAGGCGTGTTCCCTGTTGAAACACACTGAACACTGATGAAGGGAGAGGGTGTATTTACTGTTGGTATATGCCAATATCCCTGTCATGGGTATATATATTATATGATGGTATCCCTCTCATGTTAGAACATGTGCATATGTGAAGCAACATTGATACTAATGTGCGTATATCCGAATATTTGATATATTTCACAAATGAACATGAAATATGAATATTACAAAAATTAAATGATATTATGCAATGTTACATTCATAAGAGATATGAACAATAAAGAAATGTAAAAAGGCGCGTATAACAATATAAGTAACTAACAAGTTATTTTGTAATAATGATATCTGAGATATCCAGTATGCCCGAACGCTTCATCCAGTATCGTGGAAGTATTATGGAGCTACTCGTATTGATAACTATATGTTATTTCTATGTATATCAAACGTTCGATTTAATGTCTTAGGGACATTTAGGGTAATATGTATTGGGCTAAGTTTGATAGTTCATATTCATATTCTTGTAAAAGACCTTGCTAGGATGAACTTGTTTACCCTTTTTTGGGCTATGCTAAAGGGAATTAGGATTAACTTCTGGGCTACCTCTACCAGGAAGGAGGGGATAAGTATAGCCCAGTTAACCTAGGTACAATCATGTTTCAGGCCTCTGAAACATGTCTGGTTGCTGTTCTTATGTTTGTTTAATGTTCTGCCTCTATATTAAATTGTACATGTAACCATGCTTCCATGTATCACCATGTTACCAGAGGGTAGAGCAGCACAGGTTGTGTGGTGGGCATATTGAATCACTTCTGCTTTAACTTAGACTCAGCCTCCATCAACTTGCTCTACACCTCTGGGTTGTGTATTTTATTACCTGTTCATTCGGCCATTGTGAACTTCAATAAATACAAGACCCAAACAAGGTATAACGGCTGTTGTGTGCATTATTAATAGTTAAATATAATTCGAATATAGTGATATTTCCTTGAGCAACCATGCAGGTGTACCTTACACATATTGCCAAGCTGAACGACTAAAGACTCTACCATTGCTCCAAGTATATCCTAGTGATACCTAATCTCAACCGATATAGTTAATTTAAAACTATGGATGGTAATGAATGACAAAACCGGCTGAATAGTTCTTTTAGAATTATGTATTTGTGTGGACTTGGAAGATTATCTTGGAAGATTACTCCAAAGCAATAAAATAAGATCACACATAAAATTTACTTAGACATTAACACTAATAGCCAGTTTCACAATCCAGCTTTTTTGCACAGATTGATTATGAAAGAAAAGAATATCCCGATAGGATAAATATTTATACTGTATAGTAAAGTTTAAAAGAAATTCGTCAACCTTTTTCGTTGCACGTGCGTCGATGTATTTTGTATTTGTATTTTGTAACCGTATATATGTAATATTGGGTGAACCTATCAGGTGATTCTATTATGTTTGATTACAAACAATGTATAAATGGTGCACCTCTTTTTACTGTGCGGAAGAATTTAATATGCACAAAACAGAGCAGATTTGATGTTTCTCTGTAATATGAGCCTTTCTTAAGGGACATTTTCCTGTTTAAATTTCTATTTCCACGTTTCTAAGAAATGCTACATTCTTATTTCCTTTTTATTAAAAAGAATTTGGTGTCGTATGAAGAAATAAAGGGAGTTCATCGACCCCACAGAAAACGAATGTTTGTCTGAATATACATAACTAAAACTACACTAGGATGATAACCTGAAAAAAACCCATTAGGCCTACCATTGGATTCATCCTCGTCGAGTGTTGAAAAGTCCCACGTCATGCGGGTTAGGACCGGTTCTCTGTGCACAGTAAATTCTGACACTTCATCAGGATCAAACTCATACACCTGTGAATGAGATATAATGAACAGTTGTAGCAGGCAGGCATTTTTATTATATAACCATGGCTAGTTCAGCTGAAAGGTCTTATTAGTTGCTAGTGTCTGTTAGTCCCCGTTGGTTGGTCTGAGCTGGCCCGTTATAGACGCATAGAGGGCCAGTGGTCACTACCGGTCCCGCTGGCCCTCTATGCCTAGAGAACTTCCGGTAAACAGCCCAACCAACGGGGACTAAAGCCATTAGAGCCTTCGTTTGTTGTCCTCGCTGGCCCTCTATACCTTCGGAAACCTGTCTCGGCCTCCGGCCTCGACAGGATTCCCGTCAGGCATAGAGGGCCAGCTCGGACAATAAACTCAGGCTCTAATTGCCCACGGGAGGGGGTGAACTCGCAGCCGCACCGGGATTCGAACCAATGTTATACGTAGTGTAACACAAAGGATGAGGAAGAAATATCGTAGAGTATTGAAGATGGATTTATTCCTGGTATGATGATAATATAGATGGTACAGATGTAAGTTAACAAGTGCGGGGTCAGAGTACCCCTTATTGGGCAATTAGAGCCTGAGTTTATTGTTCGAGCTGGCCCTCTATGCCTGACGGGAATCCTGTCGAGGCCGGAGGCCGAGACAGGTTCCCGAAGGCATAGAGGGCCAGCGAGGACAATAAACGAAGGCTCTAATGGCTTTAGTCCCCGTTGGTTGGGCTGTTTACCGGAAGTTCTCTAGGCATAGAGGGCCAGTGGGACCGGTAGTGACCACTGGCCCTCTATGCGTCTATAACGGGCCAGCTCAGACCAACCAACGGGGACTAAATGCGAGGGGACACCTGCATGGGTGCACTGGTCCCCTCTGTTGGACGGTGAAGGTGATTAATATTCAGTCTGGCGCAGGCCAGCATGGAGGTGGGATGTAAATGAAATGAAAATTTAGGTAGGTACCCTTATGTAACAATAAGGTAGAACACCAACATCAATTCATGCTTATAAAGCCAGCGATTTAGACCATATAGACAATGTGTTGTGTCACAGAAAAATGAGTCTCAAGTCGCAAAAAATTTCAAAGTTTGTTTCCACAAGATCTATTTGTAGAAAATGTTTTCATTTTTTTTCGCTTTTCACCGTATACGTACATGTACCAAATTTATGGACTATGCACGAAATAATATCTTTGCATTTCTAAGGTCATCCTAAGGAATATAACTAACTACTTTACAAGTAATTGTCCACCCAGAAAAGTTTTGGTCAAACATGAAGAAATTAGAAGTACTTATTAATTTTCCTGAAGGTTAACATCATGAGAATTACTAATGAACAAATGATATTATGACGGACATTCAATACTATTTCAGATTACTTCATGATTTGTAAAGCATTGATTTATTAGTATAGAGCTATTCTGGAAGAGCGGTTTTCAGAAGTTTAGCTTCCTATTCATGTATTATCAATATGTCAGCATGTGAATAAAAGTCTTTATATATATATATAGAATTTGCTTGTTAATGTGATGCTATCTCAGAATCCATTTTTTTTCACTTAAGATTCATTTTTTTGTGACACCTCACATATTCCCATATTTGAGGAGTTTCCCATAATTGAGGAGTAATATTCCCATAGTTGAGGAAAGTTGTATAAAGAGACGAAAAACATCTTTTCTTTTCGGAAAACATATCTTCATAATACGGCCTAGCCTCAGAGTTGAGAAGGTCCCTAAAACTGAGGGAAAGCCTCTCGCTCAAAACCGCAAAACGCCATTATAATCCCATTATATTAGGACGCATACAGGACCAGGAAAGCAATTAGCGCAGTTGGTGTCCAATCACTGACATACCATTCTTATCTGACCTACTGTAAGCCCAGATTGTGTTGGATGGAACACACCAGAAGCACACCTTTCTGCTTTTTGTGTGCTATAAACATTTTGCATACGCTAATTTCCCAAGTTCAACAGTAGCCGAAGGTTATAGCGTAGACTTATACAAGCCAAACCTCCTTAAATTGCTCTTGGATCCACAAAGAACATGGATATATAATTACTTACATTGTTATCCTCGTATAGGCCTGGGCCCATGAACTGGTGCCAATTCCTAGCATAATCGGGTCTAAATGCATGAGTTGAAATACGTCCCCAAGTACCTGCAATGTCATAACATGATTGTTATTAGAATTTACACTTCGAATATCACATCTTGTGAACTATCGTTTTAATCCTTCTTTATATCTTTTGCTCATGGAGTTCTCAAGGAAAATTACGTTTTATAGCTTGCCATGGCTATATTAGAATTCGCACTTAGAATATTACATTACATTACATATTACATTATGTCTTCTTCCTCTCTCTCTCTTGTTTTTTTGTTTTTTAAAAAAAAAAAAATCTCATCCGGTGTTTAGTGACTTTTACTTAGATCATGCCCCCTTTGACGCAGTAATATACGCCCTTTTTAATTGTTTATCATTATTATTTTTTTCTTCTAGACTTTTCAGATTTTCTTTTCTTTTGACACTTCCATCCCCCCTCCCCATGTTCCCCAAATCCACTGTCTTCATCCTTCGTTACCTGCAATAATTGCTCCTGATGACGCTGGGAAACAATAATTTAAAAGTATGTATGAAGGCTCTATAATTATAATTGTATACAACAGGTTTATGGCATCTACTGGATATTTTATTGACATTTTGCTACACCGTCCAGGATTATTTGAGGTGGTGCTAATTAGATGTCTTAAAGCAGAATTACCAGCTAATTTCTGTCAAAAGTTCATCTTCCCATATAGGCATTTCGGTGTACACCAGAATCCTACTATTTCCACCACTCTTAATAATAATAATAATAGATTTTTATTTCCATAAACGTTTACAAATTGTAATACATGGTAGAGACTAGAAATTGAAATGAAATAAAAATATCGAAAAAGGAGTACTATCTGTAAGGTATACAGGTCTTCCAACTTAAGAAAATCCTCGACGAAGTTGAACATAGCACTGCCTAGATATAGCAACAGGCTAAAAATAGCATCAATTCTTTTTACCCCACATTTTCAAAATACAAAAATAATGGAAATTTTAGAGGACAATTCCTGTGTTCATGAAAAACAGAAGAAATGACAACTTTTCTTAATTACCAGTTGAAATTTTCCTGTCAACCGCTATGGATTATCGAAAGATTTAAGGAAAATAGTCATTCCTCTTCTGCTCTCTTCCAGACAACCAATTCCCAATAGGAGCCCCTCAACAGTCCACTGCCTCCCCTTTGGCTGCTTTTAACCTTTAAATTCAGGTTCTAAATGAATCAATAGGCCAGTGAGGCTTTGGTTGATTTATCAGGGGATGCATATTTAAGCCCTGGGGTCCTTTGCATTAGAAATTCAGGGAAGGAATTTGCTATACAGACAATGCTAATTTTTATCCCTACAATAGGAATTGCCAACCTTAGCAGGGAACATTTGTTGTTCAACTTAGCAAGGAACATTTTAAGAAAGGATTTCTCATGCAAAAGGCCTGGGTTCCCTCGTAGTATACTTACCAGTTGTACCTGTTGACACTGATCTCGCATCTTGAGACTTGTACCTTAAATTGATTATTAAAGATTATCAGTTTAAATTGTTTATTTCAGCTAAATGCTGTAATCATTAGAATTAAACGCTGGACATCAAAAGTTACAACATATATCCTAGTTCTCCACCAATATAATATTATTACAACGAGGGTAACACAAAAGGTGACAAAATAATAAAGTTAAAAGATGGTCTTTATACTTGGTACATGTGAAGTATATGATGGTATAACCTTGGTGTTATTAGGCAGGTAACTAACTTTACTCCACGTTGATGTATGCACCACATGCTATTTGTATGGGCGGGAGTAGTGTGGTAATATGCACCAGTTCAACGCAAGGTAAGCATAGTAACGTGGGAGTAAATATAGAACTTAAATTTGAATGTGGAACTCGGAGCAATATTGCACTGTCCTCAGTGGGTTTTTTTTCGTAACCCACTCGCCTATTGGCTCGTGGGGCACGAAAAAACAAACATCACCAGTGCAATAGTGTCCCTTGTACCACATTCTCATCAGTTTCTATCTATGGACCATCGGTCCTTGGCACCTTATGTACAGGGTGATCAGCATGCTTCATTATGCATGCTAATTAGCCGCACCTTGGTTGGTTGGTGCAGACTGACCAATGGGCATTCCACACCAGTTCATTATGGAGGTGAGCAGCGTCGGGGGAACTTAGCATGTGCACATTGAGACATAGCTATGAGGTAACATTAGAAATCAAGATTTAGTATAATAGCATAGGTTAAACCCTTATAATTATTTATTATGACTCAAGAAGGTATATTACTGTAGGCCAAAATGTGGTAGATTTGATTGTTGCACAAGGCAAAAAAAAGGTGTGTTTCCGATTTATAGAGTTAAAAACTAGGTTAGAATATTTTCTTTTAGGAAACCACCTTCCAGGAACTAAAACACATTCATTCCGTTACATTAGTTGTCCTGAATTGTAATGTCTTAAGCACCGAAGCCGCTTATTATGAATATGTAAAGCTATGTAACTACTGCTGCCCCCACTATCTTTTATGGGATTTCTGGTTAGGGGGACTAGCCTAAAAATTAGGCCCGGACAAAATCTATTTTAGGTAGGGGAGGTGTGTGTCAGTGTGTAATCGGAAACACACAAATTTTTTCCCCAATTCAAATTAGTCAATAAAGGCAAATGAAATAAATACCTGTTGAGGGTCTCAATTTCTTTTGTCTTCTTGAGCCGTCTTAGCTTGCCGCAGTAAAGCCAGATACAACAGGACAGACAGAAGAGCAGGGCCAGGGGGCCCAAGATGGAGGCCGAGAGGATGATGGGGAGGAGTTGTCGAGACGCTGAAGTGATCTCACATCTGGGTCCATAGTATCCATCCGGGCAACTGGAAACAGTTGTTAGCTTAAATGTTGTATTCTTTTTGAAATTAACAATATGACGATGTAAGGGTTAAAAAGAGAATATGAATTGAGAACATTTTAATATAATATATTTTAATCAGGTAACTTTAGTCTCATCCATACTATCATTCCTCAGTTTGCCTCCCCCTCCCCACATATGCATGGTTTGATAACATTTTTAAGTTGGTTGATTATGTAAATTGACAACTAACCTAGTTCAACCAATCAGCAAAGCTGATCAATTGATATGTCTAAAGTATGTATCATGGCATAAACTAGACCTAGGCCCAGGGTGATTATGACATGATGTATTTACAAAACACTGGTACTGGTACATGTATGTTCTTTTCCGTCTTTATATATGGAAAGACAACATGTATGAAGGCATGGTTTATGAATGCATCATGTCACATTCACCTATCTTTAAGTTGTATCCTAATTCATTGATTGTTTGTAAAACTTCCTGCAATAAAAAACTGTTATGAAAAATAAAAGATTCCAGCTTCAACAGATGAATATGCACTCACTTGCAGGACACATGCTGTGTAATAGCATCGTGCATACATCTCCCACCATTCTCACAAGCCTGGCCAAATTCTGCTTTCTCACAAATATCCTCGAATGAAACTGAAAGGATCGAAATTCTGTAGTTTAATATCTATTAGCCAGGCACCTTTAATCCAAGCACTTGCGTCCTGTTAGCTGGTTTCTTTTAATTGCTTATTCGAATACGTTCTTGGCACATGGTCTCACACAAGGAATAGTACCGGTATTTGTGGTGCCGACGGTCCCACAGTGTTGCTCATTAAAGATTGATGTTATGTTTATTAATATAAATGGTTACCATGTATTGTATTAGTTGTATGTAGTTTAACATGCAAAAAGGTTTTCTACTGTGTTGTATTTATGCAATGTAAACACACATCTGTATTCAGTCCTATCCAGACACCCACATTCCTTGATTCCACATCCAGCGATAAGCTTAACCACAAGGCTAAGACTAAGGCTAAAGTGTTAATGACCCCCTCAGACTCAGGGGTCCAAATCTGCCTTCTGAACCTGACTGTATTGCTCTTACATAATAAGCCAAGTAATGCTACTGTGTGCTAAGAAGCATCACTAGTGTTTGTAAAGAAGATATTGTTCAATGGACAAAGGACTACTACTGCTAGAGAGAAGGGTTATAGACATCATATTATTTCTTGTCTTTTCGATCAATTATTTTTCCTTAAAACATAGATATCGCCAAATTACGGTTAGGATATAAATTGTCCATGACACGTTCGTTAACATATTAATGTGTTTTTCTATATGTTAAAATAATAATTATAATTTCAAATAGTTCGTTTGTGTTAATTAAAGAAAACTGATTTCGTCATAATTAGAGGGCTCCTGATGGGGGGTGGGGGGATGGGTGGGTGGGTGGGTCCTGTGTCGATTTGTCCCGCTAAAGATGAGCATTTGTCCCTTGTCTCCAAAACCCCATGTCAATTTGTCGCTCTAAGAAAGGGTCTATGTCGTGTGTCAATCATAAGAAATGGCTATGTCAGTTTGTCGATTTAGGCATCAGGACCCCCAATTAGGCTGGCTTTAAAAGGTTTATTAACAGATGCAAGGGTGAATACGGGCCTAGCTTTACACGTGCTAAAACAAGTTTGCTCGAGTCGAGAGGATTCGTTTGGGCGAGTGTATTGTATTTCTAATGTAACCACAAAGTAAAACAAAACTGAAAAAGAATTTGAGAGTGATTCAGAGAGAGTCAGACTATAGCAGTCATACTTACTGGCGGTTACATTAACGTTTGTATTCGGATTTTCCGTGAATACGTAGGAGCCTATAATCTTTCTCGGTATACCGCCAATGGTGACGTAATTGTTATCTTGGAGCATTCGGCGGATCCAGTCGAGGCCCAGGTTACCCACGGTACGGTTGTTAATCGGGGCATTAAATCGCACCTCGTATTCTACAACTACTGACCCTGGACTGAAAAAGATAAAGGCATGAGTTGAGTGGTTAAGTTGAAGTATATTAAAATGAAACTATTTTGAGTTGAGACATATAAGAACAATGTTTATAATAAGTTCGTGAAATTATAAGATGAAAGTCTTTAGAACGCTGGGAACTAGAGAAGACTTTTCACGAATTAATGCTAATTTTTTTGTGATACATCATACAAGGGATGTCTTACAAAAGAACGAGTCATAAGTCGCAAAAGATGGATTTTGTGATATCATCATATTTGAAAAGATGAGAGCAAGGGGATGGTAAACATAAAGAGATCTAATAAGTATTTCTATATATTTTTTTTGCATGAAGTTAACAATATTTCTTGATGGTCAATCTCTAATAAAATATAGTTAAATATACTCCTTAGGTTAACCTCAGATATGCATAAATAATTTAATATACAGCATTGACATTTGATACATGTATTCATGCTAGTAGCAGCGCCAAACACTCCGAAATTGAAAAGATTCTGACCAGCGTTTACTGTAAAAAAACAATCATTTGAAAATTGGTATTTTTTGCGACTTGTGAATCATTTTCCCGTGACACATCACAAATGGGCTTTATGTATAGTTTGGATACTTACGTCAGTCCAGTAATGACAAGGTCCACAAAGTATTCCGTATTACCTACAGATTGACGCCCGATATGAACTTCGTAAAGCTGAAGAAGAGGCACATTATATACGGCTTTATGAATACAATTTCTAAAGAATAAATCTCATTGAGCACACTATTTTCAGTTATTCAAATGAAAATTTGACAGAAACCCCTTACTTAACATAGAATATACATAACATGTAGCACCCACATTATAACATTTTTTTAGAAGATATTCGTGTTGCAGTATTTCCCATCAATGCATTTAAATGCAATACATTTTAATGCAGCACTCTATGTGGTAACATAGATATTTTAAATACCATGAATCGCATGAGGTTCAAAACCTTATCTTTGTGCCATGTTATCTATTTGCAATATAAAGACCGTTTTATATTTCTAATTATTCTTTATAATGATTAATATGTTGATAAAAATCGTTGTCAATAAAGGGCGTTTCTTGCCCGAAACGTCCGAAACCTCCCCACCCCCAACACACCAAACCAAATTTAAAATCCCCATGCCCTGTTCTTCCCTTGTCCTTGTGATTGGCTCTTCAACATCAGAATCTTAATAAAACATTTACAACTGCAGTCAAGCCTCCTTGATGTAGAATTAGGATTACCTCGCTTGTCATTTCGGCGATGAATTGCTGGGCTTCCATAGAGTTTATGTCGTAAAATCCCGCCGGGTATGTGTGATCGACGACGAGCCAGATATAAACGGTGTAGACAACTGCGAAAGAAGAAACGGAATATAAAAGCATAACAACATTGCCAGACTCGTAAAAAAAACTTGTATTCAATTCAAATATATAATTATATACAAGAAATAGCAGAACGAATCGAGAGAATATTAAACCAATTAAATTATCGCTATTATTATATTAAATACTCTCCTATTTGGATATTTACCCCGCCCATAACTATATTTACTTACTTGCTTCTTCGGGTTTCACACAACTCGTAGCCTGGCTACATTTCGTACATGGTAATGTGATGGAGGTGGGATCACTGATGTCAAAAGGACATGTGTCAGTGCACGGACTGATACTTGTGTCCTTACACCGGCGGGTGAAGTACACTATGTTGGCCTTCTTCTCGATTTTCAGCTCACATACAGGCTGGGTAATAATAAGAATCAACGATTGTGTCAGGTTTCTACCAGACTTGGCAACTCTTGTATTGATAAGATAAGATAAGATAATATCATTCTTTATTTGCCATAATGGGTGTAAAGTTGACAACAAGTTGTGAGCTTCTCAAATTAGAGTTCTTCCAGTTCATGCCCTGCTTGCTTACCTTAACATAGTTATAGTTATGTCTCTCTAACTCTAATTTTACTACATTATTACTAATATTTTCCGCATGCATGTAATAAGATACGGATTGAGTTCTTTACAGTAATGGATTCCTACGACGTTTTCTTATATTAGTGTAACCTTTCATTGATGATGTTAACAAACAAAATATTTTACTGGGTTACCAAGAAAAGAACAAGCATGTGGACCTTATATATTGGTTATTATTAGCAGCAAGTAGCTATAGGACCTATGTGATGTGTCACAGGAAAATGAGTCACTAGTCGTAATAAAAGGATTTTGAGATATCATCATATTTGAAAAGATGAGATTAAGGGGATTTATAATGATAGTAAACATTAAGATAAATTATAAGTATTTCTATATTTTAAGTTTGAAATGTTTATAGAAAGATCTCTCTATCTAAGGAGACCAGAAGGTAACAGTAGAAACAGCTTACATCTGTCATCTGGCAAGCCTCTATAAAGCCTTTATTGTTGCTTCCTGAGCATTGGTCAAGCGACTCGGCATTGATACACGTGAGACACCCAGTCTCTTCGCCTGCTGCACAGCTCGCCCCAACTGAACATAAAAATAGTGATTGTTTATCAAATTATCAATCAATGGATTTGGAAATATATTGACAATAGAACTAGAAATCGTTCCAATAAGTATTTGGGTTGACCTTTAATACATTTAAGTGATTAGAAAATGTACATTAACACTATTACCTGTGCAGTTGGCTTCGTAGCAGATGCACTCGTCCTTGTTCATACAGAGTCCCTTACAACTCTCTCTTTGAGCACAACGTTTTTCCCATTTATTTGTATTAAATCTACGACTGACGCAAACAGGCTGCAAGATAAAATTTATATTTGTATCAGTAATATCCACTTCGAGTGAGTCTGAGATGAATGAATTAACGAATTCATCGGGACAGTCTATATACTATGTCTATGTCCAGTCTATGCACAAAAAGCTTATATATATCATAGACAAAATTGTATTTCAGTGATTGGATTATGATTTTGCTGTTTGGAGCAAGAGGCTGTCCCTCAGTTTGATGACTATAGACTGGGGACGAAACATATCGGTTTTCTATTTGAACTCTTGTATGTGGAATCGGATTCAATATATACTGGTATATATAATTACAAACTTAAGTGGCTTGTGCATATGCATGGTCAATGTGTTGAAGGCAGTACTCCACCCGATCTGATGCTTATTGTGGCTAATATGCGGTTTGATAGTTATTGTCATACATTAATTATTATACACAACCTATACTGCACAACCTATCATGACTCTCCTCTGACCAGCTCCATTTGTTATTATATTCAGATTGAGAATGCACTGCAGAATGCAACTGCAACGACCACAGAGGAACAAAACGTCACTGAAGTCAAACCTTTAGTTTGGTTTTAATTGGTCAAAGTATTGCAAATAATCTTTTTTGTTTATTTAGAATTTTTATACAGCGTATCCTCAGACAAGTGACATCAAATAATACTATATTAAGGCTCAGTGCAGTAAACAAATGACAAATAATACAATTGAGTCCATTGAAATAAAGACAAGTAACGAGCCATTAATGTTACTTTTGTCTGAATACTGTGTAAATCACTATTTTATATTCTTATTTAATGCCCAATATCCCACTGTTCGTAATATGAACAATATCAGGACATTTTGGAAACCACTCTCATGAGTGAGATTGTTTTGTATACTTGCCCGAAATGAATATATTTGTATAACAAAAAAAGAATAAAGAGGAAATGTTACGTACATCAGCCTGTGGGCAGATAGTGTATACCTGGGCGGCTGTACACGCAGCCTCATCGTTTGCCGAGCACGTGGGACATTGCAGGGAAGATGATGGTGGACAGGTCGGCGGAGCTGTTGAAATTCACCAAAGAATGCATTAATTCTGTTTAGTTTGATCCATTGTTTCCTTTATTTAGATTTATTCAGTTGTATGAGAACAGGGAGAGAGATAGAGAGCGCGAATAGAGGAAGAGGGAGGGAAGCAGAGAAATAGGGTGGGGAAAGAAAGAAAAGATGGCGTGAGGAGAGAACAATAGGAAAGAGAAAGAGAAGTAAAGGCCGTCGCACACATTCAGGATTTGGAGGCCCCACGATGAGTTGTATGATCTCATTTTCCCCCATGCGTCGACGGCCGCCTAACCGACAAGATTTACATCAACTCACGTCAAAATGTGCCTCCAATTTTCACGCACACATACAGGATTCCATGCATGATTTGAGGCACACGATTTCAAAACCTGTGTTCACGTCAAATATTCTAACTGCCAAATCGTGCACCAAACCTGGTATGGGTGTGTCTGTGTAAAAAGTGTTGTAGACTCCTTAATTGATGCTAACAATTAATTTTTATCAAAGAATTTAAATGTTCAACCGATTTTGTAAAAAAAAAAAAAAAAAAATAAAAAAAAATATAGGAGCTGTGCCACGATGATCCAAATTATGGATTGACGTGGGCACAATTCTGATTGAGAAACGGCGCATTTTTATACATTTTATAGAATCAAACAAACAATTAATGGCTACTCATATTCTCCCCAAATTGTGTACACATATAGTGGAGATTACATACTACATATGAAAAGGGAAAAAAATACATGTCATCGCGTTGAATATTTTTTTATACCTGTCTCAAATAGACATGTTTGGGAAACAGAGCTAGCTGTGGTCTATTGGGAAATGCTGCAATTTTCTTTCACGGTTTTGGGAATAATACAAAAATGAATACTCCTGACAATGCACTCTATAAAATAATGGCATAGAATTATTGGTCAAATAATACTCTCTCCAAAACTGAAAAACTGTAAATTTACTTAAATTGAGTATATGAACCAAATCGTGGCCAGATTATTTAATGAAATCGTGAGTGTGTGTGCACAATTCTCACGATCTCAGGTTTTCACCAAATTTTCCCTGAAATCGTGACTGTGTGCGCCATAACATGGACACGATTTAAAAAGTAAACTGCACGATTTGATCCCAAAACGTGAGAACATCTGAGATCTTGACTGTGTGCGTCGGCCTTAAGAGTAGGAGAGGGCGGGTGAAAGAATGAGAGGGAGAGAGAGAGAGAGAGAGAGAGAGAGAGAGACCGGCGGCTGATGAAGTTTTGTTTGGGAAAACATGGTCTACAATATATTTCAAAAATCGAGAAAATCAAGAAAAAACTGCAACACCAATAGTTAAAATTCATTTCCCTTCATCTGGGTTTATATGATATATTTATTGATCACACTTTTATCATGTGTTATAGCCACATGGACAATGCACACTTACCTTGGCAAGTTGGCGGATTACAATTACACGTTAGGCCGGCTGGTGTGTTGGCACATCGGGCTGGACAGCTTTCACTTTCTACACACTTGCGCTGCACCTTATTCACAAACTGTTGGTCAAGGCACACCGGCTGCCAAGGGGAAATAGATAAACAACAGGATAAATGATTAAAATTACGCAAATACATATACAAATCACCTTATTGCCTTTTTTAAAAAACATATTTTATTTCGATAAACAATTCCACCCAAGTGGTACGTTTCAGGTCATCGAAAACAATATGCAATAACAAAGGTATTTCAGGGAAATTATTACCAAATCAGAAGATACACATATGATAAACTAAATGATATTATTCCGACGCCATAACAATGATGACAGTGTACATTTATATCTACGTCAAAGCGTTTACTGAATAAAAAAAGTAGAAAAAACAATTTTTTGTACTTTTTCAGATCCGACTAAAAAGAATACATAGGTGCTATCCGCATATACAATAAAACAACGAGGTATTCGAAAAGAACTAACCAGTTGGTTATGCTAAGCCATGTCATATTACATATTTCAGCTGACATCTGTGTAACAGATTGGCAACCGATATACAGAGTAAAGTTAAATAAAACAGCCTATACTCTAACCATACTTCACAGTGTTGCTTTTAGATAATTTTTTATTTCTGGCCTTGTTTTCGACTTTATATATATGGAGGGCTTTTATTCCACAAAATGGGGCCTTGAAAATAGGGGGAGCTTGACAATTTTTCAGAGTTAGCAGTGATGCAAATTAGATTTGGGCCTAATGCTTGCCTCTTGTATGACGAGGCATAACTTGCAACAATTCAGGCGTACCTGCCCTGTTTGTCATGAGGCCTAGAATTACGATTTTACCCCTAATCAGGGCTCGAAAAACCTATGTTTACTTGCCTGGGGCACGTGAAATATGTCTCTGGGCAAGTAAAATTTAATGTTAGTTGCCCGATTGGCCAAGTGAAAATCTCTACAGCACCGATTTCAAACCCCTGTTGTGATGTCTAATTACAATGAAACAAGATACATACAGATATAGCGTGATTTCGTTTATAATTCTGCAAATAGATTTGGGCAAGTGAAAAATTATGTTGGGCAAGCAAACCTTAACTGCCACTTGCCCAATGAGCAAGTGAAAGTGGTAGGTTTTTTTTAAGCCCTGCCTAATGCCTTAAAACCGCACTCTCAGTTAACATAAAGGGCGTGTAAGTGTCATGGCCACCATTGTTGTACTCCATCTGGTTAGCCGCGTTTACTACCATTTCTGAGACAGGAAGTGATGTTACGCCCATAGGATTAGCACTGCGAACATATATTATGCTCTCTCTCTTCATCGCCCCAGCAAAGGCTGAAAGTTTGTGGTGGTCATAATTGCACAGTTTTGGTAATCATATGGATATCCAGGGCTGAGAATTTTTCCGGACTTTTGTGGAGATCAAATAATAGTGAAAACTTTTTCTTTCAATGCTAAGGCTAAGGGCATATCATCACTTCCTGTCCTGAAAGTGGTAGAGTGCGTAGCACAGCGGCCATGACATTTACAGGCCCTATTAACAACAAGTAAAGATTTTCTACATTCTGTTCCGTTTCTTTCCAGCCCATCTTAAAATCATTTGATCAAGATTTTGGAGGATTTTGTCAGATCGTATTTACTACAGGGCTTTATAAAAATTCCCATAGGAACCCGTTGCTATGATGGCTTTACTTATTATCATTCACTGGCGGCCGGTGTATAAACACATACTAGCCGCAGAATATTGAGAAATGCAATCCCCATATGTCATAATAGTGATGCGGCCACTGTTGACAAAAGCTGGTCGATGCAGTTGATTATGCAAGATCAATGTAGTTGCTGCTGATGCATGTTGATGAGGAGGGTTATGGGGAGCTGCAGCATCATTGCATCAACAACCAAAATAAAATCGGCAACTAAAGAAATAGTTTTCTTGCTTTTTACATGTTTGATCTCATCGCTAACACATCGCTACAGTCATTAATCAAATTAACAAAGCACAGATCTATGCGACATCACATTGGTACAAAATATCAAACATGTTTAATGTACATCGCCAGGATTGCCAATAGACTGTTTTAGCAACCCTGCCTATCCCGCCGACGCTAACCTAACCCTATCTTTTGAGCTTACTACGTCATCACGTCATGTGCAGCTGCTTAGGTAATGAGCTAGATGCGTACATCGGGACCCTATCAGAGCTTGTTTGTACGTCGAAGAACTACGTATCGTTTTCAGCAACATTTTAAATAACTTTGGTGAACGAAAATAATCTGGTTGCATGTGAAAAATAGTTTTTCCCCTTAGTAGTGAAATTGAGGCTCAAAGCCTCAAAGTCGATGACCAATCAATGAATGTGTAGTCGATAAGAATTTTACAAAATTCTAGCTCATTGCTAACAATTTTGTTGACAGTTGCAGAAACACTAATATGAGTAAATTTGGTAGGACTGTTTTTGTCGTAATATGCTCTATTTAGCTGATGATGCAGCTTTAACAGACGTTTAGTAGGTGTACTACGTTTTACATAACAATCCTTACTTAAACAAGTTTTGCTTGCTTTGGTAGAAAATGTCTACAGTAGGAATAATAAACAGCACTTTGTGCATAGATAGCAAATTCCTTCCTTCAAGGCTCCTTGCCAGCTGCTTAGGTTAGCAATAAGGAAAAATACAATCATGACAAATCGCTTCAGTAGTCCACTAAAACAACAAAGTTGTTCTAAAAAGAGTTTTACTCACATCAGCCATGGTGCAGTATTCCCATACTTGGGCCATATCACAGTTATCCACAGTATCGGCGTCACAGTAGGGACAGGCAAAGACCTTACCAGTCGGACATCCGGGCATAGCTGTTGTTGCTAAAAGGCATAGAAACTTATAGAAGCACTCTCAGCTAAAATCGGTCAAAACTAAATATTTTCTACTTTTTGTTTCTTTCTTTTCCAACCAATCTAAAAGTCATTAGCCAAACGTTTTTGAGGATTTTGGCTGTTTTCACTTGGCCTATTCTATTTTAAATTCTAATATAAATTCATAACAACATATTGATAAATTCAGTCTTACGAGCCATGGTCGTTTGCGTTCCACCTGAAAAGAAAACAATTTTATGTTTATAAAAATCTAACACAATGGTTTATTAATGGCAAACGCTACTGTTGACACCCCTGCTAGCTGTGGGCATTCTAGGGTAGTACATAATTAAAGTTAGTACTACATTGCGATAATAATGGCCATTCTATCAACGTTTGTTATACATACATTTAACAAGTATGGATAAACGTTAATAATCCAGTCGTTAATTAAACGACTGTATTATTGGGTTCATTTTCCGAGAACATTAATATAACGTTTGCGAGAAAATTTTTAATTCTACAAATGTTTATCATACCTACATTTAATGTCTATAGAAACACATTACAAATCCAAACGTTAATTCAACGGTTGTAATGAGGACTCAATTTTGCATCGTGTTAGTTTTTTAATGTTTTGACAAAAACGTTTAGATTTCTGGTGTTAACTTGAGGTTTCATAAACGTTGAGAAAATGACAGCTTGAAAATCATCGTTGAAAGAACGATACTATAACGTCTATTTACCAACGTTTGTAATGTTCACCTTAAGCCAACCTTAGTCAAGGTTGGCTTAACGTTAGTTCCTACCTGGGCAGTCTATTGCATCTGTGCAGGTACATTTAGCGTTCGCTGAATTACATGCGTTGCACATAGGGGCGTTGACGCATCCCATTGTCACTGTACCACCCATACCAGGGTTGTACTTTATCCTACACATGGGCTGGAATAATCATCATCATTATAATAATACAAATATGATAATAATAATAATGTATTCGTTATTTGTAAATGACTAATTGGTACAAATTGGAGCTACACATCAGGTTGAGATCTGTACTTCCAGTGCACACCGTAAATAATTTGGATGACGAACCAGCAACTAGAACGTGGTTGTTCTTGTTGCTGGTTCCCAAAATGCTGGGACCCGAAATGAAGGTTATTAATCAGTTTAGTCTTTGCCAATGGTTGTTACAGTTCCGGGTTATAACTCCCTGCACCCACTGCTGAGTCTTCTTCCAATGTCATCGAAATATAAAGGTTCTGAGTATTTATAGAACAATCTACAGTCATTTTAGAAAATCAGAATGATCTATGTCGTCATGGCAATAAACTGAAGAAGAACTACTATAAACTCAATGGACTAGTTGTTAAGGATCGTATATATTAAAGGGGTAAAGACCGACATTAAGGGGCTGCTGGTGCACTGTTGTTTATACAAATAATGCATCAGCAGGCACCAAAATGCCTTAGCACCAATAGGTTCAAGGCAGTGTTTAAACCAAAGTAAAAATAGATGGAATCAACTCACATTAGTTTGGGTGCAAATTTCTGGTACAACAATGACTTGACATTGGGCCAGAGTTGGGGCGGAGCACATTGGACAGAACTTTTTTCCTACTGGGCAGTCAACTGGTAGAAATGAGAAGGCAGTGTAATTACCAATAAGGAGTGAGCGGCAGTGAGCGAATTAATATAATTGAGGCGCGCAGTTGTACCAATGTGTTGGAAGGAAGACAACAATCCCCATAGACTTAGCATTGCGGGCGATAAATATTCATTCTATACGTCGGTGGCCATAAGGGATTTTTTCGGCTCTACATAGGTATATCTGGTGGGTTAGAAGTCTTTAATACTCTGATGTGTTAAAAGCTATGTATTGGTGAAAATATCCTTGCGGTAATGCACGCACAAAATAACAGACATTACCCCCCCCCCCCCCCACACACCCCGAATTTAGAAGTATTAAGTGTCGTCTTGAAGATTGCTCTCCTAAAGGCATCTTCGTATGTTTATGTTGTTGATATATTTTGTATTCAGGCTTCTGGTTTTAATTTTAACGTAATATTACAAAATACCCTGTGCAACCAGATATATTCATGTGTGCCTGATCATAATAATCAAAACATCGTTTGGTGTATTGAACTTGGTATGTTCATGGGGTTGATGGAAACATGGTTTATTTTTTAGCGCACAAACTAGCGAGTAAAATATAATGACTTGTCATTCTTTTCTTTCTCTGTATCTATGAGTATGTGATATAAAGCACTAAAATATATACTATTCAGGAAAATCATTTTTTCGTCTACATTTTTATATGTTCCTCATAGTTTCTGCGATTCCAATTATCTGTGCGACACAGGCAGTTTACACAAGAGAGAATATTTACCACAAATATCACATACAAATGTCTAGCTGTCTATAATAATAAATACTAATAAATATAATAAATACTCACATGGTGTGACTGTTGAAAGCAAGAATAGAGAACAGATGAATTACTGTAAATTTGTGGAATTTAAAATTGTTTCTTTCTATCTACGTTTTGGCAACATCTCACTTCTTTGGTAATGATAATTATGAAATTTGTATGCTTATCCCCGTCCCAGAATACTGCCTAGAATTTAATTTGCTGGTCACTCAATAAAAGTCCCCTAGTATTATAATAAATACACATAATGAGCAGTTAACATTTTATTTATTTTCTATAACATATTTTGACTCAAATCTGCAAGAGACTTTTGCTGTATTTCTCTGATGCGGCTGCAAATACTATTTTTGTACTTATCAATATTAAAAATGCAGATTCAATTTACTTCGGACATCAGTGTCATTTTGGTAGATTTTATTCTAAACAATGAACTTATTGAGTAAAATAAATAGAGAGGAACTGACCTGTAGACATAGGAGCGACTGTCGTCACCACTAGAGTAAAAAAAACCATATATATCAGGTTGCAGGCGGTATGTCCAAATAATGCATTAGGTCGTTAGAAAATGTACAATTCACCTTCAGCAATCCTCTTAAATAACCCCAATTTAAGACATTCATGAGCTTTACAATGTAGTTCAACATAAACGAACATATCTTTCTTAATCAACGCAATACCCTAGACAGCCATATACCTAGTATTTATTATTTCACAGCAGAATCTATATGAGTGTACTAAATTTGTAGAACTGCCGATTGTACATTTTCTCACCCTTTGACCATTAGTAGCAGAGGTTGCCCTGGGAGTGAGGTTACCTCCAGACTGGGAAGTCAACTGAGGCCACTCATCCATTTCCAACTACTTTGGGAAGAATTCTCACCGTTTTGTTGAAGGTTAGAGGTATATGGAAATGTTCTCTCTCTCTCTCTCTCTCTCTCTCTTTTTAGTAAACTTTAACATATAATTAAACTTCATACATCACGCTAGGGGGCGTGTCGAGCTGTTGGTCTTTTTCTACATTTTTGAGTGGCCCAACTATAAGAACATATTAACACTTATAATACATATGTAGTGAACCTGCTGAAAAATGTCAATGCCTTGACGGGGAACCGAACCCCGGACCTTTGGATTAACGTTCCAATGCTCTAACCACTGAGCTATCGAGGCAGGCACAACTTCAGCAGATCACAATCCCAAGTTCAACCACTAGGACCACTACACATATATCATAGTCCGTACAAGAGAGAAAAAATAAAAATACACTCTTACAATTTTAGAACATAATTTGTCATAAACAACTTTCTTGTTTTAATAAATATTTCATATTAAGACATTCTATTCATTCATTAATTAAATGAATAGGCACTTATTCATGAAAATATTTTGTAGTCATGGACAAATCTGCATCCTTTGGGAATTCTAGTTTTATATCTCAAATGACTTTGTCATCTTATTCGTGATCAAGCTTTCTGTGAATAATACTGTTTTGATACAGTTTTTAGAAATAAGATGCATACTCATCATTATAGAGCATATATGTCCGATTCTTTTATTATATACACATTGGAGATGTGTATTCAACAGTGTAGTATATGTTCTATATATTTCATAGTGAGAATAGGCCTGACAATTGGGAGAAAAGAAAAACTGATTTCGTACCTGGTGTTGTCACTGTTACTTCTACAGAAATGAAAGAACAAAAGATGAAAGAGATGAGTCCCTGCATGAAGATAATTCTTAGCCATGAACAAATTTGCATCAATTTGCAGTTTTAGTGCCTGTTTTATGCCTGAAATGACTTCAAGATCTTTCCAATCAGACTTGTTGATATAAAGGAAGATACATAGTAAACATGATAATATATCTGATTATATAGGCTGACCATTACATGGATGTGTTATATGCTTCACAATGTGAATTGGTCAATTAGGAGATAAGAAAATAATTTCTTACTTGGTGTTGTGACTTCAGGTGTTGTAACTCCTGCAGGGATAAAAACCACAAAAAGTCAAATCATTTATTACTTTGTTACTTAACTAATCAAAGTAACCTCAAACTGTAAATAATGTATAGCAGGATGGGGATCAAGATGAATGAGGGTGCCTTGTGAAAATTGCTTTATTTTTTTATTGATGAAGAATTAAATATGTCAAATACTTACGTGGTGTAGTTACCATGGGTGTTGTCACACCTTGGAATTCAAAGATATATTTAAGAAATTAGAAGTAAAAATGATAAACCATATCTGGTTTTCTACACATTGGAGTTGAACAACATTTCGTACAGTATGTTATGTTGCATGCATATTCAACTAAGTGGTATATGGAATCCAATCAGCTGGACTACTGGAAGTGCTTTTCAGAAAAGTGCACAAAATGGTTTTACAATGTTGCTTTTTAAGTTATTAAAGGCACATATATAATCTGACAAATCAATAACTAACTCATAGCTTTCCTTCACTTAGAATATTGCAAATGTTGGAGTACTATTTGTGCAATATTCCTGCTCCTTCAACCAACTCATTAGGCTGGGCTAGGTATGTATGTGCTGGGCAATACATAGATGTTCCATATATGTAATGTGTTTCTGGGAAATGAGCCACAAGTCGCAAAAATTAAATTTTTCAAAGTGCTTTATTCACAGGTTCTCATTGTTGGAATGTATTCATTTTCATAGTGTTCAATACCACAAATCGTATAATTTACATGTACCAACTTTTGAGACAGTACACTAAATATATCCATCCATTTTGAAGTTCATCCTATAGAGAATATTTAGTTGCTTTAGTAGTAACTGTCCATTAAGATATATTGAAAACACTATTCTCAAAAAATAAGATATCAAACTTAAAATGTAGAATTGCTTATTTGATTGTTTAATGTTTACTATCTTTAGGATCGGTTTGATCTCATCTTTTCAAATATGATAATATCTCAAAATCCAATATTTGCGACTTGTGACTCATTTTCCTGGGAGACAAGAAACTGATTTCGTACCTGGTGTTGTCACTGGAGGCGTTGTTACTTCTACAGAAATGAAAGAACAAAAGATGAAAGAGATGAGTCCCTGCATGAAGATAATTCTTAGCCATGAACAAATTTGCATCAATTGGCAGTTTTAGTGCCTGTTTTATGCCTGAAATGACTTCAAGATCTTTCCAATGAGACTTGTTGATATAAAGGAAGATACATAGTAAACATGATAAAATATCTGATTATATAGGCTGACCATTATATGCTTCACAATGTGAATAGGTCAATTAGGAGATAAGAAAATAATTTCTTACTTGGTGTTGTGACTTCAGGTGTTGTAACTCCTGCAGGGATAAAAATCACAAAAAGTCAAATCATTTATTACTTTGTTAATTAACTAATCAAAGTAACCTAAAACTGTAAATAATGTATAGCAGGATGGGGATCAAGATGAATGAGGGTGCCTTGTGAAAATTGCTTCATTTTTTTATTGATGAAGAATTAAATATGTCAAATACTTACGTGGTGTAGTTACCATGGGTGTTGTCACACCTTGGAATTCAAAGATATATTTAAGAAGTTAGAAGTAAAAATGATAAACCATATCTGGTTTTCTATACACATTGGAGTTGAACAACATTTCAACATTTTGAAATGACTTCAAGATATTTCCAATGAGACTTGTTGATATAAAGGAAGATACATAGTAAACATGATAATACATCTGGGTATAAAGGCTGACCATTACATGGATGTGTTATATGCTTCACAATGTGAATTGGTCAATTAGGAGATAAGAAAATAATTTCTTACTTGGTGTTGTGACTTCAGGTGTTGTAACTCCTGCAGGGATAAAAACCACAAAAAGTCAAATCATTTATTATTTTGTTACTTAACTAATGAAAGTAACCTCAAACTGTAAATAATGTATAGCAGGATGGGGATCAAGATGAATGAGGTTGCCTTGTGAAAATTGCTTCATTTTTCTATTGATGAAAAATTAGATATGTCAAATACTTACGTGGTGTAGTTATCACGGGTGTTGACACACCTTCAAATTCAAAGATAATGTCATATTTAGGAAATGTCTGCAAAATTAGGAAAAGAATACTAATTCCACTAGTTTCTACTAACCCTGGGCCTGATTCGTAAAGCTGCTTCTTCTTTCTCATCAATCACATTTAACTTATCTCCTTATCCCATCTATCCATACCGTTAATAACTTGATCTACGCTTCATGCAACTGTGTTGTTCTATGTTGCATTATTGAATCTTTTTCCTTTTACTCCACACAAAACAGAGTACATTTGAGGTTTTTTAAAAATAACATAAGCCTTTCTTAATGGACTTTTCCCCCCCAAACGTCTATTAAGAATATTTAAAGTTCCTCAAAGATTACAGTTTGGCACTAGGCAGATTCGGAATCAAGAGATTCAGGAGATCTAATCAACCCAAAAACATTGGTATGACCTAAAATATCTTGGATACTATTCTGCTAATGAAGAATAAAGGGGGTTTATCAACTGTACTGAAATATTGATTCTACTTGAATTGAAAACAAAAGGTAAATAGATTACCTACAGATACAGTTAAGAAGTGTAAGCATGTACAGTACTGTCCCCTCTATACTATATATGCATTCAATAAATTTTCAACAATACATGAAGTCCAGAATACAGGCACGATTACATTAGAGTAGAGGCTGCAGCTTTCTTTCTATAAGGAATAGTTCAGTTCTTATAGCTGATCTTCCAGTAGCGCCGGGGGAAGAGGTGACACTATTTATTAGTTCCACTATTTATAATATGCCCCTAGCATAGAAGGATATTGAAATATAAACCTTCGTTTTGGGTTCTGAATTGTCAAAAGTATATAGAAGTTTTAAAAAAAACTTTTATAAAACCATTAAATGATTATGATAATAAATCGGATTAAATAGACATAAATGGGTTACATGCTTTATGAGAAGGAGACAAGAAATAACTTCTTACTTGGTGTTGTGACTTCAGGGGTTGTTACTGCTGCAGGGATAAAAACCACAAAAATTAAGAAATACCAGATTGTGAAAAATCGAAACTACCTGGGAAACCAGTTACATGACACAGAGGATTGATTTTCAGCAGTAAAACCTTTAAAAAAACCTCTAACCCTGTACTAAATAACATATGAACATGTGAAATGTTTTTGCATGAATGTTGAAAAATTTGTTATCAATACTACCATTTACTGTAGTACAGTAGGTTGAACAATTATATAACCCATTATTTGTAGACTAAGAAAGTTTTTCATTAATAATTATATAATTATCATCTTAGTGAAATGAACGGTGAAAAAAGAAATGGATGAAACCGAGGAATCAAAAACTTTATGCAAATAGTGTTGGACAGAGTCAAGGAAATTCTGCACAAACCTGGTGTTGTTGCTTCTGGTGAAGTTGCAGTAGTTACTTCTGGTGTAGTAGCAGTTGTTATTTCTGGCGTGGTTGCAGTTGTTACTTCTGGAGTAGTAGCAGTTGTTATCTCAGGTGTAGTTGCAGTTGTTACTTCTGGTGTAGTAGCAGTTGTTATCTCAGGTGTAGTTGCAGTGGTTACTTCTGGTGTAGTCGCAGTTGTTATCTCAGGTGTAGTTGCAGTTGTTGCCTCAGGGGTAGTAGCAGTAGTTACTTCTGGTGTAGTAGCAGTTGTTACTTCTGGAGTAGTTGCAGTTGTTATTTCTGGTGTGGTTGCACTTGTTACTTCTGGAGTAGTAGCTGTTGTTACTTCTGGTGTAGTTGCAGTTGTTACTTCTGGTGTAGTTGCAGTTGTTGCCTCAGGTGTAGTAGCAGTGGTTACCTCTGGTGTAGTTGCAGTTGTTGCCTCAGGTGTAGTAGCAGTGGTTACTTCTGGTGTAGTAGCAGTTGTCACTTCTGGTGTAGTTGCAGTTGTAACTTCTGGTGTAGTAGCAGTTGTTACTTCAGGTGTAGTTGCAGTTGTTACTTCTGGTGTAGTTGCAGTTGTTACTTCTGGTGTAGTTGCAGTTGTTGCCTCAGGTGTAGTAGCAGTGGTTACTTCTGGTGTAGTAGCAGTTGTCACTTCTGGTGTAGTTGCAGTTGTTACTTCTGGTGTAGTTGCAGTTGTTACTTCTGGTGTAGTTGCAGTTGTTACTTCAGGTGTAGTGGCAGTTGTTACTTCTGGTGTAGTTGCAGTTGTTACTTCTGGTGTAGTTGCAGTAGTTACTTCTGGTGTAGTTGCAGTTGTTACTTCTGGTGTAGTTGCAGTTGTAACTTCTGGTGTAGTTGCAGTAGTTACTTCTGGTGTGGTTGCAGTTGTTACTTCTGGTGTCGTTGCAGATGTAACTTCAGGTGTAGTTGCAGTTGTTACTTCTGGTGTAGTTGCAGTTGTCACTTCAGGGGTAGTAGCAGTTGTTACTTCTGGTGTAGTTGCAGTTGTAACTTCTGGTGTAGTTGCAGTGGTAGCTTCTGGTGTAGTTGCAGTGGTTGCTTCTGGGGTAGTTGCAGATGTAACTTCTGGTGTAGTAGCAGTTGTTATTTCTGGTGTAGTTGCAGTGGTTGCTTCTGGGGTAGTTGCAGATGTAACTTCTGGTGTAGTTGCAGATGTTACTTCTGGTGTCGTTGCAGTTGTCACTTCTGGTGTAGTCGCAGTTGTTACTTCTGGTGTAGTTGCAGTGGTTGCTTCTGGTGTAGTTGCAGTTGTTACTTCTGGTGTGGTTACAGTTGTTACTTCTGGTGTAGTTGCAGTTGTCACTTCAGGGGTAGTAGCAGTTGTTACTTCTGGTGTAGTAGCAGTTGTTACTTCTGGTGTAGTTGCAGATGTAACTTCTGGTGTAGTTGCAGTGGTTGCTTCTGGGGTAGTAGCAGTGGTTGCTTCTGGTGTAGTAACAGTTGTTACTTCTGGTGTAGTAGCAGTGGTTGCTTCTGGTGTAGTTGCAGTTGTAACTTCTGGTGTAGTAGCAGTTGTTGCTTCTGGTGTAGTTGCAGTGGTAGCTTCTGGGGTAGTAGCAGTTGTGACCTCTGTTGTAGGTATAGTTTCTGTTGTAGGTTCTACAAATAAAAAGATTGATAATGAAGTAAGATAGCATGGTGAAACTAACATCCAGTGTATTTGGGATATGGAAAGCCAACCAAAGATGAAAAACGTTCCTTTTTTATGTCTTGAACAATTGATATGGAAAGAACTATATCATTTCATTATTATTTGCCCTGGGATATATCTAGGGAACGAAACACCTGACATGGGGACTGGGGAATGGGGTGGAGGAAATATTGCACAAAGCAACACTGATTTAATGAATGGGAGACAACACAAACTGTGGAATTTTATTCATGTTTATTTTTAATGAGGACTCCTTTTTACAAACAAATGTAACCTTGAGTGATAGCCGTAGAGGGCGACTCTGTTGTCCGAAATGTGGGACTTTCAGAGGTCAGAGGAAGGAAGGTACTCTCAGTTCTGGCAGTTGTTCTTGGACCTCCAGAGACAGTTGGTACTTCTGGTGTAGTTTCAGTTGTTACTTCAGGTGTAGTAACAGTCGTTGCTTCTGGTGTAGTTGCAGTGGTAACTTCTGATGTAGTTTCCGTTCTAACTTCTGGTGAAGTAGCAGTTGTTACGTCTGGTGAGCTTGCTTTAGCGCATGACAAGAAATATGTTTATTAAGTATCAATTATGGAAAAAATCAATATGTGATTTAATTGAACATGTGAATAAATTAGTCCCAATAAACATGGCTAACTCATAGAACTTCATGCCTTTGACATCATCTTGAAACATAACACTGACTGCCTCACACCAACAACATAATAGAGCCCTAATAGTTGTTAAATAAGAACGTTAAATGTGACCCACACTGCAATAATGGGTCTTATGTAAGGGGGACATTTGTAATAAGACCTGTTTTCACAGAGTGAGTCACAAATGTATAGATGACATGAAAGATTAATAAACCTTTTTCAACTGACAGGGACTGATAGTAAAGGACAGAAAATAATAGTGAGGCACCAAATAAACAAACAAATCAATGTATTTCATCACTGAATTCATGTACATTTTATTGGGGGCCTGTTTGAACAAAGAAAATTAACCTTGAGTGAAAGTGGTGGAGGAGTCAGTAGCTGTTGCATTTACAGTAGTAATTTCTGGTGTAGTTGCAGTTGTTACGTCTGGTGTGGTTACAGTTGCTACATCTGGTGTAGTTGCAGTTGTTATTACTGGTGTAGTAGCAGTTGTAAATTCTGGTGTAGTGGCAGTTGTTACTTCTGGTGAAGAACCAGTTGACGCTTCTGGTGTAGTTGCAGTTGTTACTTCTGGTGTAGTTGCAGTTGTTGCTTCTGGTGTAGTGACAGTTGTTACTTCTGGTGTAGTTGCAGTTGTAACTTCTGGATCAGTTGCAGTTGTTACTTCAGGTGTAGTAGCAGTGGTTACTTCTGGTGTAGTTGCAGTTGTTACTTCTAGTGTAGTAGCAGTTGTTACTTCTGGTGTAGTTGCAGACGTTACTTCTGGTGTAGTTGCAGTGGTAACTTCTGGTGTAGTAACAGTTAATGCTTCTGGTGTAGTTGCAGTTGTTACTTCTGGTGTAGTTGCAGACGTTACTTCAGGTGTAGTAGCAGTGGTTACTTCTGGTGTAGTAACAGTTGTTGCTTCTGGTGTAGTTGCAGTTGTTACTTCTGGTGTAGTTGCAGACGTTGCTTGTGGTGTTGTAGCAGTTGTTAAGTCTGGTGTAGTTGCAGTGGTGACTTCTGGGGAAGTAACAGTTGTTACTTCTGGTGTAGTTGCAGTTGTTACTTCTGGTGATGTAGCAGTTGTTGCTTCTGGTGTAGTTGCAGATGTAACTTCTGGTGTAGTAACAGTGGTTACCTCTGGTGTAGTAGCAGTGGTTGATTCAGGTGAAGTAGCAGTTGTTACTTCTGGTGTAGTTGCAGATGTAACTTCAGGTGTAGTTGCAGTTGTTACTTCTGGTGTAGTTGCAGTTGTTACTTCTGGTGTAGTTGCAGTTGTTACTTCTGGTGATGTAGCAGTTGTTGCTTCTGGTGTAGTTGCAGATGTAACTTCTGGTGTAGTAACAGTGGTTACCTCTGGTGTAGTAGCAGTGGTTGATTCAGGTGAAGTAGCAGTTGTTACTTCTGGTGTAGTTGCAGATGTAACTTCAGGTGTAGTTGCAGTTGTTACTTCTGGTGTAGTTGCAGTTGTTACTTCTGGTGTAGTTGCAGTTGTTACTTCTGGTGATGTAGCAGTTGTTGCTTCTGGTGTAGTTGCAGATGTAACTTCTGGTGTAGTAACAGAGGTTACCTCTGGTGTAGTAGCAGTTGTTACTCCTGGTGAAGTAGCAGTTGTTACTTCTGGTGTAGTTGCAGATGTAACTTCAGGTGTAGTTGCAGTTGTTACTTCTGGTGTAGTTGCAGTTGTTACTTCTGGTGTAGTTGCAGTTGTTACTTCTGGTGAAGTAGCAGTTGTTACTTCTGGTGTAGGTGCAGTTGTTACTTCTGATGTAATAGCAGTTGTTACTTCTGGTGTAGTTGCAGACGTTGCTTGTGGTGTTGTAGCAGTTGTTAAGTCTGGTGTAGTTGCAGTGGTTACTTCTGGGGAAGTAACAGTTGTTACTTCTGGTGTAGTTGCAGTTGTTACTTCTGGTGTAGTTGCAGTTGTTACTTCTGGTGATGTAGCAGTTGTTGCTTCTGGTGTAGTTGCAGATGTAACTTCTGGTGTAGTAACAGTGGTTGCTTCTGGTGTAGTTGCAGTTGTTAATTCTGGGGTCTTAGAAGTTGTTACTTCTGGTGTAGTTGCAGTTGTTGCTTCTGGTGTAGTAGCAGTTGTTACTTCTGGTGAAGTAGCAGTTGTTACTTCTGGTGTAGTTGCAGATGTCACTTCAGGTGTAGTTGCAGACGTAACTTCAGGTGTAGTTGCAGTTGTTGCTTCTGGTGTAGTTGCAGTTGTTACTTCTGGTGTAGTTGCAGATGTAACTTCTGGTGTAGTAACAGTGGTTGCTTCTGGCGTAGTAACAGTGGTTGCTTCTGGTGTAGTAGCAGTTGTTACTTCTGGTGTAGTTGCAGTTGTAAGTTCTGGTGTAGTTGCAGTTGTTACTTCTGGTGATGTAGCAGTTGTTGCTTCTGGTGTAGTTGCAGTTGTTACTTCTGGTGTAGTAACAGTAGTTACCTCTGGTGTAGTAGCAGTTGTTACTTCTGGTGTAGTTGCAGTTGTTAATTCTGGTGTAGTTGCAGTTGTTACTTCTGGTGTCGTACCAGGTGTTAATTCTGGTGTAGTACCAGTTGTTACTTCTGGTGTAGTAACAGTGGTTACCTCTGGTGTAGTAGTAGTTGTTACTTCTGGTGTAGTTGCAGTTGATAATTCTGGTGTAGATGCAGTGGTTACTTCTAGTGTAGTAACAGTGGTTACTTCTGGTGAAGTAGCAGTTGTTACTTCTGGTGTAGTTGCAGATGTAACTTCTGGTGTAGTAACAGTGGTTGCTTCTGGTGTTGTTGCAGTTGTAAGTTCTGGTGTAGTTGCAGTTGTTACTTCTGGTGTAGTAACAGTAGTTACCTCTGGTGTAGTAGCAGTTGTTACTTCTGGTGTAGTTGCAGTTGTTAATTCTGGTGTAGTTGCAGTTGTTACTTCTGGTGTCGTACCAGGTGTTAATTCTGGTGTAGTTGCAGTTGTTACTTCTGGTGATGTAGCAGTTGTTGCTTCTGGTGTTGTTGCAGTTGTAAGTTCTGGTGTAGTTGCAGTTGTTACTTCTGGTGATGTAGCAGTTGTTACTTCTGGTGTAGTTGCAGTTGATAATTCTGGTGTAGATGCAGTGGTTACTTCTGGTGAAGTAGCAGTTGTTACTTCTGGTGTAGTTGCAGATGTAACTTCTGGTGTAGTAACAGTGGTTGCTTCTGGTGTAGTAGCAGTTGTCACTTCTGGTGTTGTTGCAGTTGTAAATTCTGGTGTAGTTGCAGTTGTTAATTCTGGTGTAGTTGCAGTTGTTGCTTCTAGTGAAGTACCAGTTGGTTCTTCTGGTGTAGTGGCAATTGTTGCTTCTGGTGTAGTTGCAGCTGTTATTTCCGGTGTCGTTGCAGTTGTTATTTCTGGGGTAGTTGCAGTTGTAACTTCTGGTGAAGTTGCAGTAGTTACTTCTGGTGTAGCTGCAGATGTAACTTCTGGTGTAGTAGCAGTGGTTGATTCTGGTGTAGTTGCAATTGTTACTTGTGGGGTAGTTGCAGTTGTTATTTCCGGTGTCGTTGCTGTTGTTATTTCTGGTGTAGTTGCAGTTGTTATTTCTGGTGTAGTTGCAGTTGTTACTTCTGGTGTAGTTGCAGTTGTTACTTGTGGGGTAGTTGCAGTTGTTACTTCTGGTGTAGTTGCAGTTGTTACTTGTGGGGTAGTTGCAGTTGTTATTTCCGGTTTCGTTGCTGTTGTTACTTCTGGTGTAGTTGCAGTTGTTACGTCTGGTGTGGTTACAGTTGCTACTTCTGGTTTAGTTGCAGTTGTTATTACTGGTGTAGTAGCAGTTGTAAGTTCTGGCGTAGTTGCAGTGGTTGCTTCTGGTGTAGTTGCAGTTGTTACTTCTGGTGAAGTAGCAGTTGTTACTTCAGGTGTAGTTGCAGGTGTTACTTCTAGTGAAGTAGCAGTTGTAAATTCTGGTGTAGTTGCAGTTGTTAATTCTGGTGTAGTTGCAGTTGTTGCTTCTAGTGAAGTACCAGTTGATTCTTCTGGTGTAGTAGCAGTTTTAAGTTCTGGTGTAGTGGCAATGGTTGTTTCTGGTGTAGTTGCAGCTGTTATTTCCGGTGTCGTTGCAGTTGTTATTTCTGGGGTAGTTGCAGTTGTAACTTCTGGTGAAGTTGCAGTAGTTACTTCTGGTGTAGCTGCAGATGTAACTTCTGGTGTAGTAGCAGTGGTTGATTCTGGTGTAGTTGCAGTTGTTACTTGTGGTGTAGTTGCAGTTGTTATTTCCGGTGTCGTTGCTGTTGTTATTTCTGGTGTAGTTGCAGTTGTTATTTCTGGTGTAGTTGCAGTTGTTACTTCTGGTGTAGTTGCAGTTTTTACTTGTGGGGTAGTTGCAGTTGTTACTTCTGGTGTAGTTGCAGTGGTTACTTCTGGTGAAGTAGCAGTTGTTACTTCTGGTGTAAGTGCAGTTGTTGCTTCTGGTGAAGAAGCAGTTGTCACTTCTGGTGTAGTTGCAGAGGTTACTTCTGGTGTAGTTGCAGTGCTTACTTCTGGTGTAGTAATGGTTGATACTTCTGGTGTAGTTGCAGTTGTTACTTCTGGTGTAGTTGCAGTTGTTGCATCTAGTGTAGTTGCAGTTGTTACTTCTGGTGAAGTAGCAGTTGTTACTTCTGGTGTAGTTGCAGTGGTTACTTCTGGTGAAGTAGCAGTTGTTGCTTCTGGTGTAGTTGCAGTGGTTTCTTCTGGTGTAGTTACAGTTGTTACTTCTGTTGTAGTTGCAGTGCTTACTTCTGGTGTAGTAACAGTTGTTACTTCTGGTGTAGTAACAGTGGTTACTTCTGGTGTAGTAGCAGTTGTTACTTCTGGTGAAGTAGCAGTTGTTACTTCTGGTGTAGTTGCAGATGTAACTTCAGGTGTAATTGCAGTTGTTTCTTCTGGTGAAAGTGCAGTTGTTGCTTCTGGTGAGGAAGCAGTTGTCACTTCTGGTGTAGTTGCAGAGGTTACTTCTGGTGTAGTTGCAGTGCTTACTTCTGGTGTAGTAACCGTTGATACTTCTGGTGTAGTTGCAGTTGTTACTTCTGGTAAAGTAGCAGTTGTCGCTTCTGGTGTAGTTGCAGTGATTACTTCTGTCGAAGTAGCAGTGCTTACTTCTGGTGTAGTAGCAGTGCTTACTTCTGGTGTAGTAACAGTTGTTACTTCTGGTGTAGTAACAGTGGTTACTTCTGGTGTAGTAGCAGTTGTTACTTCTGGTGAAGTAGCAGTTGTTACTTCTGGTGTAGTTGCAGATGTAACTTCAGGTGTAATTGCAGTTGTTTCTTCTGGTGTAGTTGTAGTTGTTACTTCTGGGGTAGTTCCAGTTTTTGCTTCTTGTGTAGTTGCAGATGTAACTTTTGGTGTAGTAACAGTGGTTGCTTCTGGTGTAGTTGCAGTTGCTAATTCTGGTATCGTTGCAGATGTTACTTCTGGTGTCATAGAAGCTGTTACTTCTGGTGTTGTAGAAGTTGTTACTTCTGGTGTCGTACCAGGTGTTACTTCTTGTGTAGTTGCAGTGGTTGCTTCTGGTGTCGTACCAGGTGTTACTTCTTGTGTAGTTGCAGTGGTTACTTCTGGTGTAGTTGCAGTGGTAACTTCTGATGTAGTTTCTGTTCTTACTTCTAGTGAAGTTGCAGTTGTTACGTCTGGTGAGCTTGCTTTAGCGCATGACAAGGAATGAGTTTATTAAGTATCAATTATGGAAGAAATCAATAGGTGAATTGATTAGACATGTCAATAATTAATTCCCAATAAACACTGCTACCTCATAGAACTTCATGCCTTTGACATCATCTTGAAACATAACAGTGACTGCCTAACACCAACAACCTAATAGAGCCCTAATAGTCCTTAGATAAGAACGTTAAATGTGACCCACTGCAATAATGGGTCTTATGTAAAGGGGACATTTATAATAAGACCTGTTTTCGCAGAGTGAGTCACAAATGTATAGATGACATGAAAGATGAATAAACCTTTTGTAACTGACGGGGACTGACAGTAAAGCACTGAAAACAATAGTGAGGCACCAAATAAACAAACAAATCAATGTATTTCATCACTGTATTCATGTACATTTTATTGGTGGCGAGTTTGTACAAAGAAAGGTAACCTTGGGTGAAAGTGGTGGAGGATTCAGTAGCTGATGCAGTTACAGTAGTAATTTGTGGTGTAGTAGCAGTTGTTACTTCTGAAGTAGTTGCAGCTGTTGCTTCTCGTGGAGTAGCAGTTGTTATGTCTGGTGTGGTTACAGTTGCTACATCTGGTGTAGTTGCAGTTGTTACTACTGGTGTAGTAGCAGTTGTAAGTTCTGGTGTAGTGGCAGTTGTTGCTTCTGGTGTAGTTGCAGTTGTTACTTCTGGTGTAGTGGCAGTTGTTGCTTCTGGTGTAGTCGCAGTTGTTACTTCTGGTGTAGTTGCAGTTGTTGCTTCTGGTGTAGTTGCAGTTGTTATTTCTGGCTGAGGTGCAGTTGTTACTTCTGGTGTAGTGACAGTTGCTAAATCTGGTGTAGTTGCAGTTGTTACTACTGGGGTAGTAGCAGTTGTAAGTTCTGGTGTAGTTGCAGTTGTTACTTCTGGTGTCGTGGCAGTTGTTACTTCTGGTGTAGTCGCAGTTTTTACTTCTGGTGTAGTTTCAGTTGTTGCTTCTGGTGTAGTTGCAGTTGTTATTTTTGGCTGAGGTGCAGTTGTTACTTCTGGTGTAGTGACAGTTGCTAAATCTGGTGTAGTTGCAGTTGTTACTTCTGGTGTCGTGGCAGTTGTTACTTCTGGTGTAGTCGCAGTTTTTACTTCTGGTGTAGTTTCAGTTGTTGCTTCTGGTGTAGTTGCAGTTGTTATTTCTGGCTGAGGTGCAGTTGTTACTTCTGGTGTAGTGACAGTTGTTACTTCTGGTGTAGTTGCAGTTGTTACTTCTGGGGTAATTGCAGTTGTTGTTTCTGGTGTAGTTGCTGTTGTCGCTTCTGGTGTAGTTGCAGTTGTTCTTTCTGGTGAAGTAGCAGGTGTCGCTTCTGGTGTAGTTGCAGTGGTTACTTCTGGTGTAGTAGCAGTGGTTGCTTCTGGTGTAGTTGCAGTTGTTACTACTGGTGTAGTAACAGTTGTTACTTCTGATGTAGGAGTAGTTGTTAATTCTGGGGTAATTGCAGTTGTCACTTCTGGTGTAGTTGCCGTTGATACTTCTTGTGTAGATGCAGTTGTAATTTCTGGTGAAGTAGCAGTGGTTGCTTCTGGTGTAGTGGCAGTTGTTATTTGTCGTGTAGTAGCAGTTGTTATTTCTGGTGTGGTTGCAGTTGTTACTTCTGGTGTAGTTGCAGATGCTACTTCTGGTGTAGTAGCAGTGGTTGATCCTGGTGTAGTTGCAGTTGTTACTTGTGGTGTAGTAACAGTGGTTACCTCTGGTGTAGTAGTAGTTGTTACTTCTGGTGTAGTTGCAGTTGATAATTCTGGTGTAGATGCAGTGGTTACTTCTAGTGTAGTAACAGTGGTTACTTCTGGTGAAGTAGCAGTTGTTACTTCTGGTGTAGTTGCAGATGTAACTTCTGGTGTAGTAACAGTGGTTGCTTCTGGTGTAGTAGCAGTTGTCACTTCTGGTGTTGTTGCAGTTGTAAGTTCTGGTGTAGTTGCAGTTGTTACTTCTGGTGATGTAGCAGTTGTTGCTTCTGGTGTAGTTGCAGTTGTTACTTCTGGTGTAGTAACCGTTGATACTTTGTGTGTAGTTGCAGTTGTTACTTCTGGTGAAGTAGTAGTTATCGCTTCTGGTGTAGTTGCAGTACTTACTTCTGGTGTAGTAGCAGTTGTTACTTCTGGTGAAGTAGCAGTGGTTGCTTCTGGTGAAGAAGCAGTTATCACTTCTGGTGTAGTTGCAGTTGTTAGTTCTGGTGAAGTAGCAGTGGTAGCTTCTGGTGTAGTGGCAGTTGTTATTTGTCGTGTAGTAGCAGTTGTTATTTCTGGCTGAGGTGCAGTTGTTACTTCTGGTGTAGTGACAGTTGCTAAATCTGGTGTAGTTGCAGTTGTTACTACTGGGGTAGTAGCAGTTGTAAGTTCTGGTGTAGTTGCAGTTGTTACTTCTGGTGTCGTGGCAGTTGTTACTTCTGGTGTAGTCGCAGTTTTTACTTCTGGTGTAGTTTCAGTTGTTGCTTCTGGTGTAGTTGCAGTTGTTATTTTTGGCTGAGGTGCAGTTGTTACTTCTGGTGTAGTGACAGTTGCTAAATCTGGTGTAGTTGCAGTTGTTACTTCTGGTGTCGTGGCAGTTGTTACTTCTGGTGTAGTCGCAGTTTTTACTTCTGGTGTAGTTTCAGTTGTTGCTTCTGGTGTAGTTGCAGTTGTTATTTCTGGCTGAGGTGCAGTTGTTACTTCTGGTGTAGTGACAGTTGTTACTTCTGGTGTAGTTGCAGTTGTTACTTCTGGGGTAATTGCAGTTGTTGTTTCTGGTGTAGTTGCTGTTGTCGCTTCTGGTGTAGTTGCAGTTGTTCTTTCTGGTGAAGTAGCAGGTGTCGCTTCTGGTGTAGTTGCAGTGGTTACTTCTGGTGTAGTAGCAGTGGTTGCTTCTGGTGTAGTTGCAGTTGTTCTTTCTGGTGTAGTAGCAGGTGTCGCTTCTGGTGTAGTTGCAGTGGTTACTTCTGGTGTAGTAGCAGTGGTTGCTTCTGGTGTAGTTGCAGTTGTTACTGCTGGTGTAGTTGCAGATGTAACTTCTGGTGTAGTTGCAGTTGTTACTTCTGGTGTAGTTGTAGATGTAACTTCTGGTGTAGTAGCAGTGGTTGCTTTTGGTGTAGTTGTAGATGTACCTTCTGGTGTAGTAACGGTGGTTGCTTCCGGTGTAGTTGCAGTTGTTAGTTCTGGTGTTGTTGCAATAGTTACTTCTGGTGTCGTTGAAATTGTTACTTCTGGTGTCGTACCAGCTGTTACTTCTGGTGTAGTTGCAGTGATTGCTTCTGGAGTAGTAGCAGTGGTTACTTCTGGTGTAGTTGCAATGGTTCCTTCTGGTGTAGTTGCAGTTGTTGCTTCTGGTGTAGTTGCAGTTGTTACTTGTGGTGTTGTAGCAGTGCTTACTTGTGGTGTAGTTGCAATGGTTCCTTCTGGTGTAGTTGCAGTTGTAACTTCTGGAGTAGTAGCAGTGGTTACTTCTGGTGTAGTTGCAATGGTTCCTTCTGGTGTAGTTGCAATGGTTCCTTCTGGTGTAGTTGCAGTTGTTACTTGTGGTGTTGTAGCAGTGCTTACTTGTGGTGTAGTTGCAATGGTTCCTTCTGGTGTAGTTGCAGTTGTTGCTTCTGGTGTAGTGGCAGTTGTTACTTGTGGTGTAGTTGCAGTTGTTGCTTCTTGTGTAGTAGCAGTTGTTACTTCTGGTGTAGTTGCAGTTGTTACTTCTTGGGTAGAGGCTGTGGTTACTTCCATTGTTTGTATCATTAGTGTTGTACTTTCTTGTTCTGTTGTGCTTTCTGTAGAGCCAGATAGGTTAATTATTAAATAAGTAACGTGTTAGAATTAAATCAATATCTTTTCCCTCTGAATGTAAACCATTATAAAAAAAAATTATTCTCCAATGTTAGACTCAAAAATGGATTTTCTCAATAAAGTCAGTAGTCACGAAATCTTGTGTGACTCTTTCTACTTCATCATAGAGGACACTTGGGCATTATAAGAATTCAAATCACACAGAGAAGGCCTGAGCTATGATAGGGTACTGCCCCCTTTGGCAAGTGGACTAAAAGTAATTGAGATTAATATTGATTGTCAAATCATCACCCTATATATGCAAGTGATCTCACTTTAAAATAGGGTGAGTGACCTAGGGTTATATCAACCCAGATGCTAGCCAACTGTCACCCAAGGTCCAGATATTAAACTCTCAGAGCATTTCAGACCAATTTGTTTTAAATATTTTTAAAATGCACTGATCTTAAGAAATTCAACTCTTACTGATTTAATTATGCCGTAGTATACTACCATTGAAGTGTGATAATTGGGAAGAGAAACAGCTAGACAGTATAGTTGTTGTGGTCAACTATTATCACACTGTATTGCAGTGAAGACATGAAATCTATGGCAATCCATTACCACAGTCTTTTCGGTTCATGACTGACCATTACCGCCAGCTGAGCATATAATTATAGTAAGTATCTAAGAGCGTCAGACACATGAATTATCTCTTGAGTTCCATCCATGAAAGTTTCATTCTACAGCTGAAGCCATCCAAAATGTGCCTCAAACCCATCCAAAGTCTCAGTAGGAGGTTTACATTAAGTTAATTGAACCTAATTTTTGGCTGACATGAAGAAATTTAGGTAAGTTATCCGAGTGACTATTTCAGATTAATTCAGTTTCAAGTAAACAAGACTTTACCCCATTAATTGGAGCGATGCCTTGAAACTTAAAAACATGGGATACCTTCAAGGAACAAGAAGACTTGCCCAAGTTTATTGAGCCAAATTCTAAAGTGCATAAAACAAGATTAAGGGAACGAAGCAATCAGATGTGTAAACAATGAATTCATGTTCACTTTATTGGGGAAACGTTTGTACAGACAAAATTAACCTTGAGTAATTGCAGTAGAGGACGCGGTGGTTGGAGGAAATTCAGTCCGGACAGAAGTCACAGTACTCGGAGTGGCAGCAGTGGTTGAAGGAGCTTCTGTTACTGTTGTTAGTTTCTCGGTAGTGGGAGTGGTTACTTCTGGTGTAGTTGCAGTTGTTGCCTCTGGTGTAGTTGCAGTTGTTGCTTCTGGTGTAGTAACTGTTGTTGCTTCTGGTGTAGTAGCAGTTGTTACTTCAGGGGTAGTAGCAGTTGTTGCTTCTGGGGTAGTTGCAGTTGTTGCTTCTGGTGTAGTAACTGTTGTTGCTTCTAGTGTAGTTGCAGTTGTTGCTTCGGGTGTAGTTGCAGTTGTTACTTCTGGGGTAGATTCAGTGGTCACTTCTGGTGTAGTAACTGTTGTTGCTTCTGGTGTAGTAACTGTTGTTGCTTCTGGTGTAGTAACTGTTGTTGCTTCTGGTGTAGTAACTGTTGTTGCTTCTGGTGTAGTAGCAGTTGTTGCTTTTGGTGTAGTAGCAGTTGTTGCTTCTGGGGTAGTTGCAGTTGTTGCTTCTGGTGTAGTAACTGTTGTTGCTTCTAGTGTAGTTGCAGTTGTTGCATCTGGTGTAGTAGCAGATGTTGCTTCTGGTGAAGTAGGAGTTGTTGCTTTTGGTGTGGTTGCAGTACTTGCTTCAGTTGTGGCAACAGTTGTTACTTCTGGTGTAGTAGCAGATGTTACTTCTGGTGTAGTAGCAGTTGTTGCTTCTGGTGTAGTTGCAGTTGTTGCTTCTGGTGTAGTAGCAGATGTTACTTCTGGTGTAGTTGCAGTTGTTACTTCTTGAGTAGTTGCAGAGGTTGCTTCTGGTATGGTTATGGTTGTTGCATCTTGTGTAGTAGCAGATGTTCCTTCTTGTGTAGTAGCAGTTGTTACTTCTGGTGTAGTAGCAATTGTTACTTCGTGAGTAGTAGCAGATGTTACTGCAGGTGTAGTTGCAGTAGTTACTTCTTGTGTAGTGGCAGTTGTAACTTCTGGTGTAGTTGCAGTTGTTATTTCTGCTGTTGTTGCTTCTGTTGTTGCTTCTGTTGTTGCTTCTGTTGTTGCTTCTGTTGTTGCAACAGTGGTTGCTTCTGGTGTAGTAGCGATTGTTGCTTCTTGTGTAGTAACAGTTGTTGGTTCTGGTGTAGTTACTGTTGTTGCTTCTGTTGTGGCAACACTTGTTGCTTCTGGTGTAGTAGCAGATGTACCTTCTGGTGTAGTAGCAGTGCTTGCTTCTGGTGTTATTTCTGTTGTTACTTCTGGTCTGGTTATAGTTGTTGCATCTTGTGTAGTAGCAGATGTTCCTTCTTGTGTAGTAGCAGTTGTAGCTTCTTGAGTAGTAGCAGTTGTTACTTCTTGAGTAGTTGCAGAGGTTGCTTCTGGTGTAGTTGCAGTTGCAGTTGCTGCTTCTGTTGTAGCAACTGTTGTTGCCTCTGGTGTAGTTGCAGTTGTTACTTCTGGTGTAGTTGCAGTTGTTGCTTCTGTTGTTGCAACAGTTGTTGCTTCTGGTGTAGTAGCAGTGGTTGCTTCTATTGTGGCAACAGTTGGTGGTTCTGGTGTAGTAACAGTTGATGCTTCTGGTGTCGGCGCAGTTGTTACTTCTGGTGTAGTTACAGTAGTTACTTCAGGTGTAGTAGCAGTTGTTACTTCTGGTGTAGTTGCAGTTGTTACTTGTGGGGTAGTTGCAGTTGTTACTTCTGGTGTAGTTACAGTAGTTACTTCAGGTGTAGTAGCAGTTGTTACTTCTGGTGTAGTTGCAGTTGTTACTTCTGGTGTAGTTGCAGTTGTTGCTTCTGTTGTTGCAACAGTTGTTGCTTCTTGTGTAGTACCAATTGTTGCTTCTTGTGTAGTAACAGTTGTTGGTTCTGGTGTAGTTGCTGTTGTTGCTTCTGTTGTGATAACACTTGTCGCTTCTGGTGTAGTAGCAGTGGTTGCTTCTGTTGTGGCAACAGTTGTTGGTTCTGGTGTAGTAACAGTTGATCCTTCTGGTGTCGGCGCAGTTGTTATTTCTGGTGTAGTTACAGATGTAACTTGTGGTGTAGTTGCAGTTGTTACTTGTGGTGTAGTTGCAGTTGTTACTTGTGGTGTAGTTGCAGTTGTTGCTTCTGTTGTTGCAACAGTTGTTGCTTCTTGTGTAGTACCAGTTGTTGCTTCTTGTGTAGTAACAGTTGTAGTTGCTGTTGTTGCTTCTGTTGTGACAACACTTGTTGCTTCTGGTGTAGTAGCAGTGGTTGCTTCTGTTGTGGCAACAGTTGATGCTTCTGGTGTCGGCGCAGTTGTTACTTCTGGTGTAGTTACAGATGTAACTTCAGGTGTAGTTGCAGTTGTTACTTCTGGTGTAGTTGCAGTTGTTACTTGTGGGGTAGTTGCAGTTGTTACTTCTGGTGTAGTTGCAGTTGTTGCTTCTGTTGTTGCTTCTGTTGTTGCTTCTTGTGTAGTACCAGTTGTTGCTTCTTGTGTAGTAACAGTTGTTGGTTCTGGTGTAGTTGCTGTTGTTGCTTCTGTTGTGACAACACTTGTTGCTTCTGGTGTAGTAGCAGTGGTTGCTTCTGTTGTGGCAACAGTTGTTGGTTCTGGAGTAGTAACAGTTGATGCTTCTGGTGTCGGCGCAGTTGTTACTTCTGGTGTAGTTACAGATGTAACTTCTGGTGTAGTTGCAGTTGTTACTTCTGGTGTAGTTGCAGTTGTTACTTGTGGGGTAGTTGCAGTTGTTACTTCTGGTGTAGTTGCAGTTGTTGCTTCTGTTGTTGCAACAGTTGTTGCTTCTTGTGTAGTACCAGTTGTTGCTTCTTGTGTAGTAACAGTTGTTGGTTCTGGTGTAGTTGCTGTTGTTGCTTCTGTTGTGACAACACTTGTCGCTTCTGGTGTAGTAGCAGTGGTTGCTTCTGTTGTGGCAACAGTTGTTGGTTCTGGTGTAGTAACAGTTGATCCTTCTGGTGTCGGCGCAGTTGTTACTTCTGGTGTAGTTACAGATGTAACTTGTGGTGTAGTTGCAGTTGTTACTTGTGGTGTAGTTGCAGTTGTTACTTGTGGTGTAGTTGCTGTTGTTGCTTCTGTTGTTGCAACAGTTGTTGCTTCTTGTGTAGTACCAGTTGTTGCTTCTTGTGTAGTAACAGTTGTAGTTGCTGTTGTTGCTTCTGTTGTGACAACACTTGTTGCTTCTGGTGTAGTAGCAGTGGTTGCTTCTGTTGTGGCAACAGTTGATGCTTCTGGTGTCGGCGCAGTTGTTACTTCTGGTGTAGTTACAGATGTAACTTCAGGTGTAGTTGCAGTTGTTACTTCTGGTGTAGTTGCAGTTGTTACTTGTGGGGTAGTTGCAGTTGTTACTTCTGGTGTAGTTGCAGTTGTTGCTTCTGTTGTTGCAACAGTTGTTGCTTCTTGTGTAGTACCAGTTGTTGCTTCTTGTGTAGTAACAGTTGTTGGTTCTGGTGTAGTTGCTGTTGTTGCTTCTGTTGTGACAACACTTGTTGCTTCTGGTGTAGTAGCAGTGGTTGCTTCTGTTGTGGCAACAGTTGTTGGTTCTGGTGTAGTAACAGTTGATGCTTCTGGTGTCGGCGCAGTTGTTACTTCTGGTGTAGTTACAGATGTAACTTCTGGTGTAGTTGCAGTTGTTACTTCTGGTGTAGTTGCAGTTGTTACTTGTGGGGTAGTTGCAGTTGTTACTTCTGGTGTAGTTGCAGTTGTTGCTTCTGTTGTTGCAACAGTTGTTGCTTCTTGTGTAGTACCAGTTGTTGCTTTTTGTGTAGTAACAGTTGTAGTTGCTGTTGTTGCTTCTGTTGTGACAACACTTGTTGCTTCTGGTGTAGTAGCAGTGCTTGCTTCTGTTGTGGCAACAGTTGATGCTTCTGGTGTCGGCGCAGTTGTTACTTCTGGTGTAGTTACAGATGTAACTTCAGGTGTAGTTGCAGTTGTTACTTCTGGTGTAGTTGCAGTTGTTACTTGTGGGGTAGTTGCAGTTGCTGCTTCTGTTGTTGCAACAGTTGTTGCTTCTTGTGTAGTACCAGTTGTTGCTTCTTGTGTAGTAACAGTTGTTGTTTCTGGTGTAGTTGCTGTTGTTGCTTCTGTTGTGACAACACTTGTCGCTTCTGGTGTAGTAGCAGTGGTTGCTTCTGTTGTGGCAACAGTTGTTGGTTCTGGTGTAGTAACAGTCGATGCTTCTGGTGTCGGCGCAGTTGTTACTTCTGGTGTAGTTACAGTAGTTGGTTCTGGTGTAGTAGCAGTAGTTTCTCCTGCAGTGGTACCAGTTGTTACTACTGGTGTAGTTTCAGTTGTTGCTCCTGGTGTCGTTGCACTCATGGCATCTGGTGTACTAACACTACTTACCTCTGTTGTAGTAACAATAGATGCTTCTGGTGTAGTTGCAGTTGTTACTTCAGCAGTAGTAGCAGTTGTTGCTACTGGGGTAGTAGCAGTTGTTGCTTCTTGGGTAGTAACAGTAGTTGCTTCTGGTGTTGTAACAGTAGTTGCTTCTGTTGTGGGAGCAGTTGATACTTCTGGTGTAGTAGCTGTGATTTCTGTTGTTTGTAATGTTGACGTTGTTACTTCTGAGCAAATAAGAAGCATTTGGTGTAATGAAATTACTCCATATATAATAAGAAATATTTCTTGTTAACCTCTTCAACTAATTAAAGATCTAATGCATAGATCTCTGGAATCAGTGATTTATATCCCCCAGAGAAAAGTCTGAAATACACGAGAACGATTTATGCCATGACAGGTGTGCATATCCACAAAAACATGGCCAGATTAGCCCGTGGCATATGCATGCATGGATTTCATTAGCGCGGGCGGCTTTTCAAATGCAACCAATTTACAACGCTATTTTGATTGGTTACGTAAATTTAATTGCGCCAATCAATGATGCTCATTTCATGAAGCTCATTTCATATAAATGGTAAATAATTGTCAAATAACGCATAAATATATATCATGGCATAAAAATAGAACTAAACTTGAGCTGCATATGCAACAATGCATTCATAAAACACTCATGGCTTTTGGTGAATGTCTTTCATTGCGTGCCTTCGGCACTTGTGATCATTCACCAAAAGCCACTTGCATTTTGTGAATACGTTGTCACACATGCCGCTCGCGTTAACTTCTATCTTAGTACTTTTCAGGTTCAAAATCACCCTATAGACAGTTTTTTTAAAAAAAAAGAAACATGGAATAATGGAAACGGGGTTGTGAAAAGTTAACAAAAGATATAGCAAAAGATATAGCCAGACAAGTCTTTGGTCAATGCGTTGGTCAATGGTCAATGGAGAACGGAGAAATGGTCAATGGTCAATGGTCAATGGAGACATCTTGGGAGAAGGACATTTTAGATTTGGGGCCACCCAGGCTACCATAAAAATCTCATTGGCTTATTGGGTTGATCTTACTATACTTAAATGACATGGATCAACATAAAAAGTCAGATACAATTATTTGCACATGACACTGTGTTGTATATTGCTGACAAAAAAATACAGTCATCAAGGAAATACAATTGAACCTTGATACTATTAATTTATGGTGCACATTTAAGTTTATTGAATTTTTAGTCCATATCGTCAAAGAGTTACGTTGAATTGGACATAGAGAGTAGTTTTTTCCATTTCATCCAAAATACGATGAATTAAGATAAAATGTACAAAAATCAAATACAGGATATAGTGAAGCATTTGTGTATCCAGGATATACAGTTTTGGGGAAGATTTTAGATTCATTTTTTAGACCTTTAAGGGTGGTCTCCACTTGCTGTGGTAGGCTCTGTGGTAAGCTCTGCGGTAAGCCTTGCGATGGTGCTGTGTTGTTGAGGAGTGGTGAGGTCATGTCTACATCGTTCACTGACCATGTAGGCAAGGACCTCGTCATTCCTCACCCCCAACAGAACCAGCACAAACCATTGCAACCATTGCAAGAGCTTACCGCAGCCAGTGGAGACCACCCTTTGCTGGTGACAATTCTAGTTCATTCTGGTTCATAATTCAAGTTAGTATTTAACGATTGTTTACTTTTGATTATTTATTTGATTTCCGAATTCTATATTATTTTTAATCATTATCATATTATTTTTCTTTTTTAATTATTACCTGTCCCGAAAAATAGGGTAATTCTCATGGGTTCATACGATTACGATTTCATAACGATAAAGTAAGTAAAGATGCACTAGATTCATATATATAGTTCATGAAGCTCTTGAAATTCAAAGTTCATCCGTTGTAATATCATTATATTGATCTTTTCTCTCAGGGTTACATATTGTGATTTATAACTTGGTTGAGTCTCATTTTATATTTTCTTCTCTACACTGTATACATTTTTGCATCTAGAGTTTCAACTTGTATAATTTAATAGATTGAGTTGCATCTTCATTGGCAACAGTTCTAACCTCTTTCTAGGTCAATCTTGAAGGGGTAATATGAAGTATGATAAGTTATTTTGATATATCTACAAAACTCTTTTCATGATGGTATTATCAGTATTTTGATAGGCAGGTTGGGTAGGTAATATATGTAAATATGATCTTGAGATTTATCTCGGTAGCAGATGTATGCTCGGTCCAGTAAATCTCTTCTTGTTTTTAATGATGGAATATTTAATGCTTCATGGACTTCCCTACTTCTTGCAAGCTTAGGTGAATTGAAGGTGGTAGGTCCTAAAGAAACATTTTCTGTTAACTCCCAAATTAATAAGTCCAGGATTTTCCTTTGTCTGGTGGAAGTGGCTCTTAAATCCGCATATGATCCTTTAATTTATAGGGAGTGGGGGTTTCCTAGGGGCATTTTAGGGAACTAGTACAGAGTACCAACATGTGGCACCACAAAAAGGGATGTATTTGTAAGGGTTGCATAAGGTAATCTTGAGAGGTGATACTTGCAGTGTTTGTATTTTTTTGAATTAATTTGCAACAGCCAAATGAAGGGGGACGATTATTTTGAAAAGGAGAAGTAAAGTGTCTTTGCCACAAGGAACGTGAAGTGGTAAACCTGAATTAATGTTACAAAAAGGACTCCTACCTGAGACACAAGGAGCATAATGAACAAGAGGAGAGGAGAGAATCAAATGAGTTTGTGAATTGGGATGTATTGAAAAGAGGAGTGCTTAGAATAAAACCAGTACCAACCTTCAGAAGTAGAAGGTTGAGTGCTAATTTCAGTAATGGGGGTAAGTGTAGTTGTCTGTCCAGTGGCAAGGGGCTGAGTGGTACCTGCAGTGGTAGCTTCTGAGCTTGATGCAAAAGTTACAGTCTCGGTTGTGCTTTCAACAGTAGTGGATGACTCAGTGGTACCTGCAGAGGTAGGTTCTGAGCTTGCTGCAGAAGTTATAGACTCTGTTGTTCTTTCAACAGTAGTGGGTGCCTCAGTGGTACCTGCAGTGGTAGCTTCTGAGCTTCTCGCAGAAGTTACAGTCTCTGTTGTGCTTTCAACAGTCGAGGGGGCCTCTGTGGTACCTGCAGTGGTAGCTTCTGAGCTTCTCGCAGAAGTTACAGTCTCTGTTGTGCTTTCAACAGTAGTGGGTGCCTCAGTGGTACCTGCAGTGGTAGCTTCTGAGCTTGCTGCAGAAGTTACAGACTCTGTTGTGCTTTCAACAGTAGTAGGTGCCTCAGTGGTACCTGCAGTGGTAGCTTCTGAGCTTGCTGCAGAAGTTACAGTCTCTGTTGTGCTTTCAACAGTAGTGGGTGCCTCAGTGGTACCTGCAGTGGTAGCTTCTGAGCTTGCTGCAGAAGTTACAGTCTCTGTCGTGCTTTCAACACTAGTAGGTGCCTCAGTGGTATCTGCAGTGGTAGCTTCTGAGCTTGCTGCAGAAGTTACAGTCTCTGTTGTTTTTTCAACAGTAGTGGATGCCTCAGTGGTACCTGCCGAGGTAGCTTTTGAAGTAATCTCAGAAGTCAGTGTTTCTGTTGTTGCCTCTTCAGTAGTGGGTGTCACAGTTGTTGCTGCAGTGCTTCCTTCTGAAGTAAGAGCAGAAGTCACTCTCTCTGTTGTATTTCCAACAGTAGTAGGAGTCTCAGTCAAACCTGCAGTTGTACCTTCTGAGCTTGTAATGGAAGTCACCGTCTCTGTTGTACTTTCTAAGGTTGTGGCAGTCTCAGTCTTACCTGCAGTGCTAACTTGTGAGGTCAGATCAGATGTCAGTGACGCTGTTGTGCTATCTACTGTTGTTGCAGCCTCAGTGGTAGCTGCAGAGGTAGCTACTGAGCTCCCTAAAGATGTGACAGTCTCTGTTGTGCTTTCAACAGTAGTGGGTGCCTCAGTGGTACCTGTAGTGGTAGCTTCTGAGCTTGCTGCAGAAGTAACAGTCTCTGTCATGCTTTCAACAGTAGCTGGTCTGTCAGACGTACCTGCAGTGCTAACTCCTGATGTAAGAACAGAAGTTGCTGAACCTGTTGTGCTTTCTATGGTTGTAAGAGACTCAGTTGTTACTGCAGAGCTAGCTTTGGAGCTTCCTACAGAAGTCACAGTCTCAGTCGTGCTTGCACCAGAGGTGGCAGTCTCTGTCGAAGTGGCAGTGGTTGCTTCTGAATGAGAGCACAAGTTAGTGTCTAGGTCTTGTTTTCTACACTAGTCTCAGTCATTACTCTTCTATAGGTTTCTGTTGGCCTACTACTCAATGCCATTAATGTATCTCCGTACTGTTGACACTATGGTCTATTACTGTAGTTCAGTATCAACAATCCAAATAAAGACCCTCAAATGGGAACCTCCCTAACTCATTGGCCTAATAAACTGCTTTCCTTTCTTTGTATCCCTACATTTAATTGGATGCATTGCCACTCTACTCTAGTAATTTCATGGCAAGCAGCACAAAGCAATCTTTGCTATATGAATTCGGCCCAGATCAAAGTTTAATTTGTGCTAAATAATTTGACAAGCTGAGCCAGCCAAGCTCAATATATTGTCTATTGGTATATAAAGTATAGGTAGCTTGTTACCCCTGTGCACATTATTCATGCATAAAAAGAAGGCAAAATTCGATTTGGCCACAAGACAATGACCCCGATTTATGAATGGCCAATATGAGAAAATCATCTCTTGATGAACAATTCCTGCCTTAACACTAGGCACATTAGAGATATGAGAACAAATAGAACCAAACGGATATGTGAATTATAACATGTTTAAAAGAGGAGAGTTGAAAGATTTCAATGTATACACACCTTCTGTAGTAGAAGGTTGAGTGCTAATGTCAGTAGTGGGGGCAAGTGTAGTTGTCTGTTCAGTGGTAGGTGGTTGAGTGGTACGTGCAGTGGTAGCTTCTGAGCTAGCTGCAGAAGTTACACTCTCTGTCGTGCTTTCAATAGTAGTAGGTGCCTCAGTGGTACCTGCAGAGGTAGGTTCTGAGCTTGCTGCAGAAGTTACAGTCTCTGTTGTGCTTTCAACAGTAGTAGGTGCCTCAGTGGTACCTGCAGTGGTAGCTTCTGAGCTTGCTGCAGAAGTTACAGTCTCTGTCATGCTTTCAACAGTAGTGGGTGCCTCAGTGGTACCTGCAGAGGTAGGTTCTGAGCTTGCTGCAGAAGTTACAGTCTCTGTTGTGCTTTCAACAGTAGTAGGTGCCTCAGTGGTACCTGCAGTGGTAGCTTCTGAGCTTGCTGCAGAAGTTATAGACTCTGTTGTTTTTTCAACAGTAGTGGATGCCTCAGTGGTACCTGCCGACGTAGCTTTTGAAGTAATCTCAGAAGTCAGTGTTTCTGTTGTTGCCTCTTCAGTAGTGGGTGTCACAGTTGTTGCTGCAGTGCTTCCTTCTGAAGTAAGAGCAGAAGTCACTGTCTCTGTGGTACTTCCAACAGTAGTAGGAGTCTCAGTCAAACCTGCAGTTGTACCTTCTGAGCTTGTAATGGAAGTCACCGTCTCTGTTGTACTTTCTAAGGTTGTGGCAGTCTCAGTCTTACCTGCAGTGCTAACTTGTGAGGTCAGATCAGATGTTAGTAATGCTGTTGTGGTATCTACAGTCGTTGCAGCCTCAGTGGTAGCTGCAGAGGTAGCTACTGAGCTCCCTAAAGATGTGACAGTCTCTGTTGTGCGTTCAACAGTTGTGGGGGCCTCAGTGGTACCTGTAGTGGTAGCTTCTGAGCTTGCTGCAGAAGTTACAGACTCTGTCGTGCTTTCAATAGTAGTAGGTGCCTCAGTGGTACCTGCAGTGGTAGCTTTCGAGCTTGCTGCAGAAGTTACAGTCTCTGTTGTGCTTTCAACAGTAGTGGGTGCCTCAGTGGTAGCTTCTGAGCTTGCTGCAGAAGTTACAGTCTCTGTTGTGCTATCAACACTAGTAGGTGCCTCAGTGGTGCCTGCAGTGGTAGCTTCTGATCTTGCTGCAGAAGTTACAGTCTCTGTTGTGCTTTCAACAGTTGTGGGGGCCTCAGTGGTACCTGCGGTGGTAGGTTCTGAGCTTGCTGCAGAAGTTACAGACTCTGTTGTGCTTTCAACAGTAGTGGGGGCCTCAGTGGTACCTGCAGTGGTAGGTTCTGAGCTTGCTGCAGAAGTTACAGTCTCTGTTTTGCTTTCAACACTAGTAGGTGCCTCAGTGGTACCTGCAGTGGTAGCTTCTGAGCTTGCTGCAGAAGTTACAGTCTCTGTTGTGCTATCAACACTAGTAGGTGCCTCAGTGGTACCTGTAGTGGTAGCTTCTGAGCTTGCTGCAGAAGTTACAGTCTCTGTTGTGCTTTCAACAGTAGTAGGTGCCTCAGTGGTACCTGCAGTGGTAGCTTCTGAGCTTGCTGCAGAAGTTACAGTCTCTGTCGTGCTTTCAACAGTAGTTGGTCTGTCAGACGTACCTGCAGTGCTAACTCCTGATGTAAGAACAGAAGTTGCTGAACCTGTTGTGCTTTCTATGGTTGTAAGGGACTCAGTTGTTTCTGCAGAGCTAGCTTTGGAGCTTCCTACAGAAGTCAAAGTCTCAGTCGTGCTTACACCAGAGGTGGCAATCCCTGTCGAAGTGGCAGTGGTTGCTTCTGAATGAGAGCAGAAGTTAGTGTCTAGGTCTTGTTTTCTACACTAGTCTCAGTCATTACTCTTCTATAGGTTTCTGTTGGCCTACTACTCAATGCCATTAATGTATCTCCGTACTGTTGACACTATGGTCTATTACTGTAGTTCAGTATCAACAATCCAAATAAAGACCCTCAAATGGGAACCTCCCTAATTCATTGGCCTAATAAACTGTGTTCCTTTCTTTGTATCCCTACATTTAATTGGATGCATTGCCACTCTACTCTAGTAATTTCATGGCAAGCAGCACAAAGCAATCTTTGCTATATGAATTCGGCCCAGATCAAAGTTTAATTTGCGCTAAATAATTTGACAAGCTGAGCCAGCCAAGCTCAATATATTGTCTATTGGTATATAAAGTATAGGTAGCTTGTTACCCCTGTGCACATTATTCATGCATAAAAAGAAGGCAAAATTCGATTTGGCCACAAGACAATGACCCCGATTTATGAATGGCCAATATGAGAAAATCATCTCTTGATGAACAATTCCTGCCTTAACACTAGGCACATTAGAGATATGAGAACAAATAGAACCAAACGGATATGTGAATTATAACATGTTTAAAAGAGGAGAGTTGAAAGATTTCAATGTATACACACCTTCTGTAGTAGAAGGTTGAGTGCTAATGTCAGTAGTGGGGGCAAGTGTAGTTGTCTGTTCAGTGGTAGGTGGTTGAGTGGTACGTGCAGTGGTAAGTTCTGAGCTAGCTGCAGAAGTTACACTCTCTGTCGTGCTTTCAATAGTAGTAGGTGCCTCAGTGGTACCTGCAGAGGTAGGTTCTGAGCTTGCTGCAGAAGTTACAGTCTCTGTCGTGCTTTCAACAGTAGTGGGTGCCTCAGTGGTACCTGCAGTGGTAGCTTCTGAGCTTGCTGCAGAAGTTACAGTCTCTGTCGTGCTTTCAACAGTAGTGGGTGCCTCAGTGGTACCTGCAGTGGTAGCTTCTGAGCTTGCTGCAGAAGTTACAGTCTCTGTCGTGCTTTCAACAGTAGTAGGTGCCTCAGTGGTACCTGCAGTGGTAGCTTCTGAGCTTGCTGCAGAAGTTATAGACTCTGTTGTTTTTTCAACAGTAGTGGATGCCTCAGTGGTACCTGCCGACATAGCTTTTGAAGTAATCTCAGAAGTCAGTGTTTCTGTTGTTGCCTCTTCAGTAGTTGGTGTCACAGTTGTTGCTGCAGTGCTTCCTTCTGAAGTAAGAGCAGAAGTCACTGTCTCTGTGGTACTTCCAACAGTAGTAGGAGTCTCAGTCAAACCTGCAGTTGTACCTTCTGAGCTTGTAATGGAAGTCACCGTCTCTGTTGTACTTTCTAAGGTTGTGGCAGTCTCAGTGTTACCTGCAGTGCTAACTTGTGAGGTCAGATCAGATGTTAGTAATGCTGTTGTGGTATCTACTGTCGTTGCAGCCTCAGTGGTAGCTGCAGAGGTAGCTACTGAGCTCCCTAATGATGTAACTGTCTCTGTTGTGCGTTCAACAGTTGTGGGGGCCTCAGTGGTACCTGTAGTGGTAGCTTCTGAGCTTGCTGCAGAAGTTACAGACTCTGTTGTGCTTTTAACAGTAGTCGGTGCCTCAGTGGTACCTGCAGTGGTAGCTTTCGAGCTTGCTGCAGAAGTTACAGTCTCTGTTGTGCTTTCAACAGTAGTGGGGGCCTCAGTGGTAGCTTCTGAGCTTGCTGCAGAAGTTACAGTCTCTGTTGTACTTTCAACAGTAGTGGGTGCCTCAGTGGTACCTGCAGTGGTAGATTCTGAGCTTGCTGCAGAAGTTACAGTCTCTGTCATGCTTTCAACAGTAGTGGGTGCCTCAGTGGTACCTGCAGTGGTAGATTCTGAGCTTGCTGCAGAAGTTACAGTCTCTGTTGTGCTTTCAACAGAAGTAGGAACCTCAGTGGTACCTGCAGTGGTAGGTTCTGAGCTTGCTGCAGAAGTTACAGTCTCTGTTGTGCTTTCAACAGTAGTAGGTGCCTCAGTGGTACCTGCAGAGGTAGGTTCTGAGCTTGCTCCAGAAGTTACAGTCTCTGTCGTGCTTTCAACAGTAGTGGGTGCCTCAGTGGTACCTGCAGTGGTAGATTCTGAGCTTGCTGCAGAAGTTACAGTCTCTGTTGTGCTTTCAACAGAAGTAGGAACCTCAGTGGTACCTGCAGTTGTAGGTTCTGAGCTTGCTGCAGAAGTTACAGTCTCTGTTGTGCTTTCAACAGTAGTAGGTGCCTCAGTGGTACCTGCAGTGGTAGATTCTGAGCTTGCTGCAGAAGTTACAGTCTCTGTCGTGCTTTCAACAGTAGTTGGTCTGTCAGACGTACCTGCAGTGCTAACTCCTGATGTAAGAACAGAAGTTGCTGAACCTGTTGTGCTTTCTATGGTTGTAAGAGACTCAGTTGTTTCTGCAGAGCTAGCTTTGGAGCTTCCTACAGAAGTCAAAGTCTCAGTCGTGCTTACACCAGAGGTGGCAGTCCCTGTCGAAGTGGCAGTGGTTGCTTCTGAATGAGAGCAGAAGTTAGTGTCTAGGTCTTGTTTTCTACACTAGTCTCAGTCATTACTCTTCTATAGGTTTCTGTTGGCCTACTACTCAATGCCATTAATGTATCTCCGTACTGTTGACACTATGGTCTATTACTGTAGTTCAGTATCAACAATCCAAATAAAGACCCTCAAATGGGAACCTCCCTAATTCATTGGCCTAATAAACTGTGTTCCTTTCTTTGTATCCCTACATTTAATTGGATGCATTGCCACTCTACTCTAGTAATTTCATGGCAAGCAGCACAAAGCAATCTTTGCTATATGAATTCGGCCCAGATCAAAGTTTAATTTGCGCTAAATAATTTGACAAGCTGAGCCAGCCAAGCTCAATATATTGTCTATTGGTATATAAAGTATAGGTAGCTTGTTACCCCTGTGCACATTATTCATGCATAAAAAGAAGGCAAAATTCGATTTGGCCACAAGACAATGACCCCGATTTATGAATGGCCAATATGAGAAAATCATCTCTTGATGAACAATTCCTGCCTTAACACTAGGCACATTAGAGATATGAGAACAAATAGAACCAAACGGATATGTGAATTATAACATGTTTAAAAGAGGAGAGTTGAAAGATTTCAATGTATACACACCTTCTGTAGTAGAAGGTTGAGTGCTAATGTCAGTAGTGGGGGCAAGTGTAGTTGTCTGTTCAGTGGTAGGTGGTTGAGTGGTACGTGCAGTGGTAAGTTCTGAGCTAGCTGCAGAAGTTACACTCTCTGTCGTGCTTTCAATAGTAGTAGGTGCCTCAGTGGTACCTGCAGAGGTAGGTTCTGAGCTTGCTGCAGAAGTTACAGTCTCTGTCGTGCTTTCAACAGTAGTGGGTGCCTCAGTGGTACCTGCAGTGGTAGCTTCTGAGCTTGCTGCAGAAGTTACAGTCTCTGTCGTGCTTTCAACAGTAGTGGGTGCCTCAGTGGTACCTGCAGAGGTAGGTTCTGAGCTTGCTGCAGAAGTTACAGTCTCTGTCGTGCTTTCAACAGTAGTAGGTGCCTCAGTGGTACCTGCAGTGGTAGCTTCTGAGCTTGCTGCAGAAGTTATAGACTCTGTTGTTTTTTCAACAGTAGTGGATGCCTCAGTGGTACCTGCCGACGTAGCTTTTGAAGTAATCTCAGAAGTCAGTGTTTCTGTTGTTGCCTCTTCAGTAGTGGGTGTCACAGTTGTTGCTGCAGTGCTTCCTTCTGAAGTAAGAGCAGAAGTCACTGTCTCTGTGGTACTTCCAACAGTAGTAGGAGTCTCAGTCAAACCTGCAGTTGTACCTTCTGAGCTTGTAATGGAAGTCACCGTCTCTGTTGTACTTTCTAAGGTTGTGGCAGTCTCAGTGTTACCTGCAGTGCTAACTTGTGAGGTCAGATCAGATGTTAGTAATGCTGTTGTGGTATCTACTGTCGTTGCAGCCTCAGTGGTAGCTGCAGAGGTAGCTACTGAGCTCCCTAATGATGTAACTGTCTCTGTTGTGCGTTCAACAGTTGTGGGGGCCTCAGTGGTACCTGTAGTGGTAGCTTCTGAGCTTGCTGCAGAAGTTACAGACTCTGTTGTGCTTTTAACAGTAGTAGGTGCCTCAGTGGTACCTGCAGTGGTAGCTTTCGAGCTTGCTGCAGAAGTTACAGTCTCTGTTGTGCTTTCAACAGTAGTGGGGGCCTCAGTGGTAGCTTCTGGGCTTGCTGCAGAAGTTACAGTCTCTGTTGTACTTTCAACAGTAGTGGGTGCCTCAGTGGTACCTGCAGTGGTAGATTCTGAGCTTGCTGCAGAAGTTACAGTCTCTGTTGTGCTTTCAACACTAGTAGGTGCCTCAGTGGTACCTGCAGTGGTAGATTCTGAGCTTGCTGCAGAAGTTACAGTCTCTGTTGTGCTTTCAACAGAAGTAGGAACCTCAGTGGTACCTGCAGTGGTAGGTTCTGAGCTTGCTGCAGAAGTTACAGTCTCTGTTGTGCTTTCAACAGTAGTAGGTGCCTCAGTGGTACCTGCAGAGGTAGGTTCTGAGCTTGCTGCAGAAGTTACAGTCTCTGTCGTGCTTTCAACAGTAGTTGGTCTGTCAGACGTACCTGCAGTGCTAACTCCTGATGTAAGAACAGAAGTTGCTGAACCTGTTGTGCTTTCTATGGTTGTAAGAGACTCAGTTGTTTCTGCAGAGCTAGCTTTGGAGCTTCCTACAGAAGTCAAAGTCTCAGTCGTGCTTACACCAGAGGTGGCAGTCCCTGTCGAAGTGGCAGTGGTTGCTTCTGAATGAGAGCAGAAGTTAGTGTCTAGGTCTTGTTTTCTACACTAGTCTCAGTCATTACTCTTCTATAGGTTTCTGTTGGCCTACTACTCAATGCCATAAATGTATCACCGTACTGTTGACACTATGGTCTATTACTGTAGTTCAGTATCAACAATCCAAATAAAGACCCTCAAATGGGAACCTCTCTAATTCATTGGCCTAATAAACTGCTTTCCTTTCTTTGTATCCCTACATATAATTGGATGCATTGCCACTCTAATCTAGTAATTTCATGGTAAGCAGCACAAAGCAATCTTTGCTATAATATGAATTCGGCCCAGATCAAAGTTTAATTTGTGCTAAATAATTTGACAAGCTGAGCCAGCCAAGCTCAATATATTGTCTATTGGTATATAAACTATAGGTAGCTTGTTACCCCTGTGCACATTACTCATGCATAAAAAGAAGGCAAAATTCGATTTGGCCTCAAGACAATGACCCCGATTTATGAATGGCCAATATGAGAAAATCATCTCTTGAAGAACAATTTCTCCCTAAACACTAGGCACATTAGAGATATAAGAACAAATAGAACCAAACGGATATGTGAATTATTACATGTTTAAAGAGGAGAGTTGAAAGATTTCAATGTATACACACCTTCTGTAGTAGAAGGTTGAGTGCTAATGTCAGTAGTGGGGGCAAGTGTAGTTGTCTGTTCAGTGGTAGGTGGTTGAGTTGCACCTGCAGAGGTAGGTTCTAAGCTAGCTGCAGAAGTTACACTCTCTGTCGTGCTTTCAACAGTAGTGGGTGCCACAGTTGTACCTGCAGTGGTAGATTCTGAGCTTCTCGCAGAAGTTACAGTCTCTGTTGTGCTTTCAACCGTAGTAGGAACCTCAGTGGTACCTGCGGTGGTAGGTTCTGAGCTTGCTGCAGAAGTTACAGACTCTGTTGTTCTTTCAACAGTAGTGGGTGCCTCAGTGGTACCTGCAGAGGTAGCTTCTGAGCTTGCTGCAGTAGTTACAGACTCTGTTGTTTTTTCAACAGTAGTGGATGCCTCAGTGGTACCTGCCGACGTAGCTTTTGAAGTAATCTCAGAAGTCAGTGTTTCTGTTGTTGCCTCTTCAGTAGTGGGTGTCACAGTTGTTGCTGCAGTGCTTCCTTCTGAAGTAAGAGCAGAAGTCAATGTCTCTGTGGTACTTCCAACAGTAGTAGGAGTCTCAGTCAAACCTGCAGTTGTACCTTCTGAGCTTGTAATCGAAGTCACCGTCTCTGTTGTACTTTCTAAGGTTGTGGCAGTCTCAGTCTTACCTGCAGTGCTAACTTGTGAGGTCAGAATAGATGTCAGTGATGCTGTTGTGCTATCTACTGTCGTTGCAGCCTCAGTGGTAGCTGCAGAGGTAGCTACTGAGCTCCCTAAAGATGTGACAGTCTCTGTTGTGCTTTCAACAGTCATGGGGGCCTCAGTGGTACCTGCAGTGGTAGCTTCTGAGCTTGCTGCAGAAGTTACTGACTCTGTTGTGCTTTTAACAGTAGTAAGTGCCTCAGTGGGACCTGCAGTGGTAGCTTCTGAGCTTGCTGTTGAAGTTACAGTCTCTGTTGTGCTTTCAACAGTAGTGGGTGCCTCACTGGTAGCTTCTGAGCTTGCTGCAGAAGTTACAGTCTCTGTTGTGCTATCAACACTAGTAGGTGCCTCAGTGGTACCTGCAGTGGTAGCTTCTGAGCTTGCTGCAGAAGTTACAGTCTCTGTTGTGCTATCAACCCTAGTAGGTGCCTCAGTGGTACCTGCAGTGGTAGCTTCTGAGCTTGCTGCAGAAGTTACAGTCTCTGTTGTGCTATCAACACTAGTAGGTGCCTCAGTGGTACCTGCAGTGGTAGCTTCTGAGCTTGCTGCAGAAGTTACAGTCTCTGTTGTGCTATCAACACTAGTAGGTGCCTCAGTGGTACCTGCAGTGGTAGCTTCTGAGCTTGCTGCAGAAGTTACAGTCTCTGTCGTGCTTTCAACAGTAGTTAGTCTGTCAGACGTCCCTGCAGTGCTAACTCCTGATGTAAGAACAGAAGTTGCTGAACCTGTTGTGCTTTCTATGGTTGTAAGAGACTCAGTTGTTTCTGCAGAGCTAGCTTTGGAGCTTCCTACAGAAGTCACAGTCTCAGTCGTGCTTACACCAGAGGTGGCAGTCCCTGTCGAAGTGGCAGTGGTTGCTTCTGAATGAGAGCACAAGTTAGTGTCTAGGTCTTGTTTTCTACACTAGTCTCAGTCATTACTCTTCTATAGGTTTCTGTTGGCCTACTACTCAATGCCATTAATGTATCTCCGTACTGTTGACACTATGGTCTATTACTGTAGTTCAGTATCAACAATCCAAATAAAGACCCTCAAATGGGAACCTCTCTAATTCATTGGCCTAATAAACTGCTTTCCATTCTTTGTATCCCTACATTTAATTGGATGCATTGCCACTCTACTCTAGTAATTTCATGGCAAGCAGCACAAAGCAATCTTTGCTATATGAAATCGGCCCAGATCAAAGTTTAATTTGCGCTAAGTAATTTGACAAGCTGAGCCAGCCAAGCTCAATATATTGTCTATTGGTATATAAAGTATAGGTAGCTTGTTACCCCTGTGCACATTATTCATGCATAAAAAGAAGGCAAAATTCGATTTGGCCACAAGACAATGACCCCGATTTATAAATGGCCAATATGAGAAAATCATCTCTTGATGAACAATTCCTCCCTAAACACTAGGCACATTAGAGATATGAGAACAAAAAGAACCAAACGGATATGTGAATTACAACATGTTTAAAAGAGGAGAGTTGAAAGATTTCAATGTATACACACCTTCTGTAGTAGAAGGTTGAGTGCTAATGTCAGTAGTGGGGGCAAGTGTAGTTATCTGTTCAGTGGTAGGTGGTTGAGTGGGAGTCGAAGTAATCGAAGTCACAGTCTCTGTTGTACTTTCTAAGTTTGTGGCAGTCTCAGTCTTACCTGCAGTGCTAACTTGTGAGGTCAGAACAGATGTCAGTGACTCTGTTGTGGTATCTACTGTTGTTGCAGTCTCAGTGGTAGCTGCAGAGGTAGCTACTGAGCTCACTAAAGATGTGACAGTCTCTGTTGTGCTTTCAACAGTAGTTGGTTTTTCAGACGTACCTGCAGTGCTAACTCCTGATGTAAGAACAGAAGTTGCTGAACCTGTTGTGCTTTCTATGGTTGTAAGAGACTCAGTTGTTACTGCAGAGCTAGCTTCGGAGCTTCCTACAGAAGTCACAGTCGCAGTCGTTCTTGCACCAGAGGTGGCAGTCTCTGTCGAAGTGGCAGTGGTTGCTTCTGAATGAGAGCACAAGTTAGTGTCTAGGTCTTGTTTTCTACACTAGTCTCAGTCATTACTCTTCTATAGGTTTCTGTTGGCCTACTACTCAATGCCATAAATGTATCTCCGTACTGTTGACACTATGGTCTATTACTGTAGTTCAGTATCAACAATCAAAATAAAGACCCTCAAATGGGAACCTCTCTAATTCATTGGCCTAATAAACTGCTTTCCTTTCTTTGTATCCCTACATTTAATTTGATGCATTGCCACTCTAATCTAGTAATTTCATGGCAAGCAGCACAAAGCAATCTTTGCTATATGAATTCGGCCCAGATCAAAGTTTAATTTGTGCTAAATAATTTGACAAGCTGAGCCAGCCAAGCTCAATATATTGTCTATTGGTATATAAACTATAAGTAGCTTGTTACCCCTGTGCACATTACTCATGCATACAAAGAAGGCAAAATTCGATTTGGCCTCAAGACAAGGACCCCGATTTTCGAATGGCCAATATGAGAAAATCATCTCTTGATGAACAATTCCTCCCTCAACACTAGGCACATTAGAGATATAAGAACAAATAGAACCAAACGGATATGTGAATTATTACATGTTTAAATGAGGAGAGTTGAAAGATTTCAATGTATACACACCTTCTGTAGTAGAAGGTTGAGTGCTAATGTCAGTAGTGGGGGCAAGTGTAGTTGTCTGTTCAGTGGTAGGTGGTTGAGTGGTACGTGCAGTGGTAGGTTCTGAGCTAGCTGCAGAAGTTACACTCTCTGTTGTGCTTTCAACAGTAGTAGGTGCTTCAGTGGTACCTGCAGAGGTAGGTTCTGAGCTTGCTGCAGAAGTTAGAGTCTCTGTCGTGCTTACAACAGTAGTGGGTGCCTCAGTGGTACCTGCAGTGGTAGCTTCTGAGCTTGCTGCAGAAGTTATAGACTCTGTTGTTCTTTCAACAGTAGTGGGTTCCTCAGTGGTATCTGCTGAGGTAGCTTCTGAGCTTGCTGCAGTAGTTACAGAATCTGTTGTTTTTTCAACAGTAGTGGATGCCTCAGTGGTACCTGCCGAAGTAGCTTTAGAAGTAATCTCAGAAGTCAGTGTTTCTGTTGTTGCCTCTTCAGTAGTGGGTGTCACAGTTGTTGCTGCAGTGCTTCCTTCTGAAGTAAGAGCAGAAGTCACTGTCTCTGTGGTACTTCCAACAGTAGTAGGAGTCTCAGTCAAACCTGCAGTTGTACCTTCTGAGCTTGTAATGGAAGTCACCGTCTCTGTTGTACTTTCTAAGGTTGTGGCAGTCTCAGTCTTACCTGCAGTGCTAACTTGTGAGGTCAGATCAGATGTTAGTGATGCTGTTGTGCTATCTACTGTTGTTGCAGCCTCAGTGGTAGCTGCAGAGGTAGCTACTGAGCTCACTAAAGATGTGACAGTCTCTGTTGTGCTTTCAACAGTCGTGGGGGCCTCAGTGGTGCCTGTAGTGGTAGCTTCTGAGCTTGCTGCAGAAGTTACAGTCTCTGTCGTGCTTTCAACACTAGTAGGTGCCTCAGTGGTACCTGCAGTGGTAGCTTCTGAGCTTGCTGCAGAAGTTACAGTCTCTGTTGTGCTATCAACACTAGTAGGTGCCTCAGTGGTACCTGCAGAGGTAGGTTCTGAGCTTGCTGCAGAAGTTACCGACTCTGTTGTGCTTTCAAAAGTAGTAGGTGCCACAGTGGTACCTGCAGTGGTAGCTTCTGAGCTAGCTGCAGAAGTTACAGTCTCTGTTGTGCTTTCAACAGTAGTAGGTGCCTCAGTGGTACCTGCAGTGGTAGGTTCTGAGCTTGCTGCAGAAGTTACAGTCTCTGTTGTGCTTCCAACAGTAGTAGGTGCCTCAGTGGTACCTGCAGTGGTAGCTTCTGAGCTTGTAATGGAAGTCACGGTCTCTGTTGTACTTTCTAAGGTTGTGGCAGTCTCAGTCTTACCTGCAGTGCTAACTTGTGAGGTCAGAACAGATGTCAGTGACTCTGTTGTGCTATCTACTGTTGTTGCAGTCTCAGTGGTAGCTGCAGAGGTAGCTACTGAGCTCACTAAAGATGTGACAGTCTCTGTTGTGCTTTCAACAGTAGTTGGTTTTTCAGACGTACCTGCAGTGCTAACTCCTGATGTAAGAACAGAAGTTGCTGAACCTGTTGTTCTTTCTATGGTTGTAAGAGATTCAGTTGTTACTGCAGAGCTAGCTTCGGAGCTTCCTACAGAAGTCACAGTCGCAGTCGTTCTTGCACCAGAGGTGGCAGTCTCTGTCGAAGTGGCAGTGGTTGCTTCTGAATGAGAGCACAAGTTAGTGTCTAGGTCTTGTTTTCTACACTAGTCTCAGTCATTACTCTTTTATAGGTTTCTGTTGGCCTACTACTCAATGCCATAAATGTATCTCCGTACTGTTGACACTATGGTCTATTACTGTAGTTCAGTATCAACAATCCAAATAAAGACCCTCAAATGGGAACCTCTCTAATTCATTGGCCTAATAAACTGCTTTCCTTTCTTTGTATCCCTACATTTAATTGGATGCATTGCCACTCTAATCTAGTAATTTCATGGCAAGCAGCACAAAGCAATCTTTGCTATATGAATTCAGCCCAGATCAAAGTTTAATTTGTGCTAAATAATTTGACAAGCTGAGCCAGCCAAGCTCAATATATTGTCTATTGGTATATAAACTATAGGTAGCTTGTTACCCCTGTGCACATTACTCATTCATACAAAGAAGGCAAAATTCGATTTGGCCTCAAGACAATGACCCCAATTTTCGAATGGCCAATATGAGAAAATCATCTCTTGATGAACAATTCCTCCCTAAACACTAGGCACATTAGAGATATGAGAACAAATAGAACCAAACGGATATGTGAATTATTACATGTTTAAATGAGGAGATTTGAAAGATTTCTATGTATACACACCTTCTGTAGTAGAAGGTTGAGTGCTAATGTCAGTAGTGGGCGCAAGTGTAGTTGTCTGTTCAGTGGTAGGTGGTTGAGTGGTACGTGCAGGGGTAGATTCTGAGCTTGCTGCAGAAGTTACACTCTCTGTCGTGCTTTCAATAGTAGTAGGTGCCTCAGTGGTACCTGCAGAGGTAGGTTCTGAGCTTGCTGCAGAAGTTACAGTCTCTGTCTTGCTTTCACCAGTAGTGGGTGCCTCAGTGGTACCTGCAGTGGTAGGTTCTGAGCTTGCTGCAGAAGTTATAGACTCTGTTGTTCTTTCAACAGTAGTGGGTGCCTCAGTGGTACCTGCCGAGGGAGCTTCTGAGCTTGCTGCAGTAGTTATAGACTCTGTTGTTTTTTCAACAGTAGTGGATGCCTCAGTGGTACCTGCCGAGGTAGCTTCTGAAGTAATCTCAGAAGTCAGTGTTTCTGTTGTTGCCTCTTCAGTAGTTGGTGTCACAGTTGTTGCTGCAGTGCTTCCTTCTGAAGTAAGAGCAGAAGTCACTGTCACTGTTGTACTTCCAACAGTAGTAGGAGTCTCAGTCAAACCTGCAGTTGTACCTTCTGAGCTTGTAATGGAAGTCACCGTCTCTGTTGTACTTTCTAAGGTTGTGGCAGTCTCAGTCTTACCTGCAGTGCTAACTTGTGAGGTCAGATCAGATGTTAGTGATGCTGTTGTGCTATCTACTGTTGTTGCAGCCTCAGTGGTAGCTGCAGAGGTAGCTACTGAGCTCCCTAAAGATGTGACAGTCTCTGTTGTGCTTACAACAGTTGTGGGGGCCTCAGTGGTACCTGCAGTGGTAGCTTCTGAGCTTGCTGCAGAAGTTACAGTCTCTGATGTGCTTTCAACAGTTGTTGGTGCCTCAGTGGTACCTGCAGTGGTAGTTTCTGAGCTTGCTGCAGAAGTTACAGACTCTGTTGTTTTTTCAACAGTAGTGGGTGCCTCAGTGGTACCTGCCGATGTAGCTTTTGAAGTAATCTCAGAAGTCAGTGTTTCTGTTGTTGGCTCTTCAGTAGTGGGTGTCACAGTTGTTGCTGCAGTGCTTCCTTCTGAAGTAAGAGCTGAAGTCACTGTCTCTATTGTACTTCCAACACTAGTAGGAGTCTCAGTCAAACCTGCAGTTGTACCTTCTGAGCTTGTAATGGAAGTCACCGTCTCTGTTGTACTTTCTAAGGTTGTGGCAGTCTCAGTCTTACCTGCAGTGCTAACTTGTGAGGTCAGAACAGATGTCAGTGACGCTGTTGTGCTATCTACTGTTGTTGCAGCCTCAGTGGTAGCTGCAGAGGTAGCTACTGAGCTCCCTAAAGATGTGACAGTCTCAGTTGTGCTTTCAACAGTAGTAGGGGCCTCAGTGGTACCTGTAGTGGTAGCATCTGAGCTTGCTGCAGAAGTTACAGTCTCTTTTGTGCTTTCCACTGTAGTGCGTGCCTCAGTGGTACCTGCAGTGGTAGCTTCTGAAATAATGTCAGAAGTCAGTGTTTCTGTTGTTGCCTCCGCAGTAGTGATTGTCACAGCTGTTGCTGCAGTGCTTCCATCTGACGTAGGAGCAGAAGTCACTGTCTCTGTTGTACTTCCAACGGTAGTAGGAGTCTCAGTCAAACCTGCAGTTGTACCTTCTGAGCTTGTAATGGAAGTCACCGTCTCTGTTGTACTTTCTAAGTTTGTGGCAGTCTCAGTCTTACCTGCAGTGCTAACTTGTGAGGTCAGAACAGATGTCAGTGACTCTGTTGTGCTATCTACTGTTGTTGCAGTCTCAGTGGTAGCTGCAGAGGTAGCTACTATGCTCACTAAAGATGTGACAGTCTCTGTTGTGCTTTCAACAGTAGTTGGTCTCTCAGACGTACCTGCAGTGCTAACTCCTGATGTAAGAACAGAAGTTGCTGAACCTGTTGTGCTTTCTATGGTTGTAAGAGACTCAGTTGTTAGTGCAGAGCTAGCTTCGGAGCTTCCTACAGAAGTCACAGTCTCAGTTGTGCTTGCACCAGAGGTGGCAGTCTCTGTTGAAGTGGCAGTGGTTGCTTCTGAATGAGAGCAGAAGTTAGTGTCTAGGTCTTGTTTTCTACACTAGTCTCAGTCATTACTCTTCTATAGGTTTCTGTTGGCCTACTACTCAATGCCATAAATGTATCTCCATACTGTTGACACTATGGTCTATTTCTGTAGTTCAGTATCAACAATCCAAATAAAGACCCTCAAATGGGAACCTCTCTAATTCATTGGCCTAATAAACTTCTTTCCTTTCTTTGTATCCCTACATTTAATTGGATGCATTGTCACTCTGATCTAGTAATTTCATGGCAAGCAGCACAAAGCAATCTTTGCTATATGAATTCGGCCCACATCAAAGTTTAATTTGTGCTAAATAATTTGACAAGCTGAGCCAGCAAAGCTCAATATATTGTCTATTGGTATATAAACTATAGGTAGCTTGTTACCCCTGTGCACATTACTCATGCATAAAAAGAAGGCAAAATTCGATTTTGCCACAAGACAATGACCCCGATTTATAAATGGCCAATATGAGAAAATCATCTCTTGATGAACAATTCCTCCCTAAACACTAGGCACATTAGAGATATGAGAACAAATAGAACCAAATGGATATATGTAAATTATTACATGTTTAAAAGAGGAGAGTTGAAAGATTTCAATGTATACACACCTTCTGTAGTAGAAGGTTGAGTGCTAATTTCAGTAGTGGGGGCAAGTGTAGTTGTCTGTTCAGTGGTAGGTAGTTGAGTTGCACCTGCAGTGGTAGATTCTGAGCTTCTCGCAGAAGTTACACTCTCTGTCGTGCTTTCAACCGTAGTAGGAACCTCAGTGGTACCTGCGGTGGTAGGTTCTGAGCTTGCTGCAGAAGTTACAGTCTCTGTCGTGCTTTCAACAGTAGTGGGTGCCTCAGTGGTACCTGCAGACGTAGGTTCTGAGCTTGCTGCCGAAGTTACAGACTCTGTTGTTTTTTCAACAGTAGTGGGTGCCTCAGTGGTACCTGCAGACGTAGGTTCTGAGCTTGCTGCCGAAGTTACAGACTCTGTTGTTTTTTCAACAGTAGTGGGTGCCTCAGTGGTACCTGCCGCGGTAGCTTCTGAAGTAATCTCAGAAGTCAGTGTTTCTGTTGTTGCCTTTTCAGTAGTGGGTGTCACAGTTGTTGCTGCAGTGCTTCCTTCTGAAGTAAGAGCAGAAGTCACTGTCTCTGTTGTACTTCCAACAGTAGTAGGAGCCTCAGTCAAACCTGCAGTTGTACCTTCTGAGCTTGTAATGGAAGTCACCGTCTCTGTTGTACTTTCTAAGGTTGTGGCAGTCTCAGTCTTACCTGCAGTGCTAACTTGTGAGGTCAGAACAGATGTCAGTGACGCTGTTGTGCTATCTACTGTTGTTGCAGTCTCAGTGGTAGCTGCAGAGGTAGCTACTGAGCTCCCTAAAGATGTGACAGTCTCTGTTGTGCTTTCAACAGTAGTAGGTGCCTCAGTGGTACCTGTAGTGGTAGCTTCTGAGCTTGCTGCAGAAGTTACTGTTTTGCTTTCAACAGTAGTAGGTGCCTCAGTGGTACCTGCAGTGGTAGCTTCTGAGCTTGCTGCAGAATATACAGTCTCTGTTGTGCTTTCAACAGTAGTGGGTGCCTCAGTGGTACCTGCAGTGGTAGCTTCTGAGCTTACTGCAGTAGTTTCAGACTCTGTTGTGCTTACCACAGTAGTGGATGCCTCAGTGGTACCTGCCGAGGTAGCTTCTGAAGTAATTTCAGAAGTCAGTGTTTCTGAGGTGCTTTCCACAGTAGTGGGTGTCACAGTTGTTGCTGCAGTGGTAGCTTCTGAGCTTGCTGCAGAAGTTACAGTCTCTGTTTTGCTTTCAACAGTCATGGGGGCCTCAGTGGTACCTGAAGTGGTAGCTTCTGATCTTGCTGCAGAAGTTACAGACTCTGTTGTGCTTTCAACAGTAGTAGGTGCCTCAGTGGTACCTGCTGCAGTAGTTACAGACTCTGTTGTTTTTTCAACAGTAGTGGATGCCTCAGTGGTACCTGCCGCGGTAGCTTCTGAAGTAATCTCAGAAGTCAGTGTTTCTGTTGTTGCCTCTTCAGTAGTGGGTGTCACAGTTGTTGCTGCAGTGCTTCCTCCTGAAGTAAGAGCAGAAGTCACCGTCTCTGTTGTACTTCGAACAGTAGTAGGAGTCTCAGTCAAACCTGCAGTTGTACCTTCTGAGCTTGTAATGGAAGTCACCATCTCTGTTGTACTTTCTAAGGTTTTTCCAGTCTCAGTCTTACCTGCAGTACTAACTTGTGAGGTCAGAACAGATGTCAGTGACTCTGTTGTGCTCTCAACTGTTGTTGCAGCCTCAGTGGTAGCTGCAGAGGTAGCTACTGAACTCACTAAAGATGTGACAGTCTCTGTCGTGCTTTCAACAGTAGTTGGTCTGTCAGACGTACCTTCAGTGCTAACTCCTGATGTAAGACCAGAAGTTGCTGAACCCGTTGTGCTTTCTATGGTTGTAAGAGACTCAGTTGCAGAGCTAGCTTCGGAGCTTCCAAAAGAAGTCACCGTCTCAGTCATGCTTGCACCAGAGGTGGCAGTCTTTGTCGAAGTGGCAGTGGTTGCTTCTGAATGAGAGCAGAAGTTAGTGTCTAGGTCTTGTTTTCTACACTAGTCTCAGTCATTACTCTTTTATAGGTTTCTGTTGGCCTACTACTCAATGCCATAAATGTATCTCCGTACTGTTGACACTATGGTTCAGTATTAACAATCCAAATAAAGACCCTCAAATGGGAACCTCTCTAATTCATTGGCCTAATTCACTGCTTTCCTTTCTTTGTATCCCTACATTTTATTCCATACAGTCTGTAACACAGTCAATGTGTTAGCTCTCATTATAATACTTAATTATAGTTGCTTCATTTAATATGTAGTTGGTCTATGTACTCTGTAGTTTTAAGCATATAGGGATAGGGTACAAGTGCATGGAGTTCACCAGTGATTTATAGTTGTAAGATTATGGACAAAGAACATTCTCCCGGACTTACCCAGCATTATGAGGCTGTAGCCTTGGTATGGTCATAATGGGGAGGGGGGTAGAGAGGACGGGCCCTGGAGGAGAGATGGGGGAGGGAGAATTGCCCTCCAGAGTGCTATAGAATTATTCAAAACAAGCAAATGGGGTGGTGACTCCAAGCCTTGGACTTGTATCCCTATTGGACATGGGGACAAGGAGCTCCTCAAGCATTGATTATGATAATGGAGCAGCTCTTTGTCCTCCTGGTAGATTGATAGTGTAAGCTATATGTATATGCCCAAGTGGGCACTTTTCTCTTGGGTCTCTCTTCCTTCGCATCTGTTGACAACTCTCTCCTCAGTGAGGCTATATTATTGTTGGTGCAAAATGTAATCCAGAAGAGAATAAAAAGAAACACAACGAGAAATACATCTTTCATGGACATCTTTGTAGGCTGTGTTACAAGTCATTGACTTGTTATAAACTTGTTGTTAAAGCCCTGTTTCCTCTGTGAGATTACCTGGCTATATATTAGTATATAGTACTATCAGGTTATTAAATACTAATTAATTAAAAACAAGAAGCCTAGTCACAACATAATTGGGACAATCCTTTTATGCACCGTTAAATTACTTTGGTCAGACATTTGGTACCACAACTGTAGAATAAAGTTTCATGTATTCCCAGCTGTGTTTATGAGTTTGTTATCTCTGGACATTGTGATGAATTTTAAAAACTGATACATAGCCTGAATGACTTTATATCCTTCAACCATGGATGGTGGCCATGACCATGCAGGAATGTTGATATTGATATAATACAATTGTAATAAGATGCAGTGGAATGGGATGAGGGATGCACATCCAATGCAAAATATTAAAGCTACTCAGCATTGGATGCACAAAAACACAGGAAACAATGCTTCTTTGGTTCATTCTTGCTTTGGAAATTGTTGAAGCCTGTTACTTCATATCTTAAAAAGTTCTGCACTAATAGGTTGACTAGTTGCTCGTGTTTATTCTTATAACTTACTTTTTTTTCTTTTTCTTTTTTTTATTTCGTTAAAGACCAATATAATACTTAATACATTACAAAATACCACATCATGGATGGTTCTCTACTTTATTGTTGGATCACCAATTATTCCTTTGTGGATTTTTGAAAAAAAGTTTTTGTCAGGATACATTATTTGATCAAATGAAATCATGACAATATTTAATGGCACATACAAACAGTCCTTACCTTGGGTTGTAGGTCCAGTAGTAACCTCTGTGGTAGCTACAGTTGTAGGTACAGTTGTAACCTCTGTGGTAACTACAGTTGTAGGTTCAGTTGTAACCTCTGTGGTAACTACAGTTGTAGGTTCAGTGGTAGCCTCTGTGGTAACTACAGTTGTAGGTTCAGTTGTTGGTTCAGTTGTAGCCTCTGTGGTAACTACAGTTGTAGGTTCAGTTGTAGCCTCTGTGGTAACTACAGTTGTAGGTTCAGTTGTAGCCTCTGTGGTAACTACAGTTGTAGGTTCAGTGGTAGCCTCTGTGGTAACTACAGTTGTAGGTTCAGTTGTTGGTTCAGTTGTAGCCTCTGTTGTAAGTACAGTTGTAGGTTCAGTTGTTACCTCTGTGGTAAGTACAGTTGTAGGTTCAGTGGTAGCCTCTGTGGTAACTACAGTTGTAGGTTCAGTTGTAGCCTCTGTGGTAACTACAGTTGTAGGTTCAGTTGTAACCTCTGTGGTAACTACAGTTGTAGGTTCAGTGGTAGCCTCTGTGGTAACTACAGTTGTAGGTTCAGTTGTTGGTTCAGTTGTAGCCTCTGTTGTAAGTACAGTTGTAGGTTCAGTTGTTACCTCTGTGGTAAGTACAGTTGTAGGTTCAGTGGTAGCCTCTGTGGTAACTACAGTAGTAGGTTCAGTTGTAACCTCTGTGGTAACTACAGTTGTTGGTTCAGTTGTAACCTCTGTGGTAACTACAGTTGTTGGTTCAGTTGAAACCTCTGTGGTAACTACAGTTGTAGGTTCAGTTGTAACTTCTGTGGTAACTACAGTTGTAGGTTCAGTTGTAGCCGCTGTTGTAAGTACAGTTGTAGCTTCAGTTGTAACCTCTGTTGTAACCACAGTTGTAGGCTCAGTTGTAGCCTCTGTAGTAATTACAGATGTAGGTTCAGTTGTAGCCTCTGTGGTAACTACAGTTGTTGGTTCAGTTGTAGCCTCTGTGGTAAGTGCAGTTGTAGGTTCAGTTGTAGCCTCTGTTGTAAGTACAGTTGTAGGTTCAGTTGTAACCTCTGTGGTAACTACAGTTGTAGGTTCAGTTGTAGCCTCTGTGGTTACTATAGTTGTTGGTTCAGTTGTAGCCTCTGTGGTAACTACAGTTGTAGGTTCAGTTGTAGCCTCTGTGGTAACTACAGTTGTTGGTTCACTGGTAGCCTCTGTGGTAACTACAGTGGTAGGTTCAGTTGTAGCCTCTGTGGTAACTACAGTTGTAGGTTCAGTTGTAGCCTCTGTAGTAACTACAGTTGTAGGTTCAGTTGTAGCCTCTGTTGTAACTACAGTTGTAGGTTCAGTTGTAGCCTCAGTGCTGACTACAGTTGTTGGTTCACTGGTAGCCTCTGTGGTAACTACAGTTGTAGGTTCAGTTGTAGCCTCTGTGGTAACTACAGTTGTTGGTTCAGTGGTAGCCTCTGTGGTTACTATAGTTGTTGGTTCAGTTGTAGCCTCTGTGGTAACTACAGTTGTAGGTTCAGTTGTAGCCTCTGTGGTAACTACAGTTGTTGGTTCACTGGTAGCCTCTGTGGTAACTACAGTTGTAGGTTCAGTTGTAGCCTCTGTGGTAAGTACAGTTGTTGGTTCACTGGTAGCCTCTGTGGTAAGTACAGTGGTAGGTTCAGTTGTAACCTCTGTGGTCACTATTGTCGTAGGTTCAGTGGTAGCTTCTGTTAAATGAACAATATAATTCATGTTTAGTGTTGGCAACCAGAAAAGACAATCATATAACGATTTAATCAACTTATATATTATATATATTGTTATTTTTTGGGAGCATAATCTTAAATTGTCTCACTTGGTCCTTCTTAATAGTGCGTTTTGAGTAAGATAAATATAGAAATACTGCCGATAGGTCGCCAGTGGTGGTAGACTTCTATCCAATTCATTCAATGCTTCCCCAAGCATCCTTCATGGTCAAACCAGAAAGCTGCCAATTGTTAACCAAAGAGACTTTTGATAACTGTTATCCAAGTAGATATTGGAACTGATTTTTAGTAGAGGTTAAATTATTCTACGTCGATATGTCAGAATGAAATACATTTACTTGGTTTAAATGATATCGAAAAAATAGTGAACCTGTATGGCAGACTGATATACAGAGGGCTGCATACATTAGACTCTATATCAAAGTATTTCTGGTGTGCTTACAAATGATCAAAACTCGAATTCGAATTCAAAATATACTCAATGAAAATAAATAAATTCTGGATTATTCTTCATCGCAAAATATTTGCATGCAAATCTATTGATTGTAATTTTATAAGTTTGAAATGCATGTAATGTGATTGCATAAACACGGTTGAGACTTCCTCATGGTAGAAAGTGAGCCCCATTATTACCATCATAATAATGAATGACATTTATAAAGATCCTTCGTCCATAACATGCCCATAATTGCTGTCACTATGGAATAACATTGGTTTATTGTACTATAAAGGCTGAGATTGAGTTATACGGGCCTCTTACGACCCTCTTAAATATGCAATTTTGATAGCCTTTCAATACAAGGGTCAGTGCATTTGAGGAAGATAAGAGGGCAATATTGATTGAGCCTAACAAGCCAGCCTTTTGAGCAACCAACCTTGGGGAATTATTTGTTTTTCTATAAGGCTATTTTCCAATTTAAACACTCAATCACAACTGGTCTGATATTCACGATCCTTCAAACAACATATTAGAATGCCATATATATGACTGTTAAAAGTAGAAGCAAATGGCATGCACATTGGTAGTTTAAACCCAAATGAAAGTTATTCTGCTGATTACCCTGTAATTCTTTCGCGGAATAGGTCACCATTACGGAGATAATCATATCTCTGTTCTTTCATCAAACATATAGTTTTATGAATTCTAACTCACAGATATCCCTCTTTAGAGGCAAAATATTTCAATTGTAGGCACCATAATCAATAAACCTTTCCTGGGGCGATGTACAGAGCAAATATTTATCGCTGCAATGCAAAGCCTATGAAGATTGTTTACTTCCGGTCCACACATCAGTACAACTATGCGACTATTTTACGCTATTTTAAGCCCCACCACCACTATCAATGTATTGTGTGAATGTAGTGGTAGACATATATCTTATGCGATTGGTCTGGTGCAATGTTTTAGTCTGAAGCAATGACCTATGTATTGAAGTTGTCCTGAGCTATTGCTCACATTTTGGGGAGAAGCTCTATTGACATCTCCAGTGATTTACAGAGTATTTCAGCAGTATTTTATCAGACGCGTATTTGGACATTGCTATTTGTTACCTCTGAAATGAAGCCAACCATTCAGCTGTTCTCCTGGAAGATCAGTGCTCTACTTAGAGCTATTTCTACGAATCAACAGCAAAGCAAGATATTATCTAAGCAACCCTAATTATAGTTAATTGTCTCCAATTGATATTAACTCATTAAGACTAACGATATAAATGAGTTTATGAAGTGTCATTGCTCCCCAGACAATTACATAAAGTCCCACAGGAGGAACAAGCGTCAACCAGATAAGTTCGAAATTAAAAAGTCAGACGGCAGGTAGATCGGATAATATAAATCAAGATAAGAATGTTAGTATTATTCCTGTTAAATTTCCTCTTAGATGCATGCCACGTGAGCTTTCCCATAACTTCAATGTGTTAGAACTGTAGAAGCGTCAACGGCAGGGAATTGAATAAAGGAGTTTTAAAAAATAAAAAGAATAATTCAAGATATCAAGAATTTATTGGACAAGATTGTGCAATTGCTAACACGTCTTTACATTTTCTCAATGCATGGTGTTGAAAGATCTCCTGACACATTCTGAGATAGCCCAAATAAAGGCAGTGACTTGCCTCCTGATATTATGATTGGTCACAAGTGGTAGTGCATTGAGGGCACAGCATGATACGAAAAGAGAAGGGACCAGTAAATAGTGGATATTCAAAGCAAATATTATGACAATTCACTCTAGGTCGCTTGCAATATTTTGATTGTAAACAATATTTCAAAACCCATTAGCATATATGGTAGAATATATCTACCAACCGCAATATCCTCTTTTTCAACTCATGAAAAATACTGGTGTCAAAGGAAAACAAATCAAGACCTAGACACAGTCTCTCTTGCTAAATCAGATTTGGCATCACCATTATGGAAAAAGTATACTGTTCAATTTGGATAGTCGCAAAGGCATGATCATTTAGCTCACTATTCTAACTTTGTCCTTTATGAATTATTTGTACAGATCTACTATTACTCTCTTTCTTTCAGTTAAAATTAAAGAGAAGACTAATATCAAAGCAGATTCTTAATGAACTTGGTCTAGATACAAATATATTTGGGGATATTAGCTAATTGACGTAGGAGTACCTCCAACCCAAATGAAAAGTAATGAAACATAGGTCATTATCGAAAAGTAGGGAGAAAGAAAAGGAAGACTGAAAAATGCTCCTCATAGATGATATAGAGGTAGGTTTTTCTAAGTTGCTTTCTATATTTGATATGAACATGTCGAGGAAACAAGGAAAAATTAACTTCAGTGGTAACCACAGTGCTTGCAACAGTTGAAATCTCTGTGGTAAATACAGTTGTAGACTCACTTGTACTCTCTGTGGCAATTACAGTTGTAGGTTCAGTTGTAGCCTCTGTTGTTACTACAGTTGTAGGTTCAGTGGTAGCCTCTGTAGTAACTACAGTTGTAGGTTCAGTGGTAGCCTCTGTAGTAACTACAGTTGTAGGTTCAGTTGTAGCCTGTGTTGTAACTACAGTTGTAGGTTCAGTTGAAGCCTCTGTAGTAACTACAGTTGTAGGTTCAGTTGTAGCCTCTGTTGTTACTACAGTTGTAGGTTCAGTGGTAGCCTCTGTAGTAACTACAGTTGTAGGTTCAGTTGTAGCCTCTGTAGTAACTACCATTGTAGGTTCAGTTGTAGCCTCTGTAGTAACTATAGTTGTAGGTTCAGTTGTAGCCTCAGTGGTAACTACAGTTGTAGGTTCAGTTGTAACCTCTGTGCTCACTGCAGTTGTAGGTTCAGTTGAAGCCTCTGTGGTATCTACAGTTGTAGGTTCAGTTGTAGCCTCTGTGGTAACTACAGTTGTAGGTTCAGTTATAGCCTCTGTGGTAACTACAGTTGTAGGTTCAGTTGTAACCTCTGTAGTAAGTACAGTTGTAGGTTCAGTTGTAGCCTCTGTAGTAACTACAGTTATTGGTTCAGTTTTCACTTTAGCAACAGTAACCCATCTCATATGATAATTATTACACACATGTCTTAATTTGTAGGTTTATAGAAGGAAATTCGGTAAAACTTAAGTTTTTAGATATGATTTACTTTGTGCTTAAATTATTTAGATTTGATAGAATTGTTATATTCTCATAATAGCAGCGAAAGTGGTTACAGGAAACTAATTAATCAAAATGTACTTTACATACTCTGTATACATGTATAATCATTAACCACTTTAAAAAACCACAACAAACCTGTATTTACAAACCTGTATTTACAGACAGATTAAAATCTACAACTTTGTAAAAAAAATAAGCTACCTTTATAGATAATATTATTTAAAATTACATCCTCCTATATGGTCATTCAAAACATGGGCAGAAATATGGATATCATTATATGTATGAAACATCATTGTTAAAAAGCAGCGAATTGTAATTTCAATATACAGGGACATCTGGGAAGAGAAACACGCCTTGGTTTAGTTTTTACAGGTCACAATCTACCCTTTTTCTCTTTCATGTAACTGAGCTTGATGAGAAATAAAAATTCTATAATAATAATTTTGCCTTTACTTATGACCAATTACGGTCAAATCATTTATAAACACAAAATCAAGCACCTCTTCTGTTCATGAATTATAAGTTTAAATGGTTAGTTCAGCAAATTGTGGTTTGTCTATCGTACTGACATATGGCACCAAGGACCCAGACATTTTGCCTCGATACCTCAAAAGGACACAGCTTTGTTGGATTAAAACCAAATCACTTATAGGTCAAGATAACGAAAAAAGCTCATGTTCAAGAAAAGATAAGACATTGAATTGAATGCAATGTCAATGTCAACAGTTATTCTGTGCTCTTCCTCTCTGAAATGCATGCATGTAAGTGAGACAAACTAAATACCTCCAGTTGTAAGTTTAGTTGTGGGTTCAGTTGTAGGCTCTGTGGTAACTACAGTTGTAGCTTCAGTTGCAACATCTGTGGTTACTACTGTAGTAGGTTCAGATGTAGCCTCTGTGGTAACTACAGATGTTGGTTCAGTTCTAGATTCTGTTGTAACTACAGTTGTAGGTACAGCGGTAGCCTCTATGGTAACTACAGTTGTAGCCTCTGTGGTAAATACGGATGTTTGTTCAGTTCTAGCCTCTGTGGTAACAACAGTTGTAGGTTCAGTTGTAGCCTCTGTGGTAACTAGAGTTGTAGGTTCAGTGGTAGCCTCTGTGGTAACTAGAGTTGTAGGTTCGGTTGTAACCTCTGTAGTAACTGCAGTTGTTGGTTCGGTTGGAGCCTCTGTGGTAACTACAGTTGTAGGTTCAGTGGTAGCTTGTGTTGTAACTACAGTTGTTGGTTCAGTTGTTGCCTCTGTTGTAATGATAGTTGTAGGTTCATTTGTAGCCTCTGTGGTAACAACAGTTGTAGGTTCAGTTGTAGCCTCTGAGGTAACTAGAGTTGTAGGTGCGGTTGTAACCTCTGTAGTAACTTCAGTTGTTGGTTCAGTTGTAGGCCCTGTGGTTACAACAGTTGTAGGTTCAGTTGTAGCCTCTGTGGTAACTACAGTTGTAGGTTCAGTGGTTGCCTCTGTGGTAACTAGTGTTGTTGGTTCAGTTGTAGCCTCTGTGGTAACTACAGTTGTAGGTTCAGTTGTAGCCTCTGTTGTGACTCTAGTTGTAGGTTCAGTTGTAGCCTCTGTGGTAACTACAGTTGTAGGTACAGTTGTAGCCTCTGTTGTAGCTACAGTTGTAGGTTCAGTTTTAGCCTCTGTTGTAGCTACAGTTGTAGGTTCAGTTCTTACCTCTGTGGTATCTACAGTTGAAGGTTCAGTTATAGGCTCTGTAGTAACTACAGTAGTAGGTTCAGTTGTAGCCTCTTTGGAAACTACAGATGTAGGTTCAGTTGTAACCTCAGTGGTAACTACAGTTGTAGGTTCAGTTGTAGCCTCTGTGGTAACTACAGTTGTGGGTTCAGTTGTAGCCTCTGTAGTAACTACAGTTGTAGGTCCAGTTGTAGCCTCTGTACTAACTACAGTTGTAGATTCAGTTGTAGCTACTGTTGTGAGTACAGTTGTAGGTTCAGTTGTAGCCTCTGTGGTAACTACAGTTGTTGGTTCAGTTGTAGCCTCTGTTGTAACTACAGTTGTAGCTTCAGATATTGCTGCTGTGCTAACTACAGTCGTAGGTTTAGTTGTTGCCTCTGTGGTAACTACAGCTGTAGGTTCAGTTGTAACCTCTGTGGTAACTACTGTTGTAGGTTCAGTTGTAGCCTCTGTAGTAACTACAGTTGTAGCTTCAGATATTGCTGCTGTACTAACTACAGTTGTAGGTTCAGTTGTAACCTCTGTGGTAACTACAGTTGTAGGTTCAGTGGTTGCCTCTGTGGTAACTAGAATTGTTGGTTCAGTTGTTGCCTCTGTGGTAACTACAGTTGTAGCCTCTGTGGTAATTACAGTTGTAGGTTCAGTGGTTGCCTCTGTGGTAACTAGAGTTGTTGGTTCAGTTGTAGCCTCTGTACTAACTACAGTTGTAGGTTCAGTTGTAGCTTCTGTAGTAACTACAGTTGTAGGTTCAGTGGTTACCTCTGTCGTATCTTCAGTTGAAGGTTCAGTTATAGGCTCTGTAGTAACTCCAGTAGTAGGTTCAGTTGTAGCCTCTGTGGAAACTACAGATGTAGGTTCAGTCGTAACCTCAGTGGTAACTACAGTTGTAGGTTTAGTTGTCCCCTCTGTAGTAACTACAGTTGTAGGTTCAGTGGTTGCCTCTGTGGTAACTACAGTTGTTGATTCAGTTGTAGCCTCTGTACTAACTACAGTTGTAGGTTCAGAGGTAGCCTCTGTACTAACTACAGTTGTAGGTTCAGTTGTAGCCTCTGTACTAACTACAGTTGTAGGTTCAGTTGTAGCCTCTGTAGTAACTACAGTTGTAGGTTCCGATGTAGGTACTGTTGCAACTACAGTTGTAGGTTCAGTGGGAGCCTCTGTAGTAACTACAGTTGTAGGTTCAGTTATAGCCTCTGTAGTAACTACAGTTGTGCTTTCAGTTGTAGCGTCTGTGGTAACTGCAGTTGTAGGTCCAGTTGTAGCCTCTGTTTTCACTCCAGTTGTCGGTTCAGTTGTAGCCTCTGTAGTAACTACAGTTGTAGGTTCAGTTGTAGCCTCTGTGGTAACTACAGTTGTAGGTTCAGTTGTAGCCTCTGTTGTAAAGTCTACAGTTGTAGGTTCCGTTGTAACCTCTGTGGTAACTACAGTTTTACTTTCAGTTGTAGCCTCTGAGGTAATAATAGTTTTAGGTTCAGTGGTAGCCTTTGTGGTAACTACAGTTGTAGGTTCAGTGGTTGCCTCTGGGGTAACTAGAGTTGTTGGTTCCGATGTAGCCTCTGTACCAACTACAGTTGTAGGTTCCGATGTAGCCTCTGTAGTAACTACAGTTGTAGGTTCAGTTGTAGACTCTGTAGTAACTACAGCTGTGCTTTCAGTTCTAGCCTCTGTTGTAACTATAGTTGTAGGTCCAGTTGTAGCCTCTGTTGTTACTACAGTTGTAGATTCAGTTGTAGCCTCTGTTGTAACTACAGTTGTAGGTTCAGTTGTATCATCTGCACTAACTACTGTTGTAGGTTCAGTTGTTGCCTCAGTGCTGACTACAGTTGTAGGTTCAGTTGTAGCCTCTGTAGTAACTACAGTTGTAGGTTCAGTGGTAGCCTCTGTTGTAACTACAGTAGTAGGTTCAGTTGTAGGCTCTGTGGTTACTACAGTTGTAGGTTCAGTTGTCGCCTCAGTGGTAACTACAATTGTAGGTTCACTTGAAGCCTCTGTGGTAACTACAGTTGTAGGTTCAGTTGTAGCCTCTGTTGTACCTACAGTTGTAGGTTCAGTTGTAGCCTCTGTTGTAACTACAGTTGTAGGTTCAGTTGTAGCCTCTGTTGTAACTACAGTTGTAGGTTCAGTTGTAGCCTCTGTGGTAACTATAGTTGTAGGTTCAGTGGGAGCCTGTGTGGTAACTACAGTTGTAGGTTCAGTTGTAGCCTCTGTTGTACCTACAGTTGTAGGTTCAGTTGTAGCCTCTGTTGTAACTACAGTTGTAGGTTCAGTTGTAGCCTCTGTTGTAACTACCGTTGAAGGTTCAGTTGTAGCCTCTGTGGTAACTACAGTTGTAGGTTCAGTTGTAACCTCTGTGGTAACTACAGTAGTAGGTTCAGTTGTAGCCTCTGCCTCAGCTTTAGTTGTTGGTTCAGTAGTTGGCTCTGTTGTAACTACTGTTGATGATTCAGTTGTTACTTAATAGAAATACTTTTCATATTAAACATTCATCAAACACAAATCTTTGTCTGTGCTACACTTCCTTGCTCACCCTGTTGCTATTCATCATTCTAGAATCTGCATTTCCACCTTGTGTTTTTGATCATCAGTTGTTTCATTGTTAAAAAGATGATGGTTTTGTACCATGACGTTGTATAATTCTCCAAACATGTTGCTCCCCATTCTTCAGTCATTAATTTTTCTCAGTTGAAAAGGAAAATGTACTTTTCAGGTATCCTAATAATTTTGTTAATTCAGCATTTTGAATTTACTGATATCTCACTAATATAGGGGAATACTTACTTCAAAATGAACCTGTACCTCCTGTTTGCCTTGAAAATCAACAAAATGTCATTATCTTTGCTGTGATTCCCCCGCCCCCCGAGGATAACAAGCCCTATATATAAAAATATAATATAAAAAGCTTGTAACACATGAAGAGCCTTCACCACATAACCTTTGTAAAAGTAAGGATAAACTTCGATACAAACTATGTAGAAAAGATTATATCAAAGTTAAATATGATTCCTTGGATGATGCATCTAACAATTAAAACACAAAAAGTCACCATGTACCCATCATTGATAATATGCCATTACATACTTTGTTGTAATGGTGTTGAGAAAAACGTGTATGCTTGTCGAAAGCGAGCATGAAGTCATTGATGATAGCGGTCCACTGTCAGTGAAAGAAAATGTGCACGGTCTCGTTGGTCCATTATAACTCAAAATCGTACCAGACATAGTATCATCAAAATTAACATGTAGCTAGTGATAATGTCGAGAAAAAACAAAAGCATCATCTCCCAAACTAGTCGTTTAGTGCATGGGAATATTGTCGCATTGCCACTACCAATAGGGTAACATTATCATGAGTGGGGATGTTGCTGGGGGTGGGGCTAGGGGGGTGGGGGGGGGGGGGTGGTTGTTGGATGGTTACAATGATACATGAAAGACAAGATCCCTGTTGGCATACTTTGGTCTCTGCTAAATTGAGGAAAGTAATACAAACCTTAGAATGGAGTGTTTCATTTAACACTCCACTCATTGTGTGCATGAGTGGGCATGAAAATAGTATACCAAACCAGTAGATAAAATTGGGATAAAATTGTACGAATTGCAACCATTTCTTAAATATTCCATTGAAATAAGGTTTTAACAAACCCAAATATACGCTGCTACCTATATACCATACATGGATCTATTGTTCCAGTTCGGAGAAACATTACCAATGAAATGATCTCATTCCTAATTGGTATGATCGCGATTATGACAATTGCTATAAGTTAATATACTGTGTCTTTGAAAACAATTGATGAAAGGAACTAAAATACCTCCAGTAGTTAAAACAGTTGTAGGTTCTGTTGTAACCTCTGTGGTAGCTACAGTTGTAGGTTCAGTGGTAGCTACAGTTGTAGGTTCAGTTGTAACCTCTGTAGTAACTACAGTTGTTGGTTCAGTGGTAGCCTCTGTAGTAACTACAGTTGTTGGTTCAGTGGTAGCCTCTGTTGTAACTACAGTTGTTGGTTCAGTTGTAGCCTCTGTGGTAGCTACAGTTGTAGGTTCAGTGGTAGCTACAGTTGTAGGTTCAGTTGTAGCCTCTGTAGTAACTACAGTTGTTGGTTCAGTGGTAGCCTCTGTTGTAACTACAGTTGTAGGTTCTGTTGTAACCTCTGTGGTAGCTACAGTTGTAGGTTCAGTGGTAGCTACAGTTGTAGGTTCAGTTGTAGCCTCTGTAGTAACTACAGTTGTTGTTTCAGTGGTAGCCTCTGTGGTAACTACAGTTGTTGGTTCAGTTGTAGCCTCTGTTGTAACTACAGTTGTAGGTCCAGTTGTAGCCTCTTTAGTAGCTACAGTTGTTGGTTCAGTGGTAGCCTCTGTGGTAACTACAGTTGTAGGTTCAGTTGTAGCCTCTGTTGTAACTACAGTTGTAGGTTCACTGGTAGCCTCTGTTGTAACTACAGTTGTAGGTTCAGTGGTAGCCTCTGAGGTAACTACAGTTGTAGGTTCAGTTGTAGCCTCTGTAGTAACTACAGTTGTAGGTTCAGTGGTAGCCTCTGTGGTCAGTTCAGTTGTAGGTTCAGTGGTAGCCTCTGAGGTAACTACAGTTGTAGGTTCAGTGGTAGCCTCTGTGGTAACTACAGTTCTAGGTTCAGTTGTAGCCTCTGTGGTCAGTACAGTTGTAGGTTCAGTGGTAGCCTCTGTAGTAACTACAGTAGTTGGTTCAGTTGTAGCCTCTGTGGTAATTATAGCATATATCATGATGTTATTTATTAAATTCTTTGTTTCTACATCAATAATAACTGTTGTTCTGCCATAAAACTGCCTTCAGATCCCAAGAAACCTGAATTACACTGTAATTTAACGTTCAATAATCCCATATGGAACTAAAAATCCCTTTACCATTGAAGAGAAGAGAGGTTCATTTCCTTGAAATGGCCTACAGATGATCATTGCTTAAAGAAAACTTGGACAATAATAGGTGCTCTCTTGGAACCAAGAATGATAAAAAACTAAAACTGTTTGTCCCGACCCCACATTTGGATAGGGTAAATAGGTCTTTAATTTATACAGCCCCCACGCTGTGGAACTTGGCAGACATCTCTTTCTACAAAGAAGCATATATCAATAACCTCCTAAATTTCAGGATGTTCCTAAAACGGGTGTTTGTGCTTGCTGAAAAACCTATTTATTGTACAAAGTTAGAAATATGGTATTCATGTCTTTACCATTTTTCTATTCTATCTATACCCCACTATTTTTTTTTTATATATACCGATATTATCATTAATAATTGATTCATCGCAAGTGGTTTTTCTTCATTACAAAGTCTCATGCAAGGCAAGTTACTTCTAAGGGTATTTATAAACGCTCTTCTCAATTTCATACCTGTAATTCAATAATACCAGAAAGTATAAACGTAGAATTTCACTATGCAAATAAGATTTTGGTAGAGAGTCAAATCAAGATATTTATCTACTATATATTCTATGCTTAACTAAAGTAGTACCATCGTAACATGATTAAAATCATATACAACATTTTTTTTATTGTATTGTGATAGTTTTTGCTGAGTGTGTGTGTGTGTGCGTGGTTGATTTGTGTGGTTGTCATGGTGTGGTGTTTGATGTGTGTGGTTATGGTGTGGTGTTCTGGCCAACTTGTGTCAGGACTTTTTGGTGTGGCTGGTGGTTGGGTATTCTAGAAGTATCCTCTGTAGTATTCTAGGGTATTCTAAAAGTTCATATATTTCTTATTGCGGATATATATATATATATATATATATATATATATATATATATATATATATAAATATATAAGCATTCTGCCTGTTCCTATTTCTATAGGTATTTCGATTGTTTTTCATATTTTAGTTTACCAAGGTAGGCAATTTTAACAGCAACTGAATAATTCTCTTTGTTATTGAAACCTTGACGAGTTGTGGCCCTGTGCAAAAATCATTTTTGCTGAAAAAAACAACACAAGCTTAGTTCTGCCACCCATAGCATAGGTCTGGAAAACCATTGTATCCCAGAACCTGATTTAACTCACTTTTTGTCGTTTAATTCAATGTTTGCCTCTCTAATTATTTACTTGGCAAATTATATGAGCCTGAGACAACTTTCAGTCTGTTTTATATTTCAACCGTGCTTTTGCTTTATATCAACAGTGAAATGGCGTTCACCAGGAAACTATGGTATTCTTCAGATTATTTGTCATTAAAATTTAGGCGCAGATTATCATTTGGACTAATAACATTATGCACCGTTTGCTTGCATAATTACTAATTTACTATAGTTATTATGTTATTACACTAAAGATTGTACCCCATCTGAATATCGACACCACTGTCAAATATAAATTACAAATGATGCATATATATCGACACCAATATCAAATTTAAAATACAAATGATGCACTAGCAGGCCTTAAATTGAGGTTATTGTTCATTTTAATCTCTGCCTGAGGTGGTTATAGACGAAAGGCCTTTAAAGCAGAAAAAAAGGAACTATAAATGTTGGTCCTGTATCCTGTAGAGAAAGTATATAATTATGAAAAAATAAAAGAAGTAATCTCCAAAGGTTGCATAAAGATTAGCGCGACAAAATTAAAATACCTTCTGTCATAACAGTTGTCAGTTCGAGCGAAGGGTATGTGGTAACTACAGTTGTAGGTTCAGTGGTAGCCTCTGTAGTAACGTGCAATGTAGCCTCTGAGGTAACTACAGTTGTAGCTTCAGTTGTAGCCTCTGTTGTAACTACAGTTGTAGGTTCAGTTGTAGGCTCTGTAGTAACTACAGTTGTAGGTTCAGTGGTAGCCTCTGTGGTAACTACAGTTGTAGGTTCAGTTGTAGCCTCTGAGGTAACTACAGTTGTAGGTTCAGTTGTAGCCTCTGTAGTGACTACCGTTGAAGGTTCAGTTATAGCCTCAGAGGTAACTACAGTTGTAGGTTCAGTTGTAGCCTCTGTGGTAACCACAGTAGTGGGTTCAGTTGTAACCTCTGTGGTTACTAGAGTAGTAGGTTCAGTTGTAGGCTCGGTATTAACTATAGTTGTAGGTTCTGTAGTTGCCTCTGTGGTAACTACAGTAGTAGGTTCAGTTGTAGGCTCTGTAGTAACTACAGTTGTAGGTTCTGTGGTAGCCTCTGTTGTAACTACAGTTGTAGGTTCAGTTGTAGCCTCTGTGGTAAGTACAGTTGTATGTTCAGTTGTAGCCTCTGTAGTAACTACTGTAGTAGGTTCAGTTGTGGGCTCTGTGGTAAGTACAGTTGTAGGTTCAGTGGTAGCCTCTGTGGTAACTACAGTTGTAGGTTCAGTTGTAGCCTCTGTAGTTACTACAGTTGTAGGTTCAGTGGTAGGCTCGGTTGTAACTACAGTTGTAGGTTCAGTTTTAACCTCGGATGTAACTACAGTTGTAGGTTCAGTTGTAGCCTCTGTGGTAACTACAGTTGTAGGTTCAGTTGTAACCTCTGTAGTAACTACAGTTGTAGGTTCAGTTGTAGCCTCTGTAGTGACTACTGTTGAAGGTTCAGTTATAGCCTCAGAGGTAACTACAGTTGTAGGTTCAGTTGTAGCCTCTGTGGTAACTACAGTAGTGGGTTCAGTTGTAACCTCTGTGGTTACTACAGTAGTAGGTTCAGTTGTAGGCTCGGTATTAACTAGAGTTGTAGGTTCTGTAGTTGCCTCTGTGGTAACTTCAGTAGTAGGTTCAGTTGTAGGCTCTGTAGTAACTACAGTTGTAGGTTCTGTGGTAGCCTCTGTTGTAACTACAGTTGTAGGTTCAGTTGTAGCCTCTGTGGTAAGTACAGTTGTAGGTTCAGTTGTAGCCTCTGTAGTAACTACTGTAGTAGGTTCAGTTGTGGGCTCTGTGGTAACTACAGTTGTAGGTTCAGTTGTAACCTCTGTAGTAACTACAGTTGTAGGTTCAGTTGTAGCCTCTGTTGTGACTACAGTTGTAGGTTCAGTTGTAGCCTCTGTAGTAACTACCGTTGAAGGTTCAGTTGTAGCCTCTGTGGTAACTACAGTTTTAGGTTCAGTTGTAGCCTCTGTAGTAACTACAGTTGTAGATTCAGTGGTAGGCTCGGTTGTTACTACAGTTGTAGGTTCAGTGGTAGCCTCTGTAGTAACTACAGTTGAAGGTTCAGTTGTAGCCTCTGTAGTAACTACCGTTGAAGGTTCAGTTGTAGCCTCTGTGGTAACTACAGTTGTAGGTTCAGTTGTAGCCTCTGTAGTAACTACAGTTGTAGATTCAGTGGTAGGCTCGGTTGTTACTATAGTTGTAAGTTCAGTTGTAGCCTCTGTGGTAACTACAGTTTTAGGTTCAGTTGTAGCCTCTGTAGTAACTACAGTAGTTGGTTCAGTTGTAGGCTCTGTGGTAAGTACAGTTGTAGGTTCAGTGGTAGCCTCTGTGGTAACTACAGTTGTAGGTTCAGTTGTAGCCTCTGTGGTAACTACAGTTGTAGGTTCAGTTGTAGGCTCTGCAGTAACTACAGTAGTAGGTTCAGTTGTGGGCTCTGTGGTAAGTACAGTTGTAGGTTCAGTTGTAGCCTCTGTTGTAAGTATAGTTGTAGGTTCAGTTGTAGCCTCTGTTGTAAATATACTTGTAGGTTCAGTTGTAACCTGAGTGGTAACTACAGTTGTAGGTTCAGTTGTAGCCTCTGTGGTAACTACAGTTGTAGATTCAGTTGTAGCCTCTGTAGTAACTACAGTTGTAGGTTCAGTTGTAGCCTCTGTAGTAACTACAGTTGTAGGTTCAGTTGTAGGCTCTGCAGTAACTACAGTAGTAGGTTCAGTTGTAGCCTCTGTTGTAAGTACAGTTGTAGGTTCAGTTGTAACCTCTGTAGTAACTACAGTTGTAGGTTCAGTTGTAGCCTCTGTAGTGACTACTGTTGAAGGTTCAGTTATAGCCTCAGAGGTAACTACAGTTGTAGGTTCAGTTGTAGCCTCTGTGGTAACTACAGTAGTGGGTTCAGTTGTAACCTCTGTGGTTACTACAGTAGTAGGTTCAGTTGTAGGCTCGGTATTAACTAGAGTTGTAGGTTCTGTAGTTGCCTCTGTGGTAACTTCAGTAGTAGGTTCAGTTGTAGGCTCTGTAGTAACTACAGTTGTAGGTTCTGTGGTAGCCTCTGTTGTAACTACAGTTGTAGGTTCAGTTGTAGCCTCTGTGGTAAGTACAGTTGTAGGTTCAGTTGTAGCCTCTGTAGTAACTACTGTAGTAGGTTCAGTTGTGGGCTCTGTGGTAACTACAGTTGTAGGTTCAGTTGTAACCTCTGTAGTAACTACAGTTGTAGGTTCAGTTGTAGCCTCTGTTGTGACTACAGTTGTAGGTTCAGTTGTAGCCTCTGTAGTAACTACCGTTGAAGGTTCAGTTGTAGCCTCTGTGGTAACTACAGTTTTAGGTTCAGTTGTAGCCTCTGTAGTAACTACAGTTGTAGATTCAGTGGTAGGCTCGGTTGTTACTACAGTTGTAGGTTCAGTGGTAGCCTCTGTAGTAACTACAGTTGAAGGTTCAGTTGTAGCCTCTGTAGTAACTACCGTTGAAGGTTCAGTTGTAGCCTCTGTGGTAACTACAGTTGTAGGTTCAGTTGTAGCCTCTGTAGTAACTACAGTTGTAGATTCAGTGGTAGGCTCGGTTGTTACTATAGTTGTAAGTTCAGTTGTAGCCTCTGTGGTAACTACAGTTTTAGGTTCAGTTGTAGCCTCTGTAGTAACTACAGTAGTTGGTTCAGTTGTAGGCTCTGTGGTAAGTACAGTTGTAGGTTCAGTGGTAGCCTCTGTGGTAACTACAGTTGTAGGTTCAGTTGTAGCCTCTGTGGTAACTACAGTTGTAGGTTCAGTTGTAGGCTCTGCAGTAACTACAGTAGTAGGTTCAGTTGTGGGCTCTGTGGTAAGTACAGTTGTAGGTTCAGTTGTAGCCTCTGTTGTAAGTATAGTTGTAGGTTCAGTTGTAGCCTCTGTTGTAAATATACTTGTAGGTTCAGTTGTAACCTGAGTGGTAACTACAGTTGTAGGTTCAGTTGTAGCCTCTGTGGTAACTACAGTTGTAGATTCAGTTGTAGCCTCTGTAGTAACTACAGTTGTAGGTTCAGTTGTAGCCTCTGTAGTAACTACAGTTGTAGGTTCAGTTGTAGGCTCTGCAGTAACTACAGTAGTAGGTTCAGTTGTAGCCTCTGTTGTAAGTATAGTTGTAGGTTCAGTTGTAGCCTCTGTTGTAAATATACTTGTAGGTTCAGTTGTAACCTGAGTGGTAACTACAGTTGTAGGTTCAGTTGTAGGCTCTGTGGTAACTACAGTTGTAGGTTCAGTTGTAGCCTCTGTAGTAACTACAGTTGTAGATTCAGAGGTAGGCTTGGTTGTTACTACAGTAGTAGGTTCAGTTGTAATTACAGTGGTAACTACGGTGGTAGGTTCAGTTGTAGCCTCAGTGCTGACTACAGTTGTAGGTTCAGAGGTAGCCTCTATGGTAACTACAGTTGTAGGTTCAGTTGTAGCCTCTGTGGTAACTACAATTGTAGGTTCAGTTGTAGCCTCTGTAGTAACTACAGTAGTAGGTTCAGTTGTGGGCTCTGTGCTAAGTACAGTTGTAGTTTCAGTGGTAGCCTCTTTGGTAACTACAGTTGTAGGTTCAGTTGTAGCCTCTGTAGTTACTACAGTTGTAGGTTCAGTGGTAGGCTCGGTTGTAACTACAGTTGTAGGTTCAGTTTTAACCTCGGATGTAACTACAGTTGTAGGTTCAGTTGTAGCCTCTTTGGTAACTACAGTTGTAGGTTCAGTTGTAACCTCTGTAGTAACTACAGTTGTAGGTTCAGTTGTAGCCTCTGTTGTGACTACAGTTGTAGGTTCAGTTGTAGCCTCTGTAGTAACTACCGTTGAAGGTTCAGTTGTAGCCTCTGTGGTAACTACAGTTGTAGGTTCAGTTGTAGCCTCTGTAGTAACTGCAGTTGTAGATTCAGTGGTAGGCTCGGTTGTTACTACAGTTGTAGGTTCAGTTGTTGCCTCTGTGGTAACTACAGTTGTAGGTTCAGTTCTAGCCTCTGTAGTAACTACAGTAGTTGGTTCAGTTGTAGGCTCTGTGGTAAGTACAGTTGTCGGTTCAGTGGTAGCCTCTGTGGTAACTACAGATGTAGGTTCTGTAGTTGCCTCTGTGGTAACTACAGTAGTAGGTTCAGTTATAGGCTCTGTGGTAAGTACAGTTGTAGGTTCAGCTGTAGCCTCTGTAGTAACTACAGTTGTAGGTTCTGTGGTAGCCTCTGTGGTAACTACAGTTGTAGGTTCAGTTGTAGCCTCTGTGGTAACTACCGTTGTAGGTTCAGTTGTAGCCGCTGTAGTAACTACCGTAGTAGGTTCAGTTGTGGGCTCTGTGGTAAGTACAGTTGTAGGTTCAGTGGTAGCCTCTGTGGTAACTACAGTTGTAGGTTCAGTTGTAGCCTCTGTAGTAACTACACTTGTAGGTTCAGTGGTAGGCTTGGTAGTAACTACAGTTGTAGGTTCAGTTGTAACCTCGGTTGTAACTACAGTTGTAGGTTCAGTTGTAGCCTCTGTAGTAACTACAGTTGTAGGTTCAGTTGTAGCCTCTGTTGTGACTACAGTTGTAGGCTCTGTGGTAACTACAGTTGTAGGTTCAGTTGTAACCTCTGTAGTAACTACAGTTGTAGACTCAGTTGTAGCCTCTGTTGTGACTACAGTTGTAGCCTCTGTGGTAACTACAGTTGTAGGTTCAGTTGTAACCTCTGTAGTAACTACAGTTGTAGGTTCAGTTGTAGCCTCTGTTGTGACTACAGTTGTAGGTTCAGTTGTAGCCTCTGTAGTAACTACCGTTGAAGGTTCAGTTGTAGCCTCTGTGGTAACTACAGTTTTAGGTTCAGTTGTAGCCTCTGTAGTAACTACAGTTGTAGATTCAGTGGTAGGCTCGGTTGTTACTACAGTTGTAGGTTCAGTGGTAGCCTCTGTAGTAACTACAGTGGAAGGTTCAGTTGTAGCCTCTGTAGTAACTACCGTTGAAGGTTCAGTTGTAGCCTCTGTGGTAACTACAGTTGTAGGTTCAGTTGTAGCCTCTGTAGTAACTACAGTTGTAGACTCAGTGGTAGGCTCGGTTGTTACTATAGTTGTAGGTTCAGTTGTAGCCTCTGTGGTAACTCCAGTTGTAGGTTCAGTTGTAGCCTCTTTGGTAACTACAGTAGTAGGTTCAGTTGTGGGCTCTGTGCTAAGTACAGTTGTAGTTTCAGTGGTAGCCTCTGTGGTAAGTACAGTTATAGGTTCAGTGGTAGCCTCTGTGGTAACTACAGTTGTAGGTTCAGTTGTAGCCTCTGTACTAACAACAGTTGTAGGTTCAGTTGTAGCCTCTGTTGTGACTACAGTTGTAGGTTCAGTTGTAGCCTCTGTGGTTACTACAGTAGTAGGTTCAGTTGTAGGCTCTGTTGTAACTACAGTTGTAGGTTCAGTCGTAATTACAGTGGTAAGTACAGTTGTAGGTTCAGTTGTAGCCTCAGTGCTGACTACAGTTGTAGGTTCAGTTGTAGCCTCTGTAGTAACTACAGTTGTAGGTTCAGTTGTAGCCTCTGTGGTAACTACAGTTGTAGGTTCAGTTGTAGCCTCTGTAGTAACTACAGTAGTAGGTTCAGTTGTGGGCTCTGTGGTAAGTACAGTTGTAGGTTCAGTTGTAGCCTCTGTAGTAACTACAGTTGTAGGTTCAGTTGTAGCCTCTGTGGTAACTACAGTTGTAGGTTCAGTTGTAGCCTCTGTAGTAACTACAGTTGTAGGTTCTGTTGTGGGCTCTGTGGTAAGTACAGTTGTAGGTTCAGTTGTAGCCTCTGTTGTAAGTATAGTTGTAGGTTCAGTTTTAGCCTCTGTTGTAAATATACTTGTAGGTTCAGTTGTAACCTGAGTGGTAACTACAGTTGTAGGTTCAGTTGTAGCCTCTGTGGTAACTACAGTTGTAGATTCAGTTGTAGCCTCTGTAGTAACTACAGTTGTAGGTTCAGTTGTAGCCTCTGTAGTAACTACAGTTGTAGATTCAGAGGTAGGCTTGGTTGTTACTACAGTAGTAGGTTCATTTGTAATTACAGTGGTAACTACGGTGGTAGGTTCAGTTGTAGCCTCAGTGCTGACTACAGTTGTAGGTTCAGAGGTAGCCTCTGTGGTAACTACAGTTGTAGGTTCAGTTGTAAGCTCTGTGGTAACTACAGTTGTAGGTTCAGTTGTAGCCTCTGTAGTAACTACAGTAGTAGGTTCAGTTGTGGGCTCTGTGCTAAGTACAGTTGTAGTTTCACTGGTAGCCTCTGTGGTAACTACAGTTGTAGGTTCAGTTGTAGCCTCTGTGGTAAGTACAGTTGTAGGTTCAGTGGTAGCCTCTGTGGTAACTACATTTGTAGGTTCAGTTGTAGCCTCTGTACTAACAACAGTTGTAGGTTCAGTTGTAGCCTCTGTTGTGACTACAGTTGTAGGTTCAGTTGTAGCCTCTGTGGTTACTACAGTAGTAGGTTCAGTTGTAGGCTGTGTTGTAACTACAGTTGTAGGTTCAGTCGTAATTACAGTGGTAACTACAGTTGTAGGTTCAGTTGTAGCCTCAGTGCTGACTACAGTTGTAGGTTCAGTTGTAGCCTCTGTAGTAACTACAGTTGTAGGTTCAGTTGTAGCCTCTGTGGTAACTACAGTTGTAGGTTCAGTTGTAGCCTCTGTAGTAACTACAGTAGTAGGTTCAGTTGTGGGCTCTGTGGTAAGTACAGTTGTAGGTTCAGTTGTAGCCTCTGTTGTAAGTATAGTTGTAGGTTCAGTTGTAGCCTCTGTTGTAAATATACTTGTAGGTTCAGTTGTAACCTGAGTGGTAACTACAGTTGTAGGTTCAGTTGTAGCCTCTGTGGTAACTACAGTTTTAGTTTCAGTGGTAGCCTCTGTAGTAACTACAGTTGTAGGTTCAGTTGTAGCCTCTGTGGTAACTACAGTTGTAGGTTTAGTGGTAGCCTCTGTAGTAACTACAGTTGTAGGTTCAGTTGTAGCCTCTGTAGTAACTACAGTAGTAGGTTCAGTTGTGGGCTCTGTGTTAAGTACAGTTGTAGTTTCAGTGGTAGCCTCTGTGGTAACTACAGTTGTAGGTTTAGTGGTAGCCTCTGTGGTAACTACAGTTGTAGGTTCAGTTGTAGCCTCTGTGGTAACTACCGTTGAAGGTTCATTTGTAGCCTCTGTGGTAACTACAGTTGTAGGTTCAGTTGTAGCCTCTGTAGTAACTACAGTTGTAGATTCAGTGGTAGGCTCGGTTGTTACTATAGTTGTAGGTTCAGTTGTAGCCTCTGTGGTAACTACGGTTGTAGGTTCAGTTGTAGCCTCTGTAGTAACTACAGTAGTTGGTTCAGTTGTAGGCTCTGTGGTAAGTACAGTTGTAGGTTCAGTGGTAGCCTCTGTGGTAACTACAGTTGTAGGTTCAGTTGTAGCCTCTGTAGTAACTACAGTTGTAGGTTCAGTTGTAGTCTCTGTAGTAACTATAGTTGTAGGTTCAGTTGTGGGCTCTGTGGTAACTATAGTTGTAGGTTCAGTTGTAGCCTCTGTGGTAACTACAGTTGTAGGTTCAGTTGTAGCCTCTGTGGTAACTACAGTTGTAGGTTCAGTTGTAGCCTCTGTAGTAACTACAGTAGTAGGTTCAGTTGTGGGCTCTGTGCTAAGTACAGTTGTAGTTTCAGTGGTAGCCTCTGTTGTGACTACAGTTGTAGGTTCAGTTGTAGCCTCTGTGGTAAGTACAGTTGAAGGTTCAGTGGTAGCCTCTGTGGTAACTACAGTTGTAGGTTCAGTTGTAGCCTCTGTACTAACAACAGTTGTAGGTTCAGTTGTAGCCTCTGTTGTGACTACAGTTGTAGGTTCAGTTGTAGCCTCTGTGGTTACTACAGTAGTAGGTTCAGTTGTAGGCTCTGTTGTAACTACAGTTGTAGGTTCAGTGGTAATTACAGTTGTAACTACAGTTGTAGGTTCAGTTGTAGCCTCAGTGCTGACTACAGTTGTAGGTTCAGTTGTAGCCTCTGTAGTAACTACAGTTGTAGGTTCAGTTGTAGCCTCTGTGGTAACTACAGTTGTAGGTTCAGTTGTAGCCTCTGTAGTAACTACAGTAGTAGGTTCAGTTGTGGGCTCTGTGGTAAGTACAGTTGTAGGTTCAGTTGTAGCCTCTGTTTTAAGTATAGTTGTAGGTTCAGTTGTAGCCTCTGTTGTAAATATTCTTGTAGGTTCAGTTGTAACCTGAGTGGTAACTACAGTTGTAGGTTCAGTTGTAGCCTCTGTGGTAACTACAGTTGTAGATTCAGTTGTAGCCTCTGTAGTAACTACAGTTGTAGGTTCAGTTTTAGCCTCTGTAGTAACTACAGTAGTTGGTTCAGTTGTAGCCTCTGTTGTAAGTATAGTTGTAGGTTCAGTTGTAGCCTCTGTTGTATATATAGTTGTAGGTTTAGTTGTAACCTCTGTGGTAACTACAGTTGTAGGTTCAGTTGTAGCCTCTGTAGTAACTACAGTTGTAGATTCAGAGGTAGGCTTGGTTGTTACTACAGTAGTAGGTTCAGTTGTAATTACAGTGGTAACCACGGTCGTAGGTTCAGTTGTAGCCTTAGTGCTGACTACAGTTGTAGGTTCAGAGGTAGCTTCTGTGGTAACTACAGTTGTAGGTTCAGTTGTAGCCTCTGTGGTAACTACAGTTTTAGGTTCAGTTGTAGCCTCGGTAGTAACTACAGTAGTAGGTTCAGTTGTGGGCTCTGTGCTAAGTACAGTTGTAGTTTCAGTGGTAGCCTCTGTGGTAACTACAGTTGTAGGTTCAGTTGTAGCCTCTGTCTTAAGTACAGTTGTAGGTTCAGTGGTAGCCTCTGTGGTAAGTACAGTTGTAGGTTCAGTGGTAGCCTGTGTGGTAACTACAGTTGTAGGTTTAGTGGTAGCCTCTGTGGTAACTACAGTTGTAGGTTCAGTTGTAGCCTCTGTGGTAACTACCGTTGAAGGTTCAGTTGTAGCCTCTGTGGTAACTACAGTTGTAGGTTCAGTTGTAGCCTCTGTAGTAACTACAGTTGTAGATTCAGTGGTAGGCTCGGTTGTTACTATAGTTGTAGGTTCAGTTGTAGCCTCTGTGGTAACTACAGTTGTAGGTTCAGTTGTAGCCTCTGTAGTAACTACAGTAGTTGGTTCAGTTGTAGGCTCTGTGGTAAGTACAGTTGTAGGTTCAGTGGTAGCCTCTGTGGTAACTACAGTTGTAGGTTCAGTTGTAGCCTCTGTAGTAACTACAGTTGTAGGTTCAGTTGTAGCCTCTGTAGTAACTATAGTTGTAGGTTCAGTTGTAGCCTCTGTGGTAACTATAGTTGTAGGTTCAGTTGTAGCCTCTGTGGTAACTACAGTTGTAGGTTCAGTTGTAGCCTCTGTAGTAACTACAGTAGTTGGTTCAGTTGTAAGCTCTGTGGTAAGTACAGTTGTAGGTTCAGTTGTAGCCTCTGTTGTAAGTATAGTTGTAGGTTCAGTTGTAGCCTCTGTTGTAAATATACTTGTAGGTTCAGTTGTAACCTGAGTGGTAACTACAGTTGTAGGTTCAGTTGTAGCCTCTGTAGTAACTACAGTTGTAGGTTCAGTTGTAGCCTCTGTAGTAACTACAGTAGTTGGTTCAGTTGTAGCCTCTGTTGTAAGTATAGTTCTAGGTTCAGTTGTAGCCTCTGTTGTAACTACAGTTGTAGGTTCAGTTGTAGCCTCTGTAGTAACTACAGTAGTTGGTTCAGTTGTAGCCTCTGTAGTAACTACAGTTGTAGATTCAGTTGTAGCCTCTGTGGTAAGTACAGTTGTAGGTTCAGTTGTAGCCTCTGTGGTAACTAGAGTTGTAGATTCAGTTGTAGCCTCTGTAGTAACTACAGTTGTAGGTTCAGTTGTAGGCTCTGTGGTAACTACAGTTGTAGGTTCAGTTGTAGCCTCTGTAGTAACTACAGTTGTAGATTCAGAGGTAGGCTTGGTTGTTACTACAGTAGTAGGTTCAGTTGTAATTACAGTGCTGACTACAGTTGTAGGTTCAGAGGTAGCCTCTGTGGTAACTACAGTTGTAGGTTCAGTTGTAGCCTCTGTGGTAACTACAGTTGTAGGTTCAGTTGTAGCCTCTGTAGTAACTACAGTAGTAGGTTCAGTTGTGGGCTCTGTGGTAAGTACAGTTGTAGTTTCAGTGGTAGCCTCTGTGGTAACTACAGTTGTAGGTTCAGTTGTAGCCTCTGTGGTAAGTACAGTTGTAGGTTCAGTGGTAGCCTCTGTGGTAACTACAGTTGTAGGTTCAGTTGTAGCCTCTGTAGTAACTACAGTAGTTGGTTCAGTTGTAGGCTCTGTGGTAACTACAGTTGTAGGTTCAGTTGTAGCTTCTGTAGTTACTATAGTAGTAGGTTCAGTTGTAGCCTCCGTGGTAAGTACTGTTGTAGGTTCAGTGGTAGCCTCTGTAGTAACTACAGTTGTAGGTTCAGTGGTAGGCTCGGTTGTAACTACAGTTGTAAGTTCAGTTGTAACCTGAGTGGTAACTACAGTTGTAGGTTCAGTTATAGCCTCTGTACTAACTACAGTTGTAGGTTCAGTGGTTGCCTCGGTTGTAACTACCGTTGTAGGTTCAGTTGTAGCCTCTGTTGTAACTACAGTTGTAGGTTCAGTTGTAGCCTCTGTCGTGACTACAGTTGTAGGTTCAGTTGTTGCCTCTGTGGTAACTACAGTTGTATGTTCAGTTGTAGCCTCTGTAGTAACTACCGTTGTAGGTTCAGTTGTAGCCTCTGTTGTAACTACAGTTGTAGGTTCAGTTGTAGCCTCTGTCGTGACTACAGTTGTAGGTTCAGTTGTTGCCTCTGTGGTAACTACAGTTGTATGTTCAGTTGTAGCCTCTGTAGTAACTACAGTTGTAGCTTCAGTTGTAGCCTCTGTTTTAACTACAGTTGTAGGTTCAGTTGTAGCCTCTGTAGTAACTACAGTTGTAGGTTCAGTTGTAACCTCTGTAGTAACTACCGTTGTAGGTTCAGTTGTAACCTCTGTAGTAACTACCGTTGTAGGTTCAGTTGTAGCCTCTGTGGTAACTAATGTTGTTGGTGCTTCAGTGGTAAACACAGTTGTTGGAGATTCAGTAGTTACTTCATTAGTAACCACAGTTGTAGAATGAGTTATAAAATAAGTTATATTTATTTTCTTAACCTAAGTTTCATTCATTTGTGAAGAAATTAGAAGCTCGAGAAATTTGGCAAAGTCAATTTGATTTGTTAGGACGGGTTTTGGAACATTCCATTATCAAACACAAACACTATTAATGAGTTTGTATTGGTATGAGAGTATGTTAAGCGGGTATTCGAAGTAGATGTAGGCACCCTGAGTCACTTCCCTCCTCGTACTTACTGTTTGATTGCAGAGTAAGACACTTAATCACTCACCAAGCATGTAAGACTTAAATAGCTCCAAAAAAGAAAGAAACTGGGTACAATTCTACTTAGTTCCCACTATTTTAGTGGTGACTCAATGTTTCTCCGGTATGTCTATTTGACTGTATTTTGGTTTATATACCACATGTCATAATTATAGTACACATATTAAATTAGAAATAAAAGGTCTGGTTGGAAAAGCTGCCAATAGCAGAGACATGAGACCCAATTTCCAGATAGTTCTTATGTATCATGTGAAACAAAAACGGAAATAAACTTTGAATAATAATAACAATGAAAGTTCACAATGGACATGAGACTCAATGTCTCCATGCTAACCTACCTATACCGATGCACTGAGCCTAACAGCTCAATGTTACACCAGCATGCACTAATCTTGTCACATACATTGGGTGACATTTCTTGCCTCTTCCAACTCCCCTATAGGATTATTTGCATTCTGGTAGATGAAAGAAATAAAAATACCTTCAGATGTAACTACAGTTGTAGGTTCAGTTGTAGCCTCTGTTGTGACTACAGTTGTAGGTTCAGTTGTAGCCTCAGAGGTAACTACAGTTGTAGGTTCAGTTGTAGCCTCTGTGGTAACTACAGAAGTCGGTTCAGTAGTAGGCTCTGTAGTAACTACAGTTGTAGGTTCAGTTGTAGCCTCTGTTGTGACTACAGTTGTAGGTTCAGTTGTAGCCTCAGAGGTAACTACAGTTGTAGGTTCAGTTGTAGCCTCTGTGGTAAGTACAGTAGTAGGTTCAGTAGTAGCCTCTGTTGTGACTACAGTTGTAGGTTCAGCTGTAGCCTCTGTAGTAACTACAGTTGTAGGTTCTGTGGTAGCCTCTGTCGTAACTACAGTTGTAGGTTCAGCTGTAAGCTCTGTAGTAACTACAGTTGTAGGTTCAGTGGTAGGCTCTGTGGTAAGTACAGTTGTAGGTTCAGTTGTAGCCTCTGTAGTAACTACAGTTGTAGGTTCAGTGGTAGTCTCTGTGGTAACTACAGTTGTAGGTTCAGTTGTAACCTCTGTAGTAACTACAGTTGTAGGTTCAGTTGTAGCCTCTGTTGTGACTACAGTTGTAGGTTCAGCTGTAAGCTCTGTAGTAACTACAGTTGTAGGTTCAGTTGTAGCCTCTGTCGTAACTACAGTTGTAGGTTCAGCTGTAAGCTCTCTAGTAACTACAGTTGTAGGTTCTGTAGTTGCCTCTATGGTAAGTACAGTAGTAGGCTCACTTGTAGGCTCTGTAGTAACTACAGTTGTAGGTTCAGTTGAAGCCTCTGTTGTGACTACAGTTGTAGGTTCAGTTGTAGCCTCTGTAGTAACTACCATTGAAGGTTCAGTTGTAGCCTCAGTGGTAACTTCAGTAGTAGGTTCTGTAGAAGCCTCTGTGGAAACTAAAGTTGTAGGTTCAGTTGTAACCTCTGTGGTAACTACAGTTGTAGGTTCAGTGGTAGCCTCTGTGGTAACTACAGTTGTAGGTTCAGTTGTAGCCTCTGTAGTAACTACAGTTGTAGATTCAGAGGTAGGCTCGGTTGTAACTACAGTTGTAGGTTCAGTTGTAACCTCAGTTGTAACTACAGTTATAGGTTCAGTTGTAGCCTCTGTCATAACTACAGTAGTAGGTTCAGTTGTAACCTCTGTAGTAACTACAGTTGTAGGTTCTGTAGTTGCCTCTGTGGTAACTACAGTAGTCGGTTCAGTTGTAAGCTCTGTAGTAACTACAGTTGTAGGTTCAGTGGTAGCTTCTGTAGTAACTACAGTTGTAGGTGCAGTTGTAGGCTCTGTAGTAACTACATTTGTACGTTCAGTGGAAGCCTCTGTAGTAACTACAGTTGTAGGTTCAGCTGTAAGCTCTGTAGTAACTACAGTTGTAGGTTCTGTGGTAGCCTCTGTCGTAACTACAGTTGTAGGTTCAGCTGTAAGCTCTGTAGTAACTACAGTTGTAGGTTCTGTAGTTGCCTCTATGGTAAGTACAGTAGTAGGTTCAGTTGTAGGCTCTGTAGTAACTACAGTTGTAGGTTCAGTGGTAGGCTCTGTTGTAACTACAGTTGTAGGTTCAGTTGTAGCCTCTGTGGTAACTACAGTTGTAGGTTCAGTTGTAGCCTGTGTAGAAACTACAATAGTAGGTTCAGTTGTGGGCTCTGTGGTAAGTACAGTTGTAGGTTCAGTGGTAGCCTCTGTAGTAACTACAGTTGTAGGTTCAGTTGTACCCTCTGTAGTAACTACAGTTGTAGGTTCAGTGGTAGGCTCGGTTGTGACTACAGTTGTAGGTTCAGTTGTAACCTCGGTTTTAACTACAGTTGTAGGTTCAGTGGTAGCTTCTGTAGTAACTACAGTTGTAGGTTCAGCTGTAAGCTCTGTAGTAATTACAGTTGTAGGTGCAGTTGTAGGCTCTGTAGTAACTACATTTGTACGTTCAGTGGAAGCCTCTGTAGTAACTACAGTTGTAGGTTCAGCTGTAAGCTCTGTAGTAACTACAGTTGTAGGTTCTGTGGTAGCCTCTGTCGTAACTACAGTTGCAGGTTCAGCTGTAAGCTCTGTAGTAACTACAGTTGTAGGTTCTGTAGTTGCCTCTATGGTAGGTACAGTAGTAGGTTCAGTTGTAGGCTCTGTAGTAACTACAGTTGTAGGTTCAGTGGTAGGCTCTGTTGTAACTACAGTTGTAGGTTCAGTTGTAGCCTGTGTAGAAACTACAATAGTAGGTTCAGTTGTGGGCTCTGTGGTAAGTACAGTTGTAGGTTCAGTGGTAGCCTCTGTAGTAACTATAGTTGTAGGTTCAGTTGTACCCTCTGTAGTAACTACAGTTGTAGGTTCAGTGGTAGGCTCGGTTGTTACTACAGTTGTAGGTTCAGTTGTAAGCTCTGTAGTAACTACAGTTGTAGGTTCAGTTGTAGCCTCTGTGGTAACTACAGTTGTAGGTTCAGTTGTAACCTCTGTAGTAACTACAGTTGTAGGTTCAGTTGTAGCTTCTGTTGTGACTACAGTTGTAGGTTCAGTTGTAGCCTCAGAGGTAACTACAGTTGTAGGTTCAGTTGTAGCCTCTGTGGTAACTACAGAAGTAGGTTCAGTAGTAGGCTCTGTAGTAACTACAGTTGTAGGTTCAGTTGTAGCCTCTGTTGTGACTACAGTTGTAGGTTCAGTTGTAGCCTCAGAGGTAACTACAGTTGTAGGTTCAGTTGTAGCCTCTGTGGTAAGTACAGTAGTAGGTTCAGTAGTAGCCTCTGTTGTGACTACAGTTGTAGGTTCAGCTGTAGCCTCTGTAGTAACTACAGTTGTAGGTTCTGTGGTAGCCTCTGTCGTAACTACAGTTGTAGGTTCAGCTGTAAGCTCTGTAGTAACTACAGTTGTAGGTTCAGTGGTAGGCTCTGTGGTAAGTACAGTTGTAGGTTCAGTTGTAGCCTCTGTAGTAACTACAGTTGTAGGTTCAGTGGTAGTCTCTGTGGTAACTACAGTTGTAGGTTCAGTTGTAACCTCTGTTGTAACTACAGTTGTAGGTTCAGTTGTAGCCTCTGTTGTGACTACAGTTGTAGGTTCAGCTGTAAGCTCTGTAGTAACTACAGTTGTAGGTTCAGTTGTAGCCTCTGTCGTAACTACAGTTGTAGGTTCAGCTGTAAGCTCTGTAGTAACTACAGTTGTAGGTTCTGTAGTTGCCTCTATGGTAAGTACAGTAGTAGGCTCAGTTGTAGGCTCTGTAGTAACTACAGTTGTAGGTTCAGTTGAAGCCTCTGTTGTGACTACAGTTGTAGGTTCAGTTGTAGCCTCTGTAGTAACTACCATTGAAGGTTCAGTTGTAGCCTCAGTGGTAACTTCAGTAGTAGGTTCAGTTGTAGCCTCTGTAGTAACTACAGTTGTAGGTTCTGTAGTTGCCTCTGTGGTAACTACATTTGTAGGTTCAGTTGTAAGCTCTGTAGTAACTACAGTTGTAGGTTCTGTAGTTGCCTCTGTGGTAACTACAGTAGTAGGTTCAGTTGTAGGCTCTGTAGTAACTACAGTTGTAGGTTCTGTGGTAGCCTCTGTGGTAACTACAGTTGTAGGTTCAGTTGTAGCCTCTGTGGTAACTACAGTTGTAGGTTCAGTTGTAGCCTCTGTAGTAACTACAGTTGTAGATTCAGTGGTAGGCTCGGTTGTTACTACAGTTGTAGGTTCAGTTGTAGCCTCTGTGGTAACTACAGTTGTAGGTTCTGTAGTTGCCTCTGTGGTAACTACAGTTGTAGGTTCAGTTGTAGCCTCTGTAGTAACTACAGTTGTAGGTTCAGTTGTAGCCTCTGTGGTAACTACAGTTGTAGGTTCAGAGGTAACCTCTGTAGTAACTACAGTTGTAGGTTCTGTGGTAGCCTCTGTCGTAACTACAGTTGTAGGTTCAGCTGTAAGCTCTGTAGTAACTACCGTTGTAGGTTCAGTTGTAACCTCTGTGGTAACTACAGTAGTAGGTTCAGTTGTAACCTCTGTAGTAACTGCAGTTGTAG